>OU862918.1:0-1200000 GCA_917880885.1 Limnephilus marmoratus | reverse complement strand
TCAATCAGACGAATCGCCCACCTCCTCACAGAATCAAGAAAGTTTATCAGGTAGTTTGGGGCTCCAGCCCAGAGGTGACTCCCAACTTCATTAGTTGGACGTACTTGAGATTTGAATTGAGTCACTATTAGATTCTGTTAGCTCTGTACAAGACGCCCAGTTTCTTGGAAGCAAGATTTTCTCATCTTCTATCTGTGGAGCCCCGATATTTCAGTCACTCTGAGGTACTAAGTTTTATCTTATTTTTATATATTAGGAGGCTCGTAGGAAAAAAATTCCCCTCAGGGCCTACTTTATCTTTGGGGATGCTGTGTGGAGGGTCTTTTTAGAGAAAGGAAGGAGAGGAAGTTGTGGGAAGGAAAAAGTTTTTTTTACATAAGCTCCATCATACTGGAGGCTCTGAGGTAAAAAAATTCCCCTCAGGGCCTATGTCATCTTTGGGGATGATGTGTGGAGGCTATTTTTACGAAAGGAAGTTCTGGGAAGGAAAAGGGTATTAGGGGTTGGTAGGAGTGATGGACTTTCGAATCCATCCCTCCCACTGCGGTGCAAGGCGATGTTCCGAGAGAGTACGGCTGGAGAAGTCAAAGGGACTTCTTCAACCATTCTCTCTCGATCCGGCCTGCTATGCAGCTGGTGGGCAGACGCATCCGCCACCAAGATCCGGACAAACCTCACCCCTGCTAAGTCACCAAACGTAGCGAACTACTTTGGGTGTCGTTTGGCAGAGTTGTTGGTTGTCCAATAAATGGTTCCCGGGGCGGCGGTACTCATATTCGCCACCCAAATTGAAAGGTATCGGGTCCTGCTGGAGAGAATGGAGTGACCAACTCAACCAGTCTCTCCCGATGCGGCCTGCCACGCAGTTGGTGGACAGACGCATCCGCCGCCAATATCAGGATAGACCCCTCCAAGCATTTCAATGCTTGGTTAATGGTCATAACAATCAATTTCTATAAATACGAGTGTCCGTGGCGGCCCGCGGCTACTGTGTGGGTGACATGGTTTTTAATTTTTATACAAATCTGCTGTTTTATTCCGAAATTGATGAAATTTTGTGCACTTTACCTTTAAAAAATGAGAAAGGACACCGTTGACATCTAATTTAGAAAAACCTTGCTTATATTTTAAAACCATTCCCTTAAAATACTACTTAAAACTAAACTACACCAAATGAACATTAATTCTGGTCAATGAATAAAGCAGAACATTGACAAAAAGAACTCGATAAAATAATAGTATAATGATTGCACGGTCGATCGATATAACCCCATATCAATACGATTTTGACCAAATGCGTCATCTATGGTCAGTTATCAATAATTGCAAGTCGGAATATGTATCACATATTCCGACCGACGATTGATAAATTTTGTCGCGGCTTACATAGTATCAGATTTCGGTTACAAATCAATATTCACATATTTTTAATGATGTCGTTCGTTATGCAAAATACTGACATATTTAATTAACGTATTGAACTAACGAGCCTTTTAGAATTGAAAGGAGTCGTATCGCAATCCAAAGACTTATATAATGCTTAAAAAACGCGTTCAATTTATTCAGTTAGATCTTTGAGAAACGAAAATGGTTTAAATATGAAGAAAGACCTCACGAACTAATTAACTCCCATTTTGTGTCAAAAAGTAAATGCGAACTGTCAAGGCATATTAATGTTAGTATTTCAATTTAAAATCGCTAAATTACGAATATTTTTACGTAATTGATTGACGTTTGACGTTTCGAAATGTGAATTCGTGGACAGATCCGCTAGTATTGCCAGCTTATATCGGTTTCTTATTTATTCCCGGTTTAATCAGTCCGGTAATCAACAGCGAAACTGTTCTAGGGATATCGGTATAAAACCAACGGAAGCCTATCGATATTGCAAATTGGTTGCTCAGTGTGGTGTAATGATGCTTTCTTTGATGAGCAGTACAATTCTGATGATTTGGAGTTTTAATCATACTCTATTTCATCTGTATTAATGGTCGTGTTTATTATTGTCTTATTTACCAGGTTTTTTAAACTGGATTTTATTTAACGTCCACTCAAAGCTCGCTCTGAGTTAGAGTAGAGGTGATGGTTATCTGGAGTAGAGGAAATGGTCACTGAAATTTCTCACCTTTAGTTCGGATATGATCGGTTATCTTCGTAAGCGACCCGAACGAGCGACAGCTGTTTTCTCATATGGTACTGAATTCTGTTGAGACACATTAAAAGAGGTGTGTAGAATTAAATGTAGCAATTTTCACTTTTTTCAAAAATGGACTATTATTGCAACTTTGACTTCGTGACATCAATCACTCTTTTACCTAGAAAAGCAGTTATTTGGCAATAAAACCCGCTCTTTATGCTTTTAACACTTTGTGAATATAATTATTAACTTATGAATGCGTGAGAATTACGAAATGAAACAATTTTTTTTTGGTTTTCTCAAAATAAAGCATTATGGAGATTGCCGCACTTTATTCTATAATGAAACACGGTAATTAGACTTGAACAGAAGAATTTATTCTCACAAAGTAATACATGTAGGTACACTGAGCTACACATAACAGATCCTAGATGGCGTTAGGTTTAACATTATTTTGTTATAATCTAACACCCTCTCGTAGCAAAATAATCCAAATTTCATATTAACAAAAAACAATAAGATTTAAACTTCCGATATGCCCATTGAACTTAAAAATTTATAATGTTTATTTATACACAGACTTTTCGTCAATAAATCAGCTGGCATATTGGAGGTTGAAACGTAATCAAGTTTCACTTTATTATCAAATACACATTCTCTAACAAAATTATGTCGTACATCAATATGTTTGGTACGTTTATGAAACAGTGGATTAACAGCCAATTTAATAGAGCTTTGACTGTCACTATACAAACATACAGGTGTATTTTTATTGATAGAAATCATATCTGACAATAAACTCTTTAAGTAAATAGCCTCTCTGCAGGCCTCGGATAAAGCCATGTACTCCGCTTCTGTACTTGACAAAACAATTGTTCTTTGTTTTCTGGATTCAAAAAAAATGACACATCCTGACATTATGAAGCAGAAACCAGTATATGACTTTCTATCTAAAGTACATGACGCCCAATGCGCGTCCACGAAACCATGTAAAGGGTAATCATTTTTCTTATAAACTAAACCATAGCTTTTAGTTTTCTGTAGGCATTTTAACAATCTTTTTAAATGTTTCCAATGAGTTTCATTATAACAGTTATTATACTGACTTAAATAACTTACACTATAAGCAATATTTGGTCTTGTCAATACAGATAGGTACATAAGGCTTCCTATCAGCTGTTGGTATGGATATTTTAAAATATCATCATTATTATTTAAATCTTTTCCAACTTTAAATTAACTTCCATAGGGGTTTCTGAAGTATGACAATCTGACATATTGAACTTATTTAAAATATTGTTTACAAAATGTTCTTGGTCAACAGTAATACAATCTATTTGAGCATTTACCCTCATTCCTAGACATTGTTTAATTTGACCTAAATCTTTTATCTTGAATTTATTGACAAGTTCAGTCTTTAACTGTTCATAATAATTTTCTGAATTATAAAATACAAACAAATCATCCACAAATAATGCAACAAATATTTTAACATCATTATTACTTTTTATAAACAGGCAAGGTTCATATTTGGATTTTTTGTAACCTAAATTCCATAAACATTCATTTTACACTTGAGGAAAATTATAGTATAAGAATAGAATACCTTAAATATAAACGCACTTCACCGTTACTTTTATATATCTTTAAGCACACACTTATTTATTTTTTTATCACTGTGTCGTCATTAGTCCTATCCACTAGCTCCCAAATGAATTGTTTTCCATTTCACCTTTTTAGGTCCAGTTATAGCCTCGGGGAGAGAAATCTGTTAACTCGACACGTCTTCTATACACATGCTCGTGTAACCGTAATAGTTTGGTTTACGTATGACTCGTTTTTCCGGAGCAATGTTAGTATTTTCCGGAAAAACATCTGTGTCGACCGGGGTTAACGTCTCATATAAACTGTCTTCTGACTCACTAGTCGATTCCTCAGGAACATTTGTAACATCATTCACATTTTCCTCTTCATATGTGCTGTTCACCTGACTTTCCTCCGTGCAGTCAGGTTGCTGTGTGTCTTCGACGAAAATGGTTGCTGTTGAACTGTCATTTGTATTTTCCATGACAACAACATCTCTAGCAATAATTAATTTTTGTGACTCTGGGTCAAACAATCGATATCCTTTGGTGTTTTCCGAATAGCCAACAAGGAACATTTTAGTTGCCTTTTTATCCCATTTTTTGCGCTTTTCTTTCGGAATATGGACCATCACTCGACTGCCAAAGATTCGTAAATGGGAAACATTTGGCTTTTTTCCTGTCCACATTTCATAAGGCGTAGTACCACGGCTTAGTCCCGCCGTTGGTGACCTATTTATAAGATACACCGCCGTATTTACAGCCTCTGCCCAAAACTACTTTTCGAACTGTGCATCAAATAAAAGACACCGTGCTTTCTCCACAATTGATCTATTGTATCTTTCGAATAGCCCATTTTGTTCTGGAGTATATGCGTTTGTTTTCTGATGCACTATACCACACCGCTTCAAGTAATTTTTCATTTCCGCTGAGCAGAACTCGCCACCATTATCAGATCTTAATATTTTTATTTTCTTTGATTGCTGATTTTCAACAAAATTTTTAAATTCCTTGAAGTATTTGAATGTTTGATGTTTTGACTGTAGAAAGTATACAAAACACATTCTGCTATAGTCATCCACAAATATTAAAAAGTATCTGGCCATTCCAAGTGAATTATTCTCCATTGGCCCACACAGATCACTATGAACCAATTCCAGCGTTTCCTGACTCTTGCTAGTACTCAGAGGAAAAGGCAGCCTCGCCTGCTTTCCCTCACAGCATATAGTACAGCTGGATTTATCAATTTCACAATTTTTTTGTTGAAATGTCACACCTTCAACTGCTCCGTTCTTCTTCGCATTCAGAGTTTTACAATTAATGTGTCCCAACCTTCGGTGCCATATTTCACTTGTCACATTTGTTGCTGTACACGCAAACAAATGTTCTGACTTAATATTTAATCTGTACACACCATTTACTAAATTTGCAACACCTATCAGTACATTCTGTCGATTGCGTATTTTGCAAACTGTTGCTTCAAAGTTAACTTTGTTTCCACTTTGAATCAGCTGACTTACTGATAACAAATTAGTTGATAGATTCGGCACGCATAAAACATTTTTGACAGGGATATCAAACTCCGAATTATTCACTACTGTCGTAATCATCGTGTTCCCTGAGCATATAACCGGTATTTTCTCGTGATTTGCAATAACAATGTCTTTCACTTTGTGATTAAACGATACATCCTGTAAACAACGTTTATCAACAATCATATGTGAACTTGCAGCAGAATCCACATACCAATGTGAATTATTGAATGTTCCATTCAAAAATATTGCACTAAATGCATTGGTTTCACTTTTTTTCTGTGTATTATTCGGGCACTTATTCATATAATGACCAAGTTGTTGACACTTGTAACAGCGGATTGTTTTGACAGAATTCGAAGATGGCGGTGGCGTCGACGTTTTCCATTTTGCAGGGCTACCAATACTGCCATTTCTCTTGCTGTGTCGGTGCTGCCAACCTTTTGACAAAAATGCACTATTTGTTCCAGAGCTGCCAACTTCGGAACTCATGTCCAGCAATTTCGATTTTATGACATCTGTGCTGATAATCATACCACTATGCTCGATCGCCATTACTAAAGGAGCAAATTTATCCGTCAGCCCAGCGAGCAGAAGAGATCCAATCCACTCGTCCGTTATCTGGAAACCGGTACTTTTAAGTTTCTGCGCAGTATCAACCATCTGAGTTACATAGGCGCCCATTGATTCTGAGTCTTCTAGCCAAATAGATATTAGCTTTCGGAGTAAATTGATGCGACGTGTGAAGCCAGAGTCGTCATATAAGGCCTTCAAACGTTTCCATACACCTTGTACTGTTTGCTCGTTTTTGATGTGAACATAGATAGAGGGGTCAAGCGTCATAATAAGTTTAGCTTTTGCCTTTTTATCATCCAAACTCGTACAATCAGATGATTCTGGCTTGTGAATATCGATACCATCCAACATCAAAAATTGTTCAGCAGCATATTGCCATTCATCAAAGTTCTCGCGGCCCTTCAATCTTGGTATATTCACTATGTAACTTCCCGCCATATTGAAAAATAACACTCCGGGACCGAGAATGCGGTAACAGATTGTCAATCCCAAAAACAGTTATTATTGCAGCGATTTACTCTGTTTTTCTGGAGTATATGATACACTGTTCACAGACTGTCCACTTAAAAGTAATTTTACGTGAGAAAACTTTACTTTAACCCGAATTATAGCTACTGGGCCCATATCCTAATGAAACACGGTAATTAGACTTGAATAGAAGAATTTATTCTCACAAAGTAATACATGTAGGTACACTGAGCTACACATAACAGATCCTAGATGGCGTTAGGTTTAACATTATTTTGTTATAATCTAACATTCTACACACCTCAATATTTGTTATTTAACTACATATTCGTATTTAAATTAGGTGTGTTTTTTGTTTAATTTTTTTATCCTTTCTCTTTAATGTTGTGTTTTTTTGCAGAACCGATAAGTCGGTGGGTGCTAGAACATCCTAATAAATATACTGAAAACCTGGTTTAACTTGACACCTGAGAATTTGAAAACTTTTGATGAAAGAAAACGCCAATTTCTTTTGATCCTTGAGATTTTTTCCGAGAAACGCTACAGTATCACGAAGTCTTAATACTTTCTGAACTAGATTTTTGGAAGTTTTCAAATAGAAAGTGAAAAGGCTTGGTTACACGGAGCGATTTCGTCGCAGCTATTAAGGTGGTGCAGAGAGTGATCGCCACTGGTTGACAGTCACTATGGCTACTGAAACTGCGAAAATATGTAGTAACGAAAGAAATCAAAAAAGTTCAACGACTTATGACTAGCGACCAGCAATTTAAAAATGTCAGATCACGGCTTGTTGAACACTTGAACATGTAATCAAATGCGTCAATGTTTAAAAGCTGTTATTTGAGTTACACGCAAAAAAAATAAATTATTTTAGCATATAAAATATCATGTACATTTAGATAATGTAATAATTTGGGTACATGTTATCAAATATCTTAATACCACTCTTCCATGGAAGCATTAGATTGAGTCTGGAATAAAATGCTACTAAAAAAATTTTTTCGAACATATATGTGCGCAGTTCTCGGGAGAACTTCTATCAAGTCTGAAATCCCCGGTACAGATCGCACTCAGAAAGGATCGAGAAAGCGCGTAATCATTTTCCACCTTGATTTTAGGGGCTGTCGCTTGTAAAACCACTGTTAGATTGCCCTAAATTTATTGAAAAAATTCAATTAACCTTCAACTACTGAAGTGATTTTTTTACGTATATTCTGACGTGGCTTACTTTAAATGTTTATATATTAGAGATCCATGAAAATTTTGAGGTCCGAATATTTATTTATTGGACAATTTAAATATATTAAAATAATAATAATAATAAATAAATTTGGACAACTTATACAGCGCTGTTTTTGCGAAAAATCGCCTCAAATAAATAAAACACTTATTTTATTGTTAAGTAACTTACTTTTTTTGACAATTTGGATATTTTACAATCTTTCAGAAATCAGCCTGTATTACCTATTAAACTGAATATCAATAATGAACTCACTTTTATAATAATATTTCAATAGTGTCTCGAATAAACTATATAGTACATAAAATTTTCGTAAAGTTATTTATGTTTATTTTTATAAAGAAAAAATCAACTTTAAAAAAGCCACATAAGTACTGACGATGGATCAGAGAGGCCCGCAAAAATTTGAAATGTCACTAAATTCGAAGCTACTGGAAGCAGCGTATGCGTCGCGCGCGAGAG
Organism: Limnephilus marmoratus; assembly: GCA_917880885.1. NCBI lineage: Eukaryota > Metazoa > Arthropoda > Insecta > Trichoptera > Limnephilidae > Limnephilus > Limnephilus marmoratus. The sequence goes on along the minus strand of OU862918.1, from coordinate 1,192,002 downwards.
CGGGGAGTATTTCGATATTATTATTGTGGCTATGACGGAGCGCCCCCACGTCAGCAGTTAAAGGTTAAGGCACGCCGCAAACATCAGATTTTTCCATCCGGCCGTCCAATTCGGTCCGACAATGGGCGTGGCCCCGGTATTATAACCAATCCGGTTTCTAATCGATTTTTGTCTGATCACACAATCGGATGGAAAAATATGATGTGTGCGCTGTCACTAAGAGTGCCTATCAGACAAACCAGACAAAACCTCACAATTAATCATCCCTCAATTCAACACTAAGGTGCTATAAGTATAGGTTGGCAGTGGTGTCTATATGAACTATTTTTATAATTTAATATGGTAACCGTAACCTCCTTTCGCCAATTTACACATGTAATACCTACTGTAACTCAAACCAAAAAAAAAACTAATTCATTGCGCTACACACGTTTTTTAACATTTCGCACAGATAATTCGACTTATTTAACTAAGCATCAACAAACGAATTTCAGTAAGTAAATATAGCAAACATAGATGTTGATACGGTGGAGCGCGTTCGGCGCGGCGTCAGATATGCACTCGAAGCCGGGTTCTTAAATTCAACCGTGCAGACGAAAGTCTATTAATACTGTTTAATTTATTTTATTTTTATTACCATTTATGTTTTTTCCCATTCTACGTACTTTATTTTTTACTGAAAATCTATTGTGTAAATATGTACAACCATATGGGACGTGTGGGATTGCGCTATACTCCCCACGTCCGGGAATAAAATTTAGAATTAAGATTATTATTATTATAGCTCCCGTGTGAGAGCAACATCATGCCGGAGTTGGAAGAGTAATTGAATGTAAGTGGTTTCGCCCACCTGTAGACTTGCGGTCCAGCGAGCGCGGGAAGAGACAACCGCAGCACCGGACGGTCTCGCGCCGGAAGTTCATGGCGTAGGAGCCGTACACCAGCGGGTTCATGCATGAGTTGGACACAGCCATGATGAAGAAGAAGTCCTGCAGGCGGCTGTCGACGTTCTCGGCGCTCGTTCGGTCGAACATGTACCTGAAACAAATACATTTATATATTATAATTATGTAATGCTCACGATGTTACGTCCCGTCTCTTCAAGAACCAGGTTCATTCCTTCCTTTCCCTAAATCTGACATAGGTGCTGAGGAAAAATGTTTTGCTCAGTGTCCAACAATATCACACGCAAACGTTATTTATTTTTGCCAGTTTTATAAACTTCTTTATTACTTCCTATTTATTTATAACAAACATGTATAATAGCTATAAAATTAACTTATTTTCAAAAAAATAATAAGAATTTTTTTTAAATACTCTTTGCTTTAACATTACATGTAGTTTTGGTATTTCCAACATATAAGTATTCTTCTTGTTGTGCCTTGTCCGTTCAACGGACGTTGGCTATCATGTTGGCTATGCGGACTTTGTTTACTGCGGCCCGGAACAGCTCCACGGTAGACTGGCCAAACCACTGTCTCAGGTTTTCCAGCCATAAGTATTACGTAAAATTATTATTATTGTATTATTGATAATGATATTGACTCTTAGTCAATCCGTCAATTGCCAGAAGTTTTAGTGTGATCAAATATAAATCTGGTTTTATTGATATCGACTCTTGGTCAATTGTCAAAAGCTTTAGTATGACCAAATATAAATCTTATTTCTTGTTATTGATTCTTGGTCATTTGTCAGATGTTTAAGTATAACCAAATATAAATCTACTATTATTGAAATTGGCTTTTGGTAAATTGTCTGAAGTTTTAGTATGACCAAAATATAATTTTGAATTATTGATTTTGACTCTCGGTCAAGTGATAAAAGTTTTAGTATGACCAAATATAAATCTTGTATTATTATTGATATTAACTCTTGGTCAATTGTCAGAAGTTTTATTGACGTTGACTCTTGGTCAATTGTCAGAAGTTTTAGTATGACCAAATATAATTTTGTATTATTGATTTTGACTCTTGGTCATGTGTTAGAAGTTTTAGTATGACCAAATATAAATTTTGTTTTATTGACATTGACTTTTAGTGTCAGAAATGTTTACTGCAAACATGTTGTGTATATTGTAAATGTCATTGAACCCTGTATTATTGTTAATACTCTGGAGTAATTGTAATTTTTTTTCTCTACTATTACCTCATGCACCTGCAGTATAATTTATTTTAATAATATTCGTCATTTAAAACGATCACTCATAAATACATATCACTATAATTATTATTAAAAATAAAATCATCTTTTTTAATTTAATTGTTTTTAGTTTTGCCAACACAGAAACTTAGGAAGATATTTTTTTCCATATAACTTAAACATATATTTCGTAGGTTCTTCGTAATCTTCATGCTGGTACATTATTAGATTTGCATGAGTTCCAAACATTCTAAAATTTTCTATATTTAGTTGGGAGACGCTTATACAATTGGTCTAATTCTCTTAGAAATTATTCAGATATTATAGTAATATATAAAAGCATCCGGATAATCCAACGCATCCATTATTCAAAGAATTCAAAGTTACTACGTTTAAATACATTTTTAAAATTCAAATCATAAAAAGGTCGAAAAAGATGTGCTTATAACCGTAACTGATCACGACTTTCTTGGAATTTCAACATCCTTTTCAACATTTTTTTCTATTTTAAAATCCAAAAAAATTACATCATAGGATATGGCGTCTGTCTCGTTTATTATTTTTTTAAGGTAAATATTTAATGGCTTCTTCTTGATCACACAATTCAAGATGCAAACGAAGTTTTAAGAAGAAAAAGTTGTAATGAAATTTTTAACTTCTGTTACTTTATGGTTTAATGTACTTATTTATTGTACATCAATGTGCGCGATTTTTTCGAGAAAGAAGACACAGTGATGTAGCCGCTTTGAGTTACACAGACAGGTTCGTTGTCTTCAAAGGTCAGCCACGTGACAATACCATTGATTAGTACACCGCGCGCAACTGTTTTCATAATGCTAATTTGGTTCGCTAGCTATCTGAGGGAAAGAAAACTATTTGTTAAAGTTAAAATTACCAAATCCAAATAATTCTACGCTTCTTGCGGCATACCACAAGGGAGCCATTTAGGTCCTGCACTCTTCTAGCCATTTGTTAATGACAACATAATGCTTCAACAGCGTTAAATTTATGCTCCTTACTGATGTCATAAAAATTTACAAATAAATTACCCACACAAATGATTGCCTAGAACTTCAATTACATTTAAATTAATTATATTAGTAGTGTGTGACTAATAATCTATTTTCATATATTTACAAATGTAAATCAATATCTTTCTGTAGAAAAAATCTCCAACACTATTATGCGATAGGCCATATAAACTGGAGATATTAACTAAAATAAAAAAAAAACCTTTGAGTTATATTTGATGAAAAACTAGAGTTTGCACATTATATAAATCATATTTCAAATAATAGTTAGAAATCATTAGGATTTTTACTGTCAATCATTAAAAACCTTAATTCGCTTCCTGTCGTGGATATTTTATTTGTCTCATTAGTTCGTAACCAATTACAATACAATTCCGTCGTTTGATCCCCTCAATATTAAATTCATATAAAAAATGTCAAAAGAATTCAAGGAATGATTCTAAGATTTTTTAATTTAAAGTTAAATATACCCTTAATACAAATTAACTACTCTTTTCTTATTAAATACTTTTAAATAATCCATGTATATGAGAATCGGCAAAGGATAAGCTACCTCCATCTTTTTAAAAGTGTACTTTTGGAGCTCAACTATTGCAAACTTTTGAGCGTAGTCAATTTTAGAACACCTACTCGACTCATTAAACATAAGGACCTATTTCAATGCTACCATTTACAAACAAATTATGTGGCAAACTCTCCAAATCCTCACTTACACGGTTTTAGCAAACGAATATACAAATTAGATCGACATTTTTTATGTAACAATTTCTATGTTTAAAACATATTTCAACATTTTTTTTAGGTTAATTTATTATTTAATTAAATGAAGACAATATAAGCAAAACTCAATCGAAAATCTGGAAACAGAAAAATCTGACACTTCTGGGATTCAAACCCAGAAGTGTCAATATCTTTTTCTGATTTTTCTGTTTCCATTTTTTCGATTGAGTGTCGCTTATATTGTCTTCATTTAATTAATTATTACAATTTGAGGTTTTACTCATAAAGTTAAAATAAAAATAAAATAATCTATTATTTGTGATAATTTCTGTTCATTAATGTGATCATTTTATTTTCTTCAAATTTACTGACCTGTTAACCACAGTAATGTAAAAAACTCTTTTCATTAATCCATTGTTTATTACTAACCCTTATGTATGTAAAAAAATTAAACATTATTTATGAAATGTAAAAGCCTCACGGGCGTAAGGAAGTGTAAATAAACAAATAATAAAATAATACTGTTGTTCGTAAAATTCGCCCTTAAGGAATTAATGTTGGTACACACAAAGTATACTAGGTATATAGTTTTAATTAAAAAACGTGTTTTCATATTGCCAACGACTGCCCTAAAAACTAGTACATATTTGAGATCTTAGACGGGATTTTATATTGTATGGCAAGAGATATATTATACCGGTTAAGGCCAAACTTTGGAGGCCTACATCAGCAATTAACGGCCACAAATAATAAGACTTTACAAATAAATGTATCACAGGTACCCACCATGGAATATTTCGCAATATTTGTAATTTCTTTCATCACTGTGACTAAAGTGCTGTTTGTTTCTATAATATAAAAAAAATTACAACACATCTAAGACAAAAAGACGGATATTGGAAGGCATCGGTTGCCAAATTTATGTGATTTTCGATGCTTTTAATGCCTGTCGTGTGTTAATGTCAGTTGGTATGGATTAATTACCTATTTAAACACGAATTACTGTTTATTAGTTATCATAACAACTTTCATATAAGCCTAATAGATATAAAATCATAAAATCCGTTTGTTGTATTATTTTTATGTTTGTACGCGATGACATACGATGCGGAAATACAAATGCGCCGTCATCAAATCTCTGTCATTGGAGTAACCATTTGATGTCTTAACACAATTGCACTATTTAGCTCGTTAACGCGATACGGAACACCACAATTAAGAAAACTGTCAAAACTGTGTCGTATACAGGCAATTTAAAACTCGATCCAGCCGGAAAACATATTTAGTCTAACGTCTTTCACATCAGTAGGTATTAGAGATACCTAAGTTGAGTACAAATAAAATTAAAAAAATATATGCCGCTTTATTTCGTTCGAATAATCTTAATACGGTAACGTCTGCGTGATTGAATTTCAGAACCCAGCTTTGAGTACATATCTGACCCCACGCCATACGCGCCGCGCCACAAATAACATCTGTGTACGTGGAAATTCACACAAAGCTACTGTTATAATTCGGTTTTGAATTAAATAATTCGTCACAAGATGTCGCCACTTCCGTCAGCAGGTCGGATGGGGACGTCTCCCCCCGGTATAGATGTACGAATTTGTGAATATATAGTATCTCTTCGGATATGGAAAGATTGACGGTAATACATGTTATATCAAGCGGCTATGTATTACATATGACGACATTGCTCTGTCTCGGTTACTTTGCCCCGGTGACTACTTACATTGGATGACAATGGATCCGAGGAACGGGCTATTTTTGGAACCAGTTCCTATTAAATGTATAAAATGGTCACCAACACTAATTGGGCGAAACCGAACCAAAAGCCGCCCACGGGACCTAGTAGTAAAAGCTTCGGAGCGGGTTTTTAACAGCTAGTTTGTGTTATTATTTTGATACAAAGTGGAATAGATAAATAAGTATTTTGTAGTATTTTTTTCAATCTTTTTTGAGCCACCAAAGTAATACATCTGTAAAACATTAAGTAGGAAAGTTTAATGTATTCTTGTATTAGGTCTCAAAACAGACAGCATCTGGTGAGGCGGGGGCGGGTAACGCACAGGTTATATTCAAGACACACATAATAATAAACAAAATTATGTATACTTTTGTTGTAGGTACTAGTTCCTAAACCACAGAAGCATTAGAGAATTAGAGTTACGGTGAGCCAAAAACTTTAAAAGCAAAAGTTGTTCCCTTGTGATACACAGCACTCTCATTCCACTCTCCACCGGAGCAGAGCCCATTCTTCTGTAAAGGCATAATATTTAACATACGGTGTAGTAGATTTTAGTAGAGATCATGCTGCCCTGAAGAAGCTACGGTTGGCAGCGAAACCTGTCGGACATTAGGTATAAAAATAAAATCGGTGTTCACAAAGTTATTACTTTACTTGAAAAAAAATGTAATCGCCCGGGTTGCCGGAAATTAAATCCGCAACAGAAGAACAATCTAGTAGGTAGGTACTGAAATCTCGCTGAAATATAAATAATTGCAATATAAGCACTCGTTATACAAACCTCAACAAACCTTCTTTTTTTTTTTTTTTTTTTTTTTTTACAGTGAATACCGCACAAGAATCTCAACTGCTCCCGTCTGGAGCCAGTGAGACTATGGCATCCCCAATTGGGGTATGTTGTGAGGTTGAAGGTAGTGGGGAGGGGAAGGAGGTGAGGAAGAGGAAGGTTGGGAAGTACCTGGCTATTCAGATCTGGTCACTAAACACGGCTAAAGCCATTTTCAAGCAACGTTTCAATTCTGAATGGTGGTCTTACACCAGGGCGATACTGATTGTATCTTCCACTCTGGAACATGCCGCAAATATACTATATATTATTTCAAATGAATTAATTGTGAAATAACACAAATTAATCAAATAAAATTTATTTGCGCATGCCGGGTTCGAACCCGCGACCTCCGGAATGTGAGTCAAGAGTCTTAGCCACTGGACTACGGAGGTCGTCAAACTAATAGGGTTTTGATTTCCAATCTACGTTCTAAGCGGGCACTCGTTAATACCGAATTTGTCAAATATATTTCAAATAGTACCTACGTTCGATTGGTTCGTATATATACATTGCTAGCTGACCCGGAAAACGCTGTTCTGCCATGAATGCCGCTGTTCTGGGTTCGAACCCGGCATGCGCAAATTAATTTTATTTGATTAATTTGTGTTATTTCACAATTAATTCATTTAAAATAATATATAATATATTTGCGGCATGTTCCAGAGTGGAAGATACTATCAGTATCGCCCTGGTGTAAGACCACCATTCAGAATTGAAACGTTGCTTGAAAATGGCTTTAGCCGTGTTTAGTGACCAGATCTGAATAGCCAGGTACTTCCCAACCTTCCTCTTCCCCACCTCCTTCCCCTCCCCGCCACCTTCAGTCTCACAACATACCCCAATTGGGGATGCCATAGTCTCACTGGCTCCAGACGGGAGCAGTTGAGATTCTTGTGCGGTATTCACTGTAAAAAAAAAAAAATACATTATTTCTAGTGAATATTTTGGTTGTTAAATAAAAAATAACGAATGTATTGTAAGTGTGTGGGGATGGGATCTATGACAAAAAGAGGAATGGAGCGCTATATATCTACTATTTCCGCCGATAAAAAAAAAAAAACACCAACCATTCATTTTCTCAATTCAATGTATTTCATTAAGTTAAATCATAAATATCTCGGAATATTTTAAATCGGAATATCGTTAAATTTTTTAATTCACTACCTGAAAAAATCTGAAACATGAACAGTAACATAAAAAAAATTAAAACTCAGCTTAAAAATTACACCGAAAATTTAAAATGAATAAAAAAAAATAAAAAAATAAACCAATATAGTAACACTCCCCATACACACCAGCCCTGCTTATTTATGGGGGTAAATCAAATACATGTAGGTATTATATTATTAATTATTGTATAAAATTTATTGTAATTTATGTATCTTTTTGTGAATTAAAAAAAAAATTTAAGTAACGGACATATTTATTGTTTGATCTCTAAAATTGTTAAATGGTTCGTTTGGCATTGGCTGCAATGAGCCTACTTTGTGGTACACTTGGCCTTTGATTTTGAATGGAATTGTTAACCATTTGCCGCAGTATTGGAACTCTTTCCGTTGCTCCGAACGAAGTAATTTGGAAGCACGAATTGAATGTGCGAATGGACTTCAGGAACAGGTTTGATTCTGGATCCGTGCCAATGAGCAAGCCGTTCAATGGATCTGGTGGTATCTCAATTTCTGGTAGATGCGCAACACATCCCGGCTGACTCTTGTTTCAATTTGAGTGCATGACAATGGGGATATTCATTAAGGTGGGTCACGATTGTATGGGGGAAAAAAAAACTTGTTTTGGTTTGTCTGTTAGTGATAAAAGGGTGTTAAATGAAGATGTAAAATCACGTAATTTTTTTAATAATATTTGGATATCATCTTCTTCCTCCGGATTGAGTTTGAAATTTCACAAAATAGAGAAAAACCCACCCTTGTTAAATCTCTAAAAAATATTAGATAAACAATTAAAAATGAACTTTTTTTAAATAAAACACAAATTAGAGAGAATATTCTGACTTATTTATTAAAAAAATATATGATTATAATTAACATTATCTCAAGACAGTGTATTCAAATACCAGCAAAATCCTTCTTACTCTCAAATTTCGGCATTATTTTGCGAGACTCAATCTTTGCCTTAATAAGACCTTCTCTTGCAGACTTCGTACATAAAGTAGTCGAGGCTTCAATAACAGTCTTTACAGCTCTTTCAACTGCTTGAGTATGACATGGCAGACGCAGAAGAGGCAATTTACCTTCTCCCCCCTGTGCTACAAATAATTGAAGATCTTCATCCGATATATTCTTCAGTATTGGGGGTTCGGTTACATTTTGCTGCCAATTAATAAGGTCGTAGTAATATGATGCATCGAGGTTTATGTTTGGAAGTTGGAACAGCCTTGTTTTACTTAGTGTTTTACTGCGTGCTTTTAGAACACGACGCGCAGCTAATTCCCGGATATGCTTGTGAGGGTCAGTTAACATTGCAAGTAGTAAATTTTCGGGGTGTGCGAAGTAACTGTTTCTTTCTATGACTGGATCAATTATAGTTTTTAGTTCAGGGAATAAGTATCTAGTTACTTATTCCCTAGACGCTGAAATTAGCTGCCATAGGTGACGTGCTCCATCTTTACAGGTGGGATGAGTTTTAATACTGAACCAAGTCGGAGCATAAACTTTAACAACGTACGTTGCTTAAATAATAAGATTCTCTGTAGGAGCTTCCGTTGCAACATAAAGACGAAGAATTCTGTTAGCACGCGTAAGCCATCTGGCATGAGACATTTTTTCAGGAGATTTGTGGCCTAAATCTTCAGGTAATTCCCCCACCGTAACTGCAGATACGATTTTATACAAATATAACTGATCTGTACATAGGTCTTTAGTTAATAATTCAGGCAACTCTCCGTCAATTTTCTGAAAATGAACAATAGGCTTTTTTTCACAGTTTTCTAAAGCTAGTCCTATTGTCCCTGAATATGTTTGAGGTCCAGATGTCTTACCGTCAAGATGTGTGAACAAATGACGAAATAGTAACTCGTTCATGTGAAGCAAGCAAATTATCCATTGCAATGGTTTATCCAAACGTTTTTCAAGCAAACGTATTATACCTCCATGTTTTCCAACGTTCACGTTCGTTCCGTCACATCCAATAGCCATTAGTGGTTCAAATGGTATTTCTTCCTTTACAAAATAATCGACAATTGTTCTTTCTATAACTTTCGACGTGCCAGAGTTTGGTGCAATATAACCCAAATATATTGAGTCTGGCTCTTTTATCATTGAAATATGCTCTTCAATGATTAGTTCTCTGTAATGCCTCCCCCTTTTTCCCTGATAATTAATGTTTTATCTTTCCGGCCATCAAAATATAATGCGGGTATTTGTAAAACTATGTGTTGTGCCTTAATATTTTTCCCTTGTTTTTTTTCGTTCTCTGCGAAGTTTACTTTTGTCAATAACTGGAATATTAGACTTGATGTCATACAGAACTGCTGAGGCAATGGCTGCCGCTGCTCTATCCGAAACTCCATATCTGTCACAAGTTTTCGACAGTGTAGAATAATCAATAGTGACCGCAGCCTGCTTCTGAGGCATTTGAGATACAACATTTGGTTTGAAAACATCATTGAAATCGGATTCATTTGATGAAGAAGACGTGGAAATATCGATTAGAGAGGTAGTTGGCTTACCTGTGCTTTCCTTTTTAGACGTACGCAAGGATTTTTGCTTCAGAAGTTTTCTTTTCAACGCAGTTTTCATTCGTTTTGTTGTAGCGGTATCCACATTTCCTAATATCATTTTTCGTGTAGTACGTTGGTCACTAATGAAACTCTGTTCATTTACAGGTATTTTTTTATCTTTAGGACAGTCACGTTTACTGAAATCTTTGCATTTGCAAGACGAAATATCAAACAGCACTTTATTTCTGCGACGGAATTCCTCCATTTTTTTCTCCGGTATTTTAGGATGTGACTTAAGAAGGTCTTTGCATTTAAAATTATATGACCTCAACATGCGTGCTACTCGCGAGTGTGTAACGATGGGAATAGAAGCCTTTCTCCATATTTCTTCAATTCGTGCTGTCACAGTACACTCTATTTGCTGAAATTTGAGTTCTAGTTTGGTCTCTTGATTTAATTTTATTTGATGCCTGGTCCACTCAAAAAACTTCATAACATCACAATAAGTTGGTAAATCATTGTCTTTATCGTCGCAAATTTCACCAAATATGGGAGTTTTTAACGCATTCCGAGTACGTTCCATTGCGAAAACTTGTGCAACGCGACCTACCGCTTAAAGAGCCGTAGTTGCCGTAGCAATACTGACTCCAAACTCCGACGTCGGTTGCGCAGAGTCGCTGCGCTTAGTGCAATCGGTGCTTCCCCCGCCCTCACCTCGAGCCAGTAATAATCAAAACTCGGATTTTTTGTAAATGAATTCGTAAATACGTACCATATTTGCCATAGAATATTACAAAAAATATAGTATAAAGGATTCGTAGTAACTTTTATACACACTAGAAAATACCTCTAAAAATGAAAATTTTCAAAACTTTGAAGTGAATCCGGAGGAAGAAGATCGTATCTGAAATTTAAAAATTTTTAACAGAATCTAAAATTATCATTTTTTTTTAAATGACCCACCTTAATATTCATATCCATAGCTGGGAGGGTCGCGATTAAAAATGATAGGGTGGGGTAGGAGTGTGAAAATTTGGGGTTATAGGTATTTTTATAGGTATTTAAAATTGTCAAAAAAATTAAGATTGAAATTTTTTTCTGTATAGTGACACCTTTACCTAGCGGTATAATTACTTTACGGCCAATTCTCACACTTACCAAAAATACATAAAAAATCACAAAAATCGGTCGAGCCGCTTCGGAGGAGTGTGACCACAAACACCGTGACACGAGATTTTTATATATATAGAAGATAATCACAGATATCGGATTCCCCATAGTGTACCTGAGTTACTGATTTATTTATTTATTTAAAATTGTATATAAGCAAAAACATTAGCCGTTCATTCCACTATCGACCGTGACGTGAGGCTTGAGCAACTTAAAACCCCGCAAAAAACTTAACCCGTTTAATCACAGGAGACCAAAGTTGTCCCAAAACATCATATGCCGTTATAATAACAGGAGACCCAGATTGTCCCAGAGCGACCGTGCATTATTAAAAGTCAGATATCTCTCTTTCTGTAATGCTAATATTTGTGATTTCTTTTATGTTAGAAACGGAAAGAAATAATGCTTCTCATCGTGTTAGAATTACATGAGCTAGGTTGTTCAGATATTTTACAAACCTGATCAAAGGTGACGGTTTGATTTTGCGCCTATTTGTGACGTAACCCACATTTAATTTTAAAATAAAATTATATGAAAGTGATAAAAAGTGAGGTGACAGTTTTATTACAAATTTTGTTTAGAAAAGGAATCTGATTTTAAAATTTGAAGTTTATTCTATTTTAATTACTTTAATTCAAATATTCGCAGGTATGCATTTTTAAGCCAATTTACATTTCCAATATTAAATTTTAATATTTATAAACAAAAATGTTGATTTCTAATAAACATATCGGAAAGATTATTTTGTCTAAATTTTAGAACAATTTTTATTTTTGCAAAAGCATTAAAAAAAACTAATATAAAGGAACTTTTAAAATGCATGGGAAGAACCAGGAATTTTGCGCGCAAACTTTGACAGGCAAAAGTTGACAGAAAATTATTTTCTTATTATTCGAAGGGTTAAATAAGATTTTGCCCAGGCCTATTTCTTTATCTCTACAAAAGAGGTTTAAGGATTTCTCGGAAAGAACTTCAGAACAAAAGATTCTTTTCTCTGGAGTTTAGAAGTTTAAGGAAGATTCAGGCATATGCCTTTGTCAAATTAAGCTTTAGTATATCGTCGTGTGAACTCAGATCAGCCTGTGGTTAAAAAAATGACTTACTAGTGAACACCGTTAATCCTAACAAGTAGATTTTACCGATTTGATTAAATACCGATGTCAAAATTAATACAAGTAAGCAAGACCGATGAAATTAGTAGAATTTCCATTTACGAAAATTGTTTTTAATAAATTTTAACAAAGTAAGTACAAATTGAGCATTCTTTAGGTACAGAATCGCTATTTTGTCGGTTTATCTCTTCAGTGCTTATATATGCGAGCACAAAAAGAGTACACTTAATTAATTCGTCCGAAAAGGCCTGAATATTGGACAAGTAGGATCGATGGAACTCCGTTGTCGACGTACGTGCGTAAAATACAACCGATATGGCTCTGGAAATCTTCTCCAAATTTTATCTTAACAAAATTAAGTCGATACGCGCCCTAACAGTCTCCGTCCCCACCACCATATTTTAGTAAATGCAATAGCGGAAACTACTGCCTTCAAACCTACATTCGTTCATTCACCGTCACTGCCCGCGACATTGTAGAAAACTAATTGTGATAAAATGTTAACAATCCTTTTTTGTACGCTTTTGTAAAGGTTGTTTCGTAAAAATTCCCCAGTCCTAAAGAGTCCTAAATTCTCCGGACTTTCAAAATATCAACTAAACTTTTGCCACAAATCTTCTTATAAATGTAATGCTAATTATAAATGTAATGCCAACTTTTGCCACAAATCTTTTTATAAATGTAATGCTAATAGTAATAGCAAATGTAAAAGCATACAATGTCCAGGGTTTTAAATTAATATAACGACCGCGTGCAAAGCCCTATCGTCTCCGAGCATAAACTTTCTAATTAATGAGTGCTTATCGGAATCGACCTGCCAGGTAAGCATTTTTCTGTAAATAATACAATTAGATAGAACGTAATAATTCATAATAAATTGTACAGCGTCCTTGAGATGGTTTTTCACACATAACAAAGCTCTACCAATTATCCAATTATTATTATTATTATCCTACCCTTCTTACTTCTTACCTTTCACCCACAGAGGACATATAATTGTCTATATTCTAAACTAAAAATAACACAATAAGACAATTTAGACAATTCGAAACAAAGGCCTAAAACCTACGGCGCGGCGTTGGAACTAATTAAGGCGAAGCCGCAAGTAGCCATTTCAGAATAATCTTTGCTACGAACGGGTTAACATTACATGTACAAAAAAAACGTATTTGATAAAATTACATTTTTCCTGCCATTTTCATTGAATAAAATTAAAATATATTTTTTAATCTTCATATATAAAAATTAGTGTTTCTATATTCGTCCCATATGCGTTCTTATACCATTCATCTGATTGTGGGAAAACTTTTATGATATGTTGTGCGTAGACATTTGAATGAAAAATTTACTTTTTATTTAAAAAATGTGTGTATTTCATATAGTTTATTGGCCGAGGGAAGGCGGGAGGGGAAGGGGAACCTGGGAGGGGGAGGGGAACGAAGGAATGGAATGGGACGAGGGAGGAGAAAAGTCGGGTAAGTTGGAAGTGGAACGCGGGAGGGGGGAGGGGAATGCAGGAAGGTAAGGGGGCGGGGAACAGATGCGGGAACGGGACGCAAGGGATTGCGTAGTAAAATTGGAAAATCCACACCTCTCACATGGATTTATTCGTGTATGCACCAGACGGAGGAACAAAAAAATATTGTGTAAGGAAAAGCACTTCAAACACACTTTCTTTCTTGGGATGCGTTACAAAGCACGTCGGGTAAACGATAGTTACTTTATAAAAAGTATAAACGTGATCTACTAAAAAAAATATTTTTCCATTAGAAGTATATGAACGCAAATAAAAAACAACTTTTTAAAAATACTCTTTTTAGCTACAATCATCTGTGACAGTTTCCGACGAAAAAACTTTTTTTTTCAATTTAATAAACTTATTCACAAATAAATAAAATTCATTTTTGCGCTCGAAATAGTGACCTCTGGAGTCCAGAGTCTGGACTTCGTTTTCCAATCAATATTTATGTATATTATGTATTAAGTCATAATATTGCAAGTGTAGGTTTACGCAAGTATACTCTTTACTGAGAAACCAGTTATAGATTTCTTTTTCTTAAAATTGTATTTAAAAAAAAAAACAATATATTGAACGAATTAACAGATGGTACGTACTTACTCGTATATACGAGGGCTATCCGTAAAAAAGGTCGCCAAGGTGCTGCGGTCGCGAGAAACGATTATACGAGCGATCCGGCAACTCTAGCTTGGTTCCCCCACGCCAAATGCCCACCAGGCTGCACTCTGTATGACGTGTAATCTCGGCGTGACAGCCGTTCGCGATGGAGCTTCCGCTCGCCCCACCCTCCAGGTATGAATAACGTTTGTAATTCGATTTTTCTAATACCTATTTTAGATATAATGTGGTAACTCATTAGGTATCAGTCTCTTTCTCTCTGTAAGTATGTATGATTTTTATTTCACTTTCTCACTGTTTCTTTACATTAAATTTTGTCTTTTTCTGTATGTATGTATATAAGCTCACACAATGTATTTTTGGATCAGTTTAATTTCATACTTTGAAGATGCTTGTGTTAAGCGAAACCGGTCGGTATTAAAAAAATAATTAAATGTGTACTCGTGGTTGCAAACAAAGTTATTGTTTTATTTCACGTAATAATATATTTTACATTTCACACCTAAATACAGGTAGGGATGCTGGGCTGTAGTCGTTCTTATCATTGGGATAGCTATTAGCGTCGACCAATTGGTCGAAGCTATTAAACATTTCTTTTGTATCCATTGCTTATGCTATCTGAGGGGTGAATTTTATTAATGAAATATTCTGCATAAATTTGATATAAGGCGTTTCTTTTACACGATTTTGTGATAGATGGTACTCGAAATATATCTAGAGTAGGGAAGTTGTACGATTTCCTAAATATTATAATCGTAGCGATAACGCACACTAAGAATACATACAATTTTGGCTTGTGGTTTCCCCTTAATAGTTTCTAGATGCTCAAGACAGTACACCAAGAGAACTTCGCATTTCTATGTGTGCGTTCAGAGTGGACAAGTCCTATCACTGTGACGGTCCTCGTATGGTGACGGTTGATGTTGATTGACTTGACGATTCCATGGAATGAGCACCTACTTGAATTTTAAAATTGCCACAAGGGATTATATTTACGTTATATCTTGTGATAGTTATTAGCATTAGCAGTTAAAAACTCGCTCCGCAGGTTTACTTACGTAGGTACTTACGCCTACAAACCGACGTTCATCATGCTAGCTGTTAACGTAAGTGGGGCCATCTTTTGGAATTATTAGCTAATTGCTTTAATTCGGTTCTATTACGATAGTATCTTCATCGCAAATTTTACGTCCACAGATGGTTTCCATTAGGCGCAACATCAGATTTGGAGTCGGATTCTTAAATTTCAACCGTACAGTCGCTAGGGTATTAATATTGTTGGATGTTGTGTGTTGTTATTGTCCTATTTTATATTTAACGTCATTTAGCACTGAACACTTTTAATTTCTCAATTATCTAATCTCGATGTGTAGAGCCTCTTACTTTAAACTTTCCTGTCTATGCCACCTTTTATTCAAACATTACCTAAATTTCTATGTCTATGCTCTCTTTTGTCTGTGGCCGCGTCAAACTTTCTAATTTTTGTTTATAAAATGGCTTGTCATTCTCCTTGCTTTCTCTCTTTGCTCGATCCTCTTGATCTCTATTCGTCTTTCGCTTCTGCTAGACATTAAGAATTACACTCAATTATTGTCGCCAGTCAAGTGTTTAGAATTGAATCTCTCGCTGAAAATTTATTCACCAGAATAAACGAAGTTTACAACAAATATCCAGTACGTCATAAGTGTTTTTACTAACAAAGGATCACCTCAAACCAACACCTCTCTCTATCTTATTGTACGTTCCCGTGGTGTGGAACCGAAGGAAGCCACCAAAGCAGCTCAACTTACACCCTGGCTGCAGACTATCTGGAGACCACACCTGGAATCTGCGCAAATACTGTCAGATTTTTTCAAGGCCTGCCATGTCCCATGCTTATATTATGAGCCATTCGAGTTAGTTAAAAATATTTTAAAGTAAATTATGCCCAAATACTTGAGGAAAATCATTTTAATCATCGAAATTAAACTTGAAACCTTCATGCTCTTAATAAATTTAAGATTCTTATTTGATTCAAAGTAATCCGAAGGTAACATTTTTAAAAGAAGTATTAAACATTACACTACACGTTTTTAAACATCAGAATAAAATTCTAGTTTTTAGACTTGCAAAGCAAATACACCGAGATAATGATGTATTGTTTAACATTTGCAAACGTTTTGAAATTTTTCCCGTAAAAAAATCCCCGTTAGTTTGAAGCTATTAATCCTGGCTGAGAGGAAAAGATAACTGAGAATAAACAAATAGAGCACACAACTGAGAGTTATCTAGAAACATAATATCCGTTTTCAATTAGTTTACTTACAAAGCAATTAGGGTTAAATCTTCTAGGGTCCACTAATGGCACGAACGTTTTATCCGAGTTTTAACAAATAACCATTAAAAGTAAAAATAAAGCTAATCAGTCATCTACAAACAAAAGAGATGGGCGAAAAACAACCTTTGCATCGCAAACTTTAAGTAAGTAGCTAAATACATCAAACCCCTGGCACGTAGGTACCGAAGTTTATTTCCCTGGATAATTTACTTTTAATGCACAAAGGATGATCAATTAAATAGGATCAAATATTTTTTATATTCATTTCAGCAAAGTGAACTCGGTTTTGCTCGGGGTTATGAATGGTTTGCAGTAAAGTTTTGATGTTGTGAATTCTAGTAAATTCGATGTAGTTTTAGGGTGGAAATAATATTATTGTTCACCCACTTTCCTACATTCACTTCCACGTCATAATTCAACATACTTATCAGGTGTAGGTGACTGTCTCTGTTGTCAGTAAGGCACTCAACTAGCAATCCGGAGGTCACGGGTTCAAATCTTCAAAATTTCAAATATAATCAATAAATATAATTGGCGATAATATAATCAACAAATACAGACATAAACTGGATGATAAAATTACATTAAAGTATGAAAGTTCGGAATCAATATACCTACAACCCACAACTGAACCCGAAATATTAGCTATTATAAAATCCCTAAAATCAAACGCAAGTGCTGGACATGATCAACCAAAATGTACAACAGTACAAAAACTTGCCCCACTACTAACTCCTATACTAACTAAACTGATTAACCTGAGCCTAAAAGACGGTCAATTTCCAGACAGTTGTAAAATTGCAAGGATTATCCCAATATATAAAGGGAGCTTGAAAACTCAAACATCTAACTATAGGCCCATTTCTGTCCTACCGATCCTATTAAAAATATATGAAAGGGTAATATACGATAGGCTAGACAACTTTCTGAAAAAAAAAATCATTTCTATGTGCTAAACAATACGGTTTCAGAAAAAAAATCTAATACTCTCTCTGCCACTAATGATCTTATAAATAAACTTTGAACTAGCACAGATAATAAAAACTATGTCATAGCAATTCTCGTAGACCTTCAAAAGGCCTTTGACACCGTGAGTCATGAAATACTAATTAAAAAATAGAAAAAACAGGTGTAACCGGTACAGCTATTAAACTAATAAAATCCTATCTGTCCAACAGAAAACAATGTGTTAACATAGGAGATAAAAACAGTCAACTCGAGAATATAAACTATGGAGTTCCACAAGGATCAATACTGGGACCACTTTTATTCCAAATATACATAAATGTCATCAATATACATCTGTCAGCTAAAACTACATGGTGAAATTTTCTTATACGCAGATGATACGGCAATATTTTACTTCGGCAAAAACTTAGAAAGTCTGTTAGAACAATCTCAAATGGATCTTAATGTACTAAACGATTGGCTAATAAAAAATATTATTTTTTTATTTTTTTTTTTTTTATTTATTATAAAGATACATGATTTTATGATATTCTACGCCAATGAAGAGTACCAGCTCTTGAGCTTAGCGTAGGAGTTATTTTACAGCAAGTTCATTTTTATAACATACATTTTACTCACATTTTCCAATAAATATAAACTATATATAAATATAATACATAAACTATAAATATATATTAACAATAAATATTAATAAAACCGGTTACATGATCTTAAGCTCACCTAAGAGAATAATACCATCGCATAAACCATTACAAATAGAAGAAAGAGACCTGCATATTCTAGATAGCGAAAAATACCTGGGCTTGTACATTGATAAACATCTGACATTTAAACAACATGTAGAAAAACTAAAAACAAAAATCATCCCATTGATTGGTGTATTTGGTAGAATTGCTCATCTTCTACCAACAGAGGTGAAGAGAGGCTTATACTTTAGCTTAATACAGTCCCACCTAAATTATTTAATAGAAATATGGGGAAACACATACATTACGTACTTAAACGAATTACAAATAATACAAAACAAAGCTATTAAAAAACTCTTTAACTATAACCCGAATACTCCCACAAAAAAACTATACAAGGAAATGAAACTTTTGAAAATAAGAACATTGTATGAATATAACATATGTCTTTTAATCTACAAAATACAAAATGGACTTATACACACAAACACAACATTAATAAAAACATCACAAGTACACGAACATTATACTAGACAACACAATAAATTGTATACAAATACTGTCAAGACTGAAGGTGGCAAGAAAAGTATTGGCCACTAGGGAGTTCACATATATAATCTCCTTCCAGATAACCTTACAGCAGAAAAGAATATAAAAACCTTTAAAAAAAACTATTTAAACTTAAGATGTTAGAACAAAATTAAAAATATTGCTACTACACCTGTACTACATATGCTCTGTACTTAAGTTAACAAAGCGAAATATTATATTTATTTTAACTTAATAATAAAAATAAAAAAATAAATAAAAAAAAATAAAAAAAAGGTTCAAAATTTGACTATTAAAAATAATCTGATTGTATTAATACCCTAGCGATTGTACGGTTGAAATTTAAGAATCCGACTCCGAGTACAACTCAGACGACGTGCCATATGGAATCGATCTGTGGACGTGAAGTTTGTGACTAAGCTACTATCGTAATAGAACCGAAGTAGCAAGTAGCAATGTTTGTTTGGAACGTTGTAGAACATTTCAAAAGATGAGAACCTCAGGTCAATGTTGGAACGCAGCCCGAAATTTGAATTAGTTTTATTTTATTTTATTTTAGTTAATTAGGGAAACAAATAGTTGAACATATTTCATTAAGGTAATTACATACGAGTATTACATGGTTGCATGAACCAGCAAGGTTTCCACAAAAATTCATAGTATTATATAAAAAATATACATTAAAACAATAATATGTAGAATGGATAAAATGAAATTAAACTGTGAACCCACATACATAAAAATAATACATTTTCACATCATAAGATAATGTTCAAGGATAAAAATGATTAGCCAGTTACCACCGCCCTTGAGATGATTTTTCACAAAACGGTGCTGTATAAATCATCCAAATATTATTCATATTATTATTAAAAAAAGTACATAATGATAATGAGAAAATAATACACAGGAGGGGTAAAGGGTTCGCAATTAACGATTTGTTTAATTTTTTTCTATTATGCATTTGGTAAATTGGCCTGAGGACAAATGAAAAATATCAGCGTCTAAAAATACGTTATTATGTTTTGTGCACGTCCTTCTGAGAAATGAATATTGAGTTTAATTTGTTTTTGATTGCGGGAAGTGGAATAGTTGGTTCGACCTTATATTTCGTATACTGGAATTTAATGTTTTCTAAAAGATAAATATTTAAATGATATAAATATATATATATCAGTATTTTTGAAATATGTATTCCCATTAGGAAAAAATTATGTAAAAATGTAAATTATCCGGCGTGGTTCTCTAAAAAAATTATAGATAAATTAAAAAGCAAAGAATCGCATCGCAGAAGATATAAACTGCACAAGAATCAATCGGATTACTTGTTATTCTCTGCGATGCGGTCCGAGCTTAAAAAAGATATAGCAATTGCAAAGCGTCAGTATTTAGAAAAAGTTCAGTATGGGATCAAAGATGATGTCAAATGTTTTTGGGATTTTATTAAATCCCAAAAAGCAAATCCACATACCCAAATTAACTTGAGTGATAGAACGGAAACTTTTTCCGATCCCGAAATAGTAAGCCAAAAATTTGCTGATTATTTCAAATCAGTGTACAGCCAGATAGCTAAATCTAGACTTTACTCGAACCGAGGGGCCCTGGAATATTGGCAAAATCGGTCTTGAGCTAACCTGTCCAGAGGAAGTAGACTCCTGTACTCGAACTTTAAAGCTCGACAAGGCTGCAGGCCCAGACGGAATACCCCCTAATATAATTGCTCATATGTCAAAAACCATTTGTCAACCGCTGAGCTATATATTTAATCTTAACATATCGACTGGTTGTTTCCCTCATTCTTGGAAACTCACGCGTGTAAGCCCAATTTTCAAAGCTGGAGACAAGCCTGATATAAGGAATTACAAACCAGTAGCTGTACTGTCAACTATACCAAAAATATTTGAAATGATTATTTACAAGAAATTACATCACCAAATTATGACATTTCTAGGAGAAAACCAACACGGTTTCAAATTTGTTAACATTTTCGCGATTGGTGGCCGTCGGACTGGACTCGAGACACCAAAAAGACGTAGTGTATACGGATTTTGCCAAGGCCTTTGATCGAGTTGATCATGATATTTTACTACTTAAAATGTACAAACTTGGTTTCGATCAACAAACGCTTATATTCTTCGCGTCCTATTTAAAAGCCAGAAGTCAAAATGTAATAATAAATGGACATGAATCTAAACAATTCCCGGCTTTATCAGGTATTCCCAAAGGTTCAAACCTTGGTCCTTTGCTGTTCCTTATACTTATAGATGACATCCAGGTTTGTGTAAAACATTGCAAATGTCTTCTATTTGCAGATGACCTACTTTTGATGGAAATAATCTGTTACAATGACTGCTTAAAAATGCAATCTGACCTTGATGCTATTGCAGAATGGTCAGTAAAAAACAAATTAGAATTTAATATAAAAAAATGTGTAACTATGACATATACCCGCTCCCAGAAGCCCATAGTTTTTGAATACAACATTAAAGGGAAAACATTATGCCGAGTCAATAGCTTTAAAGATCTCGGTATCGTCTTTGATCCCAAACTGACATTCTCGGATCATATATCACGGCTCACTCCAGCATGCTACAAACTCCTGGGTTTCATCATCAGAATATGTAAGCAATTTGATGACCCAGATGCAATGATAGCCATGTTTGGTGGAGTCATAAGAAGTAAGCTGGAGTATGCCAGTGGTGTGTGGACTCCGCACCAAGCGAAATATATTAATATGCTGAAACAAATTCAGAAAAAGTTCCTTAGGTATGTCTATATGCGGATGCATGGAACGTACCCGAGATTCATGCACCATATGGAATTACTTGAGGCAACAAATAGATTTAGCTTGGAAACTAGACGTTATGCAAATCTTGCAATTCTTAGTTTTAACATAATCCATAATCGTATTGACAGCCCATTCCTCTTGGAATGTTATGGCTTATACGTGCCTGAAAATTTCAGCCGTAGTCATCGACACGACTTGTTCAAAATACCATACGGCAGAACAGATATTCTAGCACAGCATAGCATGACAAGAGGAATGGTGCTGTTGAACGAAATATCAGAAACACTAGATATATATAACTCTTCTTTAGATAGCCTTAAGATTTTTTTGTATAATAATCATCTTCCTAGGTGTTAAGACTGTCAAAATGAGAAAATTGTACAGTAATTGGATAAAAATCTGTTGTACAATTTAAAAAAAAAAAAATTGTTTGGACTAAATCAAAATGACGGAAGTGTACAATTTTTAATTGAACATTTTTGTCCTCCGGTGACCTTAGAGGTTAAATTAAAATGGAATGAATCATAACAATAATAAAATAATAATCCTTGATAACATCTTAAGCGTAGGGAGTGTGACGAACCCACATCGCCTTTGACAATATTTTCAATAAGTTTTTTTTTGCAATTTGCTACAAATTTCAGCAATGTTGAGCGTTTTTATTACATTAAAAAATATTTTCGGGGTATTTCATTAAAAACTTCGTTATAAAAAGTACCTATTGTAAAATATTTTTTCTTTAAATAAAATTAAAAGGTGAGATCTCTCTCGCTTCAATTTGCAATGTTATTTTTGTCGTCCTACATTCATAATTATAATCAATTTGTGAGACCAAGGAAATTGCCAAAGGAGTTTTTTTTCAACGAGAAGTTCCTCTCCGGCGGAATTGATTTTATCTTTGAAAGGTTGAATAACAATTTATTCAATGGATTCAATGTTCACAATACGTTTGTTTGTTTTTCTGAGAACTGACACAGCTGAATAGAAACTCGCACTTGATTTATTGTGAAAAACAAGCGAGTATTAAATATCTAAACAGTTATGCATATTTTCTTCTTCAATAATAATTATTGTATATTCATTTTGCGGCATCATTGTAATTAAACAAAAAAGTATTGTAATTAAATATCATTTTTTAAAAATGAAATTTATGAAATATATTATGGTAAAACTATTCTAACAGACAGAAAAACAAGTCATAATAGACCTGATATAGTTTTAATGACAAAATTTAAAAAAATAACTTATAACATTGATGTCGCTATTCCAAATTCCTGTAATATTCAAAAATCTACCGGATCTGCCGGATCTGCCCTGATGATGGACACTGCAACGATGTCCGAAACGTTGGCTAAAGAAGGAGGTAGCGCAACACGGCACAACACCCCAAAAACATATAACGAAAATGCTTTTGGCCGTGAAAATCTTAAAACTTATCTATTCAAAAATCTGTTTCTGAAAAAATCTGAATATTTACAGATTTAGGAAATAAGATAAAAATAATTTGGGATTCTCAGACTATAAAAATATTACCATTTTTTATTTCGGCTACCGGCATTATACTTAGCTCTCTCATTCAAAATTTAGGTATATTATTAGACTTGTCAAAAAATTTATATATAAAAATTCAAAAATCAGTAATTTTAAATACATGAAGGATTAAAAAAGATTTATTAAATATTTATATTGAGGGATCAGTAGGGTTTATAAGTCCAATTAGGAGTTCCACCGAGTCGCACCCTCTGATATGAAAATATCTAGAGTCAGTGAATTATTTTCCCATGTGGTCTCTGGTAGGTTGACATGTTGTTCTTGAATTATTTTGTATTTATTATACTTATATTGTGCAATTGCATAGCGTGAATTGACTAGATGATCATTTGTGGAAAAGTGTGTGAAAGGGTTTAGTTTTTCCTGTGGGGAAGATTTAAAATTTAGGACTTAAAATCAGAAGTACAGTAAGGTATAAACATTTTTATGATTAAACTAAATACTATATACGTGTGCACAATACACGAATAACATAAAAATACTTTTTCATTTCTCATTGTAGGAACCTTTTTTATTTACAGTATTACCTGTCACCAAAAGTAA
Source organism: Limnephilus marmoratus (assembly GCA_917880885.1). Taxonomy (NCBI): domain Eukaryota; kingdom Metazoa; phylum Arthropoda; class Insecta; order Trichoptera; family Limnephilidae; genus Limnephilus; species Limnephilus marmoratus. The sequence continues at coordinate 1,168,038 of OU862918.1, read as the reverse complement.
TAAGATACTTTTCTTGAAATACCTATTATAATAAATTTCATCTCAATCAACATTTCAGCGACCTTGAGGTGATTTTTACAAAAACGGCGCAGTACAAATTATCCTATTATTTTTTTAAACTCTGCAATGAATTGCGTCATCGCTATATACTGTCATAAAGTACTTTCTTGAATTATAACTTCCCACCCCTATATGATTATTTCCGTCATCAGGTACTAAATATTTAATATTAGTTGTCAAAAGTTGGCAACATTGGCTAGACGTTTTGATTGGCCCGAATTTTGGTGGGGGAGGGGCCCGAGGACCCTTGCTCTTCTTGTTTTTCGGAGCACGTATTTCAAAATAAAGTTAAATTTCATATATCTAAATCAACTCAGTGGTGTTTCCTGATGAGGTCGTCTGCCCAGATGCAACCCGGTGTAACGTACGTACAACTTATATAATTATGTGTTATCATTCAACCCTTTCATTATATTTTAGAATCATTAACCTTGAGTTCACTTGAGATTAAAAGCTTTTCCTAGAAGCGTCGAGTCATTAATAAATTCACAAATTATTTAAAAGCGACAAGAGATCTTCTAATTTATTAAACCCTATCTTTATTCAATAAATGAAGCAACGATCAATTTGAATCAAATCCGAACGAATTGAGAACACAATATTCCTGAGAGAAGCTAGCCGAAGGTTTTTTATTATAATTTGGTTTTTGTAAGTATTTAAATTGAACCATTATTGTTGCGTCCTAATCATTGTGGTGTTATTTATTATTAATTTATCTACAAGTTCGTGATCAGGCGGTTCGAGCCCGTCATTACGTAACAATACCTTACTTTTTTACAGAAGGTAAAAACAAAGCTTACGGTTAAAATGGCGTCGTAAAACTTGTAACTCTTTAGCAATGTGTTTCTTGGGGTTAGGAGTTAGAAACTAGAGAAAGTTAAAAATTGACCGGGAAGTATTATATACTCGCAAACGATTAAATAGGTTGATAACATGTTTCGTTGTAATTAACATTGATTTTATTATTTCCTATTTTTTATATCGTCATCGAAATTGTAGATTTGGTAAGAATTACGGTTTACAGTTTTACAGTCTTAGTGCCGGCAACCCGGGCATTAATTTCATTTTAATTTATGTAAATGGTTTTCATTTACGCGCTCGTATTATGTTTCAAAAAAAAATATTTATTCTCATTGTTATATTTACATTCACGTTTTTTTTTTTAATTTTATCTAATTTCATACATAGATTTCGTACTATAGTAATAAATGATTGTGCAAATAAATAGTTATAAATGTACCTACTACAATAGAATAACATACAAGCAATAGTTTATATATTCTATTATAATGCAACATTAGATAATTTCGTTAGAAATTGCGTTATTGTTAGTTATTTAGGTAGTATATTTCGATTATCAATTCTTTCTTTTTCAGTCAACCACATTACAAATCTTTTGACCAGTCAGTTCAAATGTTTGGGGTCGACGAAAGTTTTTGTTTGCATTAGGGAGATATTGAATATGTGTGGTGTTAGGTAAGATTCATGTTTTTTTTTAGAAAGTCGATTTGATTTGTAAGTGCGTGTGGTGAGGTATGTGGTGAGGAATGTTTGTGAAGTATGTGGTGAGGTATATGGTGAGGTATGTGGTGAAGTATTTGGTGAGGTATATGGTGAGGTATGTGGTGAAGTATTTGGTGAGACATGTCGTGGTGAGGTACGTTGCGGGGTATGTGGTGAGGTACGTGGCAATCTGTTGCCCCTCTCATAATGATACACCACTCGTTTGAATATCTAATTAACTAACTAATAACATAATAGAAAAATTGTGACGCCTAAACTACTTCAATAATTTTTTTGATATAGACAATTCACCCTTAAACAACAAAGATGTTGAAACCATTTGTTTCTTTCTCGGTAACTTGTATATTACCACGCACAGGCTGCGCCTTAGTGGGATCCCATTAGTCTTATGATTTTCATAATTTTGTATATATCAAATGTAAAAATTGGGAAAAATAAAGGACTTTAAAATCGATTCCTTTTCCTTGGCTCCCCGTACTTGCAAATATAACCCCGCCAAATATCAGGCGAGAGATTGCAACACTAAGGGATTACAAGAAGGCGCTGCGAAAAAGCGCAATACCTTTGCACGATGATGTCGTTTCTCACCCGGCATGCCGCTTCAAGTCTCGAAAACCCTTCTGGACAGAAGGAGAAAGACTCCTTCGATTACCTCTCACCCCAGAAGATAGGTGGAAGCTTGAGTGGTAATCGGCAAACGTCAAAAACGCCCATTTCGTTCTTGAATGGGTCTCGACCCCACCGAGAGACAACCTGGGTTCTCGTTGCCTCGCAAAACTCTGGACCGCCATCAAAAGGATAAGGTGTTCCCATAGCCGTTGGGCTCACATGACGCACAGATGGGGCCTTAAAGGGTCGGCGATGTGTGAATGCGATGCGGTGCAGACCATTTGGTCAACGAATGCCCGCTCCATTCATTCCCCGGCGGGATCGAAGGGATCTACCGGGCAAAGCCTGAGGTCCTAGACTGGCTCGCAGACCTAGATGTTCCCCTCTGACTCCCCACCATGCGAATAAAAGAAGGACATACAGTATTCGTGCGTAAAATATTTTTTTGGTAATATTCTACCTTCTTAAGTTTTTATCACGGTCGGGTGTCACCCCCTCCCCATCGAGTGGCCCTGCCGCCCCTCCATAGCTACGATACTGCTGACATAGTAACGCTTGCGAGATTCACGTTGCAGTATGGATAGGGGGTATGTTGTCCAGAAATTTTAGACCTCTTATTTCAATACTGTTTTTAATGGCTGATTTTTCAATATATGCCTCGTGAATTTCTACCATAGCCAATCTTGAGAATTAAAGAAATTGGAAAAATTGAAGAAATCAAAGAAATTGAAAATTCAAAACTTTTTGTAATGTTCTCCTCTTGGAACTTTGACAAATAAAACGTGAGCTCTCAGGTAAAAATGACGAATTCAATTTAAGTATTTTTTTTTAAATGAAATATTACATAAAAATTGAAAATTCTTTTTTTTTGGCTAACATCCTAAATAGAAATATTGTTTTAATTTATTTGAACAATCATCACATGCCTTCACTTAATTCATTAATCCGCGTGTTATTTATAAAGGATGGTCAGATGCTCTGTAGGGATCCCACTTGCACAGTGCGGGTGTAAACTGTGCGCCCTAAAACTTAAGTTTAAAGCACTTTGAGACAATACACAAGTTTTTGAGTTCAGGAATAAATTTGTGTGTACCTAAATATACTCGCTTGACTCACATTTCCAATATTTGCTGAACAATGATTTCAAGTTAGCGACGTATTAAAAATATCTTTTCAAAATCGAACAATAATTTTTCAAACTTAAAAGGCTTTGCTAATGTCGGATTCTGCTCAAAAGACTTCACGAGAAAGTAAAATACCTGTAAGAAGAATGGATTTGAGAAACCTTAAAAATTAATACATTTTATTGACACTCACATGAAAATATATAAATTTCAGACAATAAATGAAATAGAAATTCTTGGAAAAAGTTTATTACTTTCTTTCCTTCTTCCATGGCTGGTTAAATAGACCGGTATTCAATAATGGAAGATAATAATTTAGCTTTATTACGACGGCGACGGTACATCTGGTATATTACAATATATGATTTTTCAACTTTGTGCATTCTGAAATATTTTTTGTAAATGAAGTAACATAATATTTTTAAACAAACATGTTAAATGTTATAAATGTATACATACATATCTACGGTCCCGTTGAATAATGATCTTGCCCTTCAGAAATTTGGCGTATTTTTCAGATGGTCCGCTTTACAATAAAATTTAAATAAATAGAATATTTCTGAACATATCCGAAAACTAAAAACTGTTTTTGAAAGGTGGTGAAAAAGGCTTTAAAAATTTAGAAATCGAAATCAATTTATAATTTTTAAAATATAAAAATTTGGCATTCAAACATAAAAAATTGAAAAAATCGCTCACATTACGTTTTTTCTAACAAAAATTACTGATAGAATCGAAATTTGAAAAAAAGAATTTGAAAATTTGGGATTTTTATATTAATTAATTTTACATGGACAAAAAAGTGAGGGGATAATAACGTTAACAATAAATTTATCCAATAAAGTGTATAAGTGTTTTTATTTCTTTTCGTTAACTAAAATAACTGATAACGAAAAGAAATAAAAACACATACATATATATTTTATTGGATAAATTTATTGTTAACGTTATCTCTCCCATCTTATCTCCCTCCTCTCTTTTTGTCCATGTAAAATTAATTAATATAAAAATCCCAAAGTTTCAAATTCTTTTTTCAAATTTCGATTCAAAACTTTTGTTTCTTACAATTTTATTTATTGGTGGTTATTTTTTGATTTTTAAATATAAAGCGTGGTGTTTTGTCTTTATAACAACGTTAAGAACACATTTTTCACTAGGATAGTAAGGGAGTTACGTCGATTTATATTAGACCTAGGTGAGTTGGGATAAATATGGCCTCCTGCGAATAAACGGGCCAGTTGGCCTATTTTAACTACCTCTTTACGATTTAGAAGTGTATATTTTTGGAATTTTCAATGAAATACGTACATATTTTTATATGCTAAATTTATTTATCTCAAAAACAGTTAAAATGCAGCTATACTGCAAAACTACAGAAACACACATCTGACATTGTTACGGACACCTATTATAAACGGACTAAAAATGAGGGATAGAATATTATTACCGAAATCAGAGTCGAATCCAATAACAATATGTATCAGTGATTCTTAAATATTTTCCCATATAAATTGTCTCGACGAAGAGTTTAAATAATAATTACGTCAAATAAAACAGATACCTGTTCGCAATCTTTCAACAAAAAATGATAAACGAGAATGTTTTTCAACTAAGGAAAAAACTAGAACGATACTTTAAAAAAACATAAATGGGACCTCGATTCACAGAATATAATAAATCGCCAGACAAAACACGTCCTTGACGCAAACCAACACGGATTTCGGCCAACTTTTTCACTCACAGCGAACATTATGATTGTCACAACTTTTATCAATAAATCACTTGAAAATTTTGTTCACGTTAATGTAATATGTACTGACTTTGAGAAAGCCTTTGATGAATTTAATCGCGATGTAGGTACCTACCCACCGTAAAAAAAATTAATGCCATTTCATTAATATGACAAGTTTTCACATGATCCCAATAAATTACTAACGGATACAATTTTTCAGGTGAATATAAAAATACTTTCGAGATTCCCAGGAACTCTATCGCTTTATCTAATTCATTAATGACATTAGCAAAACCAAATATCTCTTTCGCTGACTATGTCAAACTTTTCAGAGCTTTTTTCAATTTTGTCTATGTGAATATCTCACAGGAGTCCTAGCTGCCCCAGTCTGGAACCAGTGAGACTATAGCATCCCTTTTTGGGATATGTTGTGAGGCTGAAAGAAGTGGGGAGGGGAAGGAGATGGTGAAGAGGAAGGTGAGGAAGTACCTAATAATTCAGACCAGGTCACCAAACACAGCTAAAGCCATTTCAAGCAACGTTACAATTCTGAGTGATGGTTTTACACCAGGGCGATACTGAGAGTATCTTCCACTCTGGAACGTGCCGCAAATATGCTGTGTATTATTTATTATATATGATTATTGTGAAATAATACAAATCAATCCAATAAAATGTATTTTCCCACGCCGAGAATCGATCTCGCGACCTTCGAATTGTGAGTCAAGAGCCTTATCCCTCGACCACAGAGGCAGTCATATAAAAGAGCTATCAATTGTTAATTCCATTCTTCTGGAGAATGATCTTGATTCCCTTTTCAAATAATGTTCAGAATTTAAAACTTATCCTTCAGCTTCAAGGAACGTCGTTTCTTTTTTAAAGAACTACATATCACTATTCCCTTAGCACTTGATCAAAAATAAATAAATGCGTAAAATGAGATTAGGATCCGTTACGGGATTCTTGAGACTAATCTCACATGTGTATGACACTGTTTGCACATATATTTCACATATATATATATTGTAATGCTGTACAAATAATACAAGCTTAGTAAGTAAAAATTAACCACGGTGGACGCCAATGTAATGCTGAGTAAACACTTAATAAAACATTATAGCTATAAATAAAAGATTTGTGGCAACAATTAAATTATATTATTAAATAATAATAAAATCAGAACATGAGACTCATATCAACATGAGAAATAATAATATTCTAATACTATTCAACTCAGGGTCGGCTTTAGCCGTAAAAGGAAACTAAATAATTATAAAAAAACAAAATAAATCGTTAGCTTGTCGCGTATTAAAAATAAAATCTATCGACTGCTCCAAGGAAGACTGCAGTAACTCAAAATTTGGTGTTAATAATTTTAGTTACATTTTCGGGTTTTATAATTTTTTTTATCTATCTGCCAAGAAGACATTTGTAACTTTAACAGTTATACACCGTGAGAAAAACCATTTTAAAAATAGTTGTAAGTCACGAAGTCTTAATTTTTCCATGTACTAAAGAAGTAAGTTGAGTTACTGCGCTTTTCATCGAAATTTTTTTTTGGTGTATGGTCGTAAGTCAGACTTACTTCTTTTTTCCATGGAGAAATATCGACAATATCATTTGAATTGCGATTGACGGTTAAAGTTACAGTCATTGCGGTTTGCCTATTGTAGTGATAAAATTGAAAATATAAAGAGAATTGTACCGTGATAGTGTTAAACATGAGAATTTCCAGTAGGGCTGTCAAAATAATATCTAATGGTAAAGCATTATCGTCTACAATGCAGTCTGGTAAGTCTAAACATATCTCAGACATAACTTAAAATTTAATGTATTTACTTCTTCTAACACAGCAATGTATTTAATTCTAATGCCCCAAAAATTGGCTTGTGAATTCTTATTTTGTTCATATTGTTTGTTCAGATTATAATAAATTATTACAGTCTACTTCTGATGAACTATTGGGTCCCTATGGAGATCAGTAATATTTTAGTGGAGTGAACTCTGATGACGGTTGGAAGCCTGCTGCATGTTATAATTCAAGACCTATAGAATTGAGTGTTTGTAGACCAACTTCCCCTGATTTCATGTTGTTTTTTTTTTGAGGAAACAGGATTGTTCTATTATGCTACTAAAACAACTGATAATATGTACGAGTATATTCCGAGAACTTCATAAAAATTATTACTTTTTCAAATATTTCAAGTGAATAGAAATGTTTTTTTATTACTTTGTATAAAACCACTATATTTAAAACAATATCAACATGTTTCGACAACAATGTTGTCTTCATCAGGATATGTTACTATGATAAATAAAAAAATAAAAAACAAGTATAGACAAATTAAAATAAATTATAACATAGACAAAATATTAAAAAGTAGAGGTGATTAATTACTTACTAATCATAAAAATAGTTATACAAAATTAAATTTAAAAATTATTTAAGGAAAAATAAAATTGCATTTAGATAATAAAATTTTTTAAGAATAATTAATTAAAATAATTAGTCTAAATCAAAAAATCAATAATTATAATTAGTTGTAAGTATTAATAAGAAAATAAATTTAAAAGATGGCTATTTTTAAAAAAGGTTTGGTTATTTATAATATTTAATTTACTATTAATGTTTTTTCTAATTTCTAAAATTTCTAAATTTTCCAATTGCATGCCCGTAGTGTAAGTAAGTAAAATTTTAAGACCTGTATTAATATCAAAAGAATGACTTGTTTTCAAAATATGGTTGGCAAATTCAGAATAATTATTATTATTTAAACATCTTATATGTTCCTTAACTCGAATGTTAAAATTTCTAGAAGTTTTTCCAATATAAAAAAAGTTACAATCATTACAAATTAATTTATAAACCCCAGATTTGTTCAAAAAATCACATTTATCCTTAATATTTAATATATAATTTTTTAATTTGTTGTTTGTATAAAAAGCTGGTTGTACATTATTTGGCATGTTTTTAATTATTAAATTTGAAAAGTTATTATTTAAAAATAAAATTTTTCTCCAATTATTATCATTTTCAACAACATGTGGATAGACAAAAGATCTAAAAAACTTTTTCTTATATTTTTTGTTTAACATATTGTCTATTAATTTTGAATTATAACCGTTATTAATTGCAATTTGTTTAATAGTATTTAATTCTGTTTTAAAATTACTGGAAAAAACTAGTGAAAAATTTTTGGAAATGTTTGAGGAATCTAGTAATTCTTTAATAATAAATTTAGTTTCAAAAAGAGGAACACTAACACTAGTGTTCCTCTTTTTGAAACTAAATTTATTATTAAAGAATTACTAGATTCCTCAAACATTTCCAAAAACTTTTCACAGGACTTATATAAAATTTTTAATGTTATTCTAAAACAAAATTATTTTCAATTTGACAATATTATTTACAAACAAAAAGATGGATTAGCAATGGGTTCAAGCACTAGTCCCCTAGTAGCAGATATTTTTTTAAACAATTTTGAAGATAAACTTTTTAAAAGTCGTTCGTTATTATTAAAATATGTTTACTTTTGGAAAAGATATGTAGATGATATTTTTTGTATATGGACTGGCACTAATAGACAATTAAATATATTTTTAAATTTCATTAATAAACTCAATAAAAAAATTAAATTTACCCTAGAAATTGGAAATAATTACAGTTTAAATTTTTTGGATTTAAATATTTCTATCATTAATAATAAGTTTGAATTTAACATTTTTCGTAAAGATACATATACAGATATCATTATACATGAAACATCTAATCATCCATATTCACAAAAATTAGCAGCTTTTCATACCTTACTAAGTAGATTAATTAATGTTCCCTTATCTTTGAGTAATTTTAAAACAGAATTAAATACTATTAAACAAATTGCAATTAATAACGGTTATAATTCAAAATTAATAGACAATATGTTAAACAAAAAATATAAGAAAAAGTTTTTTAGATCTTTTGTCTATCCACATGTTGTTGAAAATGATAATAATTGGAGAAAAATTTTATTTTTAAATAATAACTTTTCAAATTTAATAATTAAAAACATGCCAAATAATGTACAACCAGCTTTTTATACAAACAACAAATTAAAAAATTATATATTAAATAATAAGGATAAATGTGATTTTTTGAACAAATCTGGGGTTTATAAATTAATTTGTAATGATTGTAACTTTTTTTATATTGGAAAAACTTCTAGAAATTTTAACATTCGAGTTAAGGAACATATAAGATGTTTAAATAATAATAATTATTCTGAATTTGCCAACCATATTTTGGAAACAAGTCATTCTTTTGATATTAATACAGGTCTTAAAATTTTACATACTAACACTACGGGCATACAATTGGATAATTTAGAAATTTTAGAAATTAGAAAAAGCATTAATAGTAAATTAAATATTATAAATAACCAAACCTTTTTTAAAAATAGCCATCTTTTAAATTTATTTTCTTATTAATACTTACAACTAATTATAATTATTGATTTTTTGATTTAGACTAATTATTTTAATTAATTATTCTTAAAAAATTTTATTATCTAAATGCAATTTTATTTTTCCTTAAATAATTTTTAAATTTAATTTTGTATAACTATTTTTATGATTAGTAAGTAATTAATCACCTCTACTTTTTAATATTTTGTCTATGTTATAATTTATTTTAATTTGTCTATACTTGTTTTTTATTTTTTTATTTATCATAGTAACATATCCTGATGAAGACAACATTGTTGTCGAAACATGTTGATATTGTTTTAAATATAGTGGTTTTATACAAAGTAATAAGTTATTCATTATATGAAAATGATGCCACAAAATAAATTTGCGAAGTTTGAAGAAGAAATGTTTTTCTTCAAGATATATTTGGTAATGTAAAAATGGGATCAGATTAAAAATGAAACTGCTGCTTGATATGCAAGAATACTTTGCATGAAGAATCGCGAAAAAAAATATTCACAGCATTCTGGAAAATATGAAGTCGTGCCATGCAGTGGAATTTTATTGGTCAACACGTGGAATTAATGCCGAAGCAAATTACAGTTGCCAACCGTAATAACTCCAGGCGTGGAATTTCGCAAGAATATTATTTAAATATAAATAAGAATAATAAACAACGTGTTTGCCAAATAATGTTTTTGCAAACATCGGGGATCTCTGATAGAATGGTAACACTACATGTGGAAAAATTGACGAAACAGGTGCAGTAATGCTTGATCAACGTGGGATACATCTCACAAGATCTAACCAAATTCTACCTGAATTCGAACACATCCAAGCCTTTCCTGTAGTGGATACACACTGTACCAGGAAATCATCAAAGAAGCTTTACCTAAAAGAGATCTGAGCATTTAGAAAATGTACAGACTCTATGTAGATTTGCAGAAAGAAAGAAGCATTGAAACATCTGCTACTCTGAGACACCGCTTTTGACTTCCATAATAATTATGCTAAAAAATACCCGTGTGCAAAATTTATAATAGCCACTGACGAAGAAAAAGTACTGTTTAAAAATACTTATGAAACATACCGGAAAATTAAACTTCAGGGCAGGGTCTTAAAAGACTCGGATAAAGAGAATGCTGGAATTAATTCGCAGCTATGCGTAGCAGTATTTGACTTGCAAAAGGTTCTAAAGACACCTCATTGAGTGAGTAGTTTTTAATACAAAAGAAAAGTACGCAACGTACAATTTCACCATTTATGATATAGGAAAGAAACAGGGCCACTGCTTTATTTGGCATGAATCAGAAGGAAAAAGATGTGCCAATGAAAGCGCCACATGTTCGCTAAAAAAATTAACTCCAGTTCAACAAAAGAGTATAAATAAGTAAAGTTATATTCTATTCGGATAATTGCAGTGGACAAAACCGAAACCGATATGCGTTTTCCATGTTAGAATACGCCGCATGAACCCATAAATATAACAAACCACCCACCACCAACCCTTAAAATTAATGAAACGCATCGTTTTATGAAGAAAGGACACACTAAAAAAGAGAGTGATTCTGTTCACGCCACAATAGAAAATGCAAGGAAAGGGAAAACAATTTACGTGCCTGAACAATGGGTTATGCTGATTCGATGTTCGAAAGTAGAAGTTTTGCTATATGAAATTAACGAAATGCGCTATGAAGACTATTTGGATTTCAAGTCACTCATTTCGCCAAAAAAATTGAAAAAAAAGCCAACGATAATTCAGTTCCAATGAAATGGAACAAAATACGTGAGGTATCTGCGACATACAATAATCCACTGGAAGTGTATATAATGTATGGTAAGATGGAAGAACCCATAACCTTCATTTTAGAAAAAAAGGACAAGAGGCAGGCGACGGGACAGATTAATTCAAGATATTGCTGTGTATAATCAAAAACAAAACATGGATAAACTTTTAGGGGTATTGCTTAGACAATACCTATTCGTGTTCTAAATTAAACTTAAACACTTGATTGAATAATGTAATTATTTATTTATTTAATACATAATTATAAAGAAAACAATAGCGCGTTAAAATATACACTGAACTGTGTTGATTGTTTTACCATTGTACGCTTGTTGGTTCCCGAAACTGTTTATTTTGCTGACAACCAAAAAGCGAAAAGTGATTGATATTTTTCGAATTAATGTTCAAATTATATTAAGTTTCAGGCCGTGTCACTAAACCGCGGTAAGTACTACACACCTTGTAATCTACGCAGATCGCCACAGACCTGCTAGCATTCCAAAGACTTGCCATAATTTCTATCTTTCACTAAATTCTCCCGTTGAAGAAACCGCCATTAGACATTCTAGTGTCAGAGTTCTAAATTCATTCAGAGTTCATTCTAGTGTCTGAGGATTCAGAAATCGAATGAAACTTTATAATGTTCTTTTCCTTCTTTAATTTTTTGAAATGACTTAAGGCGAAAACTGTAGTGTTGGTTATATGAGTATCTGTCGGGTAGGTTCGGGAATACCGAACCTAGCCGAAGCGGCCGGACATCGGCACAATATAATAGCGAGCACAGAGCTCGTGCGCGTCTTTCTCGTTAGGCGGCTTACAGCCAACACTGTAAATATTATATTCCAATAAACAGTCTCCGTGTACCAAAGATACTACGTGTTTTAAATAAGTAACCTTGAAAACATCCAAGAGCGATACTGGAGATTAAGGGCCCAGTATTACCTGCAGTACAGGACATTACAAGTGGCGCAGCTAAAAAGGATTACACGCCAGACTTCGGGGAGCGGAATCCAACCTCAGCCAAACAAACTTGAAGCTATAAAAAACGCTCCGTATCCTACGGACGTTCATAAATTGAAAAGTTTATTGGGTTTTCTAAATTTTTATCGGAATTTCATTCCTAGGATGTCATCAATACTGGAACCCCTGCATAACCTTTTGAAAAAAGGGGTAGAGTGGAATTTCTCAGAAGACTGTAAAGTAGCAGTCGATACCATTAAAGAATTAATGGGCAACAACACGATTCTTACAAATTATTTTCCGGACTTACCGGTAAAACTGTATACGGACGCTAGTACATGCGGACTCGGGGCTGCGTTAATGCACGTGTTTAAGGACGGCACAATGCGTCCAATTGAGTTCGCTTCTCGTAGTTTGACAACCGCCGAAAAGAAATATAGTATTTTGGATCTCGAAGCTCTGGCAATTGTGTTCGGGTTAAATAAATTTTTTCAGTACCTTTTTGGAAGGGAGTTCACGTTATGCGTTGACAATATGCCGTTACTAAGAATTCTAGGGGAACACAAAAATATTCCGGTTCTCGCAGCAAACCGTTTGCAGAGATATGGCATCATTCTGGCAGGGTTTTCGTACAAAACGGAATTTGTGAAATCTTGTAATAATCAAGCAGATTTTCTTTCTCGCTTACCGTTGAAGGACACAGTTGAGGGTTTTAAGGATGATTGCGGGACTGACTTTGTTTGTTTTATTGAGAATTGTGACCATGTTAATTTTCAAGCAGTTGTGTTAGCCACCGCAGCAGATAGCGAATTACAGCTAGTGTTTAGGTATTTGCGGCAGGGCTGGCCCAAACGAGTAAATCGTGACAGCAGTATATGGAAATATTGGTTGAAAAGAAATGAACTTTCTATCGTAGAAGATTGTTTGTTTTGGCAACATAGAATAGTTATACCTGTTTCTCTCCAAAGGCAAGTTTTAGATTTATTACACAGGTCACATCTAGGTATTGTAAAAATGAGGGGAATTTCTAAAACATATTTTTGGTGGACTTCTCTAAACAAAGATTTGGAGGAAGTCGTTCAATCTTGTTCAGATTGTTCGTTGTCAAAACAGTCACCACCCAAAAGTCAATTGACGGTTTGGCCAAATCCAGGTAAAGCTTGGAGTAGGGTACATCTAGATTATTGTGGACCCCTAGCGGGGAAGATGTTTCTCGTGGTTTGTGACTCATTCTCGAAGTGGTTAGACTGTATCGAGGTGCAGAAGGCAGATTCAACTCACACGATTATGGAATTGAGGAAAATTTTTTCTAATTTTGGAAACCCTGAGTTAATTGTATCTGACAATGGCTCAGTTTTTACAAGTGAGGAATTTAGAGTTTTCTTAAAGGAGAACAATATTAAGCTTATGACTTCTCCGGTGAAACACCCCCAGTCAAACGGGCTGGCAGAAAATGCAGTAAAAATTTCGAAAATGTTCCTCAAGAAACTGTTAATAAACGGTAAATTCCCACTAGATTACAATGTCAAGCTGTTGAATTTTTTAGTGGACTATAGAAATTCTTTCCATTGTTCGACAGGTATTGAACCAGCGGTTCTGTAAGTAGGAAGAAGGCTGCGTTCTACGTTCGACAGTTTGTTGCCAGTGAAAAATGGAGAATACTTTTCGGAAAAAGTCAAGGAAGCTAACGTTAACATTTCTAAAGCTCAATCTGATCAAGTTAGGTTGTACAGAGGGGTAAAAACCAGGGTTTTTAAAGTTGGACAAAAATGTTTGACAAAAGATTATCGTCATGATAATAAAGTCGTTTGGGCTAAGGGTGTAGTTTCTAGAAAGCTAGGTAAAAAAGTTTATATTATTAAAATAGGAAACACTGATGTGACATGGAAGAGACATGTGGACCAGATGAGGGAAATGTCAGTGAGCTGGAAGGAAGATGGCAAAATTGCGCAGCATCCCGCGTCTGAAATTTTGAGGAACGATCCTCATGAGTTAGAGACTGCGACCTTGTTGCGTGGATTGACTGGTTGTTCTCCTGATTCCAGGTTGGTGGGGGAGGAGGTGGTGTCGGAGCAGGCACGGCAACAGAGACCATGGTCGGGAAGACTGCGTTCAAGTCACAAGGCACCTACAACTTCCAGAGGAGACGGGACAACTTGACCCAGTCACCGCGGTTAAATTATGTGTATCTTAAAAAAATTATTGTGTATGAAGTATTACAATTTATGTTAATTGTTATTTAAGTTATTTAAGTTATTTTGTTATGTAAGTAAGTAGCTTCAGAGTTGAAGGAGGGAGAGATGTAGTGTTGGTTATATGAGTATCTGTCGGGTAGGTTCGGGAATACCGAACCTAGCCGAAGCGGCCGGACATCGGCACAATATAATAGCGAGCACAGAGCTCGTGCGCGTCTTTCTCGTTAGGCGGCTTACAGCCAACACTGTAAATATTATATTCCAATAAACAGTCTCCGTGTACCAAAGATACTACGTGTTTTAAATAAGTAACCTTGAAAACATCCAAGAGCGATACTGGAGATTAAGGGCCCAGTATTACCTGCAGTACAGGACATTATGTGGTTATTAGACACTTGTGTGGTGTGGTGTGTCGTGGCGCGCCAGAAGCATTACGGTGAGTGTGCACACTAATGTGTTGTGTCGGGGCGTGCTCTGGCGTTATTTCTGAACAGTACCTACCTAGATATCAAACCTTTGCAGCGTTTAAATGTGCATTTTATGCTTTTTTCTGATTCGGATAGTGATTTTGATGGAGATCTTCAATTTCTCTTAGCACTGAAACTTCTTGAGGCCAAAAAAAGAAAAGAAGGTACAAGGTTCACCCTATAAACAAAGAGCGACAGAACAAAGGATAACTTCATCGTCTTGTTAAAGAAATAGACAGTGACGAAGAGAAATTACATCAGTACTTTACTAGCTGACCCAGCCACGCGTTTATGTGGCTAACGAAGCACAACGCCACCTACAAGATGGTTACCCAACCTTTTACTCACACCGTTATCTGTTAATTTGCGTACAAATCAAATCGATCGGTCGCTCCATTAATATTATTATAGCGAGTTCCCGGTATACGTTGCTAAGCCACTTAATAAAGATTTTTCTAATTTGCGTGTCCTTTCCCATTCGTCCCGTTCCCTTCCGCCTTCCCTTCCTCCCCCGCGTCTCATTCCCCTTTCGCGTTCCTACTCCGCCTTCCCTCTCTCCACTCCCCTCACCCGCTTCCCCCGTCCCGCGAACCCCCCTCCCGAGTTCCCCTCCTCCTTCCCGCATTCCATTCACTCAGTCCCGGTACATTCAGTTTTCGAACAGCTTTCTCTACTATAATTTTTCTCGGCTTTTCTCTACTATAATAAACATCTATTATACATATAAACCTTCCTCTTGAACCACTCTACCTATTGATGAAAACCGCATGAAAATTCGTTGCGTAGTTTAAAAGATCTATGCGCACATGCATTTTGAGCGACTTCATTTTATACTATGTAATGATGATACAATACAATACAATACAATACAATACAATACAATACAATACAATACAATACAATACAATACAATACAATACAATACAATACAATACAATACAATACAATACAATACAATACAATACAATACAATACAATACAATACAAAACAATACAATACTATAATATACTACAATAATAATATAAATTGCTTAGCAACGCTAGCCTCGACTTTTGCTTGTATTTTAGCTCTCTGATTTTTTATTGTATCAGATAGAAAAGAATTAGCTTTGATCCCAAAACATATAAATATTTGAAAATAAGTATATTAGATAACGTAATAAATAAACTGCCAGTGAACCGTAGGATATTAAGGTAAATAAATACAATATAAATTTTTCCTTTTGTGAGGACTTCAGTAACCAAGGTAAACAACTATATTTTGAGATTACGTTGAAATATATTTTGTAGGTAAATTTAATTATATATTTCATTTTGATAACATTATTCTACAATATAATATATATTATAGATTTGTAGTATTGAAGGGTAGTTTACATAAAAATATTTAATTTGGAGATATTGAAAACTATTTGTTGACACTAGGTAACGACGACAGTTGCTTGGTTACTGGAATGTAGGAATTAATAAATCATTTCCAAGTTGTTTTGAAAGGTGACACAATGTCATTTTCAACCAACGGAAATGAAAATGGGTTTATTATGTCATCTATACAGATGAACATTGATAATCTGAGACCCCAAAAAACAAAAGCAGGTATTCCTAGACAGCGTATGAAATGGACGAACGATGTCAATATGTTCATCGTTCGTTCATATTTTTATGTAACTAAACTAGAAACAGATATGTTATTGTATAGGAAAAAATTACATTTACTTTTCTCACAAAATTATCCGGTTGCCCAAGTAAACGAACAAAGATTAGCTGACCAAAAAAGGTCAATTTTCAAAAATAATTTAATTCCTGTAGTAACATTAAATCAGATAAGAAAAGAAGTAGCAGATAGATTGCAATTGGAGAATAATTTAGATCAAATTAATACGAGTAGTAATGTTATATTAGATGCATTGAATGAAGATAGTTTAGATAATATTCTAGTAGAAGAATCCAATGATATTAGAGTAGATTCAAATAACTTAGACTGTCTGAAATTAGCCAGGACTCACACCTCTCGAGAGCCACGTAAAAACATTAGGTGAGAACTCTCATAGTTAGTTAGCTAAATTATCAACAGATGTCCGGAAGGTACAAGGCTGTGACCAGCCAAGGAGATTTTTTCTATAAATGGCGGTTTTTTAAAGGGATCTACCTCTTTCCTCTTCGTCGCTTCGCTGAAACTACATCTAATTACTAACTCCTTGGTCTGTCTCGGGTAGTTTTGTATCTTCCGATTATAAAAAATGTAATTGGAAATAGAACGAAATAAATCAAGAGTTCCTTAGAATTTGTCCTGAAGATGAGTCTTTATTTTACCGGTTCCTTACCTTAAAACTTTACATATGATCCTACGAGTCGGATAGTTTAACGCGAGTGATTAAATTAATAAAAAAGAACCAGCACTGAAGAAGGAACCAGAAATGCAGCCAGAATCCATCAAGCAGATTCCAGCATCCAGAAGACATCACGATAAAAAGGGCAAATGACCAATCCATTCCATACTACCCACCTTACCATAAAAATCCTTAAAAAAAAGAAAGCAAAAAATTTAATGACATCAATATTGTGCATTTCTCATAAAAAAAATTGTTGCAAGCCGGTATGAACAAGTTTACAAAAAATAACAAACATTGCAGCCGGCAATTAGATTATCGCAAAAAACTACAACAATGTTATAAATTCCGGGAATAAAAGAAACTTTTTCAGAAATAATTATTCAAATTAACCGCGAAGCCGATAAAACAGTTTGTTGCTAATAATACTCTATGGGCGAAATTTAACGGCTTGTCGATTATCGCAGATCGTGTTGTGACGGATTGAGAAGTTGTCAGTGTTTATTACAGTGTTTATTAGTTTTAAACGGTTATTGTGATAAAATAATTGGATAACTCTGTAAATTGTAAGTACCTGATTTGATAAAAATGGATTTAAAAACGCTAATCGGTAAAAGGGGAATCTGTAAGGGGAAAGTCACGAGATTCAGAGAATTTTTAAACAAAATTTCGTTGACACAAAGTGAACTAGGATTACGTATAAAACATTTCGAGCTTTTAATGGATCAATTCGAGGAAATTCAGGATAAAATTGAAGCCTTATCTCCCGATGAGGGAGATCAAGAAAGGGCGAGCTTTGAAAACGATTATTTTGATGTTTTATCCAACGCTAAAGAGAGGTTAGGTTCGGACCATTCCGCAGGCAAAACAAACAACAACATTAAACTGCCGATAATAGAGTTACCAAAATTTAAGGGTGATTACTGCGAATGGATAGAATTCCGAGATGCATTTATATCTTTAGTAGACAGTAATTCTAACCTAGATGCCGTTCAAAAATTTTATTATTTGCGTTCTTGTCTAAAAGGGGAAGCGCTTAAGCTCATAACAGCATTGCCAATGCAAGTTGACAACTATTTAATGGCCTGGGAGATGCTCACGGACAGATACGAAAACTCAAAAATAATTATAAATAATCATGTAAACGCGTTGTTTAAATTACCGGACTTAAAAGCAGAAAATCACGTCGCAATAAGAAGCCTATTGGACGAGGCACAGTTGCATTTAAAATCGCTAAATAAATTAAATATAGCTACAAAAAATTGGGATGTAGTATTGATTTATTTGTTATCAAACAAGCTAGATTCAAATACAAGGGCTCATTGGGAACAATACCCAACAAAAAACAATCTACCTACCTACGAAGAATTTATTAAATGTTTGTATACAAGGGCCCAAGTATTAGAGGCCTCATCAAATAACGAAAAAAGAATTAATCCGGGAAAAACGAATCCGCATAATTATAAAAAGGAAGCTATGGTTTCATTTTCTGCACAAAAATTAAAATGTTTACATTGCAACGATAATCATAAGATTTATTATTGCCGCAAATTTTTGGAATTGAAGCCAAAAGAACGAATTGATAAAATACACAAATTAGGCGCTTGTTTAAAATGTTTAAACTTCGGTCATAAATTAAAGGATTGCAAATCAAAATTTAATTGCCGTAAATGCGATGGCGTAAATCACAATACGTTACTTCATTTTAAACAAGAGGAGGAATCAAAACACGAAAGGGCATCAACATCTTCCGCGAAGGAAGCGCCTTTGGTAACAAATCATGCCGCGAAGGTAGAACCAAATTTCGTGTTATTGTCCACTGCCATCATCAACATAAAGGACGATGCCGGACAATCAATTCAAGCAAGAGCTCTATTAGATTCTGGGGCACAAACTAATTTTATAAGTAAGGAATTTGCAAAGAAATTGAAATCAAAAGAGAAAAGGGTCAACATTCCTGTTACGGGAATCCACAATAAGATTTTAAATATAAAATATAAAGTGGAATTCAATATAACTTCAAGCTATTCTGAATATAAAAGGAATATAGAATGCCTGATAATACCTGAAGTGACCAGTAACCTGCCACAAATTTCCTTTCAGAGAAAAGACGCGGGGATCTCTAGCGGTCTCCAATTAGCAGAACCGAACTTCAACATTACCAGCCCGATAGATCTGCTACTGGGAGCGGAGGTGTTCTGGGAAGTCTTGCATACCGATCGAATGAGAATTGGAGATGCTGGACTCACGCTACAAAGGACCGAGCTAGGATGGCTTGTCGCTGGACCTATCTCCACTCCGAAACCAAAAAGGCCAGTAAATTCCTGTAATTTATCCTTAAATTTATTGCATAAGCAATTAGAAAGCTTTTGGAAAATAGAAGAACTAGCTCCTGTAAAACATAGAAGCCACGAAGAAAGAGCATGTGAAGAGAGCTTCTTACGCACGCATGAAAGAGATGAGAAAGGACGTTTTGCGGTAAGATTACCGCTGCGGCCCAATATTAATCAAATGGGTGAAACCCTAAAGGTGGCTGAAAAAAGATTCTATAATATGGAAAAAAAATTTCTTGCCAATAAGGACCTGATGCTAGATTATAAAAAATTCATGAAAGAGTATCAGGAATTGGGGCATATGACGCTGTGCGAAGCACCGCCAAAAGATAAAATTTGTTATTTTTTGCCACACCATGCAGTGATGAAGGAGTCTAGCACGACAACCAAAACCAGGGTCGTGTTTGACGGATCAGCCAAGTCATCAACCGGTATATCATTAAACGACGCCCTCATGGTAGGGCCAGTTTTACAAAAGGATTTATGTGCGCAATTATTATTTTTCAGAAAGCACCAGTATGCAATAACCGCCGACATCGAGAAGATGTATCGTCAAATATTGGTGCAGCCTGAGGATAGAGATTTGCAGCGCATAGTCTGGAGGGACTCTCCGGAAGAAGAAATCCGACACTATCAACTCAATACTGTCACCTACGGTTTGGGACCATCATCCTTTCTGGCTACCAGATGCTTGGAACAGTTAGGAACAGAAAATCAAGAAGCATACAGAAAGGTCAGTCGCATCCTCAAATACAACTTTTATATGGATGATTTGATAACTGGCGACGAAAATGAGGCAGATTGTCTCACTATTAAGCAACAGTTGAGCAGCATTTTGGCATCTGCTGACATGAATTTACGAAAATGGCGATCAAATTTACCCTCTATAAGTTCGAAACCAGAGAGTGATACAGATATGATTATTACTGATAACCCCAAGGAAAAGAAAATTCTAGGGTTGTCATGGAATAATCAGCAGGACTATTTTCAGTACATTGTAGAGCCCTTAGAAGCCTGCGTTAAAAGCAAACGCCAAATGTTATCATGTATCGCCTCTACCTTTGACCCATTGGGACTGATAGGGCCAATAACTTTAGTCGCAAAACTGATAATGCAAGGTTTGTGGCAAACTAAGATTCAGTGGGACGAAGATGTTCCATCTGAACAGATGAATGCGTGGAATTCATACATAAATGAATTACCTCTTTTAAATAATTTAAAAATACCGAGAAAGGTAATTTGCAAACTTCAAGTTAAACTGCATCTGCATGGTTTCTGTGACGCCTCGGAGAGGGCCTATGCAGCATGTATATATATAGTGTCTACTGATGAATCGGGAAACACAACTTCTTATTTAGTCACATCAAAATCAAGGGTGGCACCGTTGAAAAGCATATCACTACCAAAGCTGGAGCTTTGTGGTGCTGTTTTACTCACAAAATTAGTGAACTATGTCAAAATAGCTATGAACTTAAATGAAATAGATACAACCTACTGGTGCGATTCCATGATAACGCTATTCTGGATTCGTGGACAGCCAGCAAGGTGGAACACATTTGTGGCCAATAGGGTAGCTGAAATCCAAGAGTCCAGTCAACCCGCACAATGGAAACACGTAAGATCGGAGGATAATGCGGCGGACGTTTTATCCAGAGGCGCGACGGTGTCGCAGCTAATAAAGTCTGACATTTGGTGGCATGGACCCACCTGGTTGATTTCAGGCAATTACCCGATTACCAGCAGTGAAGTTACGCCGTTGGATCTACCAGAAGAAAGATTAAAACTAACTTTAATTTCAGCCGTAAAACAGGATTGGGAAATATTTTCCAGATACTCTTGCTTAACCAAATTGCAAAGGGTGACAGCTTATATTTTAAGATTTATATTTAATTGCAGAAATTCCTTGTCCAGGCGTAGCGGAGCACTAACTGTTTACGAATTGGAGAATTCACTTCACTTATTAATATCTCGTGCACAATGTTTTGCATTCCCCGAAGAGATGAGGGCCTTACAAGCCGGGGTAAATGTAAAGAATAGTAGTAGGTTAAAGTCATTAAATCCTTATTTGTTTAAGGATTTAATCCGGGTGGGGGGTAGGTTGTCCAACGGAAAAATGATATCGGAAAGCCAACAGCACCCCATAGTACTACCATCACATCATAAACTAAGTGAGCTTATTGTCAGGCACTACCATTATTTATATTTACATGCAGGAACGCAGGCATTGTTAGCATTATTAAGAATGAAATACTGGCCGATTATGGGTAAAAATTTAATTAAAAAGGTTCTCAGATACTGTATTATATGTTTTAGATGTAACCCGAAAACAGAGCAACAACTGATGGCGGACCTACCTGCCGAACGAATAACGGAAGGTCGCGCATTTCAATCATCAGGCGTGGATTTCTGCGGCCCCATTTTGATCAAATCAGGTGTTAGCCGTAAGACTCACAGCGTAAAATCTTATATATGTCTATTTATATGTATGGTAACCAAAGCAATACATCTGGAACTAGTAATGTCTTTAAGCACTGATAGCTTCTTAAATGCGTTTAAACGTTTCATCTCGCGAAGAGGGAAACCCAGTAAAATGTTTTCAGATAACGCCACTAATTTTAAGGGCGCGAATAATGAATTAAGGGAAATATATGAATTTTTGGAAAATTCAAATGAAAAAATTGATAAATACTTAGCCAATTTATCTATTCGCTGGAAATTCATACCAGCAAGGGCCCCGCACTTCGGGGGACTTTGGGAGGCAGGGATCAAATCAGTAAAATATCATTTGAAAAGGGTAGCAAACGTTTCACTATTAACATATGAGGAATTCAGTACTGTATTATGTCAAATTGAATCATGCTTGAATTCCCGTCCCCTCTGTCCGCTGTCCAATGACCCCAAAGACCTAAAACCTCTCAGTCCTGGTCACTTTCTCATTGGAACGAGTTTAGCAGCGATCCCGGAGCAGAATTTGCAGAATGTAGCAGTCAATAGATTGAATCATTACCAAAAATTAAACCAACTAATACAGTCTTTTTGGTCGAGGTGGCGCAAAGAATACTTGGCTGAGCTGCAGACCCGGACGAAATGGACTGGCAACAACCAAAGGCAGCTGCAACCAGGCCAGATGGTCATTCTGAAGGAAGACAACGAACCTCCTTGTTTTTGGAGGCTAGGACGAGTGCACGCTGTACATCCCGGGCCTGATGGAAGAGTACGAGTGGCTACCATCATCACAGCACAGGGAACGGTCCAGAGGGCAATATCAAAACTATGCCTGCTTCCAATTGAGGACAACAAATGTGAAGACCATCTACCCGAGATGGACCAGGGAGAATAAGAAGCGACCCAGTAGCGCCAACACAGTGTGGCGCCCCCAAGCAAGACATAATAACCAAGTTCTATAACCAGACTTTAAATTAATAAAAAGTACAAATTAAAGCGAAAAACAATAAAAAATTAATGAAAAAAAATGCAAACAAAAGTGTAAAACAATAAAAAGGCAAAATGAATAAAGGTGGTGGAGGTCGTGACCTCTTGTGAAACTCGTGTAAAAAGAAAAACCAGATTGAGTGAAAATTAAAGGTTATAAGCTAACCAAAATAATAATAATAATAATAAAAAAAAAACACTGCAAGTGCCCACATATATTTAATGTTAGACATTTAATAATATTTACAATAAAATTGGCTGTCCTGGAAGGAAGACTTGGTCCCGTCCTCATTGTATTGTGTTTGTCCTAAAATTGAATGTGTAATTTATTGTTATAACTCATTGATTTAATTTTTAACTTTGAATTTTTAGCTAGAGCATGTAAATATGAATTTGTTAATTGCACAATTTAATCTGGGGTGAAATAGTTAAAGTTTAAAAAAATTGTGAGCTATTTTTAGTATTATAAGTAGTATATTTTTGTTCATTTTAGTTTAATAAAAAACTCAATCCTCACCGTTTTTTGGCTGGGAATATGTCTGAAATTAGCCAGGACTCACACCTCTCGAGAGCCACGTAAAAACATTAGGTGAGAACTCTCATAGTTAGTTAGCTAAATTATCAACAGATGTCCGGAAGGTACAAGGCTGTGACCAGCCAAGGAGATTTTTTCTATAAATGGCGGTTTTTTAAAGGGATCTACCTCTTTCCTCTTCGTCGCTTCGCTGAAACTACATCTAATTACTAACTCCTTGGTCTGTCTCGGGTAGTTTTGTATCTTCCGATTATAAAAAATGTAATTGGAAATAGAACGAAATAAATCAAGAGTTCCTTAGAATTTGTCCTGAAGATGAGTCTTTATTTTACCGGTTCCTTACCTTAAAACTTTACATAGACATTATTCATAATCTTAGGGAAATCAATATTGCAAATTTAAACTTACTAGATGATAATGTAATAGAATTAGCTAACTTGCTTCAAAATAATATAAATAGATATATAGATATAGAGCCCACAGTTAGACCAAAATTACCAAAATTGCATACGTCAAAGAAATTATCTAAATTAATTTCTGAATTAAATAATTTAATTTTACCAAAAATAATATTTGACGATATTAGTTTTTTAGATCTTCATACAATAGTGTACGCTAGTGCTATCACTATATGTAATAAGTTAGGAGTTAAATTAATGTCCTCTGATGATAGATCATATAGTTATAGTAAACCAGAATGGCAGATTAGATTAGAAAATGATGTAGTATTTTTAAGAAGTAGTATAGCTAGAGTAATTGAATATAAAAATGGAAATAGAAGTAGGAATATTTTGAGATATGTAGATGAAATTGGGAGAAAATTTGGTTATAGCATTGGTAGTAATAATAATAAAAATATAATCAATGATTTATTAGATTTATTAAAACAAAAATTAGGGGTAAAAGCTAGTAGATTAAAAAGATATAATTATACGTATAATAAAAGAAATAATAATAGATTATTTCAGAAAAATGAGAAAATATTTTATTCCAAACTTGACGATAAACAGAATATTATTTCGAATAATAATATTCCGTTGCCATCTGAATCAGATATGCGCGATTTTTGGACAAACATTTGGAGTAAAGATATAAAACATAATGAGGCAGGGAACTGGATAGAAAATGAAGAACTCAATTGTTCAGACATTGAACAAATGAGTTTTTCTGATATATCGGTTGAATTGTTAGCCAAAATAATAAAAAATACTCATAATTGGAAAGCCACGGGTTGCGATTGGATACATAATTTTTGGTACAAACGTCTAACTACTTTACATCCTGTTTTTGCAAAAAATCTTTCAAAACTTGTCAGAGAACCTCAAAATTTTCCTAATTTTCTAACTAAGGGCATTACTTATATGTTGCCTAAAAGCGAACATATTAATAATCCCTCTCAATATAGACCCATTACATGTCTACCGACAATATACAAAATTTTAACCTCTTGCTTGACAGATTTAATATATACTCATTTGGATGAAAAAAATATATTATCTGAACAACAAAAAGGTTGTCGCAGAAAACATATGGGATGTAAAGAACAGTTAGTTATTGATTCTGTTATTTTAAAACAAATTCAAAATCAAAAACGTAATTTACATACTTGTTATATAGATTATCAAAAAGCTTTTGATAGTGTCCCGCACTCGTGGCTAATCAAAATATTAAAAATATATAAAGTTAACCCAATTATAATTAGCTTTTTGAAAAATATTATGTCCTTTTGGAATACAGATTTGCTAGTTAATTTAAAAGGTAAGAAAATAGTAGTACCGGGCATTTCAATAAAAAGAGGGATTTTTCAAGGAGACTCATTGAGCCCTCTTTGGTTTTGCTTAGCATTGAATCCCCTTTCTAAAATGTTAATTAAAAGCAAGTTTGGAATAAAAATTAAGGGTAATACAAGAGAGAGTAGTATAGTTTCACATCTATTATATATGGATGATATAAAATTTTTTTCAAATTCTGAATCAAATTCTGAATCAAATTTAGAAAAAATGATTAAGGTAGTTAAAATTTTTTCAGATGATATTAAAATGACTTTTGGTTTAGATAAATGTAAAACTATCCATATAGAGAAAGGCAAAATTGTAGATGGAGACGAGGGTATATTTAGAAATTTCAAAATTCAAAGTATGAAAGGGGATGAGGTTTATAAATATTTAGGATACCCGCAATCGAATAGATTAGATCCCACTAGTATTAAAAATGATATTAGGATTAAATTTCAAACTAGGATCAGAAAAATTTTAAAATGCAATCTATCTGCTAAAAATTTAGTAAAAGCAATAAATACTTGGGCAATACCTCTACTAACGTACTCATTTGGCATAATTAAATGGTCCAATACAGATTTAGATAGTTTAGAACGATTAATTAGAACTACGTTAACAAAATTTAATTGCCATCATCCAAATTCAGCTATAGAACGAATTAATTTACCTAGAAATTTAGGAGGTAGAGGTGTAGTCAAAATAACATCTTTGAAACACAATCAGGTAGAAATGCTTAGAAATTTTTTCTATAGGAAAGCTAATAGCTCAGAAATGCACAAAATAATTTGCAAGGCAGATAGAAATATTACACCTTTAAATTTATATGACGAGAATGCCAACATTCTTATAAATACTAACCAGGAATTATTAGATTCCTGGTCAAATAAAATTATTCACGCAAAACACTTCAATTATCTCAACCAAACGTATGTTGACAAACTTTCGTCAAACAAATGGTTGAGTATTGGAGAGTTGAGCGCAGAAATAGAAGGATTTATGCTTGCCATTCAAGATAGAGTCATTAATACTAAAAATTATAGAAAGCATATAATCAAAGATATAAATCAAATTGATGATTTATGTAGAAAATTTTTGGCTTTTCCCGAAACTATAGAACATATTATATCGGGATGTTCTATATTAGCGCCTTCCGAGTATACATTTAGGCACAATCAGGTTTTAAAAATAATTCACCAAAAGTTTGGTAATTAAACATAACTTGATTGATTGCCGTAATGTAGTACCATATTATGAATATGAACCAAATTCATAAAGAGTACAAGGATCATTTGATCAGAAATGCTGCTTGGGAAGAAATTGCTGAAATATTAAATGAACCAGGTAAGTCAATGAAATAGCATTTTACTCTATTATTTATTTGAAAAGGGATAATTATACAATAATTATTATTTATTTATGCTGTTTAAGAATTTTGTCTACCCCGGCGAATCATTTCCATTTGCCATGGTACTTTCACTTCTTGGCTTATAAAATACTCTTTATATTTTTCTCTGACATAAACAGCGTTTTGTGATGGGTTTCTTGCTAGAGATTCAATATTAAGCAAACAATCGATGTTGCTGCTACGTGCAGTAGAATCCATTAAATTTTCTTCAAATTCTGTGTTTAGGGTTGTTTGCTTTCCTAAAAAATTATGAAGGCAACAGGCAGCTAACACAATCTTGTCTACCATGTCCGGCTAGACTTGCATAGGTCTATGAAATACTCGAAAACGAGCCCGTAAAATACCAAACGCATTTTCTACACATCGGCGTGCACGTGATAAGCGATAGTTAAATATTCTATTTGCGTCATTGTTAATTAGTTTGTCTTTGTGATAAGGTTTTAACAAACTCAAATGATAAATACAATGATAAAATATGTAAAAGAGGTAAAATTATGGTTGAATAATGTAGATATTGAAACGCTATTTCTATAAATTTATCCTTCCTTTTACATCACACTGTCTCTAACTTTCTAAACTGTCGTACAATATGTTTTCTGTTTATTTTTTTATAATAACTAAAAAAAAAAAAAATCGGTATGTTTTTTCTATATTTTATAATAGCTGAAAAAAAAAACCTTTTTCACTTGTTCTACCTATGAAATACTAATTTTATGTTTTATATGTTTTTTGAGTCTATTTTATACTTTGGGTACTTATAAATATAATATTTTGTTTTAATATTACCCACACTCAGGCAGTGCCTTAGTGGGTTTTCATTTCTTGTTCATACTATTTGTTATTATATATTATGTTATTATATGTATACTATTTGCTATTATACATTATATGTACAAAGAAATGAGAATAAATAAAGTTTAAAAAAAAAATAATTTAAAAAAAATAAGGTTTCAACGGAAACGCTGCATCAGCGACAATAGCGTAAGGCATAGGTTTGGAATTTTGACTCAATGGTTCATCCTGTGGTACATTCAATGCTTTCTGCTCAAATAATCTTCCCATCAAAGATTTGTCGTATATGCCACCATCACTGTTTCGACCATACGCACCTACGTCAATCATGATAAATTTGTATTGAGCGTCAACTAATGCAAGTAAAACTATGGAATGTTCTTGTTTGTAGTTATAGAAAGTAGAACCTGCGTTTATTGGACAAATTATATTAACGTGTTTTCCATCAAATGCTCCAATACAATTTGGAAAATGCCAAAATTCTTTAAAGTTATTTGCAATATCCTTCCACATATTTTCTGAAGGTGTAGGCATTACAACAGAGGAGCCATATTTTTCCAAATGGCCTCGCACACTTCTTGTACTATAACTCTCACAGTAGAAAATCCCATGCAATAGTTGAACGCCAACGATCGAAAAGTGTGTCCAGTAGCTAAAAATCTGAAAATAAAGAAACAATTATTATTATTTGTTACAGTAACTAAATGCAAGGATGACTGGACAAAACTCAGAAATGCTTTCGCCAGCGCTTTGAAACGACGAAGAAACAAGAAAAGTGGACAGGCTGCGGCAGCCTTTGTGCCCTGGAAACATGAAGAGGATATGGGTTTTCTTCTTCCTTATATGGAAGGTAGAAACACAAAAACAAATGTTATGCCTCCACCTGAATCACCATCTACAGATGACTCTCTCAGAAAGTCAAAATCCCAAACCCAAACTACAAGATGTGTACGAATTATTGAAAATGTCAAATGATTTAAGACGGCAGAAGCAAAATGTTAGACAAGACATGGACGAAACTGATTTATTCTTCCTTAGTATTAGCAAGGAAGTAAAAGCGCTGTCAAAACTAGAACAAACAAAAATAAAATTAGACTTGCACACCGCTATTTCCCAAGCAGTAATACGACAATTTGAACAGAATCAGTCATCAACAGTCATCCAAACTCATCCGGACAATCATACATTCAATCACCAACATACACCAACCAACATACATTCAATCACCAACATACATCCAGCCAATTACACAGTCATCAACATATATCTAGTCACCCAAATGTACCAAGTTATCATCATTTCCATCCATCAAAAAACCAGTAATACGACAATTGGAACAGAATCAGTCCTCATCAGTCATCCAAACTCCCCCGGACGTTCAATCACCAACATACTTCCAGCCAATTACACAGGCTCAGTCATCAAAATATTTCCAGTCACCTAAATATGTGAAGTTATCATCATTTCCAACCATCAAAAAACCAGTAATACGACAATTGAAACAGAATCAGTCCTCAACAGTCATCCAAACTCCTCCAAACGTTCAATCACCTACATACTTCCAGCCAATTACACAGGCTCAGTCATCAACATATATCCAGTCACCTAAATATGTGAAGTTATCATCATTTCCATCCATCAAAAAACCTGCTAATTTTGTTTTAAATTCCGACAACTTTCAAAGATTTATTCATTCAACGTCACAGAATCAGTCCTCAACGTACATCCAAACTCATGCAGACGATCAATCACCAACATACATGCAGCCAACTACACATACTCAGTCACCCACATCTATCCAGTCATCATCATTTCCATCCACATCTCGCTCACAAAAATCTGATGTAGTTTCAGACGACTTAAAGGCATACTATGACAGCATAAATTTTGATGATTGTTAAATGAAAATGGTTGATGATGATGGTTTAACTAGTTATTTTATGATGAACTATTGTTAAACTAATTATTTAATAATACATGATTGTTAAACTAATTCATGCCATAGCTTAGTGTGATAACTTAAATGTTGATTTCGTTATGTTAAACAAATTATTTAATTATAAATGATTGTTAAACTAATTCATGCCATAGCGTATTGTGATTACTTAAAATAAATGTTGATTTCGTTAAGTCAAACAAATCATTTAATGATAAATTATTGTTAAACTAATACATGCCATAGCTTAGTGTGATTACTTAAATATTGATTTTATTATGTTAAACTAATTTTTAAATGATTGAAACTTATTCATACAAAAACAGTGTGATGACAATAATAATTTTTAAAAGTAATAAAACTTACCTTAAACATAACGCAAGTCTTTCTTTAGTTCCAATGGGTTCGCGAAATTTGGTATACATTTTTTTTATGTCTCCTTCAATCAGTGAATGCACTTCCTCATATTGTGCTTTGTTCATTCTAAATACTGATGGAATTTCTCTTCGTCACTCTCTAGTTCCTTAACAAGATGATGAAATTCGCCTTTGTTCTGCCTCTCTCTGTTTATAGGGTGAACCCAGAACCTTCTTTTTTTTGCCCTCAAGAAGTTTTACTGCTAAGAGAAATTGAATATCCTCATCCAAATCACTATCCGAATCAGAAAACATTTTGTACACTGCAAAAGTTTGATTTCTACTGTCATAAATATACCAAACCACCCACTCTACTGTTCAAAAATAAATCAAATTAAATTTGATCTTCATCAAAATCACTATCCTAATCAGAAAAAAGCATAAAATGCACATTTAAACGCTTCAAAGGTTTGATATTTAGGTACTGTTCAGAAATAACGCCAGAGCACGCCCCGACACAACACATTAGTGTGCACACTCACCGTAATGCTTCTGGCGCGCCACGACACACCACACCACACAAGTGTATTTCCGCCACAGTTTCTAAACAAAAATATTATTTTTTCAGTTGATCGAACTAAAAATGTTTTTATTTTGTTGTTTATAAGACAGAGACCCCATAACTTGTAATGTGTCCAGCTAAAAGGATACCCGCGCGCCCCTTCTTCAAGATCGACGGAGGGAGCAGAGCACGCCAAAACAAAGTGTTCAGCTACCTACCTACCATGCAAACAGGATACCCGCGCGCCCCTTCTTCACGATCGACGGAGGGAGCAGAGCATGCCAAATCAAAGAGTTCATCTACCTAATTACGAGGCAACCGGACACGCCGCGCGCCCCCCACCCCCGCACACTCAAAGAAAGAGTTTTAAATTGTGGAACGCAACAACAAGAAAGCCAGTTTTAGCCAGTACGCGGCCCAAGGATTACGAGCTACCCCCGGCCAAAAGTGGTGACCGGCAGCGCCCGGGCAAGAAGGTCGGCCGACGGATATCGGCAGTCGTTTTTAAAGTCGTTACGCCGAACGCAGTTTACGGGTTACGAAATGAACCTTACCGTGCTTCAATCAAGTGCCGTGACGAATAATTCTTAAACAACAACCAAACAATGGCGTTGATCCCGACCAAACGACCTATAATTTCCGTACACCGCGGTAAATGTTAAATTGTACCAGTTGAATTCATTTCGCCCTAACAAGTGCCAAGTCGCCTTTTTACCTTGTCGACCCGACGGTGACAATTGAAGCGGGCCACGATCCTCCTGGTTCCGCCCACTCGGTTCCGTCTGCCTACCAAGAAGAGCAGACCGGCTCCCCCCCCGCTGCCCCCCCGAGTTGTGGACTCCCCCTTGGACGCGCTACGCATGGATGGCCAGCCCCTGGACACCACGCCTTCCATCCTCGCCTCAACCACGTTCGTTGCCTGGGCTGGAGCCTCAGGCGACGATTTCCCATCGTCGGAACGACGCTGGACGCCGACTTCAAGATCCTTCAAGTAAAGTACTTCGAAAACCCCGTTCCGTATTATTTTCCGATTTATTTTAGAGCCAAACTAGGTAGGATTTTCATGTTGCCATTTATTGCAGCTTGTTATTTTTACAATATACCTACTCTGTCGTATATGCTGTTTTTCTTTATGGAAACCTGATTTAAAACAATGACGTTTGGGTTGGCAACTCGCCCCTGAGAGCTGACTAGCCGAGGAAGCTGAAGCATAAAAGGTAAAGAATAAGTTGTTGCTGAAGAGAGAGAAGTATTAATTAAAAAGTATTACACTGGCGCTCAACAAAACAGCAATATCATTGTTTTTCTCAGGTTTTCATAAAGCTAAATTCCCCAGGTATTACCTATTATCAAGAATGTGTCACGCGTTACAACCTTA
The DNA here is from genome assembly GCA_917880885.1 of Limnephilus marmoratus. Taxonomy (NCBI): domain Eukaryota; kingdom Metazoa; phylum Arthropoda; class Insecta; order Trichoptera; family Limnephilidae; genus Limnephilus; species Limnephilus marmoratus. The sequence continues at coordinate 1,136,298 of OU862918.1, read as the reverse complement.
AATACCTATTGAAACCGGCGCACACTAAAACGATTCCCGCGAAAAGTTACCGACGGCAAGTAATATAGTTTGAATTCCAACCGTTCCGGCCGCGTTCGCTATCATAATCATAGCCTAATTACACCATCATTATTGTTATTTATTAGTTTTGTTTTTTTTTGTTGTTTTGTGTTTAACTTATTTTCGTTCACTTTTGTTCGATTCTCGTGAGATAAAATGAATCCTCAATCCCCAATATTGAACTTTGAGAAAAGTTCAGGAGCCATCATTAAAAGATTACTCCTGAGCAAAGGGATCGTACCCAAACGATCGTTAATATCATTACGGAAACAGTGTTCGGATTATAACAGCACACTGCCGGTCCCGTCAAGTCAATCCGCGACTATTATCAGCGAATTACCTAGCACCCCGCAATTACAACCGATAATCAATATCTCCCATTCCCCCCGACGCAAGTAACTAATAACATAAGTACCACAAACATAAATACGAATTCGGGTACAAACCAACTAGGCAATTATAACATTGTTAAGAGATCGATCAATCTAGCTAGTTGGAACCTAACGTTCGACGGCAAGACGGACGTAAGATTATTTTTGCAGAGAGTCTCAGAATTAAAATTCGCGAGAGGCGTGTCGGACTCGGAAATAACGCGAGGTTTCATTGACTTACAATCCGGTAACGCTCTAACGTGGTACAGGAAAATATTTAACGAAAGTTTATCATGGAAGGACCTACGTCAAACATTAACTAACAAATATGACAATCCGAATCACCAGCTGATTCAAAAAGCAAAGTTATTTAACCTAACACAGGCGGAGGACGAACTCGCCTCGGATTTTATTCTAGAAGCACTTAACATCAACTCTAAATTAAATTCACCGGTGACGGAAGCAGAACTCCATCAGTTAATATTGAAAGGTCTTACGCAAAAATACCTACAAGTAAAAGTAGGGAAGGCGACGTCTAGCATCAATGAACTTCTCTCATTATGTACCGAGATAGACAATATATTGTCAATTCAACCGTCTACGTCTTCTTCATCATTCAGCGCGAATTCTTCAGCCCCTTCTAATCAAGAATACTCGCGAAGCGAATTTCTCAGAAAGAAACAATTCGGCAACTCGACCGCGGCTAACTTCATTAAAATGATGAAAAATTTAAATATCAAATTATCGCCCCCATTTTCGGAACCGGAACTTATCGCAATAATAAAAAGAGTATTATTGCCCAAATATAATGAAATAGTTGATAATAAATCGATCAATAAATTAGAACAATTAGAAAACGAGTGCCTTTTTTTGGAGATGAACTCAATGCAATCACCAATCACGGGTCGTACCTTCCACAGACGCCGCATAGATAACAGTAATCAACTAGCCGCTTTAACCTCGAATTCTTCCCGTAGCCGCATAATATTATGCTACAGGTGCAACAGAAACGGCCATTACGCCAACCAAGGCTCTCTCTCACCGAAAAGAAATCAAAGAATTAGCAACGGAATCAACGATAGATTACCCGATACCACCAGGCCACCCCCGAACTATAAACCCTCAAAAAGTGGGAATCCAATCGGCAATTCACGGCTTCCGTAAAGGCATTAATGCATCAGGAATGGCTTAATTGGTTATCATTCGTGAAATTTTTTTTCGACACAACGGAACTAGCCGAGATAGATTGTATGTCAGCAAAGGACGGGAGGCCATTCCTTAACTTCAGAATAAATAACAGATTATTTTAGGGACTGCTCGATTCAGGGGGCAGCATATCTTGTATCGCCGGCAACGCGTATAAAAGCTTTATAGCATTAGGTTACCAGTTAAATTAGATAAGATCATTCGTTATCACGGCCGATAACCGTTCGCAAAAGATTCTCGGCAAACTTGCACTGCCGGTCACTATCGAAAACCACACACATATAATTGAGTTTTTAGTAATTCCTTCTATAGGCAACCGATTTATATTAGGGGTAGACTTCTGGAGAAAATTTGGCATCGCCCCCCAACTATTCAGACACCCGACGGATAACGACCTCAAAATCATCTCAGAAATTCGCACAATTTCATCGGCAAAAAATCTGTCATCTGAGCAAACTTTAACCCTTGATTCAGTCACAAAAAAATTCGACGATATTTCATTTGAAAAATGCGGATTGGGTGTCACGCACCTGGTGACACATACTATTAAAACGGAGGGACCACCGATAAGACAAAGGTACTATCCACTGTCACCGGCCCGCCTAGAACAACTTAACAAAGAGGTCGACGAGATGTTAGCCCTCAACGTAATAACCAAAAGCTCATCAGCATGGTCAAACCCAGTCATACTAGTGCCTAAAAAGACGGTTCAGCCAGGCTTTGTCATGATAGTCGCCGTTTAAACGCAGTCACATCACCAGTTTTCTACCCACTGCCGTACGCGAGAACGATTTTAAACAACCTTCGCAACGCTCGCTTCATCTCCTCAATTGACCTGAGCAAAGCTTACTGGCAAATTCCCCTCGACCAGGACTCCCATGAAAAGACAAGTTTCATCGTCCCCGGACGCGGGAGTTTCATGTTCAAAAGAGTCCCGTTTGGTATCCGTAACACCTCGGCGGAACAACAGAAATTGATAGACACTTTATTCGGTCCGGAATTCGACTCTCACGTATTCGGTTACTTGGACGACCTCATAGCCACATCAGAGGACTTTGAATCACACATGAAGTTACTAAACCGCATTCATGAACGTTTTAAGTACGCGGGCCTAACTATTAATTATAAAAAATCCGAATTTTGCAAATCCAGACTGAAATACCTAGGATTCATAGTCGACTGCGACGGACTCCGCACCGACCTGGGCAAGATCGAAGCAATCAAAAAGTTCCCACAACCCCAAAATGCGTCACAGGTAAAATCTTTTATAGGGTTATGCGGCTACTATCGCAGATTTATCAATAATTTCTCCAAAATAACTTCGCCCTTAACCCAATTAACAGGCGGTAATAAACGCAATCCTAAATTTTTATGGACCGATGAATGTACGTCGGCTTTTGAATCGCTCAAGCAAGCCCTCATATCAGCACCAGTCCTGGCTTGTCCAGATTTCAAACTCCCATTCATCATACAGTGCGACAGTTCCAATTTCGCAATAGGGGCATGTCTGACTCAAGAATTCCCTGACGGAGAACATCCTGTAGCGTATTACTCTAGAAGCCTTAGTAAAGCAGAAAAAAACTACAGTACAACAGAAAAAGAATTATTAGCAATCTTAGACTCGGTGTACCATTTTAGAGAATATGTCGACGGCTCCGAATTTACAGTTATAACAGATCATTCTAGCTTAAAATGGCTACTATCACTCCAGAATCCATCAGGAAGGCTAGCCAGGTGGGCGACACGACTGTCCCAATACAAATTTAACGTCGTTCACCGAAAAGGAACACTCCATGTCGTACCCGACGCATTGTCTAGAATCGAAATCGCCAGCGTTTCGACCCCTATTATAACCCCCATCACGAATGACGAATGGTATTTAAAAATATTTAAAGGCTGCTCCGATAAACCCCAAAACTTTCCCAATTACACTATCCAGAACAACCAACTTTACAAACACTGCAAGGCAGAATTCTCATTACTATCGGATTTCGAATGGAAACTAGTTTCCCCAATAGAAGACAGAATACCTATCATATCCAACATTCACGCGGCTAATAACTACATCCACCCAGGTACCTTTAAATCATTCAAGAAACTGTTCCTTAAACATTATTGGCCCGGCATGTATAAAGACGTCAAAACATTTGTATCCAACTGTCTCACATGTAAAGCATATAAACATTCCACCAAACCACCCCACGGTTTTATGTCAAAACAAAAAAACGCAGATAGACCCCTCCAATCCTTAAGCATAGATTTAATCGGCCCCTTCCCCAAAAGCTACGATAATAAATTACATATTTTAAGCATTGTCGACGTGTTCACTAAATTCGTCTGGTTGTTTCCACTAAGAAATCCCACGTCTAAAGCCATAATAAAATTACTATAAAATAACATTTTCATTCCCTTCTCCGTACCAAGAACAATAATAATGGACAACGGCAAACAATTCGTAAGCAAAGAATTCAAGGAGTTTCTTGCTAAATACGGTGTCCCTGATTTATATTTCAATACCTACTACACCCCGATGAACAACGTGGTTGAGAGGTATAACCAAACCGTCGGTACCTCGCTTGCTATATTAGTGAATAATGACCACCGCAATTGGAGCAAGTACCTGCCCATCGTCCAATCCGCGTTAAACAGTTATGTAAACCTTGCAACGGGATTCTCCCCCTTCTTTCTATTACACGGTTTCGAACCTATTTCACACGGTTCGGATTATTCCCGCTCGTTATCGTCCTCAAATAATAATAATAAAAGTCCGATCGACTTACACGCCTCTAACCTACAAGAGATGATCGCTATCTACGACTTAGTCGCAGACGCATTAGCAAAAGCTTATCAACAGAACGCAAATAGATATAACCTCCATCACAAAATCGTACATTTCAAACCAGGAGAGACAATTTGGAGAAAAAAACAATGTTCAGTCTAATAAAAGCATATTTTTCTCCGCAAAACTAGCGGCTCGTTTCGTTCGTAGCAAAGTTATCGAAAAAATCTCAGATACCGTTTACCGCCTAGCTGACATGAATGGTAAATACATAGGTCGGTTTCATTTGAAAGACTTAATAAAAACAGAATCCATTTAAAAAAGGACGTAGACCCTCACAACCTTAATATGCAATTCTCTCATAGAAGTTTTTTCCCCCTCGTTTCCTTTGTTTCTCTCGTCGCACACCACCGAACTGTATGTTGAGTACCTGGTACGTTCTTCGTCGCGTAGAGTTGAGGAGTGGACGCCTCAATTCGCCTAAACGAATTAATACCAGACCAATTACGGACGCTTTATATACCACTGTAGCGGTGTTCGCCCTCTACTTGGCAGTAAGGACCCAATTGCCGAGCGGTTTGCGAAACCGGTGCGTATTAATTTTTATCTCTCCTTCCTTCCCCACAAACTTCATTCATTGAGCCACAATCGGTTCTAATAAACTCAAAACTAGTCAATGGTTTACATGTCTCCCCATAACTAGTCCAAATTCATTATAAATCAATATGACAAGTAACATTTAAATAATAAATTTATAATAATAAATTTGGACAACTTATATAGCGCTGTTTTTGCGAAAAATCGCCTCAAGAGCGCTGTACAAATTAACAAGGATATTAACAAGACATGTTGGCGCTCAAAATCTTAGCTTTAGTTACGTTAACAATCATCGCTATTTTTGCGTAGTTTTATTTATCACACAAATGTGTTATGGTACGCTCTAAACGACAGAATTCGAGCCCACGGGAGCTCCACCGCGGACAACAACACCCCGCTCCCCCCTGTTTCCTGCTTCCTACCTCCTCCCCTCTCTGCACTCCCGCGCACACCAACGCGTCCCGCCAGTCGAGAATTGCAAGCGGCCTCGGGAACACGTTACGCTCCCCCGGAACGAACACCGAGTTCGCGGCTAATTTCTGTCGACCAATTTGAAACGCAATTACATCTGCGATGTTAATTGAAGTACATACGGGTTTTAGCGCTGGTATTCTGCCATGCCTGTGTGAACTTCGGGTCCTGTCCTAGACTCGGAAGTGCCCCCCTGCTGAACCCGGAAAGCGTGGATCCCCGAACATCATGTAAGCTGTACAAATATTCCCTCTTCGGTTTGTGTCCTTTAACGATAGACTGTAACCCTCGCGAAAAGCCATCACTCAGGGAGTTTCGATTCAGAGATCACGAGGTATAAACACGATAGCTAGGATTGTGTAATATGCATTTCTTGTGTTGAATTGTACTGTAATAACCTATGAAACTGTGTTTTGAATTTGCAATACATGAATCTATTTAAACTCAATCCTGTTGTTATTCTGCCTCGGCAGGAGCATTTCCTAGAGTGTATTTCCCGGACGACCGTGGGGAGATGAGAGTTCCGAAGCATTCGTGCGACCTGCCCCTGGAATAGAGGGTACTTTTGTCTCTGCTGTGAGCTGGCCTGGGACATGTTTAGGGCCCATCATAACATACCACAATATACCAATTGGCCCGTTCGTGTCTGTCAAATGAGTGCACCTTATATTTCACCAAATGGACAAAATAATGACTTTTTTTCCCATTCTACATTACAGGTACCGTTTTTTTTTCAGCATAAGTGTAAAGTGAATTGTTTTTTTTCCTTACATAAAGAAAAGTGAAATAATAATAAAACAAATGATTGATTCCATGAATAAATAAAATAATTTTAATGTGGTTGTCGTAACGAATCCCATATTCAGTTATTTTCATCCGGAAGTTTGTTCTTATTTGACAGAAGAGTGCCTTTTGTGAATTTTAGTGCCTTTCTCAGTGCAAAGTGAAGTGAAAAAAATAAAAAAGCCGTTTTCTAAAGGTCAGTCCTGGCAATTTTTTTTGAAAATAAATAAATACTTGTGAATTTCACAGTTTTCTCAAAAGTGGTCAGTGAAACACAGAAACCTTTACTACTAAGGTCTTTCCACGCAAAATTTTTTTTCATATGCCTTCCTTTGACAAAGATTCTGGTGTCATTTATACCAAATTGTAGTGTGAAATACAGTTTTCTATAACTATTTTAGAAGTGCCAACCAGTGGTTACCAAGTGAAAAGTGCCTCACAAAATTAATTTTGCGTTTGCTAAAGGAAACCCCTGGCAAAAATTTTTTCACCACCCGGGAAACTCACAATGAAAAACAATCAAGCTATGGCATCATCCAATTTGGGTATCATTCCCAACGTGCACAACTTATCCAAAACTCACTTACAAACTGCTTTAAGGGATAGAGGACTCTCGCCATCAAACAAATCTAAATCTACATTAAAGGCTTATGCACTTCTATTTAACAAAAAGTACATTAAGAGAATAAACCTCGCCCCCTCAAGCGAAATAATTCACGCTCGGCTACGTAAGTTTTGGATAATCTTGTTCCTAACAAAGAACCTATACCGCAAGTAATGGTAAAACAGGACATCGCACCCACCTTGACACAAGATAAAACTTACGATTTATCCTCTTGGAAAGTCAAATATAATGGCGTCTCCGATGTGCTGGATTTCATCGACCGTATCGAAGAAACGGCTACAATCAAAAATATCCCATTCAAGATTCTACGAAAAAACTTCATAGAACTCATCTCCCCAGAATTGATAACCTGGCACCGCATTCAAAAAACTAAATGCAAAGATTGGAATAAACTCAGATCTGCCCTAATCTCGAGCTTCGGAAAAACAGAAGCCCATCACAGGATCAAATTATCTTTACTATCTATTAAACAGCTGGTAAATGAACCCGTAGCAACATTCATAGAAAGGGCTGAATCCATTAACATCAAGCTTTCACATCCCGTTTCGGAAGCTGAACTATTACCAGTCATAACTGATGGCCTTTTAAGCAAATACGAGAACATCATCACCTCGCAGAAAATTGCATCCCTGGCCCAGTTAAACGAGGTCTGTCTCCTTCTGGAATCATACCAGGATAGGAAGAACATAAAGAATGTGTCAAATAATGTAGTTGTGCCAAGCCGTTCGTCTGGTTTAAAACCAGAATTCGACAACAAAAAAGTGTGCTCTTTTTGCAAAAAAGTAGGCCATCTGGCCACTACTTGTTTCAAGCAAGCGAGGTTTCTGGAATCCAAGGAACCCCGAACTTTCAAGAGGCATCACTCTAGGGACCGCTCTCCTCCACGCGACGAACTGCGCAATATTTTCAAGAAATCAAGGCACAACATGGAAAGGTTACAAAACCCAAGCGATGTCAGACCTCAGGTGGATTTCTCCAAGCCCCCACCAAATTTCTACATGAAGAGGCCAAAAAACTAAATAATAACCTCTCAGGCACCCATTCTGAACCAAGGTCTAAAGAATGGACTGATTGGTTAGCACACATTAAGTATTTTAACCAGACCTTAAATGTTTCTTTGGTTTGTTGCAAACAAGCTAAAGATGGGAGACCCTATGCTTCTTTCTCTGTTAACAATGTGACCTTTTCCGGATTACTCGATAGTGGGGCATCTATCAGCTGTCTTGGCAACAATGCTCACTTGCCTTTTGTTAACAGTGATTTTAGAATTTCGCCCCAATCGACACACCTGACGACTGCAGATAATGTTTCTCAGCCGGTCATCGGTGCCCTTGCCCTGCCAATTAATTGTAACAATAAAATAGTTACAATCAATTTTCTAATAGTGCCCTCTATATCCCAGAATTTCATCCTTGGCGTTGACTTCTGGAAGGCATTCAATGTTGCTCCCCAAGTATTTAATACTCTTCGCGAAACCTCCACTGCCGCTCAAATTAGTGAGATCCGCACAATAATACCTCACGAAAATTTAAGCACGGACCAGGCTCTCCAACTAAAGGAAATGGTCAATAAATTCGAATCAATATCCTTCGAAAAATGTGGACTAGGTTTGACAAATTTGGTGGAACACCATATCAAAACCAATGGCCCACCCATCAAGCAACGTTATTACAACTTAGCCCCCCAAAAACTCAAACTTTTAGAAAACGAACTTGACGAAATGTTAAAAATGGGTGTGGTGGTTCCCAGCAGAAGTGCATGGACCAACCCAACTCTTTTGGTTTCTAAAAAAGACGGCTCTGCACGTTTCTGTCTCGACAGTAGACGTTTAAACTCTTGCACGGAAGCTGATGCGTATCCCTTACCTCACGTTCACGCAACCTTAGACAAGCTGCGTAACGCCAAGTTCATCTCTTCTGTCGATCTCAGCAAAGCGTTTTGGCAAATACCCTTGGACGCAGAATCGTGCGAAAAAACTGCTTTCGTTGTACCTGGTAGGGGAATGTTCCATTTTAAAAGATTACCCTTTGGTCTAAAAAACAGCCCCGCCGAGTTACAAAGACTGATGGACAAACTTTTCGGTCCTGAAGTCGATAATAGCCTGTTTTGTTACCTTGACGACCTCATCATCGTCAGCGATACCTTTGAAAAACACCTATTAATGCTGGAAAAAGTTTTCCATCAACTCAAGTTCGCTGGTTTAACCATCAACTTGAAGAAGTCTGAATTCTGTAAGTCCCGTCTACGTTATTTGGGATTCATTGTCGACGAAAAAGGTCTAAGAACAGACCCCGCTAAGGTGGAAGCCATGGCAAATTTTCCCCGACCCAAAAACGCGAAGGAAGTCAAAGGTTTCCTTGGACTTGCAGGTTACTACAGGAGATTCATCAAAGACTTTTCCACTATTGCAGCCCCTTAAATAAAATTACCGGCATTCGTAAAGGTGTCAGCAATTTCCGATGGTCTGTCGAAACTGAAGAAGCGTTCACAACTTTAAAAAATGCCCTTCAAAAAGCTCCCGTTCTGAATTGCCCGGATTTTGCACTCTCTTTTACCCTCCACACGGATGCCTCCAATGTAGGAATCGGTGGAGTCCTTACTCAAGAATTCCCAGATGGCGAACACCCTGTAGCGTATTTTTCCCGTACACTAAACAAACACGAGAAAAACTACGGAATTACCGAGAAAGAATTATTGGCTGTATTGGATTCTGTTCACCATTTCCGCGGTTACATAGACGGTAGCAAATTTACTGTAGTCACAGACCATAGTAGTTTGAAATGGTTGATCTCTTTAAGTAATCCCTCCGGTAGGCTCGCTCGCTGGTCCTCCCGTTTGTCTCAATACAATTTTGATGTTGTTCACCGTAAAGGCGCGGACAATATTGTTCCCGACGCCCTTTCAAGAATTGAACTAGCTTCATTAAATGTTGACACAATTGCCCCCCCTCCATCTACAAAAGATGAATGGTACTTGAAAATCTTTAAAGGTTGCAAAAATAACCAACAAAAGTTTCCTAATTTTATCATAAAAGAAGGACAACTATACCGTAATTGCAAGGCACCATTATCCATCCTCAAAGATTACTCGTGGAAACTTGTCGTTCCCCTCGAAGGTAGAGAACAAATAATCATTGACAATCATAGTGCTCCCGACTCCATACACCCAGGAAATTTCAAGACGTATAAAAAAATCGCCTTGAAGTATTATTGGCCTGGTCTCTTTAAGCAAATTCGCAATTACATCTCTAAATGTGAAACTTGTAAAGCTTATAAACATAGCACGGCAGCACCTGCCGGCCTAATGGGTAATCCCAAACGTGCCGACAGACCCCTACAATCATTGTCAATGGACCTCGTCGGACCCTTTCCTCGAAGTTATGCCGGACACATGCACATACTTAGTGTAGTGGATGTTTTCACTAAATTCTGTTGGATCTTCCCTTTAAAAAGAGCCAACGCGTCCGCCATCATCAAACTCCTGGAAAAACACATTTTTATACCTTACGGAACACCCAGAACCATAATAGTTGATAACGGAAAACAATTTATTGCCCAAGAATTCAAAGATTTTCTTGCCAAATACGGAATCAAGGACATTTACTATAACACCTTGTATACTCCACAGAATAACACTGTCGAACGTTATAACCAGACAATCAACACAGCTCTAGCTATTCTAGTTGATAAAGATCAACGTACTTGGTGTAAAAACCTAGATAAAATTCAGGCTGCTATAAACAACACGGTTAACCTGGCCACTGGTTACACACCTTTCTTCTTAAAACACGGTATGGAACAAGTTGTTCACGGTTCTCTACATAGGGACACAAACTTTTCTACGTCAATTGCCGCCACAAGCAACCCTACCGCGGACTATGCCCATCGTCTGGAAGAACTGTCGGCCATCTACAGTGAAGTCACTGATGCTTTACTCCTGGCTCATCAAAAGAGCGCGGACAGATACAACCTACGTAGGAAACATGTCACCTTCAATACTGGAGACATAGTTTGGAGAAAGAACAACACACTTTCCCAAGGAGCCATGTATTTCCCTGCCAAGCTGGCACCACGTTTCGTGAAGGCCAAAGTTCTAAGAAAGATATCAGATCTAGTGTACTCTTTGTCTGACTCCTCTGGAAAGCACATTGGTAATTACCATATTAAGGATATTGCAAAGACTGGAAGTGAGGAGTCAAGTAAAACTGCCCCCACTATCTCAGCAAACTCAAAATGATCCAGTGTGTATCACCACAACCCTTTGGTAAGCACATCAAGTCTTACAATGACTGGCGTGTAAAGTGTCAATTACATGTCCACCCTTTCGTTGATGAAACGAATATTGTTAAAAAATCATTTTTGTAAATTTATGTACACTCCACGGCGTAGTTTGCCCCGTTCATGTTTATGAATTGGCAACCACCGTAATTTTTGTTCCACACGTTTTTTTGTTTTTTTCTTTTTTTTCTCACCTGTTCCAAAATTGATCACTTTAGAGCAGAGACACCCCTCGAGTCACAGTGTTTGGGAAGTCATGAACCCAAATCATTGCCTCTCAACCCCTCACACTACGCAACGTTCATGCCATGGCACGCTTTGCTATGTAATGCAATATTGTAATTTTCACCATTTTTGTTTGTTGTTTTTTCATCATATCGGAAGGAATCTCTTCAAAATTTTTTCTTTTATGTTCTGTAAGTACTGGAGCGTCGTTCTAAAGTCGGATTTGGTAAACTCCAAAGCGTTAAATCACGACCCAGGACTAGTAAACCATCTTAACATGCTCCATATTTTACTCATCATGGTAAAAATAAGTGGTTACTCACATAATCACATTCCTTGTGTACAGTAGTTTTCAATTTTTCTCAAATGTTAAAAAATTGATGGCGTCCTACCCGAGCTCTTTGCTAACAAATTGGATTTTGACACGTCCATTTTGAAATCATATGTATATAAATAAAGGAAAAGCCTTTAAATTGGTCTTTCCACCCTCATACAAATCTTCTTGGGCCCGTTTCAACTAAAGTACGTAAAACCAAATACTCGGTCTTTTGTTGTTATAAGAAGTCCTCGATTTGTCCCTCTTCACAACATGTATGTCTTGTATTACATGCCTCAACCCTGACGGAAAAGGTTAATAAAACCTAACGGCAGCCCTGTTTTCCGTACATAAATAACCGCAGTTTAACGTAAATCATCAATGTTTTGTTTGATCATCGTTTTGCAAACATAGGCATTCAACTCTTGTTTCGCCATTTAACCAAGTATTTGCAACCTAAATTGCACATAACCTGGTATGTTGTAACTGCACAAAGGGTATGTAAAACCACAATTGGTCCCTTTTGTTTGTCCCCACCGAAGTTGCTACAATAGACAGTATGTAAAACCATATAGGTCTGTCTTTGTTTGTCACATGGTGTAAACAGAAATGTACTCTGTCATCACCCCGCCTTTATAACATACGAAGTGACATTAAATTGTTTACCTCCTTGTTATTCTATCGTACGCTCCTGGGCTACGGAGTTAGTTAATCTAACAAATCTTCATATACTGTGTTAAAACAAGCATTGTTAACGTTTATTGTGTTGTATTTAAACGCAACCCTGTTACATTATAGGAGGGATCCTTAAAATACCTGCCACAATACGAGAAGTTCGTCATAATCACTTTTGCTCATAGCTAAATGTTATTGAGTTGGTCGTGTGACATATTTGTCATGAGTACCGTTTTGTACATTCTATTTTGGTCGTGTGACATATTTGCCATGAGTACCACCCTTTTGTATAACCTGTTCCGGTCGTGCGTCATTTATTTGCCGTGAGCACCGCTTTTATGTATAATTGTGTATAAACTCTGTACACTACACGTGGAGACGTTAAAACACTTACCGTGATTCGTGTGAACGACATAATATCGGCTTTGCCATCTTCTTTAAGATGCATTGTATAAGCTCTTTGACTTCTGTCTATAATTGAGTTATATCTTGTGTGTACTTACATATTTTGTACACTATACGTGGAGACGTTAAAACACTTACCATGAGTCGTGCGAACAAAATAATATCAAACCTTTTGTGTGCGATCTACGAAATGAAGTCCACAACCCTTTGTTGTCATTCAACGCCGATGCCCGTGGACTTCCTGTTTTTTTACTTCTTTGCAAAAGGAAAGAAGCCCAGGAATATCTACTATCCCAAAAGGACTAGTTTTCAGCTTCACTGTCAATTATGGGGCATAGTGCTGTGGGAGTTAATCGATTGAGCACAAAACCACCTAACTCGTTGTCTGGAGAACGAATAAGAAAACCCCCAGGTTTGTGAAATTGGAGCAAGGGTCTGTCTTTTCTCACAATCATGTAGAAGATTTAAAATGACCCCTAATCTTTTGCCCAATACACGCGAAAGATTAGCCTCTTTGTTATAATGTGTATTCAAATTTCTCCTCACCCTTTTCTGATAAATGTAAAGAGTCAGGAAATCTGCTGGTTGATTATGTTTCATTTTCACATAGAGCTTGAATTGGAAATTAGTCCAGTCTCTAGCAAATTTCGTAACTCGTCTCCCTTCTCCCCTCCTCCCCCCCATTCCCCCATGTTCTCAGATTATGTTATGAAGTGAAAAATCTGTCGTTGACCATATTTCGCCCTCACTTGGAGTTCAAATAGGTAAACTGTCCGGTTATCTACAGGTTTTCCCCCTCAATCTCTGCATATGTCTCACCTTTTATCTCTTTCTCAATTCTACGAAACACATTCATGAATGTTGGATATGTACGATATGCACTTGGCGTAACGTCTGTCTCCTTTTTGACAACCTTTATTCATGAATTGGTTTCCCTTTGCCGTGACTAGTTCACGATTCTTTGTCTTGTTCTTTGAAATTCTACGAAAATGTTACCATCTTATGTTAACATAGGCCATAGAGGGCCGGTTTTTTTTTAACCAAGACATATTGTCACTCGGCAAGCGCCAAGTCATCCTGAAAAAGGAAAATGTTCATGTAATCACAATTTAGTTAGGAATCTCTCTTCGTCACTCTCTGAGTCGGTGGTCAAAATTTCGTTTATTTCATTTTCTGGACACATTTTGTTTCTCTCCAAACCTTTTCTTCATTGGTCCCTAGGCAGGTAAACTTCAAGAATTTTGCTCTAATAATAATTTCTCCCGGATTTAAAAAGAAGCCCAGGCGGATGTCATCACCGACAGCCAAGCTGAGCTTCACTTCCTGACAGCACGCGCTGTGGTTACAAGGTCCCTCCTGCTGCCATTTTCTACGTATTTGTTCCTGAAAGCACAGACCATACCGCTCATATGTATGTTGTCTTGTCGTGCCACAGCAAGCTGAGTTGTCCCACCATACATTATGACACTCTAAACTACCTTTTGGGCACGCTAGCTCCTAGGTTTGTTCTTACTCTTGCTATCAATGCCAACCTTGCCGTCTCTTGCTCTGTCATGCAGTGACGCATATATCGTCATGTGTAAACCATCATTACCTTGACCCACCAGTATTCGCTGAATGCGTACCAATACAAGTTATCTTGAGCTACATTATGCTTCAATAACCATTATATACGATCCGTGTTTACCATAATAACACTTAGGATTCGTACTGGCATGTCTGCAGATACTGGATTCTTCTCTTCAATGGCCTCTGTAACCATAGTCGCGGCACAGCAACCACAGTCTCCACTTTGTGAACTTCAACGTCTTCAACCAAACCAGGTGTTTTCTAAGGCCTAAGTGTACTCTTGAGTGTTATCTCAAATGGGTCTGATTGCAGTGATAATGTAATCCTTAGAATCTGTGAAACCACGTCCTTTTCTTCGAAATTCTCCGAAACCAAACAAATCCACGCTTCGCAAACTTAGCTCCCAGACCAATGAAACCTTAGAATCACACCTTTTCTCTTCTCTTGTACAAATGTATTGTCATTCTTTCAATTGCATAACCATGTGTATTGTCATTTTTTCAATTGCATAACCATGTGTATTGTCATTTTTTTTCAATTGCATAACCATGTGTATTGTTATTTTCAATTGCATAACCTTGTATGTTGTTTTACACCATGTACTTTCCCCAAAGTTGTCTTTTCCAAACATTCTATGTACCCCCATCCATTCCCTACAAACATTGTGACCTAAACTATAGCATAAACTGTATGTTCTAGCTAGGCAATCTCTCAAGCAACGAATCTCTCAAAAAACCCCGATGGAAGCATAAGAGGATTTTTTTCCCTACAGCTCCATTGCCACGTCGCTTTTTTTCCAAGCGCGGGGGGAAGTGTTATGGTACGCTCTAAACGACAGAATTCGAGCCCACGGGAGCTCCACCGCGGACAACAACACCCCGCTCCCCCCTGTTTCCTGCTTCCTACCTCCTCCCCTCTCTGCACTCCCGCGCACACCAACGCGTCCCGCCAGTCGAGAATTGCAAGCGGCCTCGGGAACACGTTACGCTCCCCCGGAACGAACACCGAGTTCGCGGCTAATTTCTGTCGACCAATTTGAAACGCAATTACATCTGCGATGTTAATTGAAGTACATACGGGTTTTAGCGCTGGTATTCTGCCATGCCTGTGTGAACTTCGGGTCCTGTCCTAGACTCGGAAGTGCCCCCCTGCTGAACCCGGAAGGCGTGGATCCCCGAACATCATGTAAGCTGTACAAATATTCCCTCTTCGGTTTGTGTCCTTTAACGATAGACTGTAACCCTCGCGAAAAGCCATCACTCAGGGAGTTTCGATTCAGAGATCACGAGGTATAAACACGATAGCTAGGATTGTGTAATATGCATTTCTTGTGTTGAATTGTACTGTAATAACCTATGAAACTGTGTTTTGAATTTGCAATACATGAATCTATTTAAACTCAATCCTGTTGTTATTCTGCCTCGGCAGGAGCATTTCCTAGAGTGTATTTCCCGGACGACCGTGGGGAGATGAGAGTTCCGAAGCATTCGTGCGACCTGCCCCTGGAATAGAGGGTACTTTTGTCTCTGCTGTGAGCTGGCCTGGGATATGTTTAGGGCCCATCATAACAACGGGCGCGCAATGTGGCGCATAACAAATGATAACACCCGGACGTGTCACGATGGAGTACCTTGCAAACACATATAGGCTTTATTTGCATAGTATATTTTTAACCTAGGTCCGACAGCATCAGAGCTGTTCGGACAAGCCTGTGTTTTGCTCGTAAATTTTATGTCGATTTTTTTTTTGAATTTCCACAGAGGTCTAGCGGTGGGCTCGCCTAGATCCAGGATTATAATCCCGCCTATCACCCACTCAGAGCACATCAGTGCTTATCGACTTGGTTTACCATACCTAGTCAATCATCGTATCACCTCATATAATTTTATCGATTTTTTTTTTCCTTATTATTATTATTTTTTTTTTGTTTTGTTTTTTCGTTTTGTTATCACCGCGGAGACGCGATCATATTATAAATAGGTATTGAAGAGTTGTCCATAAGGACATTTCCTCGTTCATAGAACACCTAGTTTAAAACCACAATCTCGATTATGTTATTGTTAGGTATTAGAAAATTCGTCCATGGGACATATCATTGTTGTTATATTAGCTTATCATAACCATGGTAACTGCTACAAACATAAGTACAGACATGTCAGTCGGAGGAAGTCACCTTCGGATTTGTTAAAACCATGTATTAATATTATGCATGATTAATTAAGAGGTAACACACCTGTCGGGTGGTAACCTAACCCTATTGTGGTGTCAGCAATTTTGCTCAAAATAACCACAGAGTTGTAACATTCAGTCATTGATGACTTAGTTTAAATATGTTTTTTGATTACGTTTAATAACGTGATATTCATTTTTACAATAATTTCAAGTTATTAAAGCTGAGAATTAAATTGGCGAAATATTTGTATGTTTTTTTGATTACGTTTAATAACGTGATATCTATTTATTGTTATTAAGTTTATTTTGTAGAACTCCATTTTAATTTTTAATTTATTTTATATATTTAATAATACTATTATTCAATGTATAAAAACAGTTTATTATAGACAAGTTCTGCTTCTGCTTCGTAATTATTATTATGAGTTACAGCTGTTTCGCCCACACCACAGTTTGATAATGCCTTCAGAGGGCCTATACCATACCAAGAAAAGCAGACGGGCTCCCCCCCCCGCTGCCCCCCCGAGTTGTGGACTCCCCCTTGGACGCGCTACGCATGGATGGCCAGCCCCTGGACACCACGCCTTCCATCCTCGCCTCAACCACGTTCGTTGCCTGGGCTGGAGCCTCAGGCGACGATTTCCCATCGTCGGAACTACGCTGGACGCCGACTTCAAGATCCTTCAAGTAAAGTACTTCGAAAACCCCGTTCCGTATTATTTTACGATTTATTTTAGAGCCAAACTAGGTAGGATTTTCATGTTGCCATTTATTGTAGCTTGTTATTTTTACAATATACCTACTCTGTCGTATATGCTGTTTTTCTTTATGGAAACCTGATTTAAAACAATGATATTTGGGTTGGCAACTCGCCCCTGAGAGCTGACTAGCCGAGGAAGCTGA
Organism: Limnephilus marmoratus; assembly: GCA_917880885.1. Classification (NCBI taxonomy): domain Eukaryota; kingdom Metazoa; phylum Arthropoda; class Insecta; order Trichoptera; family Limnephilidae; genus Limnephilus; species Limnephilus marmoratus. The sequence goes on along the minus strand of OU862918.1, from coordinate 1,118,864 downwards.
AGGATAAAAGGTAAAGAATAAGTTGTTGCTGAAGAGAGAGAAGTATTAATTAAAAAGTATTACAAACTATTGAAAAACTCTCAACTGTGTATTCTTAATGTCTATAAAATATGTTTTTTATACTATTAAATAAAGCAGATCGTCGTAACTTCTATAATTTGTTTAATTTTTCCCTGTAACAAAGAAGTAGTAATAACATACTACCCATTGATATTATATAAACTCCGAGGAAAAGAGTAGTAAGTCTTAAAACCCTTCAGATTAGTGCAAATTTGAGGAAAATACTAAGAAAATATTTAGTACTTAGAAAGAATATTAACAAGCGAAACTTATTCAATTAAAATAAAATTTAAAACTCTCATCTAAGATTATGCAGAATTTTTTGAACTTTAAAATCGCTCTCCTGCAAAATGACAAAAAGTGAGTTATTGCAGTCTTACTTGGAGCAGTCGATACCTGCAAATGTTTGAAATTGATGATCACGATGTTAAAATTACTATAAAGAAGGGGGGGCGCCAGTTCAAATAGAACACAATATTAAATGGTAAATCAATGAACTCAAAACTAACCGAAGTATCAGCTCACAGGTAATGGCGATTTCACCGAAGTATGTGTCTTCTCTCATCGAAACAAACATCCGGACCATCTGGCTTTCTACTTGGCGCTCTTGATGAAAAAAATCTCTTGTAGTATGTTTTGGGCAAGAAAAGAAATACTGGATTTCATTTGTTCAAAGTTATATTTCCAATTAGGAATTCAAATTTCAATTTGAATTGATGCGTAGCCACCAACTTAATTATTGGGTGCTTACTTCATCAAGTGCTTACTTGTGCATTATAATTTTAAACTGTTACAATATGACACTGTTTCCCGCGCCAAAAAAAGGTTCGGATTTGTTCTCCGTAATGCGAAATATTTTTAAAAAATTTTTATTCAAAGAATTTAAGGGTGTTAAGAGACCTACCTATATTTTACAATATTGAAAGAAAAAAATGCAAAAAAAAATATGGTCTCCGGTGACATTATTGTCGTTTTTCGTTTGTTTAAAAATTAAAATTGTTCGCAAACAAACAAACCAAAATCTTTCACATGTCGTCACTGGTAACTCAGCTGAGCAACCGCCCAACATCCACCTCGATCGTGACAGCCCAATAACGACTAATTTTTTAAAATGTTTATTGTTGAAAAAAAAAGTCAGAAATATATTCACGATTAAATGATTGAAAAAGGCAAATATTGTAAACTTCATTCAAATATAATTATTTAGAAATGTTATTTTATATGCAGAATTTTAATTTTAAGTTGTAATTAAGCTCGTACAACGCCGTGCGTCTGTGCATTCGGGGGTGTTAACTTGGTTAATTATCTTCTTCAAACGTTAATTATGAATCCATACTTATTATATACATCATACATACATGTACAAACCTTGTTATTGAAATTAAAAAAAAAAAAAAAAAAAAAAAAAAAAAAAACTTTCAACTTGTCAACTGTGTGCGACTGTCGAATCTGGAAAACTCCAAATTCGACGTAATGTGGGTACGCGTCAATCTTGCCAGCACGGTAAGATTCTACGCATGTTTATACCGCTCACCGAACCTTAACGAATCAGACACGTCCAAGCTCTTCAAACATTTAAGCGATACTATTGATGACCTCTTGCCCCGCTACCCTACGGCAGAATTTGTGGTCCTGGGGGACTTCAATGTTCATAACGAACCTTGGTTAAAGTTCTCAGAATCAACAGACTCGGCTGGACGCCAAGCGGAATCCTTTGCCCTTTGTGGTTCAGGAGCCTACAAGGGTTCCTGATGTCCAGACTCACCGTTCCAATCTGTTAGACCTATTTTTAACTACTGTGCCACACGGTTACAAGATTGAAGTTACAGCGCCTTTAGGATCGTCCGACCACTGCCTGGTGACGACATCAATCCTTGTAAACTTCAGACCACCAAACGAGAGGCTGAAGAGAAAAGTGTGGCACTATAGGTCAGCAGATTGGTTCGGTCTGCGGGCACATTTTAATGCTTTCCCGTGGTCAGCTGTCTGTTTTCGTACTTCGGATCCCTCAAGATGTGCCCAGAAAATTGGTAAAGTCATCACATCCGCGATGGATGGCTTCATCAAATCTACTGTTAAGGAAACTGGTGTAGGCTCAAAGCCGTGGCTCAGTCGACAATGCGCTGAAGCAGTGCGACGAAAAAACGCGGCTTACCGCGCATACAACACATCTAGAACATCCGAAGACAGAACAGCTTACAACAAAATGGCAAAGGAAACCAAGAGAATCATAAATAGGTCAAAATTCGAGCACGACCAGCAGATCAGCAGAAAGCTGGCTGCATGCCCGCATGGCAGCAGGCAATTCTGGTCGCTTACGGGCTCTATAGGTCGCAATTTCTGCAAATCCAGTCTACCACCTCTTACCAGACCTGACGGCTCACTAGCAAACACCGCCACCGAAAAGGCTAACTTATTAGGTAAAATGTTTGCGGATAACTCAACCCTCGATGACCAAGGTGCTATCCCGACATCGGTTCCTCACTGCGGTTTTCTTATGAAAAAGCTGAGGATCCGGCATCGGGAAGTACTCCAAGTTTTACGAGGGCTTGATGTTAATAAAGCTAGTGGGCCTGACGGAATACCTGCCCTGGTACTGCAGAGGTGCGCTGCAGAAATAGCTCCAATTTTGACGAAGCTTTTTAAAATGTCTCTTTTTTTTTTTTTTTTTTACATGAGCTCCACACAGGAGGCCCTGAGGAAAATAATTTTCCTCAGGGCCTATGTCATCTTTGGGGATGCTGTGTGTAGGGTTTTTTTAAGGAAAGGAAGGAGAGGAGAGTTCTGGGAAGGAAAAGGGTTTAAGGGGTGGGTAGGAATCTGGGGTTCAGTATGTCCTGGTCATCCGCCTCCAAGACCTAGACAAACCTCACCCCATGAACCCGGGCACCCCTGCTAAATCACCAAACGTAGCGAACCACTTGGGGTGAACTCTCTGAAGACTGGCTCTGTGCCCTCTGGTTGGAAAAAAGCGGTTATCCATCCTATTCCAAAGAAGGTTGACTGCTCCAACCCGGCCAACTACCGCCCCATAGCGATTACATCAGTTCTGTCTAAGGTGATGGAACTTGTGATCAACGACAAACTGCTCACATACCTCGAGAAGAACAAAATTATTAACGATCGTCAATACGGATTCCGGCGGAACCGCTAGTGCGGTGATCTTCTCGCGTATGTGACGCATGTTTGGGGGCGATGCCTGGAACGTTTCGGTGAGACCCAAACAGTTGCACTGGACATCTCCAAGGCCTTTGACCGGGTTTGGCACCGAGGACTTGTGAACAAACTGCATTCTTACGGACTTCCCGCATTCTTGTGTACGTGGATTGCCGACATCTTGAGGTCAATTCAGACGGCAGTCGATGGTTTCACCTCTTCCTCACACTCGATAAATGCTGGCGTCCCGCAGGGATCGATTCTGTCTCCGACTTTGTTTTTGTTGCACATCAACGACCTTTTGTCATGTGCACCAATTCACTGTTACGCGGATGACAGTACAGTTCATGATAGCTTTTTGTTTGACAAGCCCCTAAAGGGCTCACAAACTCCAACAGCTCGTAGGGCTTTGAAACAAAGAATGGACGGTTACCTCGAGAGTGTTTTCTCTTGGGGTAAAAATAATCTTGTTGAATTTAATGTTTCAAAGACCCAATCTTGTCTGATTACGTCTAAAAGGGATCGAAATGAAAATCTAGTCTCTTTCAACGGAAGCAATCTTTCGAACAGGCCCTCCATCGAAATGCTTGGTGTAACCCTAAGTGACCAGCTCAGGTATGGGAGCTCCATCGAAGCCAGAGTAAAGTTAGCCTCACAGAAACTGGGCGTACTATACAGGGCCCGCAGATACTTTAATAGTACACAACTGCTAACCCTGTACAAAACACAAGTGCGCCCCACGGTTGAATTTGGCAGCCACCTCTGGTCTGGAGCTCCAAAATACCTGAAAAATACCCTCGACTCTGTGCAGAAACGGGCGGTCCGTTTGATAGATTATCCCATCTTAACAGACGGATTGCAATCTTTAGAGCACAGGCGTCGGGTGGGAATGCTATCCTTGTTCTACCGGTATTACAAAGGAAGATGCTCCAAGGAATTAGCATCATTGATCCCTTCAGCACCGGTGCATAGTCGGGAAATACGCCAAACGCATGCCCAACATTTGTACATGGTCGACATTTGCCACATGAGAACGGGTCGTTTCTTCGACTCGTTCTTGTGTTCAACAGCTCGGCTGTGGAATGATTTGCCGGCCTATGTGTTTCCTCCTTCCTACAACATGGGTCTCTTCAAGACCAATGTTCATTCCTTCCTCTCCTCAAAAAGACCTTCCACACAGCATCCCAGATGACATAGGCCCGCAGGGCCTCCTGCGTGGAGTTAACGTAAAAAAAAAATATTAATCTAATCCTGACGAAGAAAACTTAGTTTTCGAAACATGTTAATAGTATTGATTACATAGCGGTGTTTTGACAAAGTTTTTTTTTTAATTGAATTTATATTATTTGTTTGACGTTGATTCCTCTTACCTATTTTCCCAGAATCTCCCCTCGTTCATTTCCCTAAAATACCCTTCACACAACATCCCCAAATATGACTGTTATGAAGCAGTGCTGAAATCATTACCTTTTCTCATTTTAAAATATGAACACTGCTTTATAACGTCGAACCTAGCGGCACGAACTATTGAGTTAATTAATTGTTGATAGTTACAACGGGAGGACTGGCAACACAAGTCGTTATGGAAGGGGTTAGCTTTTTTTCTTATCCGGGTCCGGGAATGGAATCCACTCTCGCCGGCATGATCTTTTGGGCTAGATCATGGCTGTGACAGTCGTGTAGTATTAATTTATTATAAGGGACGAAGTATTAAAATTCAGTCGATTGGCGCGTGAAATTAATGTGGAACAATCTTTGATACGTGATGTAAAAGTGCACCAAAGATTTCATTCAATAATGTCGCGAGATTGGTCTCCGCGGTAGTTCGTATTATTCGAGAGGTTTACCGAGAATTATTGAGGCGATCGGTAATAGTATTTACGCTGCACGAGACGCGCCGGAATGTACTTGTCGGGTGCTGACGATAAGAATGCCTCATCAATCGCGTGGAGAAAAATAATTCCGCTCACCGGCTTGTATTTAAAATTACACGTACGGTAATACTAACGGTCCCGCTTGCTTGCTATGTAAGCCCCGTAACATCGCCCCTTGGAGTTCCACTTCCCTTGGAGCCCTGCTTTGCTGTGAAGGTTATCCGATTATCCTTGCTGGTCATCCTGTTGCGAACTGGCCGATTATCCTGTTGCGAACTGGCCGAGATGAGGATCGGCCGGAGGTCCTGCCGATTATCCTGTTGCGAACTGGCCGAGATGAGGATCGGCTGGAGGTCCTGCCAATCATCCTGAGGCGAACTACGAGACGCGGTTCTGTTAGGAATATTGTGAATTTAGCTAGTTAGTATAACATCAATCGGTCCCTGAGGGTGAGTAGATTCTGTTTCATTTATTGTACCTGACACTATTGAAATAATATACGTTCTTTTACATTTAAATTGGAAATGAGATACCTGTTGTTATTTAATTCCCTAACACGCTGGAGATCACATACATATGCTCACTCCTGAGATGAAGTTTCATGTTTTTATTCACCACGGGCATAATTCTGCACAAAGGCAGTATTTTGGCGCTCGGTTTAACCGAAAAGTTCGTGGTGAAACCATAGTACATACAGTATTAGCCCTACTATACTCAACCCTTAATAACAGCGTAACAATTTGGCGCCCAACGTGGGGCGCCAAAATGTTATGAGAATATTTGATAGAGAGCACGTTGGCGCCAAAATGTTATGAAAATATTTCGTTGGAGCCAAAATGTTAGGGAATATTCAGCTTCCAATGTAAGATGGAGAGCAAGAGACAAGTTAGAAAGTTTCTGGAGAATTTTTATCTCAGGCGTGGACCTTAAACAGGCGGCTGTGTATACTTTGTATGATAGGTTATTTAACAAAAAGAGATTATTGCTTTGAGACAGTTAAATTAGTTTATTTATAAGTAGATACAATTAAAAAATCAGGGCTAGACTAAATGGGCAAATCTGAATGGTAAATCTGGCAGGTAAATCTGAATGGGCAATGTTATGGAGCGTTAGTACCGTTTAAAGTTGATGAATGGGTGATGCCATACGTAGGCGTTCCATGATGCTGCTTGCTGCCTTCGGAGATGTGCAGTCAGCTCCCTCCGCTGCTGACATGTGCTGAACGGCAGGCTGGAGCGACGAATCAGGCCTCCAGTCCCGCGGTTTCCCAGCGACGTCCCGTCCCAGGGCGGTTGCCAGCCAGCCGACTATGTTGATGCGGCCGAAGATCGCCCACCTTGGCCGTCATCAACATAGTCGGCTGGCTGGCAACCGCCCTGGGACGGGACGTCGCTGGGAAACCGCGGGACTGGAGGCCTGATTCGTCGCTCCAGCCTGCCGTTCAGCACATGTCAGCAGCGGAGGGAGCTGACTGCACATCTCCGAAGGCAGCAAGCAGCATCATGGAACGCCTACGTATGGCATCACCCATTCATCAACTTTAAACGGTACTAACGCTCCATAACATTGCCCATTCAGATTTACCTGCCAGATTTACCATTCAGATTTGCCCATTTAGTCTAGCCCTGATTTTTTAATTGTATCTACTTATAAATAAACTAATTTAACTGTCTCAAAGCAATAATCTCTTTTTGTTAAATAACCTATCATACAAAGTATACACAGCCGCCTGTTTAAGGTCCACGCCTGAGATAAAAATTCTCCAGAAACTTTCTAACTTGTCTCTTGCTCTCCATCTTACATTGGAAGCTGAATATTCCCTAACATTTTGGCTCCAACGAAATATTTTCATAACATTTTGGCGCCAACGTGCTCTCTATCAAATATTCTCATAACATGACTTAGTGTGCAGTTGAGGTAAAAAAACAGAGCAAAAGTTGAATACTGTCATTTCATTTGTGGTGTAATTTGAAGTTGTAGCTTAGAAAAATAAATCCCATTCAGAGATATGGAAAACACTTTATTAACTTACTTTCCGTTTACAGTCAGAACAAAGCAAATAATTTACCTACTTGATTTTTTTAAAAATAGAATTACGAAACCATTCAAATGTCCACAAAGCCATAAATATTATATTATGCAACCCTGGTTCGTAGCTCGTGACATACAAGAATGATTAAATGCTAGAATAATTAAATACTAGAATAAATAAATACTAGAATAAATAAACTGGAATTTTTTTACATCAGCTCCACACATGGGGATGCTGTGTGGAGTGTCCTTTCAAGGAAGGTAAGGACAGGAAGTTCTGGGAAAGAAAATTATGAAATACTAGGAATAAACAAATACTAGAATAAATAAATACCAGAATAAATAAATACCAGAATAAATTAATACTAGGACAAATGTAGTAGAATAAATAAATACTAGAATGAATAAATCAAACATTTCTCTAGCATGTATCGTTAGAAATTGATGAATGGAGAATTCATAAATTTCTAACGATACTAACGAAATTTTATGGATGAGTTGGAGAAACTCATCTATAAAATTTAACCAAATCAAGACATTTGTTGGTTTGTTCAAATTAAGAATAACGAGAAACGGCGGACTGAACAACAAGGCGGATGAAATAAATTAACGGTGGCTGATTAAAAAAAAATCAATAGTTGAATTATTATGGTTTCATATTATACATACACGCAGCATATTTTAATATAAACAATTACTTTTTTTAACTAAGTGTAAATATAAAAAATGCTTGTCTTTTGATGGTTAGTAATACCTCCAAATACTTTTTTGATATTCGGAATTAAATAATGTTTTCAATTAACGTAAATTGTATGGGATCTTGATAGGCAATCATGACTAGCTCTCGAATGCATCTGAGATCGGAATAAAGCGCAGGTGGCTGGCTGACACTCTCACAGTGAAATGAACTAAATTGCCTTTAGATTTAACCCTAACTGTGTGCGAAACTATCCCACATTTCATTTAAGTAATGCTATTTAACAAAATGTAATAAATAAGAGTTCCCAATGGCCCATGTTGGTTGAGGCGCTTTTCCCAAAAAGATGAGATATCCTGGGTTCGAGTCTCGGTTGCGACTATTACCTTTTTATTTCTCGTTTTTTTTTCATATTTTCGTTTAGATTTATTACTATCATCTTCTTCTTCACTGAAATATAATAGTTTGTTCGAGGGGGGGTTTTCTAAATGTTTCCTTTTTTTAAATTATACTCGAAAATGCTGGCAACCCGGGCGTTTATTGAATTGGTCGCCTTGTTATTATTTTATGTAAATAACCGTCTTAGAATTTTCATCTTAAACTTTCTGAGGGTTCGGATCCAAGGAAAGTTCGAGGAGTTTCCATTATTCTCTTAGAATGGTAAAATTTTTATTTTTCTTTGGACCGTGTTTTCAGTCAAAATTTTAACTTAACACGTTGTACAATAGATTCCACACATCTTTGAAACATCGTCATTTCCTAATACCACGTCTAATTTAAAATAAAAAAAAATCTCTTGTCATTTGAGTTAAGCAGCGTTTATAAAAACACTGTGGGTTTAGTAATACATAAAATATTTTATAAAAAAACCTATGTGTTTTTTTTTATGAAGAAAGCTTTGCGTTTTTTCTGTTTCGACGGAATTTCGAGTAATTACTTTTTCAAATCGGCACCCGAATAGCGATTTTCTTAAAGGTAACATTTTTATTTAAGTGGTTGAAAACTAAAGCGTTCAAAAAATTATGCTGTATTTCGGTAAAAATTCTAAATGTGTCTCAAGTCCTTCACTGATGGCGAATTTTAAGTATACTAAGCGCGTATGTGTGTTTTTTTTATTATCTTCATCTTCGAGTCACGTGGTGGACTTCGGAAATGTGGCGAACCAAACGCTTCTCCCAAGAATAATTGATAATTAAGACGTCTGTTATAAACTATAAATTAATTTCTAAACAAGTTCTATCAACATAAATTTTATCAAGAAATCCATCTAGACCTAGGTGCACGTCACAAAATTTACCAAAATTTTAGAAGAAGATGATGTATTTTACTCCACTCCTGTGGTTCAGTTCAGCGGACGATCGGACGAATTTGACCAACAATGGTAATTTGTTTTCGAACGAACAGCGCCGCACATATTAAAAATATTGTGGAAAAACATTATGAATACAAACAACAAAACGTTGAAACGCATAAAACCATGAAATCCATAAGCGAGTAATATCGATTATTCAAAGAGACGTACCTACATGTTTTTCACGAATGAACAATTACAGAATTGTATTTCAATGTAAAATCAATTAACAAAATTTTACCCTTTTTATCATTATTTATTTTTAGCGAAATCGTAAGCAAAGTACTCGTGAAGGGTGCTAGTCAGGGAAGTGTTTTACGATGTGAAGTTGGGGCGACATTTCTTTGTACGTAGGTACTTTTCAATGCTCGACTCTTCGAAATATGAGATAAAATTTAAATTAATTTTCATTCGATATGACTGTGATCATATATTATAAGAACACGCTAGGGTGAGAAACACAAAAACGTAACTACAAAAAAAGAATATTTTATAATATTTAATAGTAAATTAAATATTATAAATAACCAAACCTTTTTTAAAAATAGCCATCTTTTAAATTTATTTTCTTATTAATACTTACAATTAATTATAATTAATGATTTTTTGATTTAGACTAATTATTTTAATTATTTGTTCTTAAAAGTTTTTAATTATCTAAATGCAATTTTATTTTTCCTTAAATAATTTTTAGATTTAATTTTGTATAACTATTTTTATGATTTGTAAGTAATAAATCACCTCTACTTTTTAATATTTTGTCTATGTTATAGTTTATTCTAATTTGTCTATACTTGTTTGTCATTTATTTTTCTTTATATTAACATATCCTGATGAAGATAACATTGTTATCGAAACATGTAGATATTGTTTATAATATAGTGGTTTATACAAAGTGATCTGTTATTCATTATATAATTAATGATGCCACAAAGTAATTTTGCGAAGTTTGAAGAAGAAACAAAATAAGAATTTTGTATTTAAATTCGGAGAAACACTCACCATTAATCGTTTCTACCAGTAATATAAAGCGGAATCTCCCCAGGTACTATGGGTAGTAAAATAATTTAAAGCATGTCTCATTATTGCGTGTAAAAATAGAAATACAATAACGCCTATCTTCTTACAATTTTATGTGTTGTGATCGAGTTCTGATGCTATAAAGTTTATCCTAAGTTCAACCGAAAGACTGATATCACTCGGCGGCAGAATAATTAGCTTTTCCTATTTTTAACTAGTTTTATTATTAATTTAACCATTAAACAGTTTTCTTTAAGATTTAAAACATTAATATAATGAAAATCAAATAACTTCGTTTAACCACTATATAATTAACAATATCAACATGTTTTAATAACAACGTTATCTTCATCAGGACAAGAAGTTACTTATAATATCAACAGCATTGTCATTGAAACATGTTTACATTGTTAATTATGTATATAGTGGTTCAAACGAAGTAATTTGATTTTCATTATATTAAGAAGTAATTTTACTAAGTTTGAAAAAAAAATTAAAACATTAGTTAAAAACATAAAAACGTAAATCCTCATCCAATCAGGAAAACTAAAAAAATTTGGTAACACAAAATCGTAAGATAGAAAGGGTTCAACCCAAATGCGAAGCCAACTCAGTCACTGACCAGTCATATATGCAATTTGGGAGGCGGAATGGGAACCGCCGTCCCGGGAATCTTTATTGGATAACCAACATCTCTGCCATAGGTCATCCCAAGTGGTTCGCTACGTATGGTGATTTAGCAGGGGTGTAGGTTCATGGGATGAGGTTTGTCTAGGTCTTAAAGGTGGAAGACCAGTACACACTGAACTCCAGATTCCTATCCACCCTTTTAACCCTTTTCCTTATCAGAACTATTCTCTCCTTCCTTTCCTGAAAAAACCCCTTTTTTTTAAAACAAAGAAAAAAAATTACACTGTGGTACAAATGTTAGAAAAACCGTCTAAAATACGGTGAAAAACGTAATTTTACGTGGAGGCATTTTGACTGTTGACCGGTTTAAACATTTTCGCAAATTACGATTTTGGAAAGACGAATAATTCGTAAGCAACTAGAGTACACCGACATCTATTGAATATAGATAGAAGTAGTCTCTTTAACTTCTATAAAACGTCAAGTTTATACCGCGGGAGAATTTGAAAATATTACAATAAAAAAATTATGCATCTAGGGAAAATTGGCCTTAAAGTGGCAGCAATTCAATCCGAGGTTTTTAAATGGTACCATATTGTGGCAAAAAGCGCTCCAGTTGATAGATACCACCACAATGTATGCTGCTGCCCCGATGATCGACCACGTAACGGTGTCCAAAATGTTGGTTAAAGAAGGAGGAAACGCAATATCCCAAAAATAAATCACGATAAATTTAAGAGCATTTTATTTTGACCCAGATTTTTCATTCTTCAGTTATTGTAAAGAGTGGCATAAAAACTTAGTAATAATAATAAATTTGGACAACTTATATAGCGCTGTTTTTGCGAAAAATCGCCTCAAGAGCGCTGTTTCAATTCTGTGGAGAAATACAGGGTGTTCAGGGGTAAAGTGCATTAACTTCGGGAGGTGATTCTACATGATAGTATAAGTAAAAAAGATATATAACTTTTCTCGAAATTCCAATTTTTAGGGGTAGTTTTGTGGTAAAAAGATAAAATTAGACCTGCGTGCGCGGCCAGCTTTATTATTTTCCGCTGTTACGATACGGGCCAATCAACACCATACAATGTTGCAACAACCGTACCCAGCAGGCATCCGGCAAGTAAGATCGTACCTCACACTATGGATTTTTAGTAGGTAGAACTTTTTGTATGGGAAAAAAAAGTTGGAATTTCGAAAAAAGTTGTTATTCTTTTTTACTCCCACCATCACGTAGAATCACCTCCCGAAGTTACTGTATATTACCTGATTTTTTAAATTAGAAAATAATTTTGTACGTGTTGAGAATACGAGAACCAAATGCGGCTTAATTATAATTTTGTATTTTCCGTTTTGTGCGTAGTTAATCCTTCAGTGTCCAAATGTTCAACCTGTCGGAATTTCTAATCAAGTTTAAATTGATTGGCATTTTCAATTTGTTACACCTTTAGAATGTGGTCCAAGCCGTGAGACGTGAATACAGGGCATTGTGCAGTTATTTCCCATTTATTGATGGCTAATTTATAATTTTGAGAAATAGTTAGTGGGAAATAGTTCTGATATGCATAAATTTGGTTGTATGGAATTGATTCCTAATAATAAACATTAATAATAATAATCTTACAGCATGTGCCCACTTTTGAAGAGTGATGAACTGCAAAAAGACTTTATCACTCTTCAAAAGTAGGCTCATGCTGTCAATGACGTTATATAAAATAAATAGAGTCGTTATAGTCTCACATACTCACAATATAATGTGGAAAGTAAGGAACACTCTTTTGTTTTCAGCGATTTTCAATAATTTCTCAATTTAAAAGTTTATTCCTGTGTGATAAAGATAGACAATCAAATAATGTGTATGTATGAATGGCACGGATACATTAGCGGGCGGCGTATTAATTTCTTCACCGAATACTGCTTTCACATCACGGGTGTGACTGAGATAACAAGATACTCTCACTCGGTTACACTACGCACAGGGGAGGGTAAAGGCGGGTAAAACAAGACACACGGGCAAATATTTTTTTTATTATATTTATATGAGTTATAATTAGTAATACAATATTGGTACTATTATAGTAGTATTGTTAAAAACATATTTTATTATACAGTACAGGTCATAGGTTCAAATGAGTATACAAATCTATTTACAATTTTCATCAACGACATTATAAAATGCTTCCATTATGCAAATGTTCTACTCTTCGCTGATGACATCAAAATATTTCTTCCTATTAACGCCTTATTGACTGCTTTAAATTACAAAAAGATCTGTACAGGCTTAACCCGTTGAATAGCACGAGACCATTTTTGTCCCAACTCACACAGGTCTCATATAAATCACTGTAACTCCCTTACTAACAGAGTGAGAAATATGTTCTAAACGGTGTTAGAAAGACAAAATACCAAGCTTTATATTCAAATCTAAAAATGACCACCAAAAAAGTAAAACGTAAAGTTTTGAATAGCAATTTGAATTTTTTTTTAATTTTTGGGATTTTATTAGGTATTAATTATTTTCATATGAAATGACAAAAAATTATATTTATCAACAGAGCTTAACTACAACTAGCGTGTTTACGTGTATTAAATTATAGTGTCTTGTCATTGTCAGCAAGGAAGCTCGGTTCGAGCGTTATGACAATTCAAACATAATTAAGTTAATTAACGATTTACCCTTTGTACGTTTTACCCCATCTTTCCCAAAAGAAGAAAACGAGTGCTGGACGCTGTGTGAACCGACCTACTGTTAGCAGGTTGTCTTTGTTATACTTATTACTTTTTAATGCAACGTTCTCTGTCTCGTAATGACGTGTAAAACCGCGAGCGGGAAACATGAAAATTAATTGTAATATTTATAATAATCGATAATATTAAGTAATTTGCGTGTACTTACAAATGAAATGTTATTCATTCGCCTTTACTATTATTTGCAGTGTAATTAAAACATTTTCTCATCACACAGGAGGGCATTTTGACACTTTTTAAAATGCAATTTACTTACTGGTAAGACGCAACCTTACTCGACGCTTAGCACTTTAGTACTAAAGTACTAGATATCGAGACCGGTACAATTGTCTTGCCATTGTCTTCCCACTTTGAGATTTCTACCCCTCGTCTTGTAACGTCATTACATGCTGTAGGATTATTATTATTAGGAAACAACAAAATAATCGAAAAATATTCCTTAAGTTTTAAAAATAGAAATAACAGCATAAACGTGTTCGTTTGTAATACTAAAATCAGAAAAAGTCTTTCATCGGCTTTCAAAAATAGTATTTCATTTTGGAATACGTTCAAAAACAGCCAATCTATTAGAAAATTAATGTAAACGGGGAATATTTCTTATTTAGTCAAGAATCTCACAGTCAATTTAATAAATTGATTAAAAAATCTCAGAATACCCCGAGGGTTAATTTTTCGTTCCACAAAATACTTAGTATTATTGGCGGGATACCTTATAAGATAAACCAAATAACTCCATGGGGACATTAAACAAAACAATAATTTCTTAATTTAACATAAAAGATAAAAAGTTTGACGTTCAATTTGCAATAAAAGAATAGTCAAAAAAAGAAATGGTATTCCTTGTTACGTATATAATTATGTTATTATGGCACAGAAGATATTCTACTACTACTAAACCTTAATTTAACATACTTAAAAGATAAAAAGTTTAACGTATAATTTGCAATAAAAGAATAGTCAAAAAAAGAAATGGTATTCCTTGTTACGTATATAATTATGTTATTATGGCACAGAAGATATTCTACTACTACTAAACCTTAATTTAACATACTTAAAAGATAAAAAGTTTAACGTACAATTTGCAATAAAAGAATAGTAAAAAAAAGTCAAAAAAAGAAATCGTATTCCTTGTTACGTATATAATTATGTTATTATGGCACAGAAGATATTCTACTACTACTAAAATAATTAAATCCAGCAGCATTTACATTGTTATCAATCGCCCTTTTCTTTTTTTATAAACGTGGTTACGGTCTTCCACATATTTTTGGACATCTATTGTTAAAAATTCTTGGTTTATTAGATTACACAACACTGATGCACTAACGAAGGTAGGCATTAATGATTTTTTAGGGATATAGAAGCGCAACTTTCTTTAAGAGGTAGTCAATAATTGAGCCCTTGCCCGGAATAATGTTGTATCCAACAAAAATATCAATGTTGGGTTATTGATAGAATAATGTTGGGCATATTAATAGACATCTTTTAAGGTAGGAATCATGACGATGGAATTTTTTTACGCCTGTAGCAGCCTTTTAATATTTGTATTGTGGAAGAATGTTGTATAACACCATTTATCACGGCGCATGGTTTAATTTATGGGAATAAATGGAGAAAACGAACGTCTTATGGATTCAACTCCAAGTCAAGAAGCTGAAAAATGCAGGAAAGTAGAATTTGTCCAGAAAAAATATTATTAAGCCGGCTTTTTAGCCGTTGAAATATGTTTGTGGAATAATGTTGTATGTTGATCTCAAAACAATTTCTAGAACGTAAATGGTTTCAATTATTTTTTTGGTTTTTAAGCTCAAAAACATCGATGACATTTGTATATTTATGTTAAAAGAGCATGATGCTTTTTATAAGGTACGGAGAGTAAAAAAAAAGCGTTTTGGAATAACGTTGTATGTGAAGGTGTTCATATACAACATCATTCCAAAAATTTTCGTAAATTCTAGTAAAAAACTCTAATTTAATTTATTTTCTAGACGACTTTTCAATTAAAACTCTTAATAATTATGTATGTTTTATGTATTTTAAAAATAAAATTTTATGATAACTAGTTTCGATTTTTCCATTTTTCACGGACCTAGAATTTTGTTGGATACAACATAATTCCGGGCAAGGGCTCAATTCTAGAATGTCACAGTCAATAACTGTGGAAAAGCGGCCAATAACTGAATTTTATTCCTTTTATAAATGTGGCGGTCATTTAACCCGTTCTGCGAAGTTTACCGCTGCGCCACTGACGTCCACAGAATACGCTGGAAGATAAGGCATACCTACCTTCAGCGAGTACACCGTAACGTAGTAGAAATAATAATCCGCCACCTACGCGAAAGAGCTAGAACGTCTGTCTGTACCGTTCAAGTGCCCGCAGAAAGTTCGAGTGATAACTCGCCTTTGTGTGAGTTCACGCATTACCTACCGGGAGACTAATTACTTGCCACGAGTATATAAACCACGCTTGCTTGCTCGGAGTCAGTCAGTACTTACTTTCCATTCATCGATAAAGGAACACAGTCCGAGCAGTGCAGTAACTACGCCCGGCACGGGCCCGCGCAGTTAGTAGTGAACAATTTATCCAGCGTGACCCAGGAACATTCCAGCACCTTCGAGGAACTTCTTCAACTACCATCTCTACACGAGATGGCAATCAACATCCTGCAACGAGCAGCAACCACAACCGGCAACGCGCCATCATCCAGCATCCTGCAACGAGCAGCAACCAGCACCTGGAAACGCGCCAGCATCCTCATCGCCTCTCAAGGTTCCTTCCTGCATCACGTGTGTGCTCCGACCCACTGGACACACAGCCGCCAATACCTCGTCAACGCGACGACGGCCATCGCCTGGACCAAGGTCACGTCTACAGCGCCACGGTGTAGGGCAACATGCCGGCTTCCTGAAGACCTGTGATCTTCACCGCCGTAGTGTCCTGACCTTCACCTTCACATCATCACGTGGCAGCAACACTCACGGCACCACTGTCACCCCGCTCCCGCTCCGCATCGACCTCCGCTACGTAGCGCACCAATAAAGACTGACTCACACATTGACTGACGCCTTTCATTTCTCTCCCGTCTCTACCGATACGGACCGCTCCCTCATAAATATTAAAAAAAAAAACTTTAAACACATTAAACTACAAAATTACAGACCTGTGGGAATAAATCATTTAGAAAAGTGAAGTTACAATATATGAGGTGTGTAGAATCAAATGCAGCATTCTCCACTTTTTTTCAAAAATGGACTAATGATGTAACTTTGTTAATGATTCACTCTTTTACCTAGAAAAACAGTTATTTGGCATTAAAACCAACTCTTTATGCTTTAAAAATCCATTTTAAAAACTGCGTTAGTATCAAAGGCAGCAATCTCCAACGCACTTAAGAAACAAAACCAACATTCTCTAATTTGACCAATGGTAAGCCTCCATTTGATCACGTGACAACATGGCCGCCCATACAAAATTGTATGGTCGTGTGTTGAATGTGTCGCTCTAATTTTACTGTTTTAAATAGTTTGGAGTGAATTTAGAAATAAAAACAAGATGCCAATGTGATTATGGACTCTCACCCTTCATACATGCCCAAGAAAAACGCAAGGAAG
Source organism: Limnephilus marmoratus (assembly GCA_917880885.1). Classification (NCBI taxonomy): domain Eukaryota; kingdom Metazoa; phylum Arthropoda; class Insecta; order Trichoptera; family Limnephilidae; genus Limnephilus; species Limnephilus marmoratus. Next base: position 1,101,685 of record OU862918.1, on the reverse strand, counting down.
AAGTCAAGGAATCCAGAAAAATGGAAAGCAAAAGTTGTCAAAATTCTAAGATGAGCTGTCATAAAATACCATTTATTTCAGAGGCGTGGAGTGGCAAAAGATTTTTTTAGGTATTAATTAAAATTCATAAATTAAATTAATATGCATAGACATGTTTTACTTTTATAATTAAATCTAGGATTCATAGCCTTGCACATAAACATTCCGAATTACATGTTTAGTGTTGAAAATTTTGCGAGTTTCAAGCCAGTTTTGATCAAAATAATTAACCTTCATTATTTTTCTTCTTTTTTTAAAATTTTCTCTGTTAATATTATTATTTTTTGAAGTGAAAGCTTCTTTAGCACCGTTGTGATTTGAAACTCGATGAAACAAAAAAGCGACACTAAAATAGACAAACGCATACATCTACAGGATTAAGGCTACGAAAGAATAAGATAATAATTGATCTCCTCTACGTGCAGTGCTTGTCCCCACTCTTGTCTACTTTAGTTTTCTGCAGGTTTCATTTGTACCGCGTGCGAACTGCACACTTGTATTTTTTTACATTAGCTCCACACAGGAGGCCCTGAGGAAAATAATTCCACTCAGGGCCTTTGTCAACTTTGGGGATACTGTGTGAAGGGTCTTTTTAGGAAAAGAAGGCGAGACGGTTCTGGGAAGGAAAAGGGTATTACGGGTGGGTGGAATTTGGGGGTCAGTGTGTCCAGAAGTGACGGATGTATAAATCTATCCCTCCCACTGCGATGTTTCGAGAGATCACAGCTGGAGAACTCAAAGGGACTCCCACAACTACTCTCTCCCGATCCAGCCTGCAATCCAGCAGGTTGGCAGACGCATCCGCCGCCAAGACCCGGATAAACCTCACTCCATAAACCCGGGCATCCCAGCTAAGTCACTAAACGTAGCGAACCACTTAAACAGAGGTTTTCGTTATTTGTTTTTGGGGTGTTATGCCGTGTTGCGTTCCCTCCTTCTTTAGCCAAAGTGCCAAAGCAAATGTTTGGGACAGCGTTGCAGTGTCCGAAACTTTGGCTAAAGAAGGAGGTAGCACTATACGGCATAACACCCCAATAACAAATAACGAAAATACTTTTGGCTGTGAAAATCTAAAGTCATATCTATGGCAGAGGTAGATATTGTTTATCCAATAAATGGTTCCCGGGGTGGCGGTACCCATACACACCTCCCAAATTCAATACTGTATGAGTACATTACAAAACCTATTTTTATTTTAATTATACTAAAATTAAAATCATAATAATAATCACGAACTTCAGTATCAAAGTCAGCTTTCTCCACACGTGTGAGAAACAAAAGCAGCATTCTCCTTAGGTGAGTATCAAATGCAGCAATCTCCATAATTAAATCCGTTATAACTAATCAATCAATACAATAAACAAATTCTTCTTTGGAAATTATGATAGATAAGCAGTTTCCCCCTTTGAATAAAATTATAAACTTATAAATACGTGAGAATTGTGGAAATGAAACGTTTTTTTTAGTTTTCTCAAAATAACGCTTTTTGGAGAATGCTGCCTTTGATTCTACACCCCTCATATTCAATAAAAAAAACTCGCCAATTTATTAATTGCAGTGTGTAAACTTGTAAAGTAATTTATTGCAACTTAGAAAAAAAAAGCTTTTGTTATCACTACTTATAATGTTCAGTGAAAGTAAAACATTTCTTAAAAACATCCATTTCATTTTGTTTAAAAAAATCTATACTAAAGATTGTGATGTTAACATCAAAAGAATGTTTGCAAATGTAGTTAACTTTAAGTTGGAAATAAACTAGTTGCAAGTCTATGTATTAACTTCGATGGCGTCTGTCAACTTTGATAAATTAAATGGTTTCTCAAAAACAGATGTGATTCGGCAAACTTTCAAATGTCACCAGCCAGATTTTACACGTATAAAAATATTTTGGGAATGTCGGGTACCGCCCCGTATAAACCATTAATTGAATAACCTCCGCCAAAGGTCACCCCACGTAACCTGCGGTAAGCTACGAATAGTACCGTGGTCCATGGGGTGAGGTTTGTCCAGATCTTGGCGGCATGGTTGATGCGTCTACCCATCAACTGTTTGGCGGACCGGATTGGAAGAAGTTAATTAAGGGACACCCTTTCTCCCCTCCATCAAGACTCTCTCGACATTGCATCGTAGTGAGAGGGATGGATTCATACGTGTATCACTCCTAGAAACACTACCCTGATTCTTACCTAATCCTAATACCTTTTTCCTGCACAGAACCTCCTCTCCTTTGGTTTCTTAAAAAACACCCACACAGCATCCTCCAAGAAAAAGTTGAAATTGAAACAATTTTCTTCAGGGTCTTCCATGGGGGTGAGTTTTTTATATACCAGGGAACCTTTTTGTACACTCCCTAGGAAAACAGTTCTAAAACCTTTGTGGTTCGAATGTATTGTTTGAGATTCAAATATCTTGATAAAGCGGCGAAGACCTTTAGTTTGTCGCTTATGTAAGTCGTAGTCAAAATCAAAGTCCCGGATTTGGTTACTCACACAAAGAATTCTCAGAATTTATAGAATGGAACTTTTGGAAAGGTTTTCAGAGTGAAAGACCGCTATAAATTAATAAAGAAAGTTTCACTTGTAAGTATGTCTGTTGTCTAAGTGCACACTGCTTTGTAACAATTGCTGACATTGCCCTATTCACCGAGTTATTTTGATCGGTGACCCGACATTTGATCCGGTGACATTTGGTCCAGCGACAGTTGGTCCGGCGACATTTGATCCGGCGGACAGTTGATCCGGCCTGATCCTTTAGAAGATGTTTTCTTCAAGTAAGTATGTAAAGAGGATAAACGGCCGTACAACCAAAGTCGATATACTTATATCTGAAGGCATCTTGAGTGAAAATCCGGCAGTAGCATGCGGCAATACAAAATACGACATACTTATACGTGCAGTCAGTTTAACAAGAAAACCGTAAAAGATTCCTACTTGCGTATAACTTTTTTATCTGAAAATTACACTAGAGTCCCAACTGCTTCTAACCGTCTGGAGCCAGTGAGACTATGTAATTCCCGATTTTGATATATTGTGAGGGTGAAAATAGTGGGGAGAGGAAGGTGATGTGGAACGTTTTGCTGATGTGAAAAAATGTTATTCAGATCTAGTCACCAAACACGGCTAAAGTCATTTCAAGTAATCCGACTAAACCTACATACACTGTACGCCTGCTAACAAATTACAAAAATCATATGATATAAATTTTTTATATTTTTATTTTTTAAAACTTTTAACTATAACACAAGAGTTCCAACTGCTCCCAACCGTCTGGAGCCCCAAGCCGAATTTTGATATGCTGTGAGGCTGAAGATAGTGGGGAGGAGAAGGATATGTGAAAAATTTTCCTGGCTATTCAGATCTAGTCACAAAACACGCCAAAAGCCATTTCAAGTAACTTTTCAATTCTGAATGAATATTGACGAATAGCAAAATACGACATTCTTATATGTGCAACATCTAGTTAAGATTTAGGAGGCGAATATGTTTACCGTCGCCCCGGGAACCATTTATTAGATAACCAACATCCAGACGGTTAGAAGCAGTTGGGACTCTTGTGATATATATATGTAAAACACTTTTCTCGGTTTACCCGCGTAACGTAGTCCTGAGAAGGACTTTTTAACTCCTGACGTTTCGGACAGATCACACTGTCCATCTTCAGAGGCCTTATGTCTTTAGCTTTTGTCTCAAACTGATAGCTTTCGCATGTCTGTTCGGTCCAGAATCCAAGACTCTCTTGGATTCTGGACCGAACAGACATGCGAAAGCTATCAGTTTGAGACAAAAGCTAAAGACATAAGGCCTCTGAAGATGGACAGTGTGATCTGTCCGAAACGTCAGGAGTTAAAAAGTCCTTCTCAGGACTACGTTACGCGGGTAAACCGAGAAAAGTGTTTTACATCTTACACCCGTGAAAACCTTAACCATAACATATATATATATATATATATATATATATATATATATATATACATCCCGCTATCATTGCTGCGTCTTCTAATGGTCCACTTTCATTCAATCCTGCGTCCGACCGTCATTCTGCGTCCGGTATACGGACGCAGGATTGAACACATGTAATTTCAAGTTTTCCCCACTCCTCTACCCTCATACACTCCAAAAACGAAAATAAGCCAGACGCGGTATTGGTACCTAAATCAACTGAAATATGCTATTTTAGTTCAGGGCTTTGTCACGCGAGCGGCGAGCCGCGGCGCTGCAGTAGACGAGCGTATATTTTTAGCAAAATATACGTTTCATTGACTAGCGTATCGCAACTCCTACATTTGGCAACATCGCTTTTTAATAGCGTTTCTTCTGATACAGATCAATCGTAGTAAAAACATCGCACATTGCAATTAAGATAAGAAAAAACAAGATTTCATTCAAATTCAGCTTGTCATTATGTTATTATTGAACAGCAAATATTTTCGCAACTTTATTTTTTTATATGATCATTTTCAAACAAATATTGGTTATTTTCTTATCCACAATTATAAATTCCTACATTGCTTAATCCACTCTATTATTATTAAACAAGATAAAACCAATGCGCTTAATATATTAGTAACTTGAAAACTTACTTATTACAAATAAAACAATTTTCTCTTCAATTTATGACTGATTTGAAATTAAAAAATATATGTGAGATACTTTGAGATTCACGGAGAATACAAGACTGATGAGTGTAATGAGATAAGAATAGGACTCTTAGATGGTTTGGGCATGTAAAGCCAATTATCTAAAGAAAGGTTGTAAGAAGAATATATGACGTGAACTAGAATGGTAGAAAAAGTCGGGGATGCCCGAGAAAGACATGGCATGATTAAGTAAACCGAATTCTTGAGTCATGTCGAAAGACAGAAGAAAAGAGCGATGTATGGATGTGAATGAGGCAAGGAGTGTATGCATAGACCGCGTTTGGCGGTCCTCTCTACGAACCCCTGCAAGGAAACAGCGGGATGGTTAGTTATAGTTATTGTGAGATAATGTTTATTTATTATTAAAGGCATGTTATTTTAATTGTTTACACAGTTTTATGCTTTCGATTTTCCTTTTAAGAGATTTAACATATATTTTCCTCCCAGGAGGCCCTGGGAGGAAAATAATTCCCCTCAGGATCTATGTCATCTTTGGGTATGCTGTGTGGTGGGTCATTTTTAGGAGAAGAAGGAGTGGAAGTTCTGGGAAGGAAAATGGTATTGGGGGTGGGTAGGAATCTGGGGGTCAATGTGTCCAGGAGTAACAGTCAAGGAGGCTCTCTCAACCGATCTTTCCCGACTTGGCCTGCCATGCTGCTGGTAGGCAGACGCATCCGCTACCAAGACCCGGACAAATCTCACCCCATTTACCCGGGAACCCCTGCTAAGTCACCAAACGTAGCGAACTACTTGGGATGACCTATGGCAGAGGTGTTGGTTATCCTATAAATGGTTCCTGCGGCGGCTGTACCCACACCCTCCTCCCAAATTGAATTAATTTTAATATAATATTCGCAAAAGACGTAATATTTCTATCGATAATCGTGTTGCAGTAATAATTACCCAATCTGCCAAAGCTGCAAGTAATTTGAAAACTATGACTTTCTTCTTACTCGCAAAACGTGTTGAAATTCATTGTTAGATTAACATTTAAAAATCAAGGCAAGTGATGCTGTATTCCTGATTATTTCTAAGGATAGAAATAGTATTTTTCCAAGTTCTCCTACTAAACTGAAAACGTTCAGGTGAACTTCATAGACTAATCGAGAAAAACTACTAAGAATTGGCTATTGGCGATTTTAACCAACTGATAAATATTAGTACATTTTTTAACGTGAAGTGTATAATCATAGAGAAAAGACCCGGTTCCATTTAATTTAGACGTGCAAGAAAACCCAAGGACAGGAAATAACGACCTCCGTGGTCGAGGGCAAAGCTCTCTATTAGCAATCCGGAGGTCTCGGATTCAAATCGCGGCGTGCGCTCATAAAATTTTATTTGATCAATACGTGTATTATTACAAAATTTATTAATTAAAAATAATTGTATTAGTAGCTATATTTGTGACTCCTTCTAGAGAAGATGATAATTTCAGTTTCGTCCTGGTGTAAGACCACCATTCAACAAATGGAGCCAGTGAGTCTATGGCATCCCCAATTGGGGTACCCATGTTGCGGGATTGAAGGTAGTGGGACGAGAAGGAGATGGGAATGAGGTAGGTGGGGAAGAAACTGGTTATATAAATCTGGTCACCAAACACGGCTAAAGCCATTTCAAGCAACGTTTCAATTCTGAATGGTGGCCTTACACCGGGGATTTCAATTCTATTTCCTTTTTTATTTTTTTTTTTAAGAAAGACAAACATTCCCGGGCTATGAATAACCCAACAATGTTTGAAAATCTCCTATTACCACCACACTAAGCAGAAAATGTTGCTTGTATCGTGATGGAGGACTCACCCAGCCGAGGAATCGAACAAGCGTCACCCGGTTGGGACCCAAACGCCATGCCCTCTCAGTCACTGACCGTTCAATTCTGAATGGTGATCTTACGCCAGGGCGATTCTGAGAGTATCTTACACTTTGAAACGTGCCGCAAATATATCTTATTTTATTTTAAGTGATGAAATTGCGAAATAATACAGATTAATCAAATAAAAAAAAACTGCGTGGAGCTATGTAAAAATAAATATTAGCTCAGTTTGCGATTTGAACCCGTGACCTCCTGATTGCAATTCGAGAGCCTTACACCTCGACCACGAATACCGACAAGGTAGAACACGATGAATTTCACAGCAGGGTACCTGGCATGGTCGATTGACATAGGTTTTATCGAAAATATCGGTAACTTGTCATCGCTCCTGAGCACGACTGCAGACCGCTAACGAACAAATGAAAGTTCACAACGACTAACGGTTCCTAATTTATTTGACGTGAACTGTTATTTGTTCGTTAGCGATCTGCAGTCGCGCTTTTTTACATTTTCGATAAAACCTATGTCGATCGACCATGCTAGGTACCCAGGTGCGGTTGATGTCCTCGATAAGTAGGTATCCTCTGTCGTTGAGAGATACTGTACTGCTGTCAAAAATGTCGATTAAAATCGTTATCTTTTTAATGGCATGAACCGTCCATTAGAGTAATCGGCAATACTCCAGAAGACAAAATTTAATGAATGAATCTCTTGTTACTTAACGGGTCTCTTAATCCATTATCGAGTTCTAGGAACCACATTTCAAGTGTTTGGATGTGATGTATTTGTTTTTAATATTTATATTACAAACAAATTGTTCATTATTAGGTCAAGTTCGTGAACCAGTACACTAAGTGTACACCGTACAATTCTTGATGGTACATCCGATACAATGTTGAAGTAATAATTAACCTTTTTAATTATGATCTGATATCGATGTTTTTCAATCCTCTTTTGTTTAGAATTCATTCTTCAGAACTGGCATAAATAGACTGGCTACAATCAGACACTCAAAAGTTAGCACGTAAGGAGCCGCAACCGGGCTCAAAAAGAAGAAGATGGAGAAATATGAAATTACGAGTGCTAGAGGAGCGCGCTTGTATTTAAAGCGACGAAGTCGATGCAAAAGTTGTGAAAATGTTTAATAAAACACGACTCGTTTAAAATAGAGCAAAAATCTCATGGGGGTTGTCTTAAACAGCATTTAAAAAAACACTGTGATTTTTTTCATACATATAACTTGTAAAATAACTGAAACTAATGTGTTTATAATAATTTTTGGAGCATACTTTCCGGTTCTTTTCCATGGAGGGAATTTTATATAATTTGTTTTTCGGCATGGGGAATGTCTAGATATTATCTTCAAGAAAAACATATATTTTTTAAAGAGCTTTAAAACTTAACGTGATTGAGGCAAGGAGTGTGTGCCAAGATCGAGTTCTTTGGCGGTCCTCTCTGCAAAGAACAGTGTCATTGTTAGATTAGTATTAGATTTAGTTATTAACTTATTATCCGAAATCATATAATATTAATTGTTTAGACAGTTTTATGCTTTCGCTTTTCTATTTTCCCTTTTCCTTTTAAAAGGATTTATCATACAATTTAGTTGTTAAAAACCTAAGCCCCTAAAACCCCTAAAATTGTTTCTCCCGTGAACGAAAATGCATCGTCAAGCATGATAAGAATTTTTTTTTTCATCGCGCCTGGGTGGGACCCAAACGCGATGCCCACTCAATAACTGACCGGTCTATAATATAATTCAAAATAATAATATATATATAAAGGTTCGGTTTCGGTTTCGGCAAGTTTCGGCAAGAGTACGGCTGGAGAATCAAAGGAACTCCCTCAACCATTCTGTCCCGAACCGGCCTTCTATGCAGCTGGTGGGCAGACGCATCCGCTGCCAAGACCCAGACAAACCTCACCACATGAGCATAACATATTATAGGGCACATAATATTTCTACTGATAATCGTGTTGTAGTAATAATTAGCCACTTATATCTAGAGTGCATTCTTTAAAATTAACACGAAAAAACTGTTTTTGGTGAGAAAACAATACAGGATTCCACTGCACTGATATAGTCATAATATGGTAATCACTGTCGTAATCAAAATGGAGAGAAGAGAAAGCTTAGGAAGATCCCAGCAATATACATCTAGTTACTAAAAATAACAAATAAAACACAACAAGCAACGTTTTAATTCGGAATGATAAGTCTCAAAAAATCTCCTACCAATTTAATAAATTTTACGTGGGCATTACCGCCGGGTTGATTAGAGTCCGCGACGTATGGGCCAGTCATCTTGGCGCCTTCATATTCTATAAATACCTATACAGTCGTCTAACCAAAAACTTGAACAAATAAGCGGCAACGTCGCAAGACCTCGGTTTGTCGTTAACATGAAAATGAATATATAATTGGACGCTATATTGTGGACCAAATTAACGAAAATATACGCAGGATGCACCACTGCATTGAATATGAAAGGAGTTCAGATTGGTGGAACAGTAAAGGGCGTTTTTATCGTTTTGTATATTTTTAAATTAATGTTTTTCAAAAATGTAAATACCTAACTACAATCAAACACTGAAAAGATAGTATATACTTTAGTTAGAACTATGTAAAATCAAGTCCTTCAGATAGACGCAGTAATGTCGATCTGATGAAAGGACGCAGAAATGATAGCGGGATGTATATATATATATATATATATATATATATATATATATATATATAATATGTAAAAAAGTTATAACACAGGATTTAAAAAAAAATCGTTGTTCAGTGTACGTAGGTTTAGTCTGATTACTTGAAATGGCTTTAGCCGTGTATGGTGACTAGATCTAAATAGCCAAAAAAATTGCGGTGCAAGGCGATGGGTCGAGAAAGTCCGGCTAGAGAGGTCCTGATTATGTCTGCCTCAAGCAATTTCTCCCGATCCGGACCGCCACGCAGTAGGTGAGGAAAAGCATTCGCCACTAAGACCTGGACAAACATCACTCCAAGAACCCGGGCAACCCTTATAATTCACCAAACGTAGCGAACCACTTGGGATGACCTATGGCAGGAATGTTGGTTATCCAATAAATGGTTCCCGGGGCGACGGTAAACATATTCGCCTCCTAAATCCTAAGTAGATATTGCACATATAAGAATGTCGTATTTTGCAATTCGTCAGTATTCATTCAGAATTGAAACGTTACTTGAAATGGCTTTAGGCGTGTTTGGTGACAAGATCTGAATAGCCAAGAAATTTTTTCATATATCCTTCTCCTCCCCACTATCTTCAGCCTCACAACATATCAAAATTAGGAATGCCATAGTCTCACTGGCTCCAGACGGTTGGGAGCAGTTGTGACTCTTGTGTTATGATAAAAGTTCTAAAAAATAAAAATAAAAATATAAAAAAATTATATCATATGGTTTTTGTAATTTGTTCGCTGGTGTACAGTGTAGTAAGTTTAGTCGGATTATTTGAAATGACTTGACTGGATCTGAATAGCCAGGTACGTTTTCCACATCTCCGTGTTTGGTAACTAGATCTGAATAGCATTTTTTTCACATCGGCAAAACGTTACTCATCATCTTCCCCTCCCTATCTTCAGCCTCACAACAAATCAAAATCGGCAATAACGTAGTCTCCAGACGGTTAGAAGCAGTTGGGACTCTAGTGTAATTTTCAGATAAAAAAAGTTATACGCAAGTAGGAATCTTGTACGGTTTTCTTGTTAAACTCACTGCGCGTATAAGTATGTCGTATTTTGTATTGCCGCATGCTTCTTCGGAGAGTCGAAATTATTGTTAGTAAAAATATTTTTACAGCGGATTTTCACTCAAGATGCCTTCAGATATAAGTACATCGACTTTTGTTGTACGGCCGTATATCCTCTTTACATACGTTTACTTGAAGAAAACATCTTATAAAGGGTCGGGCCGGACCAATTGTCACCGGATCAACTGTCCGCCGGATCAACTGTCCGCTGGATCAAGTGTCAGCCGGATCAAATGTCGGCCGGATCAACTGTCCGCCGGACCAACTGTCGCCCGACCAAATGTCGCCGGATCAACTGTCTTGGAACCGTTTCTGGGAGGAGTACTAATAATATTCATTAGGAATCATTCAATACTATTATCTATACCATCATGTTTTTTTTTAATATTTTACTCAACGTTGACAATAAAAATTCTAAAACCTTTGCTTGAAAATATAGTATGTCAACGCTGAGTAAAATATTTAAAAAAAAAACATGATGGTATAGATAATAGTATTGAATGATTCCTAATGAATATTATTAGTACTCCTCACAGAAACAAAGAATTCTTTTATAAAACGTTTATTTGAAACATTATTCTATCATAGAAAATTATCATATAAATTTCAAACGTGTACGCATCCGAGGGTATATTTTTTTATGATTCGTTTAAAATTTGATATTTGCGTATTCTTTGTCAGCCATTTTCAAAATAAATTCAAGGGCGTTCTCAGTCAAAAAGGCAATGATCGTTGACATGGAATTCCCGCAGAAGGCTTTTTTCTACGCGATGAAAAATATTTATATGAATACAAGGATCATTGCGAAAAATTATTCTCGGCAGGGAAACTTTTTGTTACATTTTCTCTAACTAAGGATTTTTACTTTAAAATAATTGCAATTAAAACATTTATTTATCAATAGATTTTTACAAATTTATACAATATTTTTTCAAAATTGATTCTATTGACAAATGGGTCACTTTCAGGATTTCTCCCGGAATGCAGTTGGTTTTCAGCTGTGCCTCTAATATAACTTCTTCAATAACAATTACATTAAATAAATCAATAACTGCTTTTATAGTGCAAAATTAATAAACAATACGAGTATGTTATAAAAAATATATTAGATCTTGTTTGTTTACAATGTACGGCTAACGCGAGTTAGCCGTACATTTTTGATTGAAAAAAAAATATTTGAAAAATGTTAGAAAAGGGTGGTGCCTTTTATTGATACTTCAGTACCACTATATACACATGAAAAACTTCAAATACATGTTCCTTACATATAGATTTGAATTAAAACCAATATTGCCATTGACATTATACACCCAGAACCTTTTGACTACTAGATCTAGATTGCCAATCAACTTTGCGTACTCTGCCTCTCTTACAACGCCTGACATCGTTTTCGCCATTCCATTTGATTTGAATTTGTACTGAGAGACTGAATTTCTGAATTTTAAATTTTAGACAAGAATGGATGGACGTTTGATGTGCAAAACACTCCTATGTTCAATAAAACAATTGAAGATCAATGTTACTTGCAAATTACAACATACAAATTATACCCATGCTAGAAGCAATAGCTTTGAACACACTGACGGTTTGGCCGCATAAAATATTCATGAAAACGAGAATATAAATTCATCCCATATAGAATATAGAGGCCCTTTTATGATCATTGTATGTTAGTACTAATGGAGATAAGGCACGAAAACGGTCAATGGCAGGCTATTAAATACATGAATACAAAATCTGTTTGTAAATCGACTCCATAACCTCTTGAAGAATAAATAAGTCATTGAGTTAACGTCCATATATGTATGGCATCGCCGCTAATAATAAAAATAATGATAAAAACATTTATTTTACAGTAGATTGTTAAGTAAAGTAGATTGTTATCATTAACACTATTTTCTAACATTATTTTCTTTGATTATATTGATTTTATCCACAAAAGTGCGTCTATTTAGAATTGAATGCACCTAACTAACTAACCATCACTCCGTTTCCCCGCAGGGGTAGGCAGAGAGGACGGACCGCCAAACAACTCAATCTTGGCGCATACACTCCTTGCCTCGTTCACAGATCGTCTCATTCGTCTTCTATTATTCCGACTCTTCACATGGCCTGACTCAAGTTTCCCCGGCTTCTTCTTCTTCTTTCTTAATCTTACTCATTACATCAGCCTTGCATTCTTCGCGGATCTCCACATCTCTCGCACCATCGTTCATGGTTTTACCACGTATACGCTTCAGGGATCTCATTTCTACAAGATTCAGTCTACTTTCATCCTTCCTCTGCCAGTTCCATGCCTCACTGCCATACATCAGGGTAGGTACCAGCACTCGATTATGGACGGCTAACTTTGCTTCTTTGGAGAGTTTTTTGTTGGCGCTAATGGCGTTCAGTCCTCCATTTTCTATATCTCTGTCAGCCTTCTCATCTCTCGTAAACATACTTCCCAAGTACACAAACTCATCCACCTGCTCCAAATACACATCATTCACAACTATGTTGTCTCATTGTTTTCATACTCTCTCTCTTTCAAACACCATGACTTTAGACTTACTTACATTCGTCATTAACTCATTCTTCATACATACTTCGTTCATCATCGACACGAGAGAATGTAGATCTTCCATACTGTTAGAAATCAGTAACGCATCATCAGCGTTTGACGACCTCCGTAGTCCAGTGGCTAAGACTCTTGACTCACATTCCGGAGGTCGCGGGTTCGAACCCGGCATGCGCAAATAAATTTTATTTGATTAATTTGTGTTATTTCACAATTAATTCATTTAAAATAATATATAGTATATTTGCGGCATGTTCCAGAGTGGAAGATACTATCAGTATCGCCCTGGTGTAAGACCACCATTCAGAATTGAAACGTTGCTTGAAAATGGCTTTAGCCGTGTTTAGTGACCAGATCTGAATAGCCAGGTACTTTCCCACATTCCTCTTCCCCACCTCCTTCCCCTCCCCGCTACCTTCAGCCTCACAACATACCCCAATTGGGGATGCCATAGTCTCACTGGCTCCAGACGGGAGCAGTTGAGATTCTTGTGCGGTATTCACTGTAAAAAAAAAAAAAAAAAAAAAAAGCATACAACAGGCAACGTACTTCCAGATTACTATCCATAGATGCACCTATCCATAGATAAAACATTTAGGATCGATTCCGAATGGTGCTTTCCCACCGATATAAACCTGAGAGCGTTTTCAACTCTGGAAGGATATTTTGTGAATTCACTTTTCATGTTCAACACACCGATACATTTTCATTAGACATTCATTTTTAATAAGCTACCGCCCAGCGTTAAATCAAAGATCTCCGAGTACGGAATAAGGAGTTTTTACATTTATCGGCAGAGAAAAATAAAAAAATTGTATCCATTTACGGTGTTAAGGCTAACCGCTTTATTTTAGATGACATTTCACTGTCAGCAAATACAGAAGTTAAATTGAATCTGTTTATTTTCTTGGAATGTTTTATTTCGTCTGACTTTTTTTGAAATGAATTGAAATATTAATGAATTCCTTTGAGAGTCGTTGCGGAGTAAACTTGTGGAAACAATCATAATGAACTCTTTTGTGTAGGATTTACTCTAACTCTAATTTTATCCCTGCAAATTTGATTGCTTTGAATTTGAGGTCGCAGATTTGTATCCCGGCGTGCACAAGTACCTATGTTTCTTTTAATTGAATTGAGTTATTTTAATTTATATCTAATGCAAATATTTTTTTCGTAGCATATTTTTTTTGTTAAGCTATAAAATTCAACATTTTACATCTAGTGTACAACGAATCGAAAACTGCTAAAAACATATTTTATTACCTATGTATCTACCTTCACAACATTGAGATACTGGCAGGTAGATGCTCTCCTTTTAAAAAGCATTTTAAATCATTATGCATATAAAACAACATTGCTCAGTAAATTGTAAGGGGCCATTTTCGTTGCGTCATATGAGTAGGCCTTACTAGCCGTATTTTTATTTATTACTGTTATGCTAGGCGCCCACAAGTTGGGTAGATAGCTTCCACGCTTACCGTGTTGCTAGCTAAGATGATGTTTTCACGAAGGACTAATATAATGTGTAACCGCTTCACAAATGAGAAATAATGTCACATGCAGGAAGGAACGAAATTACTGCTTAAGGCGGCGGTTCGCGCCGCGACAGCGACCGAAGACCGAGGCCAGAGACGGAGGCAGGCGACCGCAACAAGTGTCTCGGTCTCTTCGACACTACTGTGGGTGAAGACCAAAGACCGCGACCGCCTTCGCCTTCTGAGTTCAGTATGGCGCAGTCTGTCGATGAAGTCAGTTGTGTTGTACTGATAATTTACACTAATGGAAACCCAAGTAGAGTTACTTATGAAGGAAGAAGAAGACGATGATTTGTACTTATTTTAGGCGATTTTTCGTTCACCTATCACCTATTGTTTGACAATAATATGTTCAGAACTTATTTCAGGCTGAATAAAACACAGTTACAAAAAGACAATGTTTACAAAAGGAAGAATATCATTGAAAATAAATTTAATATAATTTAATTTTAAAATTAATAATTTATTAATTTTTTAAATTTGTTAATTTAATTCATTAATTTTTTTCGGAATCTAATTGTGCATTGTATATGCTGTCTGATCAGTTCAATCAGTTTCTTACAGTATTAGTCAGAAAAAGCGGTAATTTTTTACAACAAACACACATACTTTTCAAGCGCGACGCGAGACACTACTTGTCCGGGGCAGCGACCGTCTTGCTGTCTCCCGTCTCCCGTCTCTGTCTCCTGCCTCGGTCGCGCGCACGAACTGGCCCCCATACAAAGCTATAGGACAAGTACTCGATGCGGTCGCCTGTTTGCGTCACTGGTCTGTGTCGCGTGCCGCGGTCGCTCGCGCGAACCGCCGCCTTTACTCTCTCAAGCTGGTTGATTGCACTGCATTCAATTAAGGCTGCGGTTAGACTAAAGAACTTTATTCAATATAAAACGATTGTTGTTATATGAGACTTGCGGTTCAGCAGTATAATATACTTGGGTGGTGAACAAACCGGCGGCGAGCCAAGAGCGGATTACACAGGGGATAAGGTGGGTGAAGATTTCGGGAATGCAACAATATTTATTTATTTATTTATTTATTTATTAATTTTCAACGCCCTGATGGGCTTTTACATTACAAGTTTGTAATACAGAGACAGGTTTTTTAAAAACAAAATATACACTATAAAAATAAATAAATAACAAGTAATACAGATAAATTAAGGAAGATAAAACATTACGATAAAAGAGAAAGTTTTTAAGTTGTAAACAGCGTAGAAAATAAACTAGTAGGTAGGTACTCGTATGTTAGTAATTAATTGTGATGTGTAAATAATACATGACAAAATGCAAGATACATAAAAATAAAACGGTAACTAGTTATTACATTGTGGTTAAATATAGAAATACACAAATATACGCATTAGCCCCTAGGTGATGCGCCTTAAATATCGAAATATTCTACATAAAAGTATCGTTCAGGTATTTCTTAAATAATGGTAAACTTGTGTTAAATATATCGATATTGGAGGTGAATTTGTTTCCTAATGTGTGAAGTCTAGAAATAGGTGCATGTATGTGGTAGTTCGTTCCAGAATTATTGTTGCAGAATAATATGTTTTGCCTTGTTGCTCGATTGGGTACCCTGAAATCGATGAGATGCAGGAGTTCGCAACAATTTAATTCAGAGTGAATAATTTTAAACAAAAAAGTTAAGTCATTTATTTTTCTTCTGTTTTCTAGGGAATGCAATTTAAGTGTGTTTAGTAAGGATGTATAGTTAATGTGTTGAGTAGGTATGTGTAATTTGAAGTTGATAAATCTTAAAAATTTGTGCTGCACTCTTTCGATATTTTTTATATGAATTTGATAATAAGGGGACCAAACAATGGAATTGTATTCCAACAAGCTGCGTACGAGTGACAAATATACGATTTTTATAACTTCCAACGAGTTGAAGTCTTTGATTGTTCTGATTATAAATCCTAGTGTTTTCATGCCTTTGTTAGTTATTTGTTGTATGTGATTTATAAAATTTAATTGCGTGTCAAACACAACTCCAAGATCTCTAATTTCATTGACTTTTTCTAATATGTTGTTATCTATTGTGTACTTGAAAGATAGTGGGGTCTTTGTTCGACAAAACGTTAGTGTCTTACATTTGTCGATATTGAGGAATAAGTTATTTGTGACACACCAATTTTGTAATTTGTCTATGTTTGACTGTAGGATTAGGCAGTCACCTATATTGGATATTTCTTTGTATAATTTGATGTCATCGGCAAAAAGCAGAACTTCTACATCGTTGAAACAGCTTATGATATCATTTATGAATATTAAGAAAAGGATGGGACCGAGATGACTCCCTTGCGGTAGACCACTAGTTGCATATAATAACTTAGATATAGTATGTTTAATTTTAACAAATAAGATTCTGTTAGATAAATAACTTGAGAACCAATCCAACAACTTGCCTCTCAGTCCTAAGGCATACAGTTTACTAAGTAATAATTTATGTGATACTTTGTCGAAAGCTTTTGAAAAATCTGTGTAGATACTGTCAACTTGTTTTTTTCTTGTAAAAGATTCTATAATATAGTTATGGTAAAGTAACAGGTTGGTAGCAGTTGACCTACCAGAAACAAATCCGTGTTGGTTTTTATCAATTGCTTTTAATATTGATGGATAAATTAAATCAAGAACAAGGGATTCAAAGATTTTCGGGAGCGCTGATTGTATGCATATAGGACGGTAGTTTTTAATGTCTGAGTCGTCACCTTTTTTGAGAATCGGGGTAATATAACTAGATTTCCAACGGGTTGGAAAATGTCCAGAAGAAAGTAGGTGGTTAAATAATGTGGTGAGTGGACCTGATATTGCAGATGCGCATTGTTTGAAAAATATTGGTGGGATGTTATCTGGGCCTGCAGATTTGTTAGGGTCAAGTGAAATGATTTTATTTAAGCATGATTCCTGTGTAATGGTGTAGTTCTGTAAATTTATTGTGTTTTGATATGTGTACGATGGTACGTTGTTATCTGATATTTCACCTTCGTATACACTTTGGAAATGATCCGCAAACAAATTAACAATATCAAAGGTGCTATTGGCTATTTTGCCATCATAATGCATTGTGGGGGGGTAGTCTGTACTTTCATTGTTTAATTTTTTAACAAAATTCCAAAGATTTTTTGTTCCTAGCGCAGTTTTCTCAACGGAGGTGATGTGTGCTTTATAGCATAGTTTAGATAGTGTTTTACATTTCTTTCTTGTTTCTGAGAAGTTTGAGTAGTCGTTGATTTGGTGAGTGAGTTTAAAAATTTTGTGTAGCTGTTTTTTTTGTTTCAGTAAGAGTATAAGGTCTGTGGAGAACAAAATTGGATATGTTCTGTGTTTTGGTGTATATGAGGGGACATGAGATTTTATAAATTCAGAAAATGTTTCATAGAGTTTTTCTAGTATTTGTTCGCTATCACTGTTATTAGTCAAGAAAGTCCAATCTGTATTAGTGAGTTGGTAGTTAATAGAATCGTAATCGGCTTTTTTGAAGTTGAGTGTCGTTTGTTTCTGTGGTGGTTTGTTTGTGTACATATTTACTGTAATGTGTAAGGGGGGGTGATAATTATCCACCGGTACGAGCTGATCGTCTGACATTTCAACACACAGTTTAGAGCTGTTTGATAGGGCAAGATCTAGAAGGCGATCACATATATTGGGTACAAAATTGTGTTGATGCAAATTTAAATAGTTTATCATATCTATTACTTCACGTGCTGGGTCGTTAGAACTTTCGTTAGTAATATAACCATTGTCACTAGAGTTCCATTTCAAATTGGGAAGATTATAATCGCCGACGATAATTATTTTCGATGTAGGATTTTTTGACATGAGAAATTCGACGTCTTCGCAATGTTTCTTATAGGTTTGGATGTCGGAGTTTGGTGGTATGTATACAGTTCCAATGATGATTTTTTCCATGGGAGTAACAATTTGTATAAATAATTGCTCCAATGAGGTATTTTTCGTGCTTAGTTTTTTCACGGATATATTTTCCTTGATTGCAATCAAAACTCCGCCTCCTCTGGATTTGGTACTGGATTTTGGGTTTCTGTCACGGCGAAATATCTTGTGGTTTGTGAAACCAAGTTCAGGAGATTTTATTTCTGGAACGAGCCATGTTTCGGTAAGGATGAATATATCATGTCCGTGTAGAGGTACCGTTACTTTAAGCTCATGCAGTTTTGTACGAAGTCCTCGTGTATTTTGATAATAGATTTTGATTTCGTCAGGGCATTTGGTCCGGCGTTTTTGGCTAGTTAGGCCATATCCAATAGTGGATTTTAGTTTTTTGAGACATTTACTATTGCTGGCTTATTGTTTATGAACTTTATAGTAAGTCCGACTTCGCCTTCCAGGGTACGGTTAGCCAGGGTTTGTCTAAGATCATTTAGGTATTGCCTTTGTAGAGGGGTTTGGTCGGAATAGATTTTGCAATCAGTGTGTGTTAGAGCTATATTTTTTCTACGCAATATGTTTAATACAATCAACGGATCATTAAGGATTACTTTCATAGGTCTTACTTTATTTGGTTTTACTGCGCCAATGCGGAAGACGTTGACAGAGTTTTCAACAAGTGTGGTATCGATTTTGTTGAGAATTTTTAGAACTTCCATTTTATCCTGTTTAATCCGGTCAATTTGATTCACCATGACACTTTCGGGGACATTTGTGATGATTAAATTTTTTGCTCTCACCTTTCTTTCTTCTAACTCGTCGGCTGCTTCGCACATTTGGGCTACTTGTGTCCCATTTGGCAGGGACTGAGGCGGAGGCTGGAGCGGCTGGTTTTCTGAGATGCGTTGGAATGTTTTAAGTTCACCTTCCAAAAAGCCTGTTCTCGCTGCAACAAGGCTTATGTTGCCCAGTAGTTCCGAAAGTTTTGGAGATAGTTTCCCCATCTGTTCTTTGGTGAACTTATTTGTTGGATCCATTATGGTGGTATGTAGAGAATTGATAATGTTGTTTGCTGCCGTGATAAATGAGTATGTATCACAGGTATCCATTTTTACTGCTTCGAGATGTGTGGTTTGAAAAAAGGTTTAGCGGCCCTGCGCTGTGTAGGCGGAGTTCGTAGACTCAGCTGTCAAACAACACACACAGACAACAGAGTTCGGACTAAGTGATCGGTGGTAGTCAAATGATTGTTATGACAGAAACTTAGTATTATAAAAATCAGATTTAGGTAAACACTGACGTTCTAAAACAACTTGAAACTTCTCAACTTCACTACTAGTGTAATTCCGTATGTGTGAGCACTGTTTTTTTTTGTCAAAAACGTTTAGATTGTTTACTTATTTAATTTTTAAAAAGGAGCGAATATAAGGGCGTGTCTCTGTACGGAGATAGTATTGTTCATTCATTCCCCAAAGTATAGTGGTTTTTATACGTATGTGTCTTGTATGTAAATGAGTGTAAATTGGTGTAACCAAGTACAATTTTTTATTTATTATTTGTAAAATTAACGCCTTTCGGCTTCATAACATAACACAGCATAAGGCATAAACTATAAAACGAGAAATAATAAAAATAAAAGCAAGATATTTTACGTTTAGTAATGAATATTCATAACTTGCCTGTCAAAAAAATAGTAACACTGAAGTCCATTTCCATTAGTCGGGAGATTACAGTGAGGGAATTGCAACCGTCAGGCTTCACGAGTCCTTTGACGTCTCTTTGTTATTTGACGTTAAACGGGTCGGTTGCAGGAGACGAGTACTTCTGTGCCTTTGAATTCAATTCATTGTAATTTATCGCTATGATACTCGTATACTGGACGCGTGTTTCAAAATAGAATCAAAATTATTTATATTTTTATTAAAAAAAACCTCTTTTTAGAACTTTGAAGGTAATTCCCATCGATGTAATATATCATTGAAGAGGAAGATAACACTAATAATCTAAACAAAAATATGAAAGAGAAAAATAAATAAACTAACGGTCGCAACTGGGACTCGAACCCAGAACCTCCCGTCTTACCGGGAAGAACGCCTTATCCAATTAGGCTACAGTCACCTCTTAGTTACCACAGTCATATTAGTCAATTCTCATAACTCACTACAAATTTCAGAATTAACAATATTATCTTCGACTAATTTTTTACCAATTTAACCAAGTTCGAGTTTTGGTTGCGTCATCTCTTCTAATTATTGTTGATTTACTATTATTGATATATATTTACGGATATATTTATCCGAGACAATATCTAGGTTACAAACCAGTTCTTTGAACAATTGTTTCCAATGAATATTATTTTCTCCAATCGTATGACAAAAAATTAGTCCAGAAGATAATTTGTTAATACTGAAATTTAAAATATGACGGTTTAATAAGAGGTGGCAGTAGCCTAATTGGAGTAGATAAAGCGTTCATCCCGGTAAGACGAGAGGTTCTGGGTTCGAGTCCCAGTTGCGACCGTTATCGTTTTATTCTCATGTGCTTTTTCTCTGACATATTTTCGTTTATGTTATTAGTGTTATCTTCTTATTCAATCCAAATTTTTTAATTTTTTTTTTAATGTTTTTTTTATTTATTTATTTATTTATCTATAATAAAATATATTTACAATGGTTTTATTTGTATGCCTGTCTCACTAGGGTATACCTGTGTCGAGACAGGCGTACAGGTATATAAATGAATATAGTAGTTACAAGGATATATTACAGGTAAAATACATATTATGAATAGAATAGAAGTCTATGGATTACCTATTAACTTGACGTTGCCTGTCATCTCCTTGTTTATTTACGAAAAAAACATTAAAAGTTTAATTAATTCTAGTGTAAAGTGCTTAATTTCATTAAAGTGAATGTCGCGCTCCGACTGTGCCCAGTCTCACTCCTAAATATTATCACTATCAAGCAATATCTGCCTTCAAAACATAATCATTCAATCACCAAATAAATCGTGTGTTCTCCCGACCAAAGTTAAACATTAATCGAATTCAGCAAAGTTGTGGATATTCTACCTTAGTGATACTATCACAGTGAAACCAGTGCCCAAATAACTCGTATAATTTCAAACACTGACAGTTCTAACTTCGACGCAAACTGCCGCTGTTGTTGTCAAAAATACAATCTACCTGCCATCGCGGAATCAAACCAAAACATAACCTGTGCTATTGTTTTTGCCTGCCTGCAGGCGCTACGGACTGTGCTATTGATTTTGCCTACCATCAGGCGCAACGTACAAAATAATAAAGCTTTAACAATCATAATACTAGAAAATCAAACTAAAAAAGTGGTTAACTCGTCTAATCAGGAGAGTGCGCGTTGGGACAGTGAATTTTTTATCCTACAAAGTATCTCGCTAAGGCGGAATACTCGTCATTATTCTGGTGTTTGTACCACAAAATACAACTCAGTGCAAAAGTGACTCGATCATTATATAAACACAAAAAACCTATCCCAAAGGCGTTTTTAGCGTCACAAAGGCTCTGCCATCTCTCATACAAGAAACACACATTGTGTCGTTTTTTTTTTTTCTTTTTGTGTGAAATTTTGAAATCAACTACCTTTAAAATGAATACACTGTGCTCCATCTGTAAAAAAAACATTGACACCCCGTCAGACTTCATCTCATGTTGTATCTGCGACGAAAACTACCACTTCATTTGTGCCGATATCGCAGAGACATCACGACGAGGAACTAAGATTTTACAGTGGCGCTGCAAATTTTGCACAAAAACACAAAAAAACTAAAAAAAAAATACGTCTGAAAAAAATCTAGAACTGACATCTATCGAGAAACCAAATAAACAGCCATCATCAACACCTAAATCTACAATTGCCGCCTCATCATACGCCAGTGTGAACTTACCACCACCAACCACAGATGGCTCTAGTAATCTGACAATCGAGCTATTTTTAACTGAAATTGCTAATTTTAAAGACTCAATTATTGAATCTGTTGGAAAAAAATACGATGCAATCCTGCTCCAGAATAATGAAATATTAAAAACCATTCAAAGCATATCTCAACAGCAAGAAGATTTAAAATATCGAATAAATAATTTGGAAAAACTACATGAACAAGTAAACTCAGCCCTAAATTCAAGACTTGAGGATTTAGAAAAAGATAGCGGAAAAAATAATGAAAATGAAATAAAAATTTGTCTCCTGACAGAACGAAATGAAGACCTAGAAAAAAGAATAATAGCGATCGAAATTGACCAAGAAAACAGGAACAGACGATTGAACAATACTTGTTTGGAACTTCGAGGGCTTCCAGAATTCAAAGAGGAAACATCACAAACCTTAAAAGACATTATATTCAACACCAGTAAAACTGTAGACTGCCAACTAAATACAAATGATATTTATAATATATATAGAGTATCACAAAGAAATAAAAATATTCCTCCAACAGTTAAACCTAGGTCAGTGGTAATTAATTTTAATTCAATAGCGTTAAAAGAGGAGCTCCTTAATGCTATAAAAAAATATAACAGATCTTGCGAAAAGATTGGGGACAAACTAAACACGGGAACAATCGGATTGTCTGGCCCCATTACACCCATCTACTTCTCAGAACTCCTCACGTCTAAAGGCAAACGGCTTTGGTATCTAGCTCGCCAACGTGCGACTGAATGTAAATATAGGTACGTCTGGACGAAAGCAGGTATAATCTACATGAAAAAAGATGACTCTTCTCGACCTATATTAATAGATTCAGAACAAGCTATACCGAAGCTCTGACTACATGCTCTTTATTCTAATTATCGTGATAAAACTACTCACTACCGCTTTATATCGCCATTCCATACTCTATTACATAACAGCACTATATTATATGAACACCTAGGATTTTGCATAACTCCTATTTGTACTGGAATAATTTTAATTCTAATTTTAACTTTAACTTTAATTTTATTCTTTATTCTCTCTAGAATGGTAACTACACTTATTACAAGATTATTGATTGATTTATTAGTAATATTACTAATAATTCGGCAAAAGAGAACTCTAATCAACATATTTTATATAACCCAGATATTGCTTATTTTTCATACTTATACTACTTTTTACTGTCTTTTGAAAGAGAAAATGCCACACACTAACTACATACGTTATTTATTTCCTGGATTTTATTTCAGATATTATTTCTTACTCAGATATTATTTATTTTTCCTAACTACATCATTTTGTTTACAGTTTTGTCGCTACATATTTCGTACTACAAGTATTGATATGATAATAAAATACTGTTTTAAAACTTTACCCAGAAAACAACAATTAATTTTTGAATTCTAATGGTGATAAACGATCTTCAACATGAAATCGATAGTATCATAATGCCAAATACTGAAATAATTTTTGAAAACATTAACAAAATTATGCAATTTAATTGGGAATCAAATAGGATTAATATTGTTCATCAAAATATTAGAACGATGGGAAACTTGGATGATTTTCTTATATTTTTGGAAGAAGTAAAATCTGTGGTAAAGTTCCATGTACTAATTCTCACTGAATGCAGGTTAAATGATTCATACACAGCCAAACAAATTTCAGGCTATAACGAATACCATACAACATCGCATATTAACCAAAATAGCGGAGTAGTAGTATATATCGACAACACATTAAATTCCTTAGTACAAGAAATAAACATAAATCAGTGTAATTGTTTAAAAATCAACATTAATGAGAATTTAGGTATCCTAGCTATCTACCGATCACCATCGTTCAATGACATCCAAGATTTCCTGGAAAATCTTATTGGTGAGTTAAAAAAAACTAAGGATTACGCTCAATACGTACTGATCGGGGACATAAATATAAATACTATAGGAGAAGTATTGCATAGGCAATCCGACGACTACTTATGTGCTATGGCTGAAAGTAATTTTATTTCCAATATTAATTCTCTAACTAGGGTACAAGGTAGCTCAAGCTCATGTTTGGATCATATATATACCAGAAATATAACAAATTCAAATGCATTTGTAATACAGAATACAATCACTGATCATTACACCACTGCAATCAGTATCCCAAACTCAACACCCAAAAAACATAAAATTAATCACAAACAGATTATCGATTATGAGGCTTTATTAAATGATCTTAATAATAAAAATTGGGAATATGTATATAAAGAGACTGAAGTTAACAATGCTCTAAACTATTTTATTAATGAAATCAATACATTCATAACAAAACACACAATAACTAAACGCATTCCATATAGTAAAATACATCTCACCCCATGGATTACCAACGGCATTGTTAAATCTATACACAAAAGAAATCACCTTCATAAAATAGCTAAACGAGACCCATTGAACGATACTAAACAGCAAAACTATTACCGATACCGTAATATTTGCAAAACCGTTATTCGCAAATGTAAAGAGCGTTATTATAAATCCTTACTCGATAAGGATAATTCCAGCAAAAACATGTGGAATGTTGTCAGAGATATAACCAAAAGTAAAAGAAATACCAGTACATCTGTAACTGAATTAAATACCGGAAATTTGATTATAACTGACAATCAATCAATTGCATGTCATACTAATAAATATTTTGCATCTGTTGGGTCAAATCTAGCAAAAAAAATTTTATTAGAAACCCAGAAAACGGAAGACTCTTTAGCATCGACAATTGAAACAAAGGAACAATCTTTTTCATTTGATATTAAACCAACTACTGTAGAAGAGGTCTTAAAAATAATCAACAGCCTTAATACTACACATGCAAAGGGTCCAGATAGTCTAAATACACAAATACTAAAAAAAATTAAAAATCAGATTTCTGCTCCGTTATCATATATTTACAACTTAAGTTTTGCATCAGGAATATTTCCTGATCACTTTAAAAAATCAATAATTGTCCCAATTCACAAAAGTGGACCTAAATCTCTTGTAGAAAACTATAGGCCAATATCACTTTTAAGCGCGATATCCAAAGTCATTGAAAAGCTTTTCAAAACTAGGTTAAACGATTATGTGGAGGAACATAACATTCTAAGTCCTAACCAATACGGCTTTCGGTCGGGTAAGGGAACGGATGATGCCATCGCATGTCTCACGGAAACTATTGCAGGGAATATGAACCGTGGCAAGAAAACTATTGCCCTTTTCCTGGACCTGGCCAAGGCATTTGACACAATATCTCATAAAATTCTTTTACATAGACTTAGAAATATAGGAATAAAGGGAAAAGCTTTTCAATGGATAGAAAGTTATATATCTAATAGATTTCAACAAACCAGAATTAACGAGGCTATTAGCACTTCACTAAAATACACTTTTGGGGTACCACAAGGAAGTACACTTGGGCCCCTTCTCTTTATTATATACATAAACGAACTTTGTAACCAACACATTGGTGGCAAAATTATCACGTTCGCTGACGATACAGTTATTTTGTTTGAAGGAGATGATTGGAAAGAAACACACCACCTTGCGAACACAGGTATAAACAGAGTAAAACAGTGGCTGGACAGTAATTTGCTTACACTAAACATACAAAAAACAAAATATCTCACATTTAGCGCTACCCTTGCAGGTCAACCCAAAACACCCCATTACCTCACAATACATAATATTAAGTGCAGCCTTGGAAATAATAACCATACTTGTAAATGCGAAACCCTTGAATGTGTTAAATCTATTAAATATTTAGGTATAATAGTGGATAACCACCTTAAATGGAAACAACAAATTGAAAACACAGCTAATAAAGTGCGCAAGCTTATTTATATATTTATAGCATTGCGGGAAATTATAAAAACTCAAGACATTAAAAAAATATACTACGGACTCTGTAACTCCGTCATAACCTACGGTTGCATTGGATGGGGTGGAACAGGATTAACAATATTATACCCTCTACTGAAGGAACAGAAATCCATTCTACGCGTCATTATGAAGAAACCCTTCAGATACTCGAGCGACGCTCTCTTCAAGGAGTTTAATGTGCTTGATGTTCGACAGTGTTACATAAAAAAAATTACAATCTGCGTCCACAAAAATAAAAACAAAACGATAACAGTCGATCATAATCATCAAACCAGAAGTAAGAGCAGAAACGACCTTTCTATTCCAACAAGCAATACTGCGGCTTACCAAAAAGTTTTCTCATACCTGTGACCAAAAATATACAACAAAATCCCCTCTCAATTTAAACTGTGTGAATTATTATCCTTCGGTACTAAAATTACAAAATGGTTATTAGACTTAGGTAGGACAGATTCCGAAAAATTATTAAAAAACGTAGTCTGAGTTGATTTCTTCGATTTTGTATTTTGTATTTCCTAAAAAATATCTTTTTATTTTTCTTTCTTACATTTATATATTATATTTTAATTTTATATTTTACAATATCTGGATATTTATAATATCTGGATTTTATTTTTTATTACTGCTAATTTGTATTTTCCTAAAAAAAATACTTTTTTTATTTTATTTTTTTTTCTTTCTTACATTTATATGTTATATTTTTATTTTATTTATATTTTACATGTACCTACCTGGATTTTATTGTTTATTACTGATGTATACCTAGAATAACACAACTTATATCTGATATTGTACCTAATATCTAAGTAACTCCCCCAATATGTACCATTATTGTTAATTATTATTTAATCCATTAATGTGAAATTATGTACACGCAACCTGCCAATTTGACTGTCCTAAAACGGGAAACCTTCCTAGTTGGACAGTCAAAGCTTCCTTTCATATTGTTATATCTTGTATGTAATAATAAATAAAAAAAAAAATAAATAAAAAATTAAAACAGAAGGGTGAATGGAAGGGTGGTAAATCTTTTAAAGAGAGTTATTTTATAAATGTTGGAGATGGAGTAATGAAATACATTCTAAATAATCTATTTAGAGGTTAAATTTGACAGGATTCCATTATTTTCATTTATTTTATATAGGTTAGGTTGTATGTGAATAGTTATTTCTGTCTATGTGTGATTTATTTTACAGATATTTGTGATAGTGTGGCGTCCAACACTTATAATCCATTTTTTAATATCTTGATTGAATTTTGTAAAGGAGTCACTTTGTCTGATCGTAGTTGGTAGTGTATTGTATAGTTTGCAAGCTATGTATTTAGAGTGTCTTTGCCCGAAGGTGGTTTTGAAAAAAGGAGTTTGGAGAAGTTCGTTGTTTTTGGCTCGGGTATTGTGTATTGTTTGTGTAGCTTTGTATGGTGTTTTGTTGTTTTTGTGTAAATTAAGAAATATGGATCTTGAGTAGAGCTGTTTTATGTCCATAACGTTGAAGGAATTGAAGATTATCGCTTATATATTATATAAGCGACAAGTCGAACCACTGTCGATATCCAGGCGGCCGTAATTCAAGTTGTGAATTTGACCGGAAACGAACCCCAATGTTGCCAATCGATAAAAACAATACAAGGCCATCAATTAATAGTATATCTGGCCAGGATACAGTAATTAAGAAATCGGATTATCACTAAGAGGAAGTAATAATATTATGTGTTTAGGTTGGGATAATAATTATTACAGAAGGTAATAATTATCGTGACAATAAATATTATACATATTTTTTACGCACCAGATTTAAATGTCCGGGTTAAATTTTCCCCACAGGAAAAACTAAACCCTTTCACAAACTTCCCCAAATGATCATCTAGTCAACCCACGATATGCAATTGCACTATACAAGTATTATAAATACAAAATAATACAAGAACAACATGTCAACCTACTAGAGACCAAATGGGAATATAATTCACCGACTCCAGATATTTTCATATCAGAGGGTTCGGCTCTGTTGCATTTCTAATTGAACCTATAAATCCTACTGATCCCTCAATATAAATATTTAAAAAATCTTTTGTAATCCTACATGTATTTAAAATGACTGATTTTTGCATTTTTATATACAAATTCTTTGATAAATCTAATATACTTAAATTTTGAATCAGATTCCTAGGTATTATGCCAGTGGCCGAAATAACAAATGGTAATATTTTTATAGTCCGAGAATGCCTTCTTCTTTCAATCTCATTTCCTAAATCTGTGTATTTTCTAATTTTTTCACAAACAGTTTTTGAATATTACAGGAATTTGGAATAGCTACATCAATGATATAAGTTATTTTTTTAATTTTGTCATGTAAAACTATATCAGGTCTATTATGACTAATTGTTCTGTCTGTTAGTAGAGTTTTATCATAATATATTTTATAAAATTCATTTTCTATAAATGAATTTGGTTCGTATTCATAATATGGTACTACATTACGGCAATCAATCAAGTTATATTTAATTACCAAACTTTGGTGAATTATTTTTAAAACCTGATTGTGCCTAAATGTATACTCGGACGGCGCTAATATAGAACATCCCGATATAATATGTTCTATAGTTTCCGGAAAAGCCAAACATTTTCTACATAAATCATCAATTTGATTTATATCTTTAATTATATGCTTCCTATAATTTTTAGTATTAATGACTCTATCTTGAATGGCAAGCATAAATCCTTCTATTTCTGCGCTCAACTCTCCAATACCCAACCATTTGTTTGACGAAAGTTTGTCAACATACGTTTGGTTGAGATAATTGAAGTGTTTTGCGTGAATAATTTTATTTGACCAGGAATCTAATAATTCCTGGTTAGTATTTATAAGAATGTTGACATTCTCGTCATATAAATTTAAAGGTGTAATATTTCTATCTGCTTTGCAAATTATTTTGTGCATTTCTGAGCTATTAGCTTTCCTATGGAAACAATTTCTAAGCATTTCTACCTGATTGTGTTTCAAAGATGTTATTTTGACTACACCTCTACCTCCTAAATTTCTAGGTAAATTAATTCGTTCTATAGCTGAATTTGGATGATGGCAATTAAAATTTGTTAACGTAGTTCTAATTAATCGTTCTAAACTATCTAAATCTGCATTTGACCATTTAATTATGCCAAATGAGTACGTTAGTAAAGGTATTGCCCAAGTATTTATTACTTTTACTAAATTTTTAGCAGATTGATTGCATTTTAAAATTTTTCTGATCCTAGTTTGAAATTTAATCCTAATATCATTTTTAATACTAGTGTGATCTATTATTAAAAATGATATATTAATTATCTACTATTCGATTGCGGGTATCCTAAATATTTATAAACCTCATCCCCTTTCATACTTTTAATTTTGAAATTTCTAAATATACCCTCGTCTCCATCTACAATTTTGCCTTTTTTCTATATGGATCGTTTTACATTTATCTAAACCAAAAGTCATTTTAATATCATCTGAAAAAATTTTAACTACCTTAATCATTTTCTCTAAATTTGATTCAGAATTTGAAAATAATTTTATATCATCCATATATAATAGATGTGAAACTATACTACTCTCCCTTGTATTACCCTTAATTTTTATTCCAAACTTGCTTTTAATTAACATTTTAGAAAGGGGATTCAATGCTAAGCAAAACCAAAGAGGGCTCAATGAGTCTCCTTGAAAAATCCCTCTTTTTATTGAAATGCCCGGTACTACTATTTTCTTACCTTTCAAATTAACTAGCAAATCAATATAAATATGTTTTTAATATTTTTATAATTTTTTTATGGTAATTAATCACCTCTCCTTAAACACTTCGTCCATAATTCTTATTTTACTACACTGCACCGGTTTGTCATTTGTTGTTTTTATTATTAATCTTATCCTGAAAAAGAAAACTTTGCTTTCAAAACAACTTGATAATATTGATCATATATAGTGGTGTTTTGGCGAAGCTATTTGTTTTTATTTAATTAATGACAGTACATATTTTATTAAGTAGTGTTTTGGCGAAGCTATTTGTTTTTATTTAATTAATGACAGTACATATTTTCTTAAGTAGTGTTTTGGCGAAGCTATTTGTTTTTATTTAATTAACACTTCCTCCCCGGACCGGGGTAATGGACTTACACTAACGAGGGTTTTACGCTGTATCTAAGTTGTTTTTTAAATCACATACTCAATAATTTAGGTAATCCTAGAAAAACTATTTGGTTATCGATCTGCATTTAAAAAAATAATATCGCATTACCATTTTTTTAAATATTAAATAATTTCTATCAAATTCCGGCGGATTATCTGTTCTGCCCCCCCCGCTTCCCCGCTGTTATATCGGCTGGCGCTTCCCCGTTCCCATATCCTGCCGATGAAGATTCCGGGGTCTGGTAACCGATCAGTAAAAGTTGCTTTTTAGTAGAAAGGTCTGTGTATTAATAACTGAGTCACGCTGCCTTTATTACTATTACTTTGCCATTTTGCTTTACTTAAAAATTGACGAGAGCAAAAATGGGCGTTACATAACAGAAGGTTTAAATAAAAAGGACTGGATGCAGTTTGCTTACACTACGCATCTAGTATGTTCTTTTTACAATGCTAAAACGTTCGCTTGCTTGTCTGAGATAGTTCTGTCTGGGACATTTCCGGTAACATGTATGAACATAATCTAGAACAAAATACAGTATGGTTAAAAGGTATACAGCAAATAAATAGTGTTGTCAGTTTTAATTACCAACTCGTTTAATTTTGGCGATAAATAATTCTATGTAAGACCCGACCAGTTTCACCGTGCTACAGACATCTTCAGATTGGTAAGTACATTTAATCTTTTGCAATGGCATACGCAATTTTCTGTTTCAGGGGTGTAAAATATTATTTATTGTAGGTACGCAACATTAAAATTTTGCAATTTAATTGTTTGCTTTTATTGATGTAATGAATGTTGAATATATCGGTGTCTAACTGCGTGTTATTGCAGCTTATTATGGGATATTTACTCAAGTTGTTAATTTGATTCGCAAATTCTTACATTTTGTGATATATTTTTTTAATATATTTTATAATCTTAATATTTTTTTCCACATAAACATTATGTCCACGTTTTAAAATTTTCACGGCCAAAAGTATTTTCGTTATTTGTTTATGGGGTAGGTATTATGCCGTGTTACGCTACCTCCTGCTTTAGTCAACGTTTCGGACAGCGTGCAGTGTCCATCGTCAGGGCAGATCCGGCAGATGTGTGATGATGGACACTGCAATGCTGTCCGAAACGTTGGCTAAAGGAGGAGGTAGCGTAACACGGCATAACACACCCAAAACAAAAAAAATTGTTTACCAATATTTACCTTCTTTTAGGAATAGGTTAGTTCGTTATACTTTATGTGTAATTATTTTTGCTAATAATTATTGGTTCATTAAACTCATATTTATTATAGAGTACGTACCTCAAATGAAAAGGTGTTTTTGTTATTTTTTTTATAAATTTCTTGATTTCACCACGCTGTTACGGTAGTGAATTGGTATGTGGGATATTGTAAAATTAAATTAAAAAATGTGTTTATTACGAATGTCTTTTTCTATTTTCAAATGCAATTTTTCCTATTTTCAACACGTTTATATATGCATCATTTACGTTAAGGCACTATGTTTTGATGCTAGATCATATCCTAAATCTATATATGTATATGAAAAATGAATCCCTGTTTCTCTCTTTTTTTTACAGTGAATACCGCACAAGAATCTCAACTGCTCCCGTCTGGAGCCAGTGAGACTATGGCATCCCCAATTGGGGTATGTTGTGAGGCTGGAGGTAGTGGGGAGGGGAAGGAGGTGGGGAAGAGGAAGGTTGGGAAGTACCTGGCTATTCAGATCTGGTCACCAAACACGGCTAAAGCCATTTTCAAGCAACGTTTCAATTCTGAATGGTGGTCTTACACCAGGGCGATACTGATGTTATCTTCCACTCTGGAACATGCCGCAAATATACTATATATTATTTTAAATGAATTAATTGTGAAATAACACAAATTAATCAAATAAAATATATTTGAGCATGCCGGGTTCGAACCCGCGACATCCGGATTGTGAGTCAAGAGTCTTACCCACTGGACTACGGAGGCCGTCCGTTCTCTTGGTCACGCCATAACTTCAGAAAGACTTTACCTATTTCATTCATCTTTTTTTTCAAGTTTTCTTATACTTTGTAGAAGGTTCTTACGGAAAGAAAAATTAAGAAAATTGCGCAAAAAATTAGGTAAATTCAGAAAAATTAACGAATTTTTTAACTTCGCACATGAATGTGAATTTAGCAGGCAGTTGTTTTTTTAACAAAAGAATTGTCCGTAGATTTTTAAATTATAGATATTTTAAATAGATACCTATGTTAGGTACGAAATTAGATTGATGGTTCTTATAATATACGAAAATGAATATTTGTAATATATGAAAAACGAAAATTTTGTATAAAAAAAATTGTAATAGGTGGCACACGAGCCAACTTTATTTTCTAACTGAATGAACTGGGGCTGAATATAGGGACGGGGGAGCGGGAGGTGGGTGAGGGTAGGCGGGGAAGGTGAAAAGAAAACGCGGGAGAGGAAGGGGATGCGGAAGGGGAACGGGGACGCAAGTTTAATTTATTTTAAAAATGTCAAATTTATTTCTTTGCATATGGTATTGCAACGCATGCCGGGAATCGGCTAGTGTAAATATTATAAAAAAAATCACAAATTAATTAGCAGATCAAATTTAATACCTACATTAAATATCTAGATATACCATAAGATTCAAAATATTTAACATCCTAGTTTAGTAGTAGGTAGTAGTTTTCAAAAACCAAGAAAGTAAAAAAAATATATACATATATCCATCATTTACA
The DNA here is from genome assembly GCA_917880885.1 of Limnephilus marmoratus. Classification (NCBI taxonomy): domain Eukaryota; kingdom Metazoa; phylum Arthropoda; class Insecta; order Trichoptera; family Limnephilidae; genus Limnephilus; species Limnephilus marmoratus. The sequence goes on along the minus strand of OU862918.1, from coordinate 1,068,694 downwards.
GATCACCCTGTGCAACAAACTAGCCATCGACGCGGAGAGTGTAATCGCCAATCGCCAGTCGAGATTCGGAAACAAGGCGTTATGGTGGCTATCGGCCCGCCTTCTCTGTTTTCTATGGAAAAACACGCGTTATGGTCTAAATTTATTAGAATATTAATCATGACCTTATTTATCAAAGAATTTAGATAATGACTTCTGAAATATAATGAATATACTTCCCTCTAATTATTACCAAAACAAATTTCAAAAAATTGTATCATTAACACCCTTAAAAAAGCAAAACAAATTGGGGGACCCGAGTGACCCCGCTTCGGATCGTGTGTGATTTTTTTCTTTCCGGGACGAAAAGGTTAATGACAGTACATATTTTTATTAAGTACATATTTTTTTACGCACCAGATTTAAATGTCCGGGTTAAATTTACCCCACTGGACAAACTAAACCCTCTCACACACTTCACAATTGATCATCTAGTCAATCCACGCTATGCAATTGCACTATATAAGTATTATAAATACAAAACAATACAAAAAACACCGTGTCAACCTACCAGAGACTAAATGGGAAAATAGCACAGGTCTACAACAAAAATGCTGTCTGGATGTTTTCAACTGATTTCTGTTTTTGGCTGTTCTGAAAACTAGAAAAATACTCAAAAAATTCCAGAACGTCAGGTTATTTTGCAAAACGGTATACATATGTATACAGTTATAGATAGTATATACAATATTGAGCTCTGGAAATAAACATTTCATTGCTAAACCATTCATCCGATTGCGATGAAACTTTGGGGATGTGATGTGAAGATGCCCGCGGTAGTTTTTGTATACAATTGTGAGCTCTGGCATCATGAAATTACGAAAAATTAATTAATTAAATAAAAATGAATCGCAGAAATGAATGTACGCGCATAACTTTTGAACGACTGCACCAAATCGGATAAGTGGAACTCGGGTAGGGGGTTCGAGGGAGGGAGTGAGAGGAACTAGGGATCGGGGAGGGTAACCTGAATTTTTAGGCAATAACAAAGACCCTAACTACAAACAAATCGTTAAAAGCATTTCGAGCTTTAGGTTGCCTAATGAGTTTAAAAGTACATTTTCTTCATTCCCACCTCGACTACTTTCCAGAAAATTTAGGATATGTGAGTAAAGAGCAAGGTGAACCATTTCACCAAGATATTAAGGAGATGGAAAAAAGCTACCAGGGAAGATGGAGCATCTCAATGATTGCAGACTACTGTTGGACGCTTCAGAGAGACCTTCCAGATGCTTTCTACAAGCGAAAATGTACAGTACAGAGTCTCACAGGGATAAAGAAATGTTTTTAGTGCATACTAATCAATGTATTTTAGATTAAAAAAAAAGTTTTGTTACGTAATTATAAATCTAAAATAAAAAATTTGGTCTTTTATCTTTTATTTTAAGAGGGCATTACCAGATAATTCCGGAAATACGTCATTTTCAAAAAAGTTTTTAGACGTATTGACTCTTTTCCACAAAAAATTATAAATGGATTTCGAAAGATTGTTCTTTTATCTAGCATTCGTATGTAATAATTTTGAGAATTTTTTTTAATTTTTAGTATAATAAGGTTATTCCATAGGTCGTTGGCAGATTTGTTCAATTTTCAAAAAAGTTTTTTTTATTATACCACACCCATTTCAAATAATAAAATCATGCAGTAAAATAAATGAATATATTATCTAGCAAGCGTATGTTTTAGAATTTTAATTTTAGTTTCAATAAAATCATTAAAAAATATGTACGTACATGTGTTTCTTGGCGAAAATTGGTCGATTTATGTATTTATTTGCGCACTTACAAACTAATATATTTCAGAATTTTTTAACATTCTTATTAAATTTAGACATTATTGAAAAATGATAAATACTTATAATCAAAAAATAACTACAAAAAGTACATTTTTTTAATAGTTTTATCATCACGCCTTTCAGCATTTTTGGATGAAGGTATAAATTAAAGCTAATTTGAATTGAAATAAATTCGATACTGAGTTATAATTTTAAAAAGCTGGTACGGAGAATAATTAATCTTTCTCGTTGTAACCGCCCTGCACGATCGTAAGAACAACTTTCGACGAAATGTGGATTTTCGTCCGCTGGCTGGTTAAACGCTCTTAAGATGATAACTTGTTTAACATAGATACCTACATTGTCAGAAAACGTGACGTTCTGTCACAAAATGAAAGTCATTTTCGGATTCAGCACACCCAAAAACATAAGAATTACGCAAAAAAACCAAAACAGCTATCAATTTTTATTTTTTTGTAGACCTGTGTAATTCACCTACTCCAGATATTTTCATATCAGAGGGTTGGGTTCTGTGGAATTCCTAATTGAACCTATAAATCCTGCTGATCCCTCAATATAAATATTTAAAAAATCTTTTGTAATCCTACATGTATTTAAAATGACCGATTTTTGCTTTATATGTACAAATTCTTTGACAAATCTAATATGCCTAAATTTTGAATGAAAGACCTTGGTATAACGCCAGTAATATTATATGTTATGTTTATATTATTTTAATTTAGCAAAAAAAAAATCATTAAACCTCCATGTGCTGGTAATGAGATTAATAATGTCACCTTCAAATTAAATACAGTTACGGCAGATGACATTAAAAGCGTTATAGATACAATGAAACCAACACTCACTTCAGGATCAGATGAGAATAATTAAAAAAACTAAAGATGAACTAATTCAACCACTCCTTCACATTCCTACAATGCTTAAAATGGGTTATGTTATACCAATGTTAAAACCAGAAATAAAAAATAAAAAAAAATAAAACCGACATAAATAACTAGGTATAGACCGATAACAATAGCGAATAATCTTTCAAAAATAGAAAAGTAGAGATAAGTTATAAAGAAACAGCTCAGTCAATATCTTGAAACGAACCTCGTACTATCTGAAAATCAATACGGATTTAGAAAAAATAAAAGAACCTCCGATGCCATCGCCTCTATTGTACACAGTATAAATCATTGTCTCGATAACGGAAATAAGTGTGTTGGAATATTTTTAGATCTGAGTAAAGCCTTCTTTATAAATGATCACATATATCTTCTAAAAAAACTCAAAAAGATTGTAATTTCAGGTCGTGAACTGAACGTCATTAAAAGCAACATGTCAGAAAGGTCACAGTTAGTCAGAATTCAAAATGAATTACGTCAACCAATACAAATGTAATGTGGAGTTCCGCAAGGCAGTATCTTAGACCTGATTTTATTCCTGATATATAAAAAGGATTTATGGGATCTAAACTGCTACGGCTCAGTCATTAATTTTGCAGATGACACAGTCTTTCTCTTCCATGGAAAGTAGTGGGAGACTGTATTCGAAAACGCTGAAAAAGGGATGAATTCGGTAAAACTGTGGCTTGATTCAAATTCACTAATATTAAATGATACAAAAACTAAATATATTAAATTCAAAATCCAAAACAAAACAGACAGATAACCTCAATACAAACCTAAACATAAAAATTCAAAAAGTCTGCTCATACTATTAACTAACAAATTCCTCGCAACGGCCCAAAATTAAATGAAATGCAAACAATAAAATACCTTGGAATAATTATTGATCAAAACTTAAAATTGGAATTCCCAAGTGGAAAATGTGAGCATCAAATTAAAAAAAAAAAAATCCTATTTTTTCAAAACAATAAGAAACATTTTAGGTAAAGAACAGCTATTAAATTTTATTGTGAATTAGCCCAATCTCATCTACAGTATGGTCTTATCGGATGGGGAAGCTCATGCGATTCCACTATATTATATAACCAGTCCTCATAGCACAAAGGTAAATTTTGAAAATTATTCTTAGAGTCCCCATCAGAACTCCTAGAGGATACGTTTTTAAAGCACAGAATCTAATGTCACTGAAACAACTATATGCAAAAGATAATCTAATTCAAAAACCAGGATAACTGTACACAGACAAACTCGGGCCGATTCACAAAATCCACATTTCAACATACATACCACCAACCTACAACTAAAATGACTTTCAACTAAAACGACAACTAAACGAGAAATGTGCAATACTCCTTTATAAAATTATTTAATATACTCCCTCTTGCAATAAAAACCATTACAAAAATAACCGACTTCAAAAGAAGCATAAATAAAGGGTGGCGCAAAACTACCGATATGATTTGAATCTCATTACACATTACAATAAGATTCAAAATAAAACGGTAGCTTTGCGCCACCCTATTCATGGATTATGGACATGGGATGGAAGAATATAGATTCAATTTTGCAACCTAACAAATACCAATGCTTGTATTGTGCTTTCTTTTCGATGTAACTTTATAATTTTCCTGTTGTAATATTTTAAAATAGGTATTTACTTATATTTGGTCTTCGACCGAAATAGGATTTTCTACCGAAACCGAATCTTCGGTATCTGTCTCAGTTCCAGCCGAAACCGAAACCGAAATCGAAACTTTTTTAGACAAGTTATAAAAATCTATTGTTTACTGAAGTTTGGCTTATTTTTTATACTTGTACAAACAGTTAACTTGTGTTAAATGAAATAAAAAAGCAATAATTGAAGTATGTGAAAAAAAGTTTTTTTTATATTACTAAAAATTAACAAACAAGTTAACTACTGCTTGGAATAAAAATTTGTCAATAATCAACACTTATGTGCATCTTAAAGGAAGGACCTCATTAATCGAGTATTTTAATTTAATTTGCGTTTTCATATTTCACAATATTCTTAAGACAAAATTTACCATTTATTGAGATCTTTTGCAGTTTCGGTGCGGCCGAAGGTTCGGCAGAAAATCTGCCGAAACCGAAACTGATGCCGAAACTAGAATTTTTTGCTGAAACTTGCCGAAACCGAAACCGAACCTTCGGTCGGTCACTACTTATATTTCAAACCCGAAAACATGTACAATGTGAACTTATAACAGGGTACCCCAGTAAGGATACATTTTTCTCTAAAAAATTGTAAAACGAAGAAAAAATAAATAAACTGAAAATATTATCCGGACTATGCAATTAATACAAAAAAAAAACTATTTTTAAAATTAATTGAAAAAGTATTTTTGGATTTGAAAATGCCAACCAAAGTTTGTTGCGTTTGTGATTTTTCAGTGAATATTTTTGACAGTTTTGCAATATCCATCAATAGGGAAAATGAGTTTCAGTTAAACAGTTCTGACGAAATGATTCACAATCGCCTTTTGGCACAAAAACAAGTATTTCATGATTTTTTTTGACATTCGTTTTATCGTAGTTCAAAGAACATTTTTTCAAGTTCTTTTTATTTTAGTCATTGAGGACAACATTAGCTACTCTTGAACGAAAATTTGTAACAAATAACAATAAAATAATGTTTTTATTCCAGGATGTGGGGATGATAGATAGTGCAATCCCACACGTCCTGTAGGGGCGTGTAAATAGCCCCTGACACGAGGGAATGACTACCCTATGTAAATCAAGGAAAATTGAATTCTTCCCTATGTGACACAAAAACAGTTGACCCAGCAATTCCAAAATCCAAAGTGAAAACAAACAATACTCACTCAGAGAATGCAGCTCATGCACGATGTCCAACACAAAAGACACTTCTTTTCATTAAAAATATCAATTTCTGCCAAGGCGATATTGCATAATCTCAACAGATGTTTCGCACAGCAAGGAAGTTTCAACAATGAATAAATTTGCATATTAATAATACGTGCCAAAAATCTTGTACAACAATAATTCAATTATTGGGTGAATTATTTGATAATGACTGACTAGGAGAGACATCTCTTGGCTTTGACTCACACTCCCGTCGGAAGTAATTGCCTGCTTCACAGAGGTAAGAAAATGCATGAATATACTGAATTTCAAGTCACATAGGTAAATTCAATACAATACAAAAACCATAGATGGCGCCCTCATGGTCTCGTAGCATATTTATGGCGCGTATCCACGTCCCATATAATCAAAATAAAATAAAAAGATTCGGTGGAATCTAGGAATTGAACCCAAGAACGCAGCCTTGCCGGGGCTTTGCTGTACATTCATTGATACCTACACAATATTAAGCTATTTGAACCCTATCCCACTCGGTCATATTTAACCGTATTGTGCATCGACTAAGAACTATCAAATTATCTTCATTTTCGTAACGCATATCTTATTGGCTGCTTCCTTCGCGTATTTTTTTTCAAAAGTTTTTTTTTTTTTTTTATTACTTAGATATTATTACTTTGGGGGGGGGGGTATTTCACCATTCTTCTGATAGAACATTGTACATAAAAAAACGGATCATTTTAGATTTACTAATTGGTACTAGCGATTAGTAGAATAGTTTACAAAACCGATACAGGGGATATTTCACCATCCTCTTGATAGCTTATCCGTAGGATAACGTAATTTTTAAATAAATGAAGACAATATAAGCGAAACTCAATCGAAAATCTGGAAACAGAAAAACATATTGACACCTCTGGGACTCGAACCCAGGACCTCTTGCTCGTGGCACAGTGGTTAGCGCGTTTGCCCGGAAAGCAAGAGGTCCTGGGTTCGAGTCCCAGAGGTGTCAATATGTTTTTCTGATTTTTCTGTTTCCAGATTTTTGATTGAGTTTCGCTAATATTGTCTTAATTTATTTAAATATAACAATTTGAAGTTTTACTCATAAAGTAAAAATAAAAAATAAAAAATAATGATAACGTAATTTATTAAAAAAAAACATCGAGTGCAGTACACACACGGTAGAAGTTCACCTACACAATCTCAACCAATATAAAGCGGCCATTGCGCGTAGCTTGACAGAGCGCGGCACTTCGTAGGTACTGTACGTAGGTAGGGTTTCAATCTATATCATTCTCTCGCAGGCTAAATCCTATAGATCTACATGTTTGTCTCATTTTACTGTCACTCATTTCCGTTTCATCGAGTTTCAAATCACAACGGTAGTAAAGAAGTTTTCACTTCGCTTGTCGCTTGTCTACCTAGATAACCCGGCTAACTTGTATGATATATAGCCACGATTCATTAAACACAAGATTCAAGTAACGATTATTCTTCTCGAACGTTTTAAATAAATAAATCTAAATCGAACATATACGTTATTCTATCGTTAAGCTAGCAAGAAGGCTGAAAATGAAGAAATACCCCATAGGCAGATAGGCACCCATATATGATAAATCCTGTCCTTTTTTAATCAGTAACTAATCAACTGTCGATAGTAGTCTACAATGACACTGCGTCGGCGAACCTCATCTAGGTATAAATTGAATCAAATATCAAACGTAATTTATCTTTTTCCATATTCCATCTTATTATATTTACAAACGAGAGTGTCTGTGATTATTTCAATTGCATAAAATTCCAAACCAATGTAATTGCTTTCCACGAAAATAAAAATATAATTCCCGATTATTTATTCATCTACATATATAAACTAAACATAATATATTATATTTCTTTCACACAAAAAATTCTAAATTTCTTTTTCGCAAAATGATTACATGTGTTCAAAATATGTTGAACCTTTAAGGACTTTTGAAGGACACCATCAAATCAACCTTTTACTCTAGCTAGTACTCAGAGCCGAAGAATATAGATACGCTCACAGTTCCATGGCACTAGCAGTCTGTATTTCATCAGACGGATAAATTCAAATGGTAGATAATTAGACTCACGTAGGCACTGTTTTTTACGATTTTTTCGAAATCTACAAAGTTCCAATTTCATTTGCAATAATCTTCTTTATCTGAAGACTTATTTACATTGAAACAAAAAAGTGAATAAATTCAGTTGCCAATTTTGAGTTTCGTTTGATGACCGAAATAAATGTTTTGTTTCAAAACTATTGTAGGGTGATGGAGTTGGGGATCCACAGATTTTCGGAAACAAAAGGTGAAGAAAATAAGTATTTATTTGAATTGTTGTCCATGTGAAAGGGTAAATTCTCAGTTACAATGAGAAGTAGTCAATGAAGGAAGTTGTAAGTTGTTTGGAAACCTAAATAACCAGTCGAGCGACAGACCAAATAATTTTTTTTTCTCGGATTGTTTCCAATTTTTTGGAGCTCATTTTGAATATTTTGCACCCACTTTAAAAAAAACATACTTCCGAATTTTAATATGGAGACAAACAAACTGATTATAGTTCTATCTAGCCAATAAATTCATCTATCTTTTGTCGATTATCACATATTCGTGGGTTTATAAAAAAATATTATGAAATCGTAAACTTCCACTTAATTACTTACAAATATGGAAAAATTAGCCCAAATTGGCAGCAAAGCAATCCAATGTCTTTTAAATAGTGTCATAATGTGGCAAAAAGCGCTCCAGTGGATAACTTGGAATTCAAGTCCTCTCACACAGAGAAAGTCCGGGTCCAAGTTCGAGTCTTGGTGGCGTACTCGTCGTTTTGTCTTTTCTAATTATTATCGTTTTATTGTCATGAAAAGTTTTATAAAAAGGGGTAGAGAAATAATTAACATTGCTCGTGTATTACCGGCATCGTAATACTTTAGACATTTCTATAATAACGACAAATGCTACCGAAATAGCAGATAACTAGGCGATTTATTTATTTACTAGCTTAAGTACCCGCTTTGTTTGGGGAGTTGATATGAGATTGAACTAATGTTCGAACCCACGACGGATCTTGCTTTATATATCCCAGCCAATGGGTAGACCCACCCATTAAAAAAGGCTTCGAATGTCCACAATATTCGAGAACATCAACATTCGAGTGTTCTGGAATGTTCCACAATGATCTGGGATTTTCCGGAATGTTCCGAACATTCCAGACTATTCCAGAATGTTCTGGAATGTAATGTAAAGCTGTCGAATACTCTTGAATTTCTGGACTGTTCTAGAAATTACTGGAGGGCGAAATTCCAGCCCTTATATCTTCAAAAGCACGCCCTTCTGGTAAAAACGGGAAACTTCTTCATGGATGGGGGATAGAGGCCTACACACCATATAACTCCCTTGATCGTACCGGGACTCATTTCTGAGTTTTAATGGGACGCACACTTTCTTTAATAATTTTAATTGATTAGAATTACTTTTTTATACGCCAATAGTCCAGTAACATTGGGTATATGATTTGATTACATCGATCTGTAATACACATTATATAAATAAAATGAAAACATTTATTTTTTGTTGCCGTAGAGCGTGTTTTAATTTAAATGAAAACATATCTTGGTAGGATTTTTTTCGGGATGTGCAAAAATGTACTTCTGTAAAGTTTTAAAAACATTTTACTAGAGTATCAAAATTTTCGCCTGACAAAAAATACCAGCCGATATATGCCAGATGGTAGTTAATAGAGTTGATATCATTGAATGTTGGTTGAATCTGTTCCTGAAGTGGCAACAATTCAAGATATGTGCCTTTTGTCCATCCAAGCCAAGAAAAATGCAACAAATTTTTGCATGACATGCTCTACATATTATGTATGGCGCATAATATAAACATGTGTCCCAACTGTGTAGAATAAAAAAAAACTCATTATTACGTGATCTCCTAAACCCAAAAAATTTTACTATTACTTCTAAAACAATAAAAATTGTTGATCATCTTATTTACACCCGTTTTATTTCTATATTGTATTTTTTACGAATGTTTAGTAACAACGTCACTCATAGGATTATTTAGTAATCCAGGGTTAAATCAATGATAAATGGCACAAAAACATTCGTCATTATTATTATGATTTCTGAACATGGTTTTGATGAAATTGCTCTAACATTGTTGTAATCTCCAAGTTTTTTGCCGATTCGGAATAAATTCTGAGTCTGGAATTTATATACTGTTACGTTACAAAGTGACAATGTTTTCCTTAAGCTCACTGTTCCCCATTTTACGCCAGAATAGTACCCAAATTCCCCGCACCGCGCTGAGCTCGAAACGGGCAAGCGACCGGCAACCGCGCCGTCCGGCATTCATTCATCTGCTTGCTCCGGGGGTGACAACAGTGTCCCGAGTGATTGCGTCAAGGCGGTCTCCGAGAACCTAAATTCGTGATGTTTTTATAATGTGAATTGTACACGAGGAGGCTCCCGCCCACTAGTAGCCTGGCTACGGACTTTCCTGCTGGCTGTGAGTAATGTGAACCCTTGTCTTTTGTGTGCGACGTCCCGCCCTTTAAATTCATTAATACGTGTAGAGAATTGAGAGGAAAGTTCCCCGTCATGACAGAATTCTAGCCCTAGCAAATACCCATGTGTAGTGTGCCGAGGCTGGCAATTGTAAAACCCTGTCTCTTTCTAAATGAATAAACCCTTTTACGTGCAAAACTGTGTTCTGATTGAGGAAGGAGACCTGGAGATTGTGAGGAAAGGAGGAGGAGGAGGTATTCACCAGCGAACCACAAGCACTCGCCCTGGTTTTAAGAGAACCTTGCTTGCGCCGCTTTCCTGAGCTAGTATTGTTGGCCTATTAATTGCGTGTCCTTCCAGGTTTGGTTTAGCAAATGGCCGTATATGCGGTAATGCTAACAATACTTTATTCTTCAGCATTTTCTTTCCGTATCTCCAGCTGAATCCTGAGAGCATTTAGGAAATTTTTATGTGACGGAGTTGAGTCGGGATAAATTCTGGCATTATTTTGAGGAGAAACGGCTGCCTGGCCTTTTTCATAAAAAATAAATATTAAATTGGACTCCAAAATACACAATCCCAACTGAATAATTTTTTTTATTCACAATTTTTATCAAATATCTAGTACGGATATGTAATACTTTATTTAAGAGGGCATTACCAGAGAAAACCGGAAATACGTCATTTTCAAAAAAGTTTTTAGACCTATTGACTCTTTTCCACAAAAAATTATAAATGGATTTCGAAAGATTGTTCTTTTATCTAGCATTCGTATATAATAAATTTTGAGAAAATTTTTTTAATTTTTAGTATAATAAGGTTATTCCATAGGTCGTTGCCAGATTTGTTCAATTTTCAAAAAAGTTTTTGTATTATACCACACTAAAATAAATCAATACATTATCTAGCAAACGTTAGAATTTTAATTTTAGTTTCAATAAAATCATTAAAAAATATGTACGTACATGTGTTTCTTGGCGAAAATTGGTCCGTTTGTGTATTTATTTGCGCACTTATAAACTAATATATTTCAGATTTTTTTAACATTCTTATTAAATTTAGACATTATTGAAAAATGATAAATACTTGTAATCAAAAAATAACTCCAAAAAGTACATTATTTTAATAGTTTTATCATCACGCCTTTCAGCATTTTTGGATGAAGGTATAAATCAAAGCTAATTTGAATTGAAATAAATTCGATACTGGGTTATAATTAAAAAAAGCTGGTACGGAGAATAATTAATCTTTCAATTAATCTTTCTCATTGTAACCGCCCTGCACGATCGTAAGAACAACTTTCGACGAAATGTGGATTTTCGTCCGCTGGCTGGTTAAACGCTCTTAAATGTATTTTAAATTATAAAATATAGACCATTAAAATTATTGAAGTATTTACGATTGCTGATTTGCCAATTTCATCTATTTTAGTGGTGACAGCCGCCTGTTCATCCAAAATTCTGTCGCTTTCAGTATTTTCAGGCAGATTGTAATATTTTTGATTGCACTTGTTGCTCAGTTATTTCCGAAATCGCCTCGCAAATGTTAAGGTTATTCTGAGAAGAGTATTCTCTAATATACTTGAATGTATGTACATAGTTCACCTTCTAATCCAGCAGTTTTGGATGCTACATCTGAAAACATGCTACACTTAAATATACTATATACCATATCACGTGAAATTTCAAAAGCAGTTTGGAAAATTTAAAAAAAAATCCTTGTTTAATTTGTTTGCCGGATTATAAAGTACCGCATGAAAAACGTTATCAGCTATTTCTGCGTTGGAGGCGAAATTTTGCACGTCCATTGTCAAACCTCTGAAATTTGGTTGAAAAAAAAAACTGCTTGTCAATGTTTGGAGTTGACAATGAGTTTTTGCTTTTGTTGACGCAGTATGTAAGTACTTGCAATTAAAATCAATATTTTGTTGGTAAATAAGTGCTGTTTGTTAATGTTTGTAATAAATCACTGTAAATAAGTTAAAAGTTAAATAAATTTTAACTGGAGTAGATCGAAAGACGTTCACACTGTTAAAAAGTGTAGAATTCTATTGTGATAGTACGAGTATATAGCAGAATTAAAATCAATATTCGGACGGTATACCATTTCCAATTTCTTTTATTTACAAAATTTCACTTGAAAAGTTTTTCATTAAATAACACGTTTGAAACCATCGTAAACAAAAAATGCATAATAATATTAGTAAAATTGTCAAATCACTAGGAGGTACCTATTTACGAGTAGATACAAAACAACTAAACTTCTAGGATTAAAAGAGAACATTTTAAAACTTTTATATCGAGAAAAGCGTGCTCTTGGAAAATATTTATCCCGTTAAAGTTTAGTAAAGTATTGCTGAAATTGACTGTAATTCTATTTTCTGGAAAGATTTAAGATTTTCCGAAGTATGATACAATACTTGTTGGGATTTGAGTGAATTTTCCGTAACAATAATGGTCCCACTTTGACTTGCCAACAGCAGTTTCGTTGACATCTCAACAGCGTATTCTAGTCTAACAGCGAGGTTCAAAGTGTACTCCGGCCTACCGGAGAAGATTGACAAACCCAGAAATGTCTCTTTGTTGTGAGATTGATAGCCCGCAAGCACTTTGTACTGCTAAATTGTACTAATTGAATAAATAAATTTTATAAAAACATATGCCGATTTTTTTGTAATCTACATACCTATGAAACTTTGGTTGGACAGGGTTCCAACTTCTGTATTTGAATATCTTTGGTTCCAACTTTACTTCACCTTGTTTTGTGTGAGGAATCAAAGTTTGCAAAGACAATTTCTCATAATCTATTTATCGATTTTCGATGGTGAGGTTGAATCTTGTATATAGTATTTTGGATTTAATAGAAAAATATTTAAATGGGACATTTACATATCAATTCAGAATTCAGAACATAGGGGAGACCGGGGACAATAGTACCACGGGTCAGTAGTACCAAGGCGAATAACTCCCTAACTATAATAGGTACTACGTATCGTCAGGCAACGGCCCTAATTCACTAAATTTTTGAGCCCTAAACATAACTTTTCTCGATTGCGTTTATTCGTTAATATTGCAATGACTATGTACTATTTGTTAGTATTTTGCTATCAACACATTTATTTGGACATTTGAGTTTATTTTAGGATGGGTTATAAAGCGTTCGTGATTAGGGATCAACCAAAAATTTGCGTTTTAATTTAAAATGACCCCTCGGGGATGGTTGTACCGATTTTTGCGGGGACGGTTGTACCGGTACAATCGACCCCGTGCTACAACTAACCCCGAGGTTTTTTTTAGATTCTGTGAGTACAGCTCCCAAATCATACGCTCAAGTGCATATCTCTGCCCGTCCGCCATACTTTCAATATCCAAAACCTTTTCACTTTATGTATTTATGTTAATGTTGATTAAATGCAAATCCTGGTCCCACGAAGATTGCACATAGCGAGATCCTGGATACATGTGTCATAAATGTGAATCTAAGTAAAAATTTGAATCATTATGGTTCTTTTGCATTTTGATAATTTCCTGCCTTATTTATAATGATTATTTTTCATAATATTTTCATTATTTGTAAATAAATAAATAAGTAATATGGTAATAATAATAATAATAATAATTGGACGATTTGTAGAGCGCCGTTTTTGTGAAAAATCACCTCAAGGGCGCTTTACAATTTATTATGAATCTTAGGCTCTATCTAATTTTATTATTTGCAAATAGATACAGAAACATACTTACCTGCAGGACACTTCCGATAAAACACACTTTATTAGAAAGTTTATGCTTGGGGAAGATACGACTTTGCACGTGGAGTGTCGTGGAGAACATTATAAGTTATAAGTATTTAAAACATTGGACGATGCATGACTTTACCTTTGCTACCCTCATCACTGTTGGTTTTACATTTATATTTATTAGAAGATTAATGCCAGAGTTGAGTTAATATTTATTTTGAAAGTTTGGAGAATTTTAAGAATTTGCTTTATTTTTAAACTTATGGATACGACTGTCTGAAAAGATGAGTTTTAAGTTTGGCTCTAAATTCCGTTGAATCTGTGATCATTCTTAACTCGTGTGGCAGTCCATTCCAGGCTTTAGGTCCTGCCACTCCGAAAGCACGCTCACCGAATTTAGTATCTGGTGTGCGCTTTGGTTCCTTCAACCTTCCGATCGCTGATGTTGTTGCTGACCTGAGGGTTGATTGTCGAGAATTGGAATTTTCTGGAATACACATTTCCGATAAGTAAGTCGGAGCCATTCCGTTAAGAGACTTGAATACCATCCAGCAGAGCTTAAACTGGATTCTCTCGGGGCACTTGAGCCAGTGAAGATTTTTGAGATGCTCAGAAATATGGGAATATTTAGATACGCCGGTGATGAGTCTGACCGCAGCGTTGAACACAGATTGTAATTTATTGATTTGATATTTTGGGAGACTAGCATATATTCCGTTGCAATAATCTAGACGTGAAACAACATACGAATTGACTAATAATTTGGTTGCTTCTGTTGTCAAATTTCTCCGTACTGCTTTAATTTGCCTTAATTGAAAGAACCCCGTGCTTACAGTTCGGTTCACCTGAGTTTTAAGGGAAAAATCAGCGTCCAGATTGACGCCTAGTAGTTTTATGCATGTCTTTGGAGTGATGTCACTTCCTGAAATGGTTATTGGGGAGTTATCAATGTTACGCTGACGTCTACTTGTGGCTGTCCAGAGAAACTCTGTCTTTGCAGGATTCAGTTTCAATCTATTTGAGGTCATCCAGCGAGTGATTGCTTCTAGACACTCGGTTATGCGAGTTTTGAGACTGTCTATTTCCTCTGGTAAGCAGTAGAAGTAAACTTGCTGGTCATCAGCGTAGCAGTGAGATAGAAGACCAAATGATTCGATAATTTTAGCGACATCATTTGTGAAGAGGATGAAGAGAAGTGGGCCCAGAACAGACCCCTGGGGAACTCCAGATGAAAGGGTTGCATATTTTGATTGGTTTTTCCCCACTTTTACGGCTTGTACGCGGTTGGCCAAGTAAGATATCAGCCAGTCCTTTACACCACAGTTTAAACCAAATGATTCTTCTAATCGTTTAATAAGGAAATCATGGTCAATCGTGTCAAAAGCGGCACTCATGTCTAAGACTGAAAGGAGTGCCAGTTTACCTGACTCGATAGCAAGCGTTATATCCGACAAAACACGTAGTAATCCAGTTTCCATCGAGTGAAACCTTCTATATGCGGATTGGTATTTAGTCAGCAGTTCATTTGAGTTTAAGTGACATATTATCTGTGAAGCAGTGATTTTTTCCAGGATTTTGGATATTAATGGAAGATTTGAAACCGGTCGATAATTTGAAAGATCTTCAGCGTCCAATTGCGGTTTTTTTATTAATGGAGTTACGACGGCTGATTTAAGGGGTTTTGGGAAATCACCCATGCTAAGTGACTTATTAAAAAGACAAACCAGAAAGGGAGAAATCTCATTGCAACACTTCTTTAATAACCACGTTTGAATAGGGTCAAGTGAGCACTGCTTGTTCAGTGAAGTGAGTATTAACTTCCTAACTTCTTCAAGGGATGTAGGTTTGAAGGAAGAAAAGTTTCCGCTATTGCATTTAGTAAAAGATGGTGGTGAGGCAGAGGCTGTTTGGGCGCGTATTGACTTAATTTTATTGAGAAAAAAATTAGAGAAGATTTCCGGAGCTATGTCAGTTGGATTTTGTGCACGGACGTCAGCCCCGACCATCTTTATCGAGTTCCACAAACTTCGTGGGTTTTGACGCTCTGAGTCGATCCTACTTGTCCAATATTCAGACCTTTTCGAACAAATTAATAACGTGTATTCTTTTTGAGCCCGTATCCAATCGTCCCGCGAAGTAACCCCTGAGTGTCTGTAGGACCTCTCCAATTTGCGCATTAATCTCTTTTAGCTCCGACATTCCTCGTCAAACCAGTCATCAGATTTTCGTAGTCGCCGTGTTTTTGTGGAAGTAGGAGCGTATTTGTTTAAAAGGGTTGAAAGGACAGTGTTGTAGTAATTTGCCAGTTTGGTTGGTGATTCTGTTTCCCAGACGCTTTGTTTGCAGAGCGGAGAAACTTTTAGCTCTGCCAGGAAATCGTCAAAGTTAAAATCACGCCATGCTCTAGAGGTGATGGTTACGTAAGGGATTTTCGGTGGATTAAAATCAATTTCAACGCGAATCAGCCTGTGGTCTGATAACCCTACATCCACACTATCTGCTGCCAGAGGCGGGCCGCTTGACTTTGAGACAAAAATATCCAAAATTCCGCCTGCATCGTGAGTTGGAGCATTAACCCATTGACGGCAACCAAAGCAATCCAACAAGTCACTGAGTTTGACTGTATTGGGTGACTCTGGACGCTCTAGATGTATGTTAATATCGCCAGTTATGAATATAGTATCAGAAAGTCCTACAACCCGCTCGAGAAAACATGACAGTTCATTGAAAAAGTCAGAGGTGATTGGCTTTGAGCCCGGTCGGTACAAGGTACATAGAATGAATGATGCTCCCGCTGACGAAACGCGGCATCCCAGGTATTCGAAAGTTAAGTACGCGCCAATTGACAACTTTGTCAAACGTAAGCCCTGGCGAGCAAGGATCGCTATACCCCCGTGATTTATGCTAGAGATGCTGTCATCTCCAGAAATCGTGGCTTTAGGTCGGGCTTCTTCTAGAACGACGTATCCTAAAGCTCGGAGTCTCTTTATTGAGAAGGAGTCCCCGTTTTCATGCCAAGTCTCCGTTATGGCCAAGATTTGCAGATTCTGTTCATCAAAAACTTCCCCTACCTCTTCTATCTTATTGTTCAGAGATCTAACATTCCAACAACCAATACCTAGTTGTCGGCACTTGGAGTTGGCATGCCTTTGTACCCTCGCATTAACTAAATTAGGTTCTCTCCCAGGCTTTGGGAGTATTTGCGTTGAAAGGTATCCCTTTACTGGTGTTGGTGATGACGTTACAATCTCAATGCTTTGTTCCAGATGTTTTTTCCTACTACGCCCCCCACGACAGCCACGGAATCGGATTTTGCGGGAGTTGGTTTTACCGCGCCTAAGACTATACAGTTCAATCTTTGCAACTATTAGAGGGTTCACAAAAACACATTTATTATTATTATTGATACTTAGTAATGTGGCTTGGTCATAGCGGATGCTGTTCTCCATAGCGCAAAATGTACCCCTTGTAAATCACTCACTGTCCACTTGACACTGTTCGCTATTAACCATAGTCTATACTGTGCACATGTGGCTGCGAGGTTGCAGCCCCTTTTGACCGATGGGTGCGTTAACACTGTGCCTTTGCAGAGCTGTTGGTCGATTTGAAAAACACATTTTAAAATTTATGTTAAAATTTGATTTAAGCCCGTAATATTCACAATAAAATTATATCATTATTTACACTTAATTTTAAATATTGTCACGGTTATTTTGTGTTACATTCACTACCGAAAAACTGAGAAATTCCAAAGATATTCAACATAAACTCGGAGCGCACGCAAAAACCCGCCGGCCGCCTCGAGAGCGCCAGGTAAGAGGTTGTTTGTTAATAAACTTTTCTTTTGTATGGTTATGTAGCAGCCAGCCTCTGCTACCTCATGTTTTGGATTGTTTTCGAAAAATATTGATCTTTCCAGAAGCGTCGCCCATATTAAAATGTTCGAATGCCGAACCATCGACAACATTCCGGCCACCGCTCGTAATTACGTGGCTCGATAGTAGGTACCTATCACATCGATACTGAGCTGCGTTATATCTACATACCTGTACCTACCTCTCACGCGTTTCAGAAAAGGTTCGAAATATTGCGCGCCTGAAATGCACAGTTTGGGCGCTTTCGAGAAATTCGTCGAATGAAAAATTACTACCGCACAAAGCAACACTCCGACTTGTCGGACTATATAAAGGCGCCCGGCAAAACACACAGTGTTCAGTGTTACGGAGTTTTTCATAGCGTTTAGCAAGCTCGCCTCAAGCAACCGTAGTTAACCTTGACCCAGTGAGAAACTACGTTCGTTTTGTTTACCAAAGCGCCGGTAGTAAAATAAATCTGTTTCGCTGTCCATTCCTGAATTGATTTGATAATTGTAATTTTTGGTAAAACTCAATAAAAACTTCCAATACGCAACCTCATTGTTCTACATTGGCAACCTCCAACCACGAGTTCTACAGTTATATAGTTTCTATAAGTTATTAGGCGACCGGTCCCTCACCAAGCCAAGCATGTTTGCTATTTTTTTGTTTGTTCGTTTTTAGTTTATCTGTTACGTTTATGTTATGTTTTTTCAAAACTTAGTTAATTTGATCATGTATCATATAACGGGCATAATAATTCATTGTATACGATTTAAACTACATTTATCTAATGCCATTCCAAGCTAGAGCGACATTCTATATATTTGAGGGAGCGGTCCGTATCGGTAGAGACGGGAGATAAATGAAAGGCGTGCAGTCGATGTGTGAGTCAGTCTTTATTGTGGCTACGTAGCGGAGGTCGATGCGGAGCGGGAGCGGAGTGGAGTGATGCTGCTGCGTGGTGAGTGAAGATGAAGGTCAGGACACTACGGCGGTGAAGATCACAGGTCTTCAGGAAGCCGGCGTGTTGCCCTACACCATGGCGGTGTAGACGTGACCTTGGTCCAGGCGGTCGATCGACGTCGTGTTGACGGGATATGGCGGCTGTGTGTCCTTTGAGTCGGAGCACACACGTGACGCAGAAAGGAACCTTGAGAGGAGGTGAGGATGAACTCTGGCAGCGGAACGCGGTGGGTTCGTGGTGCCAGAGAACGGGTTGAGTCCCAAGCAGAAAGCACGGCGGGCTTTGTGTGCTGCGGACTGAGACATCTCATGTTGAGGCACGGAGGGCCGAACAGCGGATGGTGTTGAAGAAAGAATCCTCGAAGGTGCTGGAATGTTCCTGTGTCACGCTGGATAAATTGATGTTCACTATTGACAGCGCGAGGCCCGTGCCCCGCGCGGGCAGGTACTTAGTCGCGACACTGCTCGTTCTGTGTTGCTTGCCCGGCCGATGAATGAATACTGAGGTACTGACTGACTAGCTCCGAGCCGGCGAGCGCGGCTTATATACCCGTGGCAAGTAATTTCGATGACGGTAGGTAACGTCGGGTGAATTCACGTAAAGGCGGGATATCACCCGAACTTTCTGCGGGCACTTGAACGGTACAGCCGTACGTTCTAGCTCTTTCGCTTAGGTGGCAGAACTATTTCTCGGTAGGTAGACATGTGCCAGCGGGCGCGCGGTACCTGGCTGTAAATACTTTGTAGATATGATTCTAGTGCGTTCGCCTGGAGTCCAGTGGCGGAGCGATTAAGTGGCCGCCACAGACCCCCTTTCCAGAGGTACGGAGTACAGTTGAGGGATGATGATGCCAGGGTTTGAATAAAGGCCGGGTAGATGCTGCTCGGTGCGTCCATGCTGGTGCGTCTCTACCGATTCCCTCGTTTTTGCGGTGTTACCGGTGCATCGTGGTAACACTGTTGTCAGGAAGTTGCGTGCTGCATGTTCACATCAGAAGGTTACGTGTTCACATCACGTCGGGGTCACCAATTTGAGGGAGCGGTCCGTATCGGTAGAGACGGGAGATAAATGAAAGGCGTGCAGTCGATGTGTGAGTCAGTCTTTATTGTGGCTACGTAGCGGAGGTCGATGCGGAGCGGGAGCGGAGTGGAGTGATGCTGCTGCGTGGTGAGTGAAGATGAAGGTCAGGACACTACGGCGGTGAAGATCACAGGTCTTCAGGAAGCCGGCGTGTTGCCCTACACCATGGCGGTGTAGACGTGACCTTGGTCCAGGCGGTCGATCGACGTCGTGTTGACGGGATATGGCGGCTGTGTGTCCTTTGAGTCGGAGCACACACGTGACGCAGAAAGGAACCTTGAGAGGAGGTGAGGATGAACTCTGGCAGCGGAACGCGGTGGGTTCGTGGTGCCAGAGAACGGGTTGAGTCCCAAGCAGAAAGCACGGCGGGCTTTGTGTGCTGCGGACTGAGACATCTCATGTTGAGGCACGGAGGGCCGAACAGCGGATGGTGTTGAAGAAAGAATCCTCGAAGGTGCTGGAATGTTCCTGTGTCACGCTGGATAAATTGATGTTCACTATTGACAGCGCGAGGCCCGTGCCCCGCGCGGGCAGGTACTTAGTCGCGACACTGCTCGTTCTGTGTTGCTTGCCCGGCCGATGAATGAATACTGAGGTACTGACTGACTAGCTCCGAGCCGGCGAGCGCGGCTTATATACCCGTGGCAAGTAATTTCGATGACGGTAGGTAACGTCGGGTGAATTCACGTAAAGGCGGGATATCACCCGAACTTTCTGCGGGCACTTGAACGGTACAGCCGTACGTTCTAGCTCTTTCGCTTAGGTGGCAGAACTATTTCTCGGTAGGTAGACATGTGCCAGCGGGCGCGCGGTACCTGGCTGTAAATACTTTGTAGATATGATTCTAGTGCGTTCGCCTGGAGTCCAGTGGCGGAGCGATTAAGTGGCCGCCACATATTTTCATTTAACCCTACAAAGATAATCACATTTTGGCATACGGTAAAGATAATCATAGGTACAATTGAATTGACGCATGAGTTTTAACTAGCTGTAATATTTTATTTTGTTAATTGATTTGAATAAACCAATCGGTATTATATTTTTACAATCAAATGACGTAAGAAATACAAGAATTTGTGAATATGCATTTGCTTTATTTTTAATTTTTAACTTTATGAGTAAAATCTCAAATTATAATATTTAATTAAATGAAGACAATATTAGCGAAACTCAATCGAAAATCTGGAGACAGAAAAATCAGAAAATATATTGGCAATATATTTTTCAGATTTTTCTGTCTCCACATTTTCGATTGTGTTTCGCTAATATTGTCTTCATTTAATTAAATACATTTGTTTGTTATATGAAAAAACAACAAAACGCGAAACTTCTTCAATGATCAACAAATCTTAGAAATAATTTTATTTTTCTCAAATCACTTAATGAACTTAATAACTAAGATATATGTATTATATTATATTTAATAATAACATTCAATTATATAAAAATCAATCAACACAGCTTTGGAACTTATCAATATAATGCTTTTTGACTCACGCGGTCGTTGTATCTTAAAACTGGTGACACCTACCTCAGCGACGCACGCGCCCCACGGAAGGTCAAAGCAGATGAGATGTCTAAAAAGCACAGCGACGGATTCGCACTAATTAGACTGAGAGAGCAATAATTCTAACACGCATGCGTAAATTACCTTTCCAGGGTTAAAATATGTTAAACTAAAGAGAATTCTTTTCGCAAGATTCAACCTCAAAATCAGAAATTGTTAAAAAGTTTATCAGAAATCGTTTTCGCAAAGTTTGACACCTCAGTACAAAGTAAAGCGAAGGTGAAGACCTATCCAACTAATGTGTTGAACTATACTGCGTCTGGTAAAAACGATCAACTGTCAGATACAAACAAAAAGTTAATTTGCAAAAGGTTCAAAGTGTTGTTAGAACCATGTAAAATAAATGGAAGCTTTAAAAACTTGATGTTAGAACTTCGTCACAAGTATCTAGGGAGGTACAACCCAGATGGCTCTGAAAATTATTTGGCCATTTCCACAAATGAGCAAAATAGTTTTGCTTTCAAAAGACAATTTTGAAAAAATGTCAGTTAGAACATTAAGGAGATGATATATACCAGGGTTTCCCATTTGCCGGGACGCGACCCAGTACCGGGCCATCAAAATAAAATACCTGGTCGCAACATTCCCGCCTTGTTTTAAAAATAATACCTACTATAGATCGACGCATCGTAAATTAAGATGTATTTTCCTTCAATCGACATCAACAAAGCTTGGAAAAGAAACCCTTTTACATTTGCCAGATTCAGACGTCGACTCGTTAATTGAACTGTCAACTGACACATCACTCAAGGATATATTTGACACAAGACTGTTGATAGATTTTTGGTTATCTTGTCGTCAAGAATACACAAAATTAGCTCATCAAGCAATAACTTTTTTAATGCCTTTTGTCGCAACTTATAAATGTGAAGCTGGGTTTTTAACACTAGTTTACCTTAAAAATAAATATAGTAACCGACATGAAGTGGAACCAGACTTTAGGATAAAACTTTCGTCATTTTCCGCGAACTTGGATTCTTTAGTAAAAATTAAGCAGCAGCTCCATACTTCGCACTAAAATTTAGTGACTAAATATGCCAAAATATGTACTATCAATAAAACATTTTTACTATTAATAAATGTGAATTATTTTACCTAATTGGAACCAGCTTGGGTTTAAAAGTATTAAGTGAGTCACGAAGGGGCAGTGTGAAAATTACTGGGTCACGGCAGAACAATGTTTGGGAAACACTGATATATACTATTTGAAGTTCCATTGGAGAATCCTACGTTGAGCATATAAAGCTAAAGTGAATTTTCTTATTAGTTCCCTGTACAAAATATGTTTTCAAAATTTCGAATTCTATCAAAATTACGTGCGTTTCGAGTATTTTGTTAAATTTCATGTTTGATATTAAAATATAATTAATTAGAAATGTGAACGTTTATTTATACACAAACGTGTCAAAGATATTTGTATCTGGTTTTTATAACAGTAGTATTTTTACGACAACTTCGAAAATAATAAATATCACCACATTATTATTTAATGTTCACCTGCTGCAGTCGAGGGGACTTCAGTCGTAAAAATGTTTTAAAGGCTGAAGTGTCAAGTACCTCAGCTTCAAATTATTTATTGTTATCAATTTGTAGAATTTCATTTAACTTTAACTTTTTCTTTAATACGGTGTGCTAAGGGACGTATTTGACTTACTTTAACCATCAACCAGTGATTCCTAAATGAAAATAAATGTAAATTTAGGTCTCCGGTAACTGACAATCTATTTTTAATTTTTTTTTCTTCAAAATCAAACTATTTTTTTCTTCCACATGTCGATCACTAGTTACTCAGAAGAATAACCGACCAACTCCTCACCAAAACCGTCAAACCTTAATTTTAGTCAATCTCATCTTTAAAATTTTAGAATTAACAATAGTATCTTCAAAAATTGTTTTTTCATTTTTTCCATAAAATAACCTTCAAAAGTTATAAAAAGTGAGTTTTTCTTATAAAAAATTGAATATTAATTGACATGTCAGTACTCGCTATATCATAGAATATAACGTATGGGTATTTAAGATGTTAAATACCTATTGTATACTAATGAAAACAATTAAAACTTATTAACTTTTCGTCATCTTTTGGGAAACCAAAAAAAATTATTTGTGCAGAAAAATGCAAAACTTTGACCTTCTCCAGAAAACAAAACATCACTATTTTTCGACTATTCGATAAATGAAATAAATTTGGAAAGAGTAACAGAAATGCGAGATGTTGGCATAATAATGGACGAGAAAAAAGATTTCACGGTCCACATTCAACCAACTGTAAATAAGGGTATGAAAATATTAGGATTTAAATTAAAAACAATAAAAACTTTGAATCGTTACAAATCGTTAAACTGTTGTACATATCCCTTGTTAGAAGCCTAATAGAACATGACCCAATAGACTGGTCGCCCTTCTAAAAAAATCATATTCAATTTAATTAAATAATAATGTTGAAAGAATTCTGAGAAAATTTTGAAGCTTCATAAATTTTTAATTTTACATCCCTTTAGAGTACACAAATTACCCGTCGTTAATGAATATTTAAAATATTCTAACTTTAGAAAACAAACGACAAATAAACGACCTAACTTTTTAATTAATATTATTAAGCTCTAAATTCTGTTGTTGAGAACTCCTACAATTAATAAATATACACGAACAACTAGATAAACATAAAATTTTATGTACATAACGCACATCTCATTCCAACTATAGTTTGCATTACCCAATGTTTACGTAGTCTTGGTAACAAATACTTAACTCTCGACAGGCCAAGATGCCAAACATAATGTCGGTAACCATGTGGGTTGGCCGACGACCCTGTGATTATTTTTTTACGGGCATTTAAACCATAGATATCCCTTTTTCTTTTTTTTGTTGTTATTTGTCCATTTATTGGACAGGGAATATTACTTATAATTGACAAAATATTTTTTCCAACGATCAACGATTTTTTTCTAATTTTTTTCAAACAGCACATTATATATTAATCCTTTGCGCAGGAATACCTAAAATACGAAGATATAAGAAGAATAGTAATTTTGGGGTCTACCTTAGGCCCAGTTGGCTGCGGGAGAGTTAAACAATATGGATGTTTTTGACAACAATTTGAACTTGGCAAACTTCAAACGCCGCGCCGTATATGCCAACTATTTCTACCTCTTTCATAAAGTAATTGTGAACATCAATTTTAAATACTTTCATTAATATAATGCCCCAGTATAGAGCGCACTTCACAGATGAAGTACCTCGGCTTCACCATTGACCCATACTTTAAATGGAACCTACACACCCAGATCATTGCAAATAAAATTAGAAAAAAAATACACTTCTTCAGATCCATAAGGAACTTTCTTAACTTACAACTCCTAAAAACGATTTATTTTGCAATCACCCAATCTATCATTGAGTATGGTATCATTGCATGGAGAGGGGGCACTTCATCAGCTCTAGGTCCTGTCGAAAAGGCGCAGAAAACAATTATGAAAATTATTCTCAAACTTCCACTAACTGCAAACAGTGACCTTATATTCAAAATAATGAGAGTATTTGATGTTCGACAGTTCTATGTAAAAACTATCCTCATGCATCTCTTTAAAAACAAACATGTGCTTTACGAAAAAAAAAATAATCTTAAGATTTACACGTAACTCCAACAAAGACATATTGCAAGTTCCAGCACTCTCTTCCACCTTTGGTCAACGTAGCTTTAGATACTTTGCCACAAAAATATTCAACATTCTCCCGGAAAACATCAAACTGAGTCAAACACAGAGAGAGTTTAAAAAATATGTTAAAATATGGATACATTCTGTACTGGTGCCCTCACCCAAACGCCCAGTCATTTAAAGTTGTTATTGTAGTAATAACCTTGCAGTTTATGAATTGTGTAGGTATATGCAAACAATAATGTTAACTAAAATGAAGTTTTTGCTGTATGGAAACCTACTTTACACATTTATAAAAAAAAACCATAGATAAAATTGCGAGAAACAATTTACAAAAAATTCTGCCTAAATACAGATTCACCTAGTGAGGCAGGCTATGCACAACTAAAAAGATTGTATAACTATACTACTCCTGTGTAACCTTTCTTACATTACTTTCTATTTGTTAATTTTTTTGTACTGATTGATGTAATCTATTTGTAAACTACATTGAGCATGTAATTTTTTTAGTTATAATGTTTCCAATTTCATTGAATAAAGATATTTATTATTATTATTATTCTTGAATCGGATAATATTAACAGATTTTCTATTTTTACTCAACTTATATTCTAGGTTACCTACTTTGTGTCAAATCTTACATAGTGTGTATTCTGTATTTGGTTTCTTATATTTCATATTACCTATATTTTGTTTTTTTTTCATTGTTATTTAAAAAAACATGAACTGCGTTATATTTAAAAGCCCTGTGAGCGTTTAAATAAATTAATAAAAAATCTTCACCGTAACAATAAAAGCAAAAAATTAGATAACTTAAAAGCACTCGAAATTAGAAAAACTCTAAATAATCATTCTTCTATTTTGATTAACCAAATTAATTAATCTTTTAGTCCCATTCTAAATATTTTTCCGATAAACCGCTCTGTTCTTCCCGAAATTCAGCAATTTCCCCTACCCCTTTGCCTGTCAATATTCTGTATATAGGTTGGTTATAATATTGTCCTGACGAAGGAAGTGTGCTTCCGAAACCGGTAAAGTGTTAATAAAATAAAAGTGGTCGACAACAAATGTTTTTTTTTTGCGAGTCACAAAGTAAATGCTTTTTACAAATATGTAATAAAAACGGGTTTGGCGTAGCCCATGAAGTCAATCACCGTTTAAATAAAATGGTGGCGTGTTTTGTTATCTAATGAGAAATAAAAAAAAAAATTGTTAGCCATTGATAACATAATTTTTTTTACATAGTTGACCTCAAATTCCACTAGTAAATGTTTTAAAATTTGATAATTGAATGGAATTTATATGATTCATAAAGGAAAAATTTCACCCATAATATATAATAAGAAAATGCTAAAATAAAATATAATAGCTCTGTAAATTATGCTTACAATTTCACAGATGACATACCCACACGATAACACACCGCACCGCGATTGGGGATGCCATAGTAACACTGGGTTCAAATGGCTGGGAGCAGGTGGGGATTCTTGTGCAGTTTTCACATAAAAAGTTAACATCCATAAGGAATAAACATAATCTTAACAAGCGGATTGCAAGTTTTAGAGCCCCGGCGTCAGGTAGGTATGCTATGGATAGGTATAACAATGGAAGACACTCCGAGGAACTAGTGTCATTGATCCATTCGGCGTCGGTGCATCTTCGGGAATGACGCCAAAAGCGCGCCCAACATATGCATACGCATGACATTTGTTATATGAGAACGGGTCGCTTCAACGAATCGTTCTTTAGTGCAACAGCTCGGCTGTGGAATGAATTGCCGGCCTGTGTATTTCCTCCCTCCTACAACATAGGTATCTTTAAGACCCATTTTTACTCCTTTCTCTCCGCAAAATGACCCTCCACACATAAGAATAAATTCAAAAGGGCAATTATTTTCCTCTGGGACTCCTGTGAATTGTTAGTAAAAAAAATAGTTTCGGGTCGAATTTAAAAACTGACTTAATACCTACCATGGTTTCTACAGGCGGTTATTTGAAAAAAGTTTTAACGATTTCGCTCTTATGGACTACCGACTTATCGTGAATTTCTTGCAAAAGAGAAATTACGCTAATTTGAATAAGTAGGGATACTTTTTATATTTTTATTACTCTAAGGACTGGAGTAATTAAAATGCCTTCAAAATCGAATTAGGCCCGTCTGGGAATACCAACAATTCGTTTCAAATAATAAACCCATATTCTAAGAATTTATCTCTACACGAAATTTCGAAAACGAAAATGCTGAACGTGCTAACCGACGCGATTCTTAAATTCCCCCAAATTCGAATTATTTTCATTAAGTTTTCTTTTTAACCCCCGACGCAAGGAGCGGTGTTATAAGTTTAACTTTCTGTGTGTCTGTCTGTCTGTGTGTGTGTCTGTCCGTGGCATCGTAGCTCCTAAACGAATGGACCGATTATGATGCGGTTTTTTGTTGTTGTTTGAAAGCTGACGTCATCGCGACGGTTCTTAGATACAATTCATCTGTTTAGGCGTTTCATCAGCTCTTTTATTGTGTCGGGGGTTGCTTAAAATTTTGAAAATTTAACGTATTCTTATTGGTCTGAGCAGTTTATTCTGGAAGCCAGAAAATATATTAATATAACTGTCATAGATCCGTGGAAAACCTCCAGGGTGTTCAATTATATTATTATTTAATTCATAAAAAGTTTATTTATAAACAAGTGTCGCTATGTAACTATTACTCCATTACGCTTGACTGCTGTTTCCTCATCTGAAGGCATTATCAATCTGTGGTTATACCACTTACAGACGAAACATTTATATCATTTCTAGATAGGTACTTACGATGAAATAATTTATTGCTTTTGATTTTATTACCTATGCCCTTATTAATTTCCGAGTAAAATGATGGAAAATATTAATGGTCATTGCCCTTATAAAATTTCAGTAAATTCCAGCATAACTAAGTATTTGAAATTGGCTTAAACATATCTAAGAATGGCTAGGGAATTATATTTTTTAAACATTTATCAAAATAGGTTTCGGATTATTAGAATTTTTGTTAATTTCCAACTGCTCTAAAAGATAGAGTTTGGGGCCTTTATTTTGTATGTTTAATGGAGTTGGCTTATTAATAGCAGTAAGTGATTGATTTTTCTGTATTTTATTATTATTTTCAAACGATACCAAGTGTTTTTTGAATCCCATATTAAAGGACCTAACTCTAATAGTAAATTTATCGTCTGTATGTGCCGTAATCACAGTTTAATCGAGCCTTCGGAAGGCGAAAAGCTTTCACGGGTAATATAATAAATGCATAGCAGAACTTGTTTTAAAATAAACTGTTTTTATAAGTTAAATAACAATATTGTTGAATACACATCAGAAAATAAAATAAAAATGGAAAAATTTCAACTTGATAAATACAAGTCTGTTTTAAAATAAAAATTAAATATTTTGAAATTTATAAATGCCACAACTGAGATTCGAACCCCGATTAACTGCTCGCAAGGCAACTGTGCTGACCGTCAGCATTACCAACTAGTGTAAGAATGGAGGCATAAATTTATTATGATGAAAATATAATGAGAATAAGGGGGATGGTTTCATAGAATTAGAACAATTCATCCAATTTCAAAATAAAAAAATCAAGTTGTGTTAAATTTCTGTTAATGTTCTAAGAATTATGAATTTTAGAATGTTAATCACGAACAACCGAAATTATATTGTTTAAAACAAATATCTGAAGTATTCGAATTACTCTCCTAGTTTTAAGATGTTGTATGGTACTTATCGTGTCCCAATTACTTAAAAATTCCCAATAAATAAATACTTATAATTAAAATATTGAAGGTTAAATACGAAATCAAATTAAATTGTGTTTCTTGTTTTTTGTTTGAAAATCTGAAGCCTTTAATAACATTGGAAAAAAGTTTCACGATCTACCTTATTCACCTCAAAGACGAAGTTTATGAAAAATCATACCTATTGTTTATATAAGTTTTTTGAACAAAGATTTTTGCATGATATCGGCGCATGCCAGTACTACATTTGATGTACGTACATGTATTATATACATAAAGTTTATGCATAGGTATACATAAA
The DNA here is from genome assembly GCA_917880885.1 of Limnephilus marmoratus. NCBI lineage: Eukaryota > Metazoa > Arthropoda > Insecta > Trichoptera > Limnephilidae > Limnephilus > Limnephilus marmoratus. The sequence continues at coordinate 1,039,662 of OU862918.1, read as the reverse complement.
GATATAATATGTAGAGGGAGACGGTGTACAGATACCTACACCACAAGTGTTTGAATATAATTTGTTTGACCGTCCGTAGGAATAGAAATATTTCCAAAAACTACACAGAACCATCGTCTTGCATTGGCACGATATAATGTTCTAGCGGGTATCCGGCATGCGTTGCAATGCTACTCAAAAATACAGTCTTTGAATTTTAATTCTGTTTATTGAAGTGAAGTGTAATTTTGGAAACACAATATTATTTTTTTTCCGATCCGCGAGAGGGCTACACACAGCTGTCCGTGAAAGAAGCATAGATTTTCAAAATTCATCCCCTGCTATTTTCTAACGCTCCTTCGAACCTCCCTCCTTCGTTCCCGTCCCCCTTCCCTGTTTCTTCTACCCATCTCTTTTACCCACCCTGCTACTAAACTATGTCAAACAGAAACTAAACGAACGGTCAAAGTCCATAGTCAGTAAAATATACAGGTAAAGAAACACAAGAAGGTTCGCGACTTAAAATTAATTTTAATTAACAAAACGTTTTTATTATCTTCGGGACTGAATTCAAGTGTCTTCAAGTCTGAATTTAAGAATTGAGTAAAAATGCGTAGGTGTTAAGAAATACTTACAAGGTGTCCGGTAACTCATATTACATACCTACATATTTCAGAATCAAGAAAATTCTTAGATAGGTTTTATCTGATGCTAATTAATAAAGCGGTAACCAATTTGTGAGACATTAAAATTTAAATAATATAATTTTTTAACCCGGATGGTATATTTAATTTTTTTAGGACAAAAATACCTAAATGTGCACAACAACATAAAACAACAAATAAAATGTATGTGTTATACGTAAATATAATGTATGTGTTATAATTTTTAATTTTAATTTTTTTAATTAAAAAAAAATATATATTTTTTCTCTTCCCTTTACACACGAGTAGTTACTCTCTCGTAAAGGTTATAAATTATATACGTATATATGTTTATACTGTTTCTAATCAATGTTGCGTGTTAGTATTAAATGATTTGAGTTTAACCCGATTGTAACCTGAAAATGTAATTACTCATGATTATATTACATGTATATGTATATAAAAACTAATAAAAAAAATTAAAAAAAGAAAAAAAATCAGTTTACAATACAATACACATGTTGCGTCGGTAAATTTTTATTTCTATTTAAACAAATATATTTTACAGTTCACGGAAAACATGTAGATACAAATATTTATTTAATTAGGCTGATGGAACATTTTTACTTCTTCTACGTACGGAAAATGAGACAACGACAATCCAACGACACTCTTCGAATGTTTGACAGGTTGAGGCCGCAAGCCTCTGCTGCCTATAAATGTACTTGCTTGAAGTTCAATGTTTTGATGTATTCTGGATTGTCACAGATTTTTTGGAAAAACTTGATATTATTATAAACTATCGTTTTTTCACCTGCCTGCAATTCGTATCATTGATTTACACCCACCATTTAAATTTGTATTATCTACTAAAAGCACTGATATTAGATCACACAATATGTAATTACAATCACATCGATTAAATAAACGGAGTCAAAATGACATTAAATCGAAAATAAAGTAATGGACTGGTTTTTGACATTATTAAGTCAATACAATACTTATTACTAAATGCAGAATCATCAATTGTTTGCTTTTATAGTAGCATGATGTAAAAAACAAAGGAATTTTCAGAGGATTTAGTCGCCTAATTCTAGGGAATAACCGCCGATGGAAATTTTAAATTTTGTTTGGCAGCGTACAATTATTATGTATCGTCTGAAATATTGTTTTATAATCCAGTTCAATTTATTTCCGAAAATCGGAATTTTTGAGGGTCGAATAAATAATAAGAAAATAAATATGATTGTAGAGTGCCTTTCGAGTTTGGGTTTTTCGAAGATTTTACTGTACGTTAATCTCCGTATGAAATTTTGGGAGTGCATTTGGTATTTGTTCGACTGTAAATGAAATACACATGTTTCTCACAGCTGTCGGTGTGGGCTGCACGAATTTTACAAATTTGCTCCCTGATTTCCCCCCATTGCTGTGATCGCTTTAAAATCCCTCCCTCTGCCCCTCCTTCATCCCCCACCCCTCCACCACCTCTCCCCTGCGTTTCCTTGTCTATGCGTCTCCGGTCCCTTCCGACGTTCACCTTCCACCTTCCTCGTCTTCCACATACAATCCTACTTTTATTCCCCTCCGCCCCTCTCAGATTTTCCACCCCCGCCCTCCTTCCCTACCTGCCGCTAAACTGTATGAAATACACACACTCCTTGCAATTATTCATGTTATGGCAAAAGTGACAAAACCATCTACTAAAGTTATAAATGTAAATAAAATAGACGATGATTGCCGGTGTCTTGTGATTATCCAATCTCATGTGACGGTCTTCTTCACACTAACGGGTGTAAATACTCCATTGAAATCCTAACAGATGTTTTTTATTAATTGATGTCTTAACCGTTTCTCTGCCAAGAGCGAGATATCTCGCATTCTTGGTCGTGCCCGGCAGGCCGGCCATAGAAAAATAGCGAGTTTTCTCGCTCTTCTTTGAGCCTCTGTATCATACATATGTCCCATGTTTTTATTTATTTAAAATATGGAACACACAGAGACATCCATTGGGATGATTTTGTAGTATTTCACTAAACAGACCAAATTACAGTTTTCTGATATTATCGATTTTACAGAGATCTACCTACGAGCTTTGTTTGACAGACAACAGAGTCACTAAAATAGGGTTGTCAATGTTTTCGCGTATATTGCCGATATCTGTCGCGCGTCAATAATTTTATTATGATTTATTGATTTTTGTTAGTTTTTATACTTGTGCGGAACAATTATCATTTTTTTAACTTGTTTGTGTGTTTTCTGTGTTGTTTGAATATTTCTTTACTGTGTTTTTCGTGTTTCAACTCTGCTCTGTGTGTTTTCTGTGTTTTTGATTTACGTAAATTATTGTGACCGCCGACAATGGAGGGTGAACCAAATACATCTGAACATGAACAACTGGATGAAAATTTCATGGAAGATGCCGGCCGTACTGTGGATTCCGATGACAGTTATGTTGATTTTGAGATTAGTGATGACGAACAAGATTTTCATGATATTTCTCTAATCGACGAGTCCAGCCAGTTTTCGATTGGAAAACTGATGATTTTACTCCCATAATTAATACTTTCGATTGTGCAAGTTCAGGTTCCAATATTGAAAATGTTGGAACCAGGGAAGTAGACTTCTTCAAACTTTTCATGTCTAATACCCTAATGAGTTATATCTGTGATGAGACAAATAAGCAGTACCAATATGTCAAGAGCAACTGCAATGAGTTGTCTTGGAGGCTAAACCAATGGACTGACACAACAATTGAGGAACTATACATTTTTTTGGCTTTGTATCACTTGATGGCCTGCAATTCGAGAAATAAAATTCAAGATCACTGGTCAACTGACATTCTACTTTACTCGCCCATATATTCAGATACCATGTCTCGAAATAGATTTCAAATAATTCTCCGCATGCTCCACTTTAGTGACAACACTCAGCAAGCAGGTGGGGACAAAATGTTCAAAATAAGGTACACAATGGATAATTTTTAAAAAAAATTGGAGAGTACATGTATCCTTACATGAATATTTGCATTGATGAAAGTTTGCTTCTATTCAAAGGCAGACTGTCATTTAGGCAATATATTCCATCAAAAGCAAGCCGTTTTGGGATTAAATTTTTTGTAATGTGTGACTGTGCTACGGGATATGTTCTGAACTTCATTGTTTACACTGGAAAAACGACAGAATATGTACCACATCCACATGTAGGCATATCAGGGAGCTTAGTCATGACACTCATGGAGCCATATTTGGATCGGGGACATACACTGTACATTGATAACTGGTACACTATGGTCGAACAGAAACTAAGTGAACGTTCAAAGTCCAGAGTCAGTAATAAAACGTACAGGTAAAGCAACACGAGAAGGTTCACAACTTAAAATTAATTTTATTTAACTAAATATTTTTTTTATCTTCGGGATCATTATTTTTTATATTCAAGTCTGAATTTAAGGTTTGAATAAAATTGCGTAGGTGTTTAAAAATACCTACAAGGTGTCCGGTAACTCATATTACATTAATATTTCAGAATCAAGAAAATTCTTAGACAGGTTTTAATTGACGCTAATTAATAAAGCGGTAAACAATTTACAAGACATTTAAATTTAAATAACATTTGAGTTTTACACCCGGCTGGGATTTTACATATATATTTATTTTTTAAAGACAAAAAATACCTAATTAAGCACGTCAACATAAAGCACATACTTTTTACAATACAATATACATCGGTAATATTTTATTTAAAAAAAAAAAAAATTTTGCAATTCACGGAAAACACATAGATACACATATTTATTTAATTAACACGTATCATTAGGTTGGTATGTACATAATAATTCATAAAGTTTTCAGTAAAGTTAAGCTTCACAATTTGCATTTACATAATTATACAGTGGAGTAATAGGTTATGGAATCAATTAATTAACAAGAAAAAGTGCATTCGAAGTGATTAAACACGAAAAACAGTAAATAAAAGAAAAATAAAAGAAAATTAAAATTTTGGAAAACATTTAACATTCCTTAACAAAAATATGTATCAAACTTTAGACACTTGCGTTTTTAATATTACCCAAATAATTGAAGTTTCACACATCATCCTCGTCACTGTCCGTATCACTATCCTCAAAATTAATTATAAAAGAATCTGGGTAATTGTCACGTATGCCTTCTTTGATGAAATCCTCATTTTGGAGTCGTTCTGCATGAATTACACAATTTTTCCAATCCTCAATAGAAACCATATCTATAGCAGCATGCACAAGGCTTTCGACATCCGAGATTTTGAAAGAATTATTATTTTTTGCAATTTCTTGTTTTACTTGAGCCCACACTAACTCTATAGGATTATACTGACAGTGGTATGGGGGTAGACGTACAACTTCATGACCATATTGTTGAGCCAGGTTATCGATTTCATATATTTTTTCATCTGACTTAAATTTCTTTACTAATTTTAATAATTCAATCTTAGAAAAGTTTTCATTGAAATTGATATTTTTCCTTTGGAGCCACTCTACAATTTCGCATTTTTTGGATGCGGTAGTTGGTGCTTTATCTAATTGTACGGAATGGTAACTTGCGTTATCCATTACAATTACAGAGGGTTCTTCGAGGAATGTCACAAACTGATTTTCAAACCAATTTTTAAAGACTTTGGAATTCATTTCAGAATGGTAATCTGTATTCGGCATAACCTTTTTCGTACGGAATATTAATTTACTCCCCGTGATAAAACCCGTTTTTGCTGAACCACAATGCAAAATGATCAGCCGGTTTCCTTTTCCAACTGGCACTTTTAAACCCCCATTGCCCTCACTATCTTGCCACACGTGTGTAATCGAGTGATTTTGATTCACCCAAGTCTCGTCCAAGTAGACTATCTGCCGACCGTCGCTGGGTGATCGTATTTGATTAATTTTTCTCAAAAAGTCTACACGAGCTGTAGCAATATCTAATCTTTCCATTAAATACTTTCTTCCATCTTTGCGTATTTTGAATTGGAAACCAATATCGTGCAAAATACATCGCAATGACTCATGAGATCCAGAAAAATTGATTTTATCCACCAGAACCTTATTGAGATTTGCAAGAGTGGGATATTGGCCATTGTCATAAAAATCCATCACACTGCGACGCACAACATCCTTTTCAAAATCATCCAATCCCGTAACCGTTTTAGGTTTTTTGTAGTTTTTACGAGGCTGATGGAATATTTTTACTTCTTCTGCGTACGGAAAATGAGAAGCTTCCGACGACACTCTTCGAATGTTGGACAGGTTGAGGCCGCAAGCCTCTGCTGCCAATAAATGTACTTGCTTGAAGTTCAGTGTTTTGATGTATCCAGGATTGTCACGGATTTTTTGGAAAAACTTGATAACATTATAAACTATCGTTTTTTCACCTGCCTGCAATTCGTACCGTTGATTTACATCCACCATTTTAAATATGTATTATCTACTAAACACACTGATATTAGATCACACAATATGTAATTACAATCACACCGATTAAATAAATGGAGTCAAAATGACATTAATAAAGTATATTAAATCGAAAATAAAGTAATGGACTGGTTTTTGATCTTATGAAGTCAACGCACTACTTATTACTGAATGTGGAATCATTAATTGTTTGCTTTTATAGTAAGTAGCACGATATAAATATGCATGGTATAAATATGAAGCATGATATAAATAACAATGGAAATTCCAAAGGATTTAGTCGCCTAATTAACGGGAATAACCGCCATTGGTATTTCTAAATTTTGTTTCGCAGCTTGTAATTATTACGTATCATCTGAAATATTGTTTTTAGAATCCAGTTTAATGTATTTTCGAAGGGTCGTATATTTAAACGACCCTTCGAAAATAATAAAAATGAAAAATAATGATATAATGGTGGAGTGCCTTTCGAGTTTGGGTTTTTCGGAGTTTTGACTGTACGTTAATCCCCGTGTGAAATTTTGGAGTGCATTTGGTATCTGTTCTACTATAGTCCTGTTTTACTGCAAAGGCTCTATGATCGGAAAACGAATGCTTGTGGTACTGTAAGAAGAAACCGCAAAGGTTTGCCAAAGTTCACTGAAAAACTGAAGATGGGAGAAATGAAAAATTTTCATACCGACACCCTTTCGGCCCAAATTTGGAAAGACAAAAGGGAGGTTTATATGCTCACAACTCTTCATCCACCTATTCTAACCGAAACAGGCAAAACCACATACCGGAATGAACCAATAATCAAACCTGAAAGTGTTCAAGACTATAACAAGAACATGGGTGGAGTTGACCAATCTGATATGGTTTTGTCGAGTGTCCACTCATCACGGAAGACAATGAGGTGGTACAAAAAAATATTCTTTCACCTAATGGACCTAGCATTACTGAATGCCCATTTACTTCACCGACAAAAGACAGGAAAACGTGTGCCGCTAGCACAGTTTCAGATGGAGGTGATAAGGCAACTGATCCAACAACATAAACCTAATATACCCTCGAAATGTACCCATAGGAAAAGAAAGGCGGATCTGCCATCATGTCTAACCGAAAGGCACTTTATGGACAAACTACCTCCAACTGCAAAAAAGCAGCATCTACGGCCAGATGTGTAGTATGCCTATCAAAAAAGAAGAGGAAAGAATCGAGGTATCAGTGCAAGCAGTGCAAAGTGGCTCTCTGCATTGAACGGTGTTTCGAACAATACCATACATTAGAAGACTTTTAATTTTCTTTTCAACAAAAAAAAATAAATAAAAAAATAAAATAAAACAATCGATATAAATAGATATGTGTCATATGTGACAAGTTGTGACAACCCTGACATTTTCTGAAAAATTAAAATATGTTTATCTAAGAGAAGGGAAGCAAAAACATCACACATTGAATAAATTTGGTAAGTCATTTAAATATTCTTTCAAGGTGTAATGTTTTTAATTTATAAAAATAAGATTTAAAAATGATTGATTATGATTAAAAATTCATAGCCTGCTGTGCACAGCTACACTCCTACATACTGGCATTTAAAAGGTTTTAAGGCGATCCACTAGTCCTTGAAAAATTCGAAATCGGAATCCCCGCCTCTCTTTGGGAGGATTTAAAAACTCTTGAGAAATCTTTTTTGGAAAGGTTGGAGAAGGTGTTTAAGAATTGTTTTTAACAGGTTGATTTCGTAAAGGTCCGTATAAAAAATTTAATCCTTTCTTATTCATTGCTTTTCATAATAACAAAGAATATTAAATATTTCACCGAACGGAAGTGACGTAGAGTCTAGGAACATCCATTCCCCACAGTAATGGGGCGTTAACTGACACAAAACCCACATATTCTTTATGCCGGACCACGTAAGGTTTAATTCTCAATTTGAAATTCGTTGAACGCTGCCCATTTTGATTCATGCTGAAAAAAAATAGCGCGAAATTGCAATATTTGGTCTATTTTGTGAAATTCGGGCACAAATATTAAAATACTGTAATTTAATTATTAATTTTAAATTTATAAAAACAAACCTATTTCGTTCACATTATACAACATAACTTTATCCGAAAAGATATTCATTAGTAGGAGATTTTGCACTTCAAAGTATTTTTATAGGCCTGGTATTTTGTTTTTTTTCTAGACAAAAACACTTTTAAAATATTCAGTTTTTTCCAAGCCCAAGATATGTTCATGATTTTGTATGATTTTGCATTATTCCACAATCTTTAATACTATTATGAGAAATAGTTACATATTTCAAAATTGAAATAAGATTTTTTGAAGCGAGTGGAGATTTTCTAATTTATCAGGCATTTCTGAAGTTAGGTACTTAATGGTTAACCTATTTAATAAAAGGTTGATCAAAAAAATAATAATAATTAAGTGTAGGTACACCATCTTCAGATTAATTTATTAACGATTTTTATCGAACCAACGGAGTGGGCAAAAACAATCATTATTGTGACAATCACTACAAACAAGCGGGCAAACACTGTACTGTTTTTGTTCTTTAAAAAATCCTATGGTGTAAAGTAGTCGATGGAAGGGTCTTGTAGGTTATCAATTAAAAATTATGCAACTTTATTTACTCCATTTCTTATTTAATTATAATTATTTTGTTTTCGACCGCCTTGATTGTGAACACGAGCCCGTGTTGTAGCGGTCGGGTACCTTTTCCATTTGATTAAATCTCTGATTATTTTGCAGCCATGAAAGATCGTGTGTTGGTTCGAATTTTCTCTAACGTGGTACGTACTTAGTTTGGTTTCTAGATAAACAATAGTCTCGCACAAACAATTTATTGTTTTAATATGGTAGATATAACTAAATCTACACCAATTCAAAGTCAAAAATTCCTTAAACGGGAAACCAAAACCGATTTTACTCCTATTTTTTTAGATTAACTCCGCACAAGAGGCCCTGCTGGAAATATTTCATCTTTTGGGATTATGTGTGGAGGGACTTTATAGGGAAAGGAATGAGAGGAAGTTCTGGAAAGGGTGGGGTGGTGGGAGATCTGGAGGTCAGTGTGTCTAGGAGTGACATACGGATAAATCATTCCTCCCACTGAGGTACAAGGTAATGGATCGAGGTAGTCTGGCTGATGATCTCTAAGAGTCTCTCATAACCGATCACAGACTTTTTCGATCCGGCCAACCACGCAGTTGGTGTACGGTACACACGCATCCGCCGCCAAAACCTGAACAAACCCCCTCTAAATCACCAAATGTTCGAACCACTTGTGGCGACCTATGGCAGAGGTTTTGGTTATCTATTGAATGATTCCTGGCCGTACACGCTACACGCTTCCCAGTTGAATATTTCTCCATGTTTAGAAGACATGTGTTGCATTCAAATAAAACTTATATAAGAATCCGTTTACTTACCACAATGTCATGACGATGTACGGCATCCAGCACCATACAAAAACGGACACAATGGTCACCGTCATGCGCAGGGTTCTACTCCTGGCGCGTTCTATGTTTCTGATATCCGATCGCCTCAATCTCAGGCGGCTGCCCTTTGTGGGGTAACTAATATCTGGAAATAAAAAAGACAAAATGTAATACATGAGCTTTAAACCATCACTTGCAGCATTTTGTTTTTGTTGTGTCTACGTTTTGTAAGAGTTTATTGTGCTCAGGTTGTCGACTTTCAAGGAACGGATAAAGATAAGCTAAGATTGAAAATCTTCACAGCGGTGAAGTGGAAAATTCCATGGCTTTTTTATTAAAAGAAATGTTAAAAAACGAAACTTTGGTTGTGATGAATATAATGATTTGGGTGAATGTAAAATATAATGTTGGCATCACGCTGGTGAAAGACAGTACCTACAATTTGAATCTTTTCGTTTCTGGAAGTAGAATTTTGATTCTTTAGTTAGTGATATGTAAAAATGTGCCCAATCTACCGTGGTTATTTTTCCTTCCGCTCGTCGTATTTCATTCAGCTTTATAATATCTCATTTCTCAATTTGGGTGCTATGAACCACTATCATTAAGCAGTTGGGCTCTTGTATGCTTTTCACAGTAAGGTTTAAAATAACAACAAAAGAAACGGGAAAGAATGGCTGGTTTTTTTTCATTCCCAAAGTACCTGAAATAAACAGGAAAAATATACCATTTCGTTACAAACGCGCTAGGGCTGTTATTGTGGGGATTATGAATTCTAGATACTTTTACAAAAGAAACGAATACATTTTACTTTCCTTGAGGAACAGGTACCGACTATAATTTTAAAGTCAGATTTAAATTCAGTATTTATAAGGAAAACTCTCTTTTTATAACTTTTGAAGGTTATTCCCATCAATGTAATAAATTATTGAAGAAGAAGATAACAATAATAATCTAAACGAAAATATGAAAGAGAACAAGACACAGAAAAACAGAAAAAGACAATGCTCACAACTGGTTAAACGACAGGTTCTGGGTTCAAGTCCCAGTTGCGAGATTTAAATATATGGGTGGCTTCTTAGTTAAAAAGAGTCGACAAGTAGTTGATCAGTGGCGAGACAAAACGGTAATGAACTAAAGTAAAAATTGTTTGGTATTTCTGAAGAATAAAAATCGAAATTAAAAAAAGTCTTACAACACCATCTAATGAATAAAATGAAATGAAATCGTTACGAAAAATTTTCTTCAGTTAATTTAATCATTTTTTCAACAATCGCAAATTCACTTTGTGGCGTCATTAAAATGAGAACAAACCACTTTGTACAAAAATTAATTAATTTACTAATTAATAACCACTCTTTGAAATGTTTTTTTTTCCAAAGGTACTTATTTATCTATACTTGTTTGTTTGTTGTTATATTTATTAATTTTCATTTTCATCAACGAAAATTATCATTTGAATTAATTAGTTTTGTTCAAAAATTGATTTGTTTTCACTTAATGTAATCATTATTTACACAATATTATGAATTAGTTCAGAACGAACGAAATAATAACTAAATAAACAAGCCGTTGGAAAATTAAATCAAGCAAATGATAAATATTATTATAATGAGTTCCACCAATCAGCGCAGCTAATGATTTGATTACTCATTTCCATAATAACCGAGTAAATTACAAAAAAAAATCATAAATGATTCATGGTAAATGCGGTTTATTTGTTTATTTAATTTCTTTTCTGGATTTACAATTCTAACAAGACTCAAGGTTGCAAGAATGAGGGAAAGGATCTATAACTCTTGAAATGCCCTCACCACGAATCCCTGACTTCAGGAACGAGTTTCAAATAACATTGGAGAAATTGGCTACCACAATTCTTCGATCCGATAACAACGTGATGATGATATAAATAACAATGCTTTTCAAATTTATTTATGTTTTCATTGTATCTTAATTCTCATATGTTTTTACTTGAATCTTTGTTATGTACATGTATGTATGTATTTTGTTATGAAAAGATAGTATTGAGTTTTTTTTCTTACACCGTTTAGATTATATTTCTTACTCTAAGAGTAAGGGAGACTAGGGAGAACACAAGTCGTTCTTAAAAGCGGATATATTAGCCTGAGTGGTTAAAGAAAATAATAAAAATTATGGAAATAAAATGAAAAACATATAAAGTAGGTACATACCGAATAATAACATCAAAATAAATCAAACTGCAGTTTTTATTCAATGCAGAATGTAGGCATAATATAGTCATATAAGTATGGGCATAATATATACATATATGACCGGTCGCTAGCTGAGTTGGCATCAAGTTTGGGTCCCACCCAAGAGTCGCGTGTTCAATTCCTCGGCTGGCTAAATCCTCCATCATGGCACAAGCAACGTTTTCCGCTTTCTGTGGTGGAAGTAGGATATTTTTTAATATTGTCAGGTTATTCGTAACCCGGGAATGTTTGACTTTCGTTTAAAAAAAAGTTTTAATTCCATAAAATTATGTGCCAATAAAAATAAAAGTATTTTTATATTCAGTCCCGATGATGGTACGGAGGTACTGAAACCGGTAGACGGAAAAAAATAACAGTAAAGTGACGTAAAACAAAGTATTTTCTGAAGTTCTTAAGTTTATAATACTGAATTATTTTATTTCCATTGTTGTTGAACGTATTGATAAATGATTGCTTAATTGCATTACAGAATAATACGATTGAAGAACAATAATAAAACGAAAAGATAACTTATTATACGAATTAATATTAATAACTAGCAAGTTTCCGGCATGCATTAATGAAGAAATTGTGTCCTTTGTGTTGTGTCCTTTCCCATGCGTCCCGTTCCCCTTCCCCTCCACCCTCCCAGGTCCCCCTCCTTCCTCACAGGTTCCCCTCCCCCTCCCTGGTCTCCCTCCCCCATCTCTCCCTCCCTCCTGCTTTCCATAGCAATAGCCGCTTCCTCGCGTGCCACCAATAGCATTTTTTTATACAAATTTCATAATGCCAGAGCTCACCGGAAGTTTTATAAAAACCTTGTCCTGACAATAATGAACACACAAAAAAAAGAATTATCCAATTTGGTGCAGTCGTTCGAAAGTTATGCGCTTAGCAACACATTCAGCGATTCATTTTTATACATAAGAAGATAATACGAGATAATTTACCATACGAAAACAATCTTTGGCGAGCGATTCAATTAGTCAATTTCTCCAAAACATTTACAAAGTTTTGATATACTCAAAATTAAATGAATTGCCAAAGATTGTAATATATATCTTTTCTCCAAAAAACACCGTGCTATATACCGAAGAGTACCTACCCAAATCCTATTACAGTATTATTAAAAATGTTATGCTCCATTATATTTAGCTACGCTGACCTTCTTTGTATTGTAAAGCATAAACGAAAATATTGGAAAACGCGAAATACGATGAAATCCAAACCAAAATCGTCAATTTGCGGATTTAGCGTGCAAATATTGAACAAGCTTCTTCTGTCGGGATTTTCCAACAACATGTAAAATAGTCGATTTTAATAAATATCTACAAGGGTGAATGAACCATTAATCGTGTATTTTAACAGACTAATTATATCTCTGCCGCCTACATTTTCTAAAATATTTGGATGGGTTTGTGCAAAAGTTTTTAAACTTGGTATAAAATATTTATGAAATAACTAGCTGACCCGACAAACGTTGTATGCTGCTATATAAATTATTTCTAGAAAAAATAACGAATGTGTTGTAAGTGTGTGGGGATGGGATCTATGACGGAAAGAGGAATGGAGCGCTGTAGACGAGGACCGCTGATAAAAACAAAAAAAACACCAACTAAAGTAGAAAAATGAAATAAAGAAAATCAATATAAATTTCCATGATGCCGAATGAAATATCAAAATGGCTCGACGCTTCTCGTGAATGTCTTGCGCACGTGTGGACGAACGTTCGATGAGGTGGACGTAGCGCCATCTGTCATTCAACAACATAAATAATTTCGTTCTTTTTGAAATAAGAAAGACGGTTAAATTTGCTCATACAAAAATTCAAAAATCGTTATTAAAAAATGGGAGGGTGGGGGTAGGAGGGTTAAATTTAATTTTGGGGTTATAAGTATCTTTTGATGCCAAATAAACAAAAAATACAAAAAAAAAATGTCAAAAAAAACAGATTTTTTTTCTGGGTAGGGACACCCTAATCACCTAACGGTATGAAATATACTTTAAAACCTATTCTCCTACCAAATATACATAAAAAAATCATAAAAATTAGTCAAGCCGTTTTGGAGGAGTGCGACCACAAACACCAGATTTTTATAAGATATTCCGTCCTCGACAGCTTTAAATAGTCCGTTATACTAGTCAGAGCTCATACGTAGGTACGTCATCGATGATCGTCCTCTTTCTTTTTATGCATCTTGTTCAAAACTCTTAAGACAGAAGATACTCTAACGTTGGCGTCACGTACGACCTCTCGCTGGGAATGGTATGTAGAGTAGCTTGTGTCGCTCTCCACAGAGGAAAAAAATGGCCTTATTTTTAAACGCCCGGGGTCTCAAAAGTTGTATTGTAGCTATTCGAAAACGTAAAAATAAGTGAAATTATTGTTCACTATTAGCCCGCTAAAATGGTCGGAAGTTTTGAAAATAAATAGATTTCGTGGTTTGGTAAAAAAATAAAACAAAGGGTCCATATTTTATATTTTGTACCAAACTTATTTTTCATTCCATAACTGCAGTACAAAGATTTTTTTAGTAGAGCAGTTTTTTTTTAAACATATGTGATGTGTTGGTTAAAAATATGAAAGGGGAAAATAACACTTTTTCTGGATAAAATCAGAATCCTTGTTGACTTACTTGTATTCATAAACATATTTTTTTTCATTTTTGTCAGCTATACGCATTTTTTAATAACAAACAAACGTTAAAAAGTTAAATTATGGAAAAAAATATTATACAAAATAATTTTTAATTTTTTTTTGGTTTGTTTTCTGATTTTCAATGCATTTTAGCGGTCTAGTAACCATTTTTTTTTTAAATAAAAATATATGCAGTACTTATTTTATTTGTAAGACGCAACTTTTGAGACCCCGGGCGTTTCTGAATTCAAAAGTTGAAATAATTGTACGCACCCTAATATACAGCCTAGTTTTGAAAGTTATTAAATAAAAATACGAGTATCCCTCCGAGCGTCCCATCGAAGGCAAACCCATTGAATCAAATGTTCTATCGTATCGAATCGACCCATCGAAGGACAAAGCTTCTTTTCATAAATATAAGAGGAGCAAACAGAAAGATGAGCGCTGTGGGTGGGCCTTGATGTGGTGATATTACAGTTTCTAAAGGTTCTTCCATACTGAAAAGTTGTTAAATGCGTGTTTCAATAGCGGAAAATAAATGTGGAGGGTTGATTGCGTGACGAATAAAATGTGTTTCATATATTGTTAGTACCTACCTACATAGGAATAATATCGATTCAGGGTCATATCAGGCTGTAATCTTAGGACGGGTTGTTTAAATATATTTTAACAATTCATACCTATTTGGAATTAATTTTCACATTCTGTGTAAGTTCTATTCATGATCTGTTATGATGTAATTGTAGGTCAGTTGTTTCTTAAAACTGAAATAATCACAGAGCTTGAATAGAACTTACACAGGACGTAAAAAATAACATAAAATATTTGTTGAATTTTTAAAAGTTTTTGAAACAACTCGTACTTGACTAATAAACAAAATTTTTGAAGTTTTCTCAAAAATTACCAATTTTTTCAACAGATAGGAAAGGGTTGTTTCAAAATATTTGACGAATTCTTCAAATATTTGAAGTTAATTTTCATGTTCTGTGTAAGTTCTATTCAAGTTCTGTTATTATATCACTAAATGCCAGTCGCTTCATCAAACTGGTATAATTATAAAACTTGAATAGAACATTCACAGAACGTGAAAATTAACTTGATATGTTTTATGATTTGCGCAAATTTTTTTAGACAACGAATCTTTTTTAATGTATTGTAAAATAATTTATGGGAAATTAACCAGAGGCCGAGAATTCAAATTTCGTCGAAAGTTGGCCTTGCAATCATACCCTTGCAACTGTACAGGGCGGTTCCGATGAGAAAGATTAATTTTTATGAAAATGAAAATTCTGAAAAGTAGATAATTATATTGATTTATCATACTGTTACTTGAAATATTATGTGTTGTATAATACTTATAACATTTTGGATAAAATTTAACATATCAACTACCAAGGGCAATTATTATTAAACTAATTTTTTTTTCGCATGAAGCAGATACTTTGTGATGTGACATTATAATTTAAAATAAAACAATAACTAGCCAAAAACTAACGAAAACCAAAAACATTAAAATTTAAATAAAAGTCTAAACTAAGAGTGTTCCCTATTGACAAAGAATACTCCCGTTCATTTCCCAATTCTCCACCTACACTAAGACTTACGACTTCTTCCTCCTTCAGTTGAGGAGTCCATCCCATTTTGTTAAATCATTTATTATCTATAACACACATGTACTTTATGTTAGTAGAGTATTATACTGCCCTGAAGAAGCTACGGTTGTAGTGAAACCCGGTCGGCATAAAGTATGTAAAATAAAAGTGGTGTATACAAAGTTATTGTTTTATTTTAAATTTAAATTTTTACACTTTTGAATGTAGCCATGTTCTTCAGGGCATAAACTTGCCCTGAAGAAGGAACGGTCGTTCTGAAACCGGTCGGATTTACTTAAATATAAAAGTGGTTCAAACAAAGTTAAATTGTTTAATTTATCTAAATCTATTACATTTATTACAATAAAAATAAACTTACTTGTATTTTTTCACTTGATAAAAATAAACACATTATTTCAAATTTTTAATTTATCTTTACTCGATAAAACGATATTTAGAAATTCATTTTTTTGTGAAAAAGTATAGACACGTCTAGAATTCGATTTTAAAATTACGTATTTCCGGTTGTGTCTGATTATTGCCGAAATTTAAATGAGATTTTGGAAAACGCTGCTTTATAGAACATCTAAACCACTCACAAAATTATTTGCAGAATTTAGCATGGGAAGGGCACATGGATATAAATTATTATTACTACTAGATATTTCACATATCCACATGGATATTATATTTTTACGTTCATTTAAACGAAATGTAGATACCTTCCCACTAAGGTGGTCCAGACCTGCATAGTAATTTTTTTTTCAAATATAGATGTTGCCACCCATTTTATTTGTTACATCTATCATTCCTATTATGTGTAAAAAATTTCAGCCCCCTAACTTATGTACAAGGGGGTGCTCATCGAATTAGAGGTTTCTGACGAAAGTATCAAATGCTGTTCAAATTTGTCTATAAAACTTTTCTGTATTTTATTTTAACATTTATTTAATAGTTTAACACACGAAACTGGCCTGTACCAAAAAGTAAAAATTAAGCATTTTACACAAAAAATTCAAAAACAACACTCGATTGAGCACCCCTTTCTACTTGAGCTATCTCGCTGAAATTTTACTATGTTATTTCTATGAATACGTGTAACAAATTCACGGGGTGGCCAAATGAATAATAATAAAAAAAAATTTTTTTGGACCACCTTACTTCCCACATTCCAAAAAAATGTTGTTAACTCCAATAGAAAGTTTTTTTTTTTTTAAAGTTGCCGGTAACCCGGGCGTTTATTAACATCAATAGTTATTTACAGAAATGTGCGCTACCCGACTCACTAGACCATGTCTGTTCTGAGCCGGGTAGCATATCCTTTGTCCTGTGTTCTCCGAAAAATATAATTATTAATAATAATAAGATGAATATATCTTGTCACATTTTTTCATAAATATATTTACAGTAATAAGATATAATATGTTATTTTACTTGGGTAAACAAAACCCAAGGACAATATTTTTGTTCAGTTTTTTTTGTGCGTCTGTGTGGTACCGCCTCGTGTTATTTAACCGACTATTTAAATATTTTTTCCGCGAACTGTTATATTTGGGTAGTAATTTGATAAAAGTCTAACCTTGTGCCATATTGATATGAATTGTAGTATTCTTGATGTACAACGTTAATAATTTGGAAGGCGTCCTGGAAAGCATTTATTGGATCACCCACTACCATAGATTTTCCGAAGTGGTTCGCTACGTTTAGTGACTTAACAGGGGTGTCCGGGTACATGGGGTGAGGTTTGTCTTGGTATTGAAAACTGTGGTATATCTAAAAGCAGTGCTGAGAGCTGTCTCGAAAGTCCGCTAAATGGCAGTTAGTTTAGTTCGGAGTTTGGGCACCAGGGGGGCAAAGGCCGGGGTGCCGTCTGAAGGAGCTCACTCAATTCAGATCTCATTTAGCCAGTTTCCAGTTAGGCAGACTATCGTAGTCACCACTTGAAATACGCGAAGTATTAAATAATTCCCAGATTAACATAAAAGAACCCTATCCTTTCCCAAGAAGTAATCTCCTCTCAAGACGAGTTGGAGAACTGTTTGTGTGAACAAAAACGAATGCATTTGCCGACCGAATGCTAGTGTGGATCGATTTTTTGTTTTTTTGTTTTTCTTAGCAGCGGGGTGTGGAATGGATACTCTATAGAGATACTTTTAAAAGTCATTATGACAGCATTAAGATATTCCGAGTGCAAGTACTGCCCCAAGTCAATTCAAATTTTACAAAAACAGCGAGAAACTAGAAAAAGAAGGGTTCAATCTTTGCTCAATAAAAGTAGTTAAAATATAAAAAAATAAGCTTTTTATTTGCTTGTAATATTATCTACTAATCAAGAAATAATAAAAGTACCATTGCTACAAAAAAAAAATCACAAACAATGTTGAAAAATAATGTCAAAAATCATAAAAGTTATTGTGTTTTATAGTCCTTCTTCGAATTGAACACTGGCGTTATAAGACATGATTCTAGCTTGTTTTGTATCCACCCTTAACGTCTTTCAGGGTCGCAAACAGCACAGCGTGATGCTGTTACCACTTTCATGCATCTTTCCGAGGCTTGCGTGTGACAGGGCATCAATCGGAACTTGCACAAAATGTTGAATTCGATAATTTCGTGGTCTGCAATGGCATCAATTATTGTCTCGCTAGATATCAGTTTTGTAAGAGGTGGTTCTGATGGTTTTTCCCAGTAGATCAAGTCAATATAGTCTGCGGCGTTAAATTAAAAGTAGGTAGCTTAAATACTCTTATTGGAGAGAACCCTGACGTACGTTCTGGGATACTTAGAATCCGTCTCAGAACCAACTCTCTAATTTGTCTTCGTTCGTCGTTTAGCGTACAAATAAGTATATATTCGCTGTGGCCAAAATACCCGTTGCATTGAATTACGCGATAACCACCTTTTTAAAATGCTGTGGAAGGTAACGAGACAATTTTATGGTTTCATGGAGGTGTCTCGCCCCGTAAACACACGAAGATTGTGTTTTTTATTTTAAACCACATCGGAGCATATACTCTTAGCATAAATTCAGTCAATATCACCTGATTTTCTGTCGGATTCTTGGTTGAAATGTAAAGTCGGAGAATAGTATTGACTGTTGTTAACAAACGCAAATGACAGATTTTACCAGGGTTTCTTTTGGCTAAATTTTCGTAACATTGTCTTTCGGTGATTTCTAGGCACATTTCCAATAAATAAAGGTGGTCTGTGCTAAGGTTGTCACGGGATTTTGTAATGTCCGGTAAGTTGCATTCTATTGCTTGAAATTCTATCACAGGAAGATGTTCACAGTTCTTGAGTAACTTTCTTAGTTGGCTGCTGAAGCTTCTAGGACCTGTTGTCGTTCCATCAAGGTATTCGAAAAGGTGTCTCAAACTTAACTCGTTGGCATGTATTTGACAGACTAACCACTGAAGTGGACGATGGAGCTTTCTTTCAAGAAGTCGAATAATGCCAGACTTAGTTCCAGTATTAACTGCTGTTCCGTCACATCCGATAGCCACGATGCACGCTAAATCAATGGATTTTGCAACAAAATATGCAAACAATTTGTGAGCTATTGTTTTAGCATCACCGAACTTAACGCCTATGTGGCCAATGTATTGTGAGCCAGGTTCTTTCAAAAGACTGATATGTTCTTCTATCACAACTTTTCTGCGTCCATCCTACATGATTAATGTTTTATTCTTTCAACCTTCAAACGATATGCAAATGCATGAATCAAAATGGGACTGATTGATGGCAGTCAGGCAGTGTGGTCCTAGTTTTGGCACGAGCACGTCGAATCTTATTAGGATCGATCACGTTTGTTAGATTATCTGTTGTCACTAATCCAATATCTTGCATTGTAGCGCAGACGATGGCAGCACCCGCCCGATCAGAAATACTGTATCGATCCAATGTTCTGAATACAACAGATAGTCTACTGTCTGTTGGATTTATTACATAAGAAGAAGAAGTAGATGAAGCAAAGTATTGTTGGTCAGTTGGAAGATCAACGTTAGCAAAACTTGAAACTGTACTGCGGGATGTGGACGGTTGATCCAAAGATGTTTGTTGCGTTTCTTGGTATAGTGCGCTAAAGTGTACTCAGCAATTTGTCAAATTTTCGCGGCATTAATAAAAAATTTCAATTTTTTTAAATGTTATTATTTAAGGCGCGGCAATTTTTATTCATTATGAAATGTAAAAGTAAAAATTAAAGTATTCGTATTGACACAAAACTGTTTTAAAGAGGGACAATTTTTTACCAGATTGTAAATAATTCAACTGCTTTGTGGCAGTACTTGTTATCAAAATTTTAAATTGATATTTTGTATGCTTAATTGTATGTACCTAGAGCATCTATTCCGCACCCCGTGAAAACTGATTTATAAAAATAAAAAAATTCCATACAATGGCGATCCACCCTAGAATGTATGGCAGGCAGTGTCGGGATAGACTTGTTGAACCTTACCTAGATCTTTTCAGCCAGACACCCTCCATCCGTCACCTTGCGCCGCAATGAGAGGGGTGTATTTATACGCCCGTCACTGCTGGTCACATTGACCACCACATTTTTACTTACCCCTGGCACATTTTTCCTTCCCAAAACTCTCTCCTTCCTTCCCCTAAAAAGACCCTCTACACACAGCACCCAAAGATGACATAGGCTCTGAATTTTTTTTATCAAGGCTTCCTGTGTGGAGTTAATGTAAAAAAAGTATTACTAATTTGTGAAATGCTAAAAAGACAAAAATTGTATGTAATCTTATTAAATAGGGTGTTAAGAGAACTACTTGACTTATTTTAACCAGTGATTCCTGACATTGTTTGGATTAAAAAATGTTAAAGGATTTTGGTCTCCGATGACTTTTGGGATGTCATTCTTTTTTTTCAATTTTTTTTTTCTAAAAAAAACAAAACAAAAAAAATTTCTTCCACATGTCGTCACTGGTCACTCAGCCGAGTAACCATTATTTCGGTTACAATCCATCCGATTGCGATGAAGCTCTGGTGAGTTGTTGTGCGTTCGCTCATAATGGTGAGCTACGGCGTTTTAAATTTTTTATAAAAACTTACAATAGGTGGCGCGCAAGTAGTTTGAAAAATGTGTGTATTTCATATAGTTTAGCGACAGTGCGAGAAGGAGGGAGGAGGAGCCAAATCCAGGGGAGGGAACGGGGGCAGGAACGGGGGCGGGAACGGGGAGGAATAGGAAAGGACACGCATGGGAGAGAGGAGAGGGGGTGAGGAAAGGATAGAGAAAGGGATTACAAAGGAGACACAGTAGCGGTAGAGGATAGCAAGGGGTAAATTTAGAAAATCCATACTTCTCACACTTCTGTACGTGGCTTGCTCAAGCATCGAATAATCTCCTGATTAATTCATGTAAACACAAAAAAATACTGTCTCTCCAAAAGCGTTTCCATAAACAGCATTAACACACACACTGTTATAAAATGGCATTGCAATGCAAGCAAGGTACTCACTAGTTACAAAAATAATGACTAAGCTAAAGAAAGGCACCCGGAAGTATTCCGCCTTGAAAAGTTTTCCTCCGGATTCACGTCAGCTTCCCTCAAGTCAATTATTGTCTGCGGCATTCTCAGAAGGGATAATAAATTTCCGATCTGTTTCTGGAATGAATGCTTTTATAACGGTGTCAAGAATTGACACTGGGTGTGAAATTTAGTGCCCAGCATGCCCTGCTGCACTAAACTGTAGGCAGTGGTGCACGCAGGAATTTGTCTTCGGGGGGGAAGTGTGTTAAGAATGAATGTATGGTAAGTATAAATATTATTTTTAAATACACCTTTAAAAGGTAATAACTAATAACTATTAATATTTTCTGACATTTTACTCTCAAATCAATTAGGGCATAGGTAATAAAAATAAAAGCAACAAGTTTTTCATTACAAGTCAAATTTAGAAGGCGAATAAATTATTCTGAAATTCGGGGAATTGTAATTTGATACGACCGGCCTAATTGGTTTTAGTATTTTCATGAAACCTTGTAATTTACGGGCGACCATTTAGTTCTGTTGGGATAGCGGTTGACTCCAGTTTTTGTAAAGTGTATAGGAATGTTCAATTCTCAGTCAAACCAAATTTCTAAATCTGTGATGTTTTATTATTATTTAAAATTATCAACGGATATTTGGATAGCCCTGAACTTGTGAACATGATAAATTATCAAGTACCTAACAATTACAACACCAGACTCCATGCTCCATTTAACGTAGTTGCTTCTCGCACTAATTTCATGTTTAACTCTTGTCTTCAGAGATTGCATCATGTGGGGAATGAAACTTGCTCTGTCGATATATTTTTTTATAATAACATCGCTTCCTTCAAAAAGCGTATATGTATGCAGATGCAAAAATCCTTAGATGTTCCAGATTGTTAACAGTAACAAATTTAATACCCACTGCTCTGTAACTACTTTTATAGTACCTACTTACTTCTTTATACATATATGTAATTGCTGTGTACCTTTTATTTTATTTTTTTCCTGATAATAACAAACTAACGTAAAAATCCTTAAATGTTTCACATTGTGAACAGTAACAAACTTAATACCCACTGTTCTGTAACTACATTCATGATAACTACATTCATAGTACCTACTTACTTATTTATATATGTAATTACTGTGTACCTTTTATTTTTTCCTTTTTCATAATAATAACAAACATACGTACATTAATGATAGCAAGAAAATTACCTACTTTTATATTAATTGTTAAAAATGTTTTACACCACTGCAATACCGGTATGCTTCGAGTATATTTGGAATCACACGTTGTGTGATATTGTGACAATAATTATTGAATCTAATGTAGCGTGAGCCCAAATACGAATCCGCTGGTTGAACTCCTTTGTAAACAATTACTGACACCTACTTATGTTAGGCCTACTTATATCTTTCTAGCTCTGTTTATCATTTTATGTACTATATACTTATGATACTGCATACTTGTTATAATGCTCCTGTACAATTTATTTTATATGTAAAAGCCATCAAGGCGTAAACAAACAAATAAATAGACAAATAAATAAATACATTTTTTAATGGTTGTATTATATTGACAAATCTTCGTTTCTTACTTTTTCTTTCTTAATTTTCAAATTCATTGAAAGTCATTACTGACCCGGCCACGCGTTGCTGTGACGTGAAATCGAAACACAACGTTTTTACCTACTGGATGGTTACCTAACCGAGATAACCAAGTGTCAATAAATTAACTCACACCGCTATCTTTTAGTAACTTACGGAACTTACAAAAATTATCCGCCTGATCTGCCCTGATGATGGACACTGCAACGATGTCCGAAACGTTGGCTAAAGAAAGAGGTAGCGCAACACGGCATAACACCCCAAAAACTTGACTTGACATGATTTGTCACTTCTATTTTCTTTTGTTTCTAATATTCGTGTTATTTTATTGTTACTTGGAAGTAAGTCCGTTAATAAAAAAATTTTAATCGCCATTTTGCCCTTGGTGGGTTTTGGCCTCCTCAAGAGTCTTCCTCCACTCATCTCGATTTTGTGCCAGCTCTCTCCAGTTTGAAATCTCCAAGGTAGATACGTCTTCAAGGACATTGTCACTCCGTCTTAATCTTGACCTTCCCAGGCTCCTTCGTCCTATTGAGTTCAGCGGGGACTTTTGTGCTTGATGCTCGGTCATTCTCTCTACATGACCCAGCCACCGAAGTCTTCCCAGTTTTATAAATTTTGAGCCATTTTTTAGGTTTTAGCTCCTTAAACAGAATGTAGAGCTAATTGTTGTAACGTCTTCGCCAAAATCCATTTTCTTATACCAGTCCGAAGATACGCCTCAAATTGTTCTTTCTATCACCATCATACATCACAGTATAGTGTTTTCTTTGTACAATTGTATAATGAACTGAAAATAAAAAAATTTGGATAGAAAATTGCTCTAATTTTAGCACTTTGATTCACTACATGTTAAGCCTGGGGTTCTTCACAAATACAGATCTGCCTCGCAAGGCAAAGTACGTTTCCGAATTTATTCTGCCTCGTGAATCAATCCGTAATAATTAGTGGAAAAAGATTGCTCATGAATCACCCAGTGACTCCCGCAGTAGGTACTTGATCAAGAACCTGACAGTTGAAGAAATTAAAAACCACTGCGAACACTGCGCACGCTCAAAATGCATCAGTTCTCCTTCTTGGTAAAATCCAACAAATTATTGTAAAAATATTTCGTAAATTATTATATTTTTAATCAACTTCGGCTTTACCGAGCTAGCTAGCACGCAATTAAATGAAATATTTATCCGTTGGGCGGAGTTTTAATGTCAACAAGGAGAATGCCAAAGTTGTGATATTTTGTTAGCAAATAAGTAATATAAACATTAATTGCATTTTGCCTCGGGATAGCTGACGTTGTGTTGGATTCCGCTGTGATGATTGTACGAGCAGAACGATAACTGGAGTGTTTCACGATTTAAGTAATCTGGGTTGAGCCATTCAAAGGGGTCTATCAATTGTAGAATACATATTATATTAAAAAAATTTTTTTTTTTAATTTTGCATTTGATCCATAGAGCCTGTGGCCCTAGGGCTTGTGTCATTTTTGGGGAGTAATTGCCAAATTGGACTCCACCCGAAATGTTTTATGGAAAATTATGAAAAATACACAATTTAGTAAAAGTTTTCTATTATGTACCTGGTAATTAATTATTGGTTTCTATTTTAATTTTTATTTAAATGTCGTTAATTCCGTAGGCACATAAATATTTTATTTTATGTTAAAAACTAGACGAAAAATCCGATTCAAAACACAAAAATATCAATTTAATAAATAACAATAATGGTTAAATGTACGTATGCAGTATGCACCTATGTATATTGAATGAGATATATTTTGTTCAGGTTTTGGCAAACGCTTCCATCACCGAAACCTGGTCACACCTCACACCTCACCCGTTGAACCCTGGCACCCCTTCCAAGTCACCAAAAGTGGCGAACCACTTGGGATGATTTATGGCAGAGGTGTTGTTTATTCAATAAACGGTTTGCGGGGCAGCGGCACCCACACCCGCTCCCCCAAATTGAAATTGCCCGCCTTATAATATAAAATTCGTTAAAATGTTGATTAGGTTTCTTAAGAATCTGTTCACATTATCAGCAGTGTCTTAAAATGGCACTTTTATACTAATTTTCCCGAATCAAAATGTACTTTTAATGTAATCGCTCGCTTTGACCTGAAAACTAGAACGGTAGGTACTTGAGTACTATTGAGTAGAAGTGTTTCCGTGGGGATTTCAACAATCCTTACGACTGACGACTCTTACGTCAGTTTTTCCGTAGATATTTAAAGAAAATAGCCTATTTATTTTCTTCGAAAATTATTTGTGTGTGTTATCCTCTGACAGATTATTACCATAAAAAGTCATTACAGAAGAACAATATATGTACCAACAGTTACACATACAAACAATTTGGTTCAAAGTTAGTCCCGCGAATTAATGGAAATTTTTTTTTGAAGTAAAACTTCTTTACGCACGCTTGACTTGGGGAGTAAGCTGGTGAATGCGTAAGGAGAGCGTTACGAAAAGTGTGATCGGGCGAGGCGAACGGTCGGGAGAGGCTAGTGGAAGTTGAGAGGGAGATAAAAGTTAGTGAAGTTTTACTTCAGTCGTGTGGTCTAAAACAAACTCGTTTTTTTTTTTTTAAAAAAAAGGGCCTGAGGAAAATAATTTCTCTTAAGGCCTATGTCATCTGAGATTCTGTGTGGAGGGTCCCTTTGAGGAGAGGATGAAATGAACATCGGTCTTGAAGAGACCTATGTTGCAGGAAGGAGGAAACACGGAGGCCGGCAACTCGTTCTTGTATTCCACAGCCGAGCTGTTGAGCACAAGAACGATCAAGTCGAATGGACAAGTTGAGTCGATGAAGCGACCCGTTCTCATGTGACAAATGTCAACCGTGTTCATATGTTAGGCACGCGTTTGGCATGTTTCCCGACTATGCACCGGTGCCGAAGGGATCAATGATACAAGTTTCTTCAAGCATCTTCCATTGTAATACCGGTAGAACAAGGATAGCATTCCCACCTGTCGCCTGTGCTCTAATGATTGCAATCCGTTTGTTAAGGTGGGAGAATCCATCAAACGGACCGCCCGGTTTTTGCACAGATCGAGGGTATTTTTCAGGTATTTTGGAGCTCCAGACAAGATGTGGCTGCCAAATTCTTAATGGATAATACCTTGAGGGATCAGGATTCACTTAATATTACAAGTATTTATTGCCAGTAATAATATAATTTTTAATTAAACAAAACAAGGCAGAAAAACGCATCAATGATTTTGGGTGGAAAATAAAATACTTCAATTTATTCACAAGACTTGACTTGTACAAATGTTTTACGGAGCACCAGCAAACAGTTAGCGCGCTTTATGATGCACGCAGTTAGTACAGAAATAAATTAATTTTGTATAATAAAGGAAGAAAATATTATTATTGTCGAGAAACAACTCTGCCTTAGCCGTAGTTTCAATCCAAAATTAATTTGTATAACGGTAAAGGTTGTAAAAACATCCGATAACTACTTAAAAATGACACCATATCAAATATGAAATGAACGCTTCAAATATGTTAGATATGTATAACAATTTAACCCCTCAGGCTAATTTGTTCTCTTTTAGGTCTCATAGAAATCGTTGTATCTCCCATACTATCCCAGTCAGAAATATGATCTAAAATTTAAACGGCACTTGAAAGACAAACCACCATACCACATAAATATTTTCCAACCTAAAATTTAACCACAAAATAATTAAATGAAAACCTTTTTGAAGCTAAAGTTTCCGAATGCGATTTGAACAACAAAATTTTTACATGAAACACCAAAAAAGTGAGGTGATTATGCTTATAATAAAATTGTCATGAAATAAAAATATAACATAAAATTTTGTATGTGTTTTTTTTCAGCAACCTTTTTAGAAAAAAAGGTGTGCCATTTTTAAAACTCTTTAGTTATTAGATTAAAAAAAAAATATTTAAAAAATTACATGGTTATTTCTAATAATGAAATTTGAAAACGTATCTCACCATCTTTCGAAAATAATTTGGGAGGCGGGTTTGGGTACCGCCGCCCCGGGAACCATTTATTGGATATCCAACACCTCTGCCATAGGTCACCCTAGGTAGTTCGCTACTTTGGTAACTTAGCAGGGGTGCACGGGTTCATGGAGTGAGGTTTGTCCGGAGCTTGCGTCTGCCCACCAACTGCGTGGCAGGCCGGATCGGGAGAGACTGGTGAAGGGAGAACTTTTGACCTCTCCAGCAGGAATCTCTCGGATAATTGCTATCCACCACAGTGGGAGGGATAGATTAATACGGCTGTCACTTCTGGACACACTGACCCCCAGATTCCTACCCACTCCTCATACCTTTTTCCTTCCGAGAACTTTCTTTCCTTCCTTTCCCAAAAAGACCCTCCAAACAGAATCCGAGCGGAATTATTTTCCTCAGGATCTCCTGAGTGGAGTTAATATCAATAAAAAAAGTTTTCGGGTATATTTACAAACGCACCATTTATTTGGATTTTAATGCAAAACAGAAATATTTTGATCTACTGACAAGGTCAAGACTTGAGGAGTTAAACATTTATAACTCTTTTTTAATGAATTTACAAACAAATTAAAAAAATGTTGGTAGCTATAAAACAATCCATAATGAAGCACTGTTATGGAATCAGTATTGTAACAGACGTATCAGGTCTTTACAAGACTGTAAAATAAGGGGCACCGGTCTTGTGCACGCCTTCCACTAGCTCACGCTGATGATGGTGATTGTAGTAGGGCTGGCCTCCCTACATCCAGTGGTATGGCCCTGGATGCGCCTCGTTTCTGCCTGAGCGGTGCCTTGCAGTGCCCAGAGTCAGGGCCGACTGCAGCGGTAGGCACCGGGTTCTCGTTCAGGCAGAACTTCGGCAGGAGGCAGCAGCTGGCGGCAGGTCGCAGACTTCCAAAGGTAGGTAGAAAGGACCACTTGTAGAGTAAATAACAAGACTTGTTTGAATGTTGAAGAATAACTTATAACTTTATTTTTGAAAAAATCGACATATTTATTGGGTTAATTGAACCCGACGGCGATCGGACATTGTTTTATAAAAAATGTGGAGGGGATTCTGGCCTCCTTGGTGGCTAAATAATGGCCCTTGTTGGGGCCGCAATATTGAAGAATGCAGGCTCTTGTTGTCCCTAGCAGCGTAGCTGGCCTAGGAGTGACTCCGGTTGGCTTCTTCTGGATGCCTTGTAGGGCTTTAGATTTGCCCTTGTGGGCCTTGTAGGCTTCGCGGGCTAAGTAATAATAAAAAATTAGGCAAGGCCGTCCGTCTTCCTGGCGGAGGAGGAGGAGGCGAAAAGGCCGTCCGTCTTCTTGGCGGAG
Organism: Limnephilus marmoratus; assembly: GCA_917880885.1. NCBI lineage: Eukaryota > Metazoa > Arthropoda > Insecta > Trichoptera > Limnephilidae > Limnephilus > Limnephilus marmoratus. The sequence continues at coordinate 1,011,331 of OU862918.1, read as the reverse complement.
GAGGAGGAGCAGCCTGCTTGCCTGTTGGTGGCAAGCAGACTCTCTTCCTAGTGAAAAAGGAGGCAAGGTTGCCAGAGCAGACTTGCTCTTCCTTGGCAGCGAAGCCGGTCTGGGCAAACCCTTGTTGCTCCTGGCGGTGGAGCCGAAAAAATGACCCTTTTTAGGGCCGCAAAAATAAAAGGGAGGCAAGGCAGCCATAGCAGACTTGCTCTTCTTTGGCAGCGAAGCCGCAATACAGGCCCTGACCGGGGCCGCAAACTTTTGCTCCGGGCCAGGATGACGGCCCTTCATGGGGCCGCAAACTGGTTGCTCCGGGCCAGGATGACGGCCCTTCATGGGGCCGCAAACTGGTTGCTCCGGGCCAGGATAACGGCCCTTCATGGGGCCGCAAACTGGTTGCTCCGAGCCATGATAACGGCCCTTCATGGGGCCGCAAACAATAAATAAAAAGGAGGCGGAAAAATAATGACAATTTGTTAGAAAATGTCTCCCGGTGGCAACCTGGCACGCAAGCTTTATTTGGTTGCACCGGGGCATTGTACATAAAGACATAAAGAAATTGTAAGAATAAAAATTAGAAAAGAGGGTGTGCAACACGTCCGTTACAAGTATTATTAATATTAATTTTTATTGTAAATATCATATTGGTTGTAAAGGGTTGGGGAGTGGGGGGGGGGGAGTTGTAAGAATAATGTTTTGTGTACCGCACAAGATTTCCAACTGCAACAACCGTCTGGAGCTAGTGAGACTACGGCATCACAACACGGGACACGGAATGCCTTTGGCGCGAACTTGCTGGAAGGCAAATTTGTTCCACGCAGTCCACCAAAAGGTTAAAAGCAATTCATTTTGCTTTCTTAAAAAAAATCACTTCCTTTTCAAAAAATGTTTTCGTAAACCAATGTGTTTGGTTCCGGAGTCAATTTTAGATCCACTCCACAGTGCGGTATCAGCGAGAGTAAATCCGGATTCATTCCATAATGCTGGGTATACATTTACGAACCGAGATGAGAACCGAATCACGACTTCTAGGATAGGAATGAAGAAACCGCAAGCTTCGGCCGCGTACGTATATGCAGCCATAGGTATATTTAGCAAACTCAGAGTGAATCAAACGTACTCGGAATCAGATTAATTGGACTTTTTCTACCGGAACGTCCCACTTCTAGTCGGTAACTTTAGTAGAATGCATGCATATTTTTTCATTTTCAGCACTAATACATAGTACTAATTTTACTTAAGCCCGTGAGAAAATATTATATGGTGTAAAAAATGGCATAAGCATTAAATAATTAATTCATTGGTTAAATTATTAGCTGAAAAAAAAATATTCAAAGAAAGATATATTATATACCATACTTTTATCAGAGTCTCAAAATTCTTTCAGTGAGAGCAATTCTGTGGTACAAAATTATATTTCAATACATAAATAACCCTTTATACATATATAAACAGGCTGGAGCACAACCACAATACTCGTTTTAACTTTAATGAAGGACTAATTGTAGCTAAGCATACAAATAAATATGGAAAAATAACATTTTTTTAATTTTTTTTTAATTATTTATTGAAACACTTATTATAATTACAATTTTACAACAAAATATTTTTTACAGGTTTTTTTTACTACCCTTCCATTAAAAGCATTTGCTTGTGTATGGAGGGGAGTGTACATAAATGTATAATTAGTTATTAGTTATAAGTTAGTACTTAAATAATTAATTGTTCATAAATATATGTAAGCTGCAGTGTTTATTTGATAATGGTGGGTATTTAAAAAAAAAAGAATGTTATAGAAAACGGATATTTGTAAGATTAATTGACAGTAGTTTTTTTCTTAAGAATATTTTTAAAATGTCTCTTGACAGAGAGCAGTATTCGGGTTTTATCATTAATGCTTCTGATTTCTTCTGGTAGACGATTGAAAAAAGTTCTTTCCTGATGATGCTGTGCAAAAGACGTATTTAGTTTTGGGCATAGAAAAACATGTTTAAGTCGAGTTCTGTTTTCATTTAAAAATGGATATTTTTCTTTTTCTTTTATAATTTGAATTAATGAATTTTTAATATATAAATCTTTAAATGTGGGTACTTGAAATTCTTCAAACAGGCGTTCTGTTGGGTAGTCTAAGGATTTTTTTAATATAATTTTAATAATTGTTCTTTGTACAATTTCTATTGGAAGAAGGCGTATCCCAACTAATAATAGCGTATTGTAGAGTGGATTGAACTAAGGCATAGTAGATTAAATATAGATTTTTTATCTTTTATCGACAGAAGCTTTCTAATTCTTAAAAATATTTATATTAATTTTCTGATTTTGTTTACTTCTTGACATATTTGTTCCTACCAATTTAGATTTTTATCGATAATTACGCCGAGATATTTAATTTTATTTGTTGTTTTTAATATTGTACAGTTTGATTTGCAATAATGTTGGCTGTGAATTTTAGTGTTATCGTGTATGACAATGTTAAAATTTTTGGGAGCGTCGTTTGGATAGATTGCAAATAAAATTACAAATGTCTTTTCACTATTTAGTGATAGTAAATTAGTGTCGAAAAAATTCTTCAACGTATTGATGTCTTCTGTGGCCTTTAATTCTACATTTTCCCAAGTATTTTCACTTATTATTAAAACTGTATCGTCGGCGTATGATGTAATTTGACCATGTTATGTTGAAAAAAAATATCGTTTACATATATGGTAAAAAGGATTGGTCCAAGCACTATACCTTGGGGGATCACTATTAACACGATTGATTTTCACCACTTGAGGGCGATTTTTTAAGTATTTGGTGATCCATTTAATCGCGTTGCCTTTTATGCCAATATCATTTAATTTTTTTAATAGCATCTCATGGGATATGCTAACGAATGTCTTTCTGAGATCAATAAATATGCCCGCACATTTTTTACCTTTATCTAATGATTCGTAAATGTATGAAGTTACGTTAGCAATTGCATCTTGTGTGCTGAGTGATTTAATAAAACCAAACTGGTTTTTGTGTAGTATTTTATTACTATCTAGGAAATTTACCAATTGTTTTTTTACTATTTTTTCAAAGATCTTTCCTATGTTAGAAATTAGACAAATTGGCCGATAATTGGTTACTTGGTGTGGATCACCAGATTTGTGAATAGGTGAGATTATTGTGTTTTTGTAGTTCATTAGAAATATACCTTTCGTTAAACTCAAGTTATTAAATGAGTGATGGGTTTTATTAAGTAAGATTTCATAGATTCTAACATGTGTGCCGTAATAGAATCAAAACCGGGAGACGAACCTCCTTTCATATTTTCTATTATTTTTAAGATTTCACATTCTGTTGTTATTTCAAATGTTGAAAGTATATTACGTTTCTGAAAATTTTTATTTTTATGTTTTTCTGGGTTAGAAGGTTTATGAAAATTTTTCGCAAGATTTTTTCCAACATTTGCAAAGAAGGAATTAAATATGTTTGCACATTGTTTAGGCTGTAAATTGGCATCTATAATTTTTTATCATGTTCGATGTACTTAATATTTTGTGTTTTTTTTTGTATTGTCTATGGCTAAATTCACAGTTTTCCACATTTGTTTATGGTTATTTTCTGAAGATAATATTTGATTTTTAAAAAACTCTTCCTTACTTTTTTTAATATAAGATGTTAATTTATTTTTATATTTTTTATAATGGGGATTTTTTAAAGTTCTTTTATAAAGTTTTTCTTTGTTTCTGATAGATATTATACGTCCTTTGGTAATCCAAGGTTTTAAACATCTTATTTTTGATTTTATGTGTATTATTATTTCAGTTGTCGAATTTTTAATGTGTTGTGACAGGATTTTTTCAAAGTTAGTCGAACATATTTCGGTATCATCACTCTTTAAAACATTGTTCCAATCTTCCTTTTTTAGTTTTTCAGAGAGAATAGTCATGTCTATTGTTGATTTTTTGGGTATTAAATTATGTTTTTTATGTTTAATATTATTATTATACAGAAGTAAGCATGAATGATGATCAGTTACGTTAGTTTTCCAAACAATTGATTTTAATTTGTGAAGATCTTTAATGTTTACGTTTGTCCAAATGTGATCTAAACATGATGGAGTATGTTCTTTTATTTCTCTAGTATTTTTATTTACGCAAGATATGAAATTTTGTTCAGTCATACAATTGATGTATTCAGTTTTGTTATTATTTTCTATTTTTTCATTAGTGTTCACATTAAAATCACCCACCACGAAGCAGAGTTTATTTTTTAATTTTAATAATATGTATTTGAGGTCATTAATAAACGTAACAATACTCGAGCCATGAGTTCTATAGATAGCTATTAATTGATATATTGATTTGCCTAGTTTGAAATGTACTTCGATGCAGTTTACCAAATGTATTGGGTGTTCTATTATGTTAACAATACTAAATTTATTGCTTGCAAATATTATTATTCCCGAATTTTTGTTGATATCTACTTTGGTAGAAATATAATTGTACTCAGGTAAATGATAAGATGGTGACTCAGCGTTCGTAAATGTTTCGGTTAACACTATGTATGAAGTCCGGCTTTTTAATTAAATTATTTATTTTTAGAATTAGTTCATCTAAATTTTTCTGAATGCTACGGATGTTTATGTGCATAATAATTATATTATTGATGTTTTTAGAAATAATGTTGTTACATGAATCAGTACAAATACATTCATATTCTTGAATTTTAATATTTAATTCTAATTCGCTATTTAAGAAATTATCCATTTAATTAATGCATTCTTGTTTGTATTTTGCAAAATTATGTATAAGTTTTTTATTCAATGTCGTAGTTTATTCTTTTTTTGGCTAATTTAAGCACGTAAGAATGGAACTTACATGTTTCGCTGTTTGTTCGGTGGTCTATTTCATTCATTTTACTGTTGAAGGAGTTTATTTCTTTCTTCTTGTTAGCTGAGTGACATTTAGCGCATTTGGTTGGCAGTTCCAGGGATTTACACTCGGAGATGGGATGATCTTCTGAACAGTGCTTGCATGTTGGTTTATTCATTTTATTGTAGCATTTTTGTGCTGTGTGTCCGAATCTTTGACAATGGAAACATTGGGTAAGAACGTTACAATCGGTTACATAGATTCTCATGAATCCTAGATTAATTTTTTTTCTATTTATAAGATGTAGTCTCATTTCGGGATTTGTTTGGAGAATTAAGTTTTTGCTGTTGGTTTTTTTGTTCGTAATGATGGCTTTAACTTGTAATATTTTTTTATCTTGATATTTTTCACATATTTCTTCTAAGAATTCTTTGTCGGTATAGTCTTTGTCAAGTCCTTTGAATATTACGCATGGATCCGTTTTCACAAGTACCTCCGCTATTATGGTTTTGTCGACTTCATTTATCTTATCTTTTAATTTTTTTGCCTCTTCTTTTTCTGGGCATGTTATTATAATGTTTTTTTTTGTTTTTTTTTAATTTCACTTACTCGAATTCCCAACTGCGATATTTTGATTTTTTATATTTTCTCTTATATTTTTTCAGTGTCTTCTTCTTTTAAGCTTTTTATAATTATAGGAAATCATTTTTCTTGCGTTTGTGGTATTAAGTTTTATACTGCCAAAGAGTTTGAAAATGAGTTTTTTTGTATTTGGTTTTTTTCTTGAATTTCACATTTTTCTTGTAATTTAGCTAATTCTATTGCCATGTGGGATATCATTTCCATGATGTTATTTATTTCTTTCATCATTTTTGATTTGGTTTCTTTGGTAAGTTTATTTTCTTCTATGATTGTATGTAAGTCACTTATGTTTTGTTTCGCCTTAGTAATGAAGGCATGCGGATCCACCGCTTCCTCCATTTTCACGGGTTTAAAATTATTTTATTTTCGGTTAATTTATATACTTTTAAAATTTGTCTGGGTTTGAAAGTGTTATTTTATTTGATCGCCGCTCACTCGCGTCCAACACCGTTAGAGGTTTAGGCGACACTGCACATTAAATTACATGTTCCCCAGTTGTTAAAAATGTTACCTGCTTAAATTAAAACTGTGCCCAAAACAAACAATGGAGAACTCCAGTCCAATTTTTTTTTATTTTTTTAATGAATAAAGACCTTCTTACTTAAATAACTGAATTTTTTTAGAGTTAGTTTTAATAGTGGAAATAATTGTCAAAGTTTGAATTTTTCAAGATCCCCCGAAAACCACCGTATGTGTAATGATTCGTTTGACGTCATCACTCATGAAAAGTTATTTTTATATTCAACAGATGTTGTCATTTTGTATCATAATTATAAAGAAGAAAGATGATATTGTTCGATAAGTTAAATCATTATTTAGGTGGAATTATTTATTTATTATATTATATTTATTATATTATTATATTTTTCAATATTTTTACGAGAGTACAGTATAGAAATTGTTTGAAAGTATTATTTTTTTAGCTTTTAAAAACAATATTATCTCAAACGAAGCATCACCTACACACTGCACGAATAAGATACTGCGCCGATCAGCTGATCAAAGGCGGCCATTTTGATTTGGAAGCTTGCAGTAGAAGAGAGTCGTTCGCGAACGAGTCTGCTCAGTGACCCGGATTTTCATACGGATCCGTAAGATCCGGTTCTGCAAGACCGATCTTCAAAGCTACGGACACACTTGCTAGCGGTTCGCGGATCTTTGCGAACGAGTGAGCGGGTAGCAATTGAGCCAATTGGTATCAAAACTGGTCAAATCCACTTTAGGTGAATTTTCAGGAAACTCCAAATTCAGATTTTACTATACGGCAAAACCGTAGAAAGTAAAAAATTTGGCGGCGTATTTAAATATGTTTTGTAAAAATAATTAACTGTAAACGACCATATATTCTATACAAAAAACTTACAAAATTGAGTTTTCAAGTTTGGATTTGACTTAGTTTGATAGTGAAATGTGGATTTGTCCGAGTTTGATAGCAAGTTAAGTGGATTTGACTATCTTTGAATGTTAACTGTGTGGATTTGGCTTATTTAGAAAAAAAATTAAATAAGGATCAGGGGTTGAAAACCTAAGGTACCAGGTAATAAATTAAAGTGAACAATAGAGAACAAAGTAATTAAAAAATATTTATTCATATTATCAAGTTTTCCATCAAGATATTCTTCAAATTACTATATTTATAATTATTAGACTACACAATTAAATTCGGCAATTCATCCTCCATTTCACATTGTTTATTTGAATGAAAATGGATGTCAGTGTCTGGTCTCTCAAAAACATTTTAGTACTGTAGCTCCGGTAGAAGCTTCCATTGCTCGCCATAGTGAGCAGAAAGTAGCTTTTTAACACTATTTAATTTTTCTTTTTTTAATGCCACATTTGTTGGTACGGTAGTGGGATTTATTTGACTGACGGTTTTATTCTTTTTGCAAATGTTTTAAGGTGAACTTAATCTATTTTGGTAGGATTCCTCTGCTCGTACTATAACATTGCGCTTCTGTTTGTTCCGTTTGATGAAAAATCTCTTACATTGTTTGATTGAAAAATGCAGTCCACCTGTAGTTTTTAGTACTTCAGTATTCGCTTTTTTCCAATCAAGAACCTCTACTTCTGTTCCCAAATTTAAAGTTGTTCCATAATCTTTAAGGAATTGGCGGTAGCCGTGTGGATTTGGTATAATCTCCGTTCTTTTAAACTTTTTCTCAATTTGGGCAAATACGCGGTCTGGCGGCAGGAAAGAGTGACCCACTACTGGAAACAGCAACTCCACAGTTTTTATTCTTTCTGGTGCGTAGTCCATAAGATACTTGCAAAGCATTCCCAAAACCGATGTATTTTTGTTTTGGCCGCTGCAACCATCTGCCACTAGGCATATGATCGTTACTTTTTCGTATTTTTCAACATTAGAGCATAGGCAATGAAAAACAGCACTGGCGATTTCATTCGACGCTTTTGGTAACATGTCTTTATATGGTATATTAGTTGAGTTTGTCAGATCTGGACTATTCTGAACGCACGTCATCCTAAGGTAAGGCATATAAAAAATAGCTTCAGCACTAATAAATTCAACAATAAACTGAATTAATATTGATTAAATCAATAAATAGCTTAATCTCTGGCTTTGTTGGAAAATAGAAAATAAATATTTAAAACATTTTTTACAATTTTAACGGTTGAGGATTGCTGATTCTAGGAGAGCATTGTTCTAAGACTGAATGTTTACTTACCTAGAAACCTTTGCTCTGTTACTTTTCCATGAAGTTTTGTCAATCAAGGGTTTTCTTGATAAATTTATGAGCTGTTTCCACTATTTTATTTGGGTTTTCTTACATTTTTTATAGCAAATTTTAATTAAAAACACACAGCAGACACGTTTTTGTGGCAAGAACTGATTGACACTAAAAACAATATGGACGATGCGCCATACAAAATTCTTGAAGCTGATTGGTCATCTCGGATTTGACTTGATTTGAAAATTAATAGTGCTGGATTTGACTATTTTTGATACCACAGCCGCTTTTTAAACCGGTTTCTTTTACAAAATGTGAGGATATGACTGTTTTTGAAAAACACGAACTGTTATTTTGTTAATGATAAACACAGTTCAATACTTAGTTTATTTTTTGTTAATTTTGGATCTGACCAGTTTTGATACCAAACAACTCAATTGCTACTAGTTAGCATGCTCTTTGGCTTCTAATGAGCAAGTGTGTCCGTAACTTAACTCAGTCGTTCAATTGAGCCGATTCACTGAACCGGATCTCTTCATTGAAAGAGACCTACTGAAGCGGCTCGTTCAACTGAGCCGCTTTGCCCGTCTCTAGGTAGCATTATGTTGTAGCATATTTTACAATTTTTTCGTAGAGTTTAAAGTTTTTCAATATTTTAAATGATAGAGATAAACTAATAGAGATACCTCCATTTTTGATACTGAATTATTTAGGCTTAAATATTGTTTCAATAAACACAACAACAAAATCTCTATTAACAGTATGAAATAACGAATAACATGAAATGTTGTTAATACTGATGGTTTGTGTCAAACCTACATAATCAAAGATGTTAATACAATACTGGTGACGCGTGACGCGTGACGTCAGCACTAACCATTCAATAATACCAACTTTACAGTGTGTTTTGACGAGACGTTTAAATATGCACTTTTTAATATTTTTTTAAGAACTCTACTTGAATATTATGAAATAAAACTTATATATTCAGAATCAGCGTTCACAAATCCATACCACTAGAATTGGCTCAACAATGCTTTATGGCAATACATACTAAAACATCCTTTGGCTAAAGAAACTATTTATACCAAGCTCCAATTATGTTTAATATTCTGCCAGACTACATTAAATCTTCCAATTCATTAGCTAAATTTAAAAAGAATGTTAAGATATTTGTGTTAACAGAGGATTGGCATACTATTTTTCATCCTTGTCCTTTTTTAAATAATAAGATTTCAATTTTTAAATAATAAGATTTGTTTTTTAATAAGATTTGTTTTTTAATAATATTTGTTTTTTGAATAATAAGCTTTTTTTAAATAAATAGATTTTATTTGAGTTCCATTTGCCAAAATTAGAGTGTCACCCTAGATGCTTTGAACTAGCTTTGCTTCTTGGTGGGTATAGTAATTAAAGATTTATTTATGGTCTATATTGTTATAAATCAAACTTAAATTACCCATCTGGTCACTAATATGATATTTTTATTTCTTACTTTATTATAATATTTTTGTGTTTTAAATGTAGTGTATTTTAGTATTTTGTGTGTGTAAACTCACTCAAATTTATAAATGTTAACCTCAACACAGGCCTAGTCCTAGTGAGGTTAATTTTTTTTTGGCATGTAAAAAAAAATAAGAATGTATGGTAAGAAGTTATAAATAAACAAATAAAATAAATTGGTCTGTATGAACATATATTTAATGCCATAATATTTTTCACTGGAGTTTCTTATTGGTGAATTTACTGAAGACTTGGCTTAAAGAAAGAATTAACTTGATTTAAGCTTACAATGACATTAATCTAAAGACTTTAAAATTGTTATTTATGTTTTCATTATTTTTCTTTTCTATATATTTTTGTAATTTTTTTAATTGTATTTATATAATTTAAAATGTTACTATTAACTCACTATAATAAGATCTTTAATGTAAATAACCCGTTAGACAAACTGCTAAAAAGTAGTTTATCGGGACTTTTTGTCTTATATTTTTAAAGTGTGTAAAATAAATAAAAAAAAAAAAAAACAAATTTAAAATCACAAATTCTAATTATGTACCCTGTGTAGAAGGTATTGTATACACAGCACTGGAATAAGAGAAAAAAATTACACTGAATGTGAAGGTGGAAGGGATGATAATATAGCTAGGATTCTGTATATTTCAATATAAATATTAGGATTTTTAAGACGTGATTCATCTCGACGATAAAAATTTACAGCTTCGAAAATTACTCAAATGCAGCCGACACAACAGCGTAGGAACAAGAACGGACAATAAAGGGGGATTTTTTTGTGTTGACTAAAATTTTGCTAATTTATTAACTATTTTCTTTGGAATGGTGTTTTTACCTTAGTGTTAAATTTTTATCTTAGTAAATCGCACAACGATAACAATTTTAAAACGTGGACCTTCTAATCACTTTAAACCGATTTTTCTAACTTGAACATTTGCATGGTAATAGGTTATAAAATATTCGTAGATATCCCTTATTGTTTCGACAAAGATTTATTAAGTTTTTTAAAACAATACTTTGTCTTGCTTACCGTAACATATAGTTGAAAAAAAAATCTAACATTGTTTCAAATAAATTTATTTCCATCACAAACAATGTTCGAATCATTAATTTTTCTAAGAGGTTTTTTTGTATTTAACATTATCATCCTCAATTTGTTTATGCTTGTGCTACCGATGAGCTAAATTCCAATACAATGAACTTGACAAACTAAACGATTTCAAATACAGCTGGAAAAAAAATTCTATCGAACTCTGGCAATAGAATTTCATTCTGGTCGGTGCGACTGATTTATATTAGTATTTCAAGGAATGTATTGAAATTGAATGGTTTCCGTTCATTTTGCACCATTTTTATTTTTATTTTGTCTTTCAGATACTGAGTATCGAAAAATAGATGCACAAAACCGCCGGCCAGTTGAAAGCTTTCATAATCTCTGAAAATTTATTTTTTATAGGATCCTCCGGAAAAAGTTGTTAGTCTTTTAGTGAAGAATTAAAATGTTTTTAACTTGCTGCGAAAAAGTTGGTAACGTCGCATTTTGGAAGATTGAGATTGATGAGGTTCCCGTCTTGAAAAAGTTAAGTTATATCTATCATAACATTATATTTTACTCGTAGTTGACCGTTACCGCTTGAATTTAACAAGAATTCCATAAAAATGATTTTTTTTACGTTAGGACCATTAGGAAAATAATTTCCCTCGGTGCCATCCTTTGGGAATGCTGTGTGGAGTTTTTTTTTTTTAATAAAGGAGGGTTAGGAAGACCTGGGAAGGAAAAAGTTAGAAGCGGTGGGTAGGAATCTTGAGGGCAGTGTATCCAAGAGTGACGAATATTTTAATTTATCATTCTCACTGCTTGCAAGGCGACGGGTGTCAGGCTGGAGAGGTCAAACGGACTCTCGATTCCGCCCGCCACTCAATAAATGGGGAGACGCTTCCGCCGCCAAGACCTAGACAATCCTCATCCCATGAACCCGGGCACCCCTGCTAACTCGCCAAACGTAGCGAAGCACTTGAGGTGACCTATGACAAAGGTGTTTATTGTCCAATAAATGGTATCGTGGGGCAGCGGTACCCATATTTGCCTGCATAATTGCAAATGGATTGAATATCGCTCGAATATCTTCTCTTCTACAGAACACATCTTAATTTTACGTAAAGTAAAAAAGTTCCTTAATAATAACTGTATATCTTATACAATCTGTCAATACCTTACACTTTTTAATATATATTTTAAAACTTCACGTTTGTGCATAAATCATTTATGTATCTCACAAATAAGTTTTCTGAAATGTTATTGCCCTTTCAGGGAAACGTCCGCGCGGCTTATTTAATGCAAAATTATAATTATAATTTGAGGCCAAAATACTTGATCAAACTGAAAAATTCTTTATTTAATCAAAATGTACTGTTAGCGGACCTACATGGGGGTCCCTACATTCTGCCGACAGACTAGCTCAGGTTTTAGTCAGCAGAGCGGGAGAGGCCCTCACCACCAGGGTGGTAGGATCTGTGAGGCGTGTGTGTGGCTTCCCTGAAATAAAGCTCCAAATTTCTACGGGCTGGGGGAAGGCAGTGAAACCAGTAACCAGGGTAAACAACAGTTATATTGGGTAAAACACCTGCGTAAACACAATATCACAATAATGCATACAGAGTAATTCAGGGTAGCAATAACAGTTATATCTAAAATGGAGGAATCTGTCCCTATAATCTCTCTGGAAGGGCTATTTATCTCCGCGGTGAATTTACTGTGAACACACGCAAATATGGGGGTATATAACAGCTTGGGTACTCACAGTGAGCGTCTGGGCTCTTGTATCTTCCGTGTCGGGAAAGAATTCGGCCATTCTTGGTGTCATAGTGTATCACTTAGCAAAAACACGTTCCATGCTTCCGCGTGGAACTTTCTGGAATGCGCGCGGAACGATTCTCACATTATGCGTCCGCACTAGACCGGGAGTTGCAGGGAAGTGGCGGTTGGTGGCTCGCTACCGACGGTCTTGGGTTCCGCCGCCGGTAGCGCGCCGGCAAGTTAGCGGAGAGGGAGTGAAACTGTAGTTTGCGCAGTGGCGTGCGCTACAACTTGGGAGGAGGGGCCGAGTAATTTGCAGGGGCGTATTTGTGTATCGTAACACCTCCCCCCGCGCTCGGAAAAAAGCGACGTGGCAATGGAGCAATAGGGCAAGAACCCTCTACGTTACCCGCGGGAGTTGAAAGAGAGATTTGTTGACCAGAGAGAGAGCTGACTAACTTCTTAAAACTAGCTTATGCCATGGGCTAGGTACAATGTTTGTCAGGGTAGGGAGGGGGGTACATAAAATATGAAGAACAGGCAGTTATCACATGAGGGGTGAAACAACATACATATTTATGCAATTGAAAGAACATAAACAAGGTTATGAAAATGTGAAAACAAAGACAAAATTGTGAAAATGTGAAAACAAAGACAAAAATTATGAAAATGTGAAAACAAAGGGCTCAATTTTGGTAGGGTCACGGGGATGCATATTTTGTTGGGAAGTATGCATCAGTTAAGTACCGTGCAATGCCATAGTTGCATTCCATTCCACTAGCAACACTACCAATAGTCCTACTCCTAGCGTCCACGTCCGCGAGCCCTGGGAAATGTGGCCACTGGCAATGCCAGCAGCCATAGCAGATAGGAGAGGATGAATGGCGAATGTCCGACGCCATAAAATCGGGCCCCCCCAACTAAGGGAAGGAAAACCCCTACAGAAAAACCCTGGTCCTCCTGGTAGGGGGTTGAGCAAGAGGCCAATAACCTCTTCTCGTAAAAAAACCTATATTACGAAGCCAAACACAGAGCCTCGGACAACAACTACTGGACTTCGGAAAAGACCCGGCAAACGGATAAAGGATAACGATTTTAAACTTGCTACTTGGAATGTACTATCTCTGCATCGCGCAGGAAGTTTAAGAATTCTCTTAGACGAACTTGCTAAATATAAAACTGACATAACAGCAATCCAGGAGATTAGATGGATAGGAAAGGGAACAATCGAAAAGCGTGACTGTACCATCTTCTACAGCTGTCACGAGAAGGATCATGCATTTGGAACAGGTTTTATTGTCTCAAAAAGGGTAAAGCATTTGGTCAAAGGCTTTACCGCGGTTGATCATAGAATATCACTTATTCGTATATCTGGAAAATTCTTTAATTATAGTATTATTAATGTCCACGCACCCACAGAAGACAAAAGTGATACAGAAAAAGACACCTTCTACGCAAAGCTCTCGAAAACCTATCAGGACTGCCCAAACCATGATGTCAAGATAGTGATAGGGGATTTTAATGCAAAGATAGGAAGGGAATCAGTGTATAGACCTACAGTTGGAGCACATAGCCTGCACGCAGAATCTAATGATAATGGTACAAAATTAATTGATTTTGCAACGTCCCACAATGTGATTGTGAGTAGCACATGTTTCCCAAGAAAAGATATATATAAAGGAACATGGAGAACACCAGATGGTAGAAATGTTAACCAGATAGACCACCTACTTGTTGAGGCAAGGCATAAATCTGATTTAATGAGCATACGAACATACCGTGGAGCAAATGTTGACTCGGATCATTACCTTGTTATCTCCAAAATACGGAGTAGAATATCAAACGTGAAGAAACAGAGGGGATCGCGCACAAATAAATTTGATATTGAAAGCCTAAAAGTACCAGAAACAGCAGAAAAGTTCATTACAACCATAAATCATAAGTTGGATGACATCAGCGACCATGTGGAACAACATGATATTAACTCATACTGGGATGGTGTTAAGTCTGTGATTACCAATGCAGCTGACGAAATTCTGGGAAGCAGGCAAACATAACCAAGAGAATTATGGTTCGATGCAGAATGCCAACAAGCAACCAATGTGAAGAATGACGCATATCTAAGAATGCAACAGCGACATCGTACACGGCAAGCAGAGATGGAATACAGAGAACTAAGAAAGCATGAGAAAAAACTGCACAGAAGGAAGAAACGAGTATTTCTCGAGAACCAAATCAAGGAAGTGGAACTAGCCAATTCCCAAAACAGAAATCGACTTTTCTATCAGAAGGTAAACCATCAAAGAAAAGAATACAAGCCCAGAATTACAATGTGCTACGACAGCGAGGGAAATATTTTGAATGAAAAGTCAAGAATTCTGAATAGATGGGTGGAATATTTTGATGCTCTGCTAAACGGAAGTGTAGATGAGAGTGTGGGTGAAAATTTGACAAGGGATGGAAACATCACTGATGGTGGTACTAATGATGATGACAATGTCGAGCCGCCACCAACATTAGAAGAAGTAGTGGGTGCCATTAAAAGTCTACATAACAATAAATCACCTGGAACTAACAACATTTCTGCAGAGTTATTCAAATATGGCGGAGAGAACCTTCAAGTCCATATATATAATATCATTAAATCCATCTGGTGCTCTGAGACTCTGCCAAGTGAATGGAACTGTGGAATAATTTGCCCTCTTCACAAGAAAGGAGACCCTATGAACTGCTCTAACTATAGGGGCATAACGCTGCTGAATATCTCATACAAGATCCTATCAAATGTACTGTGTGGTAGGCTTATGAAATATTCGGATGGCATAATTGGCCAATATCAAACTGGGTTCCGTAAGGAGAAATCTACAACTGATCAAATCTTTTCACTGAGACAGATACTGGAAAAAACAATATGTAGAATTTAATGTTGATACATACCATCTCTTCATAGATTTTAAGGCTGCCTATGACACGGTAAATAGAGAAAGACTGTACAGAGCCTTGGATGAATTTAATATCCCAAGAAAACTGGTAAACTTAGTAAGGCTCACAATGTCTAATGTTGAGTGCCGAGTCAGAATACAACAGGATCTGTCAGACACCCTAAAGACCTTCAATGGACTAAGACAAGGAGATGCACTTGCCTGCATTTTATTCAATTTAGCGCTGGAAAAGGCCATCCGAAATGCAGGTATACAAACCACAGGCCATATTTTTAACAAGTCTGTTCAGCTCCTTGCTTATGCTGACGATATAGATATCATCGCACGCTCAGAATATGAACTAAAATCGGCGTTTAAAAGCTTAGCTACGTCGGCAAGGAACATGGGATTGGTCATCAACGAGGGGAAGACAAAATATATGCCCGTACATGGACGCCAGAAACCACCAAGTATACAGATAGATAATTATAAAAAACACCTGCGTAAACACAATATCACAATAATGCATACAGAGTAATTCAGGGTAGCAATAACAGTTATATCTAAAATGGAGGAATCTGTCCCTATAATCTCTCTGGAAGGGCTATTTATCTCCGCGGTGAATTTACTGCGGACACACGCAAATATGGGGGTATATAACAGCTTGGGTACTCACAGTGAGCGTCTGGGCTCTTGTATCTTCCGTGTCGGGAAAGAATTCGGCCATTCTTGGTGTCCTAGTGTATCACTTAGCAAAAACACGTTCCATGCTTCCGCGTGAAACTTTCTGGAATGCGCGCGGAACGATTCTCACATTATGCGTGCGCACTAGACCGGGAGTTGCAAGGAAGTGGCGGTTGGTGGCTCGCTACCGACGGTCTTGGGTTCCGCCGCCGGTAGCGCGCCGGCAAGCTAGCGGAGAGGGAGTGAAACTGTAGTTTGCGCAGTGGCGTGCGCTACAACTTGGGAGGAGGGGCCGAGTAATTTGCAGGGGCGTATTTGTGTATCCTAACAGTACACAAAGTACTTATCTAATACGGACATGTGACTCCTTTATTTATTTGTTTCTCAAGATATTAAATATGGTGATCGGTCAACTCAGAATGAAGCCAACTCAGAACAACTTCAGAAAGGCCATAAAGAGTTTTGACAAACGTATTGGTTAAATAAGTTACGTTAAACTAGGGTTAACGGCAATTTTAATTATTTTTTTCCATAGCTTTTTATGACTTTTTGTTGAGGTGTTGAGTTGACTTGATTCTGAGTTGGCATGGAACCATAAGATATATTCCATTATAAATTAATTTAATTTTTTTATTGGAATAACACTTTTCTGATAATTTTTAAAGGTTATTATGTATTGTATATATCTTGAGTTCTAGTCCCAGTTGCAATCGTTAGCGTTTTAATATTACTTGTTATTTTCCAAATTTCGTTCAGATTTGTTAGTATTATCTTCTTCTTCAATGATAAATTAAATTTTTCACCATTTTAAAGGCAAGATTGGCATTTTTTTACGAGCTATTGGTAAATATTAAAACATTAATCCTGCCTTCTTCTTAGTGTGCCCTATCAGGTTCCCCCGACGCGACGTTGGCGATCACTCTTTGCGCTGCACCTAATAGCTCCCCCACACTTCTAACACCGGTCCACACTCGTTAATTTTGCAGCCAAGGCATTTATCTCCTACCAGGCCCTCGGCGACCCTCTATCTTACATTTTAATATTAATTGGAGCGAGTGATTTTCTCCCCTCGAGAATCCTACCTAATTTCAGAGAATACTACGTAATCTTCACTGATCAAATCTTTTCACTGAGACAGATACTGGAAAAAACAATAGAATTTAATGTTGATACATACCATCTCTTCATAGATTTTAAGGCTGCCTATGACACGGTAAATAGAGAAAGACTGTACAGAGCCCTGGATGAATTTAATATCCCAAGAAAACTGGTAAACTTAGTAAGGCTCACAATGTCTAATGTTGAGTGCCGAGTCAGAATACAACAGGATCTGTCAGACACCCTAAAGACCTACAATGGACTAAGACAAGGAGATGCACTTGCCTGCATTTTATTCAATTTAGCGCTGGAAAAGGCCATCCGAAATGCAGGTATACAAACCACAGGCCATATTTTTAACAAGTCTGTTCAGCTCCTTGCTTATGCTGACGATATAGATATCATCGCACGCTCAGAATATGAACTAAAATCGGCGTTTAAAAGCTTAGCTACGTCGGCAAGGAACATGGGATTGGTCATCAACGAGGGGAAGACAAAATATATGCCCGTACATGGACGCCAGAAACCACCAAGTATACAGATAGATAATTATACATTTGAAACTGTCAACGAGTTTGTATATCTCGGTACTATGGTGACAAATGACAACAATGTATCCAGCGAAATCAAAAGAAGAATAGTAGCTGCAAATCGATACTACTTTGGGCTACAGAAGCATATGAAATCTCGCCACCTTACCAGAAGAACTAAAGTCCTGCTTTACAAGACCCTTATACGACCTGTTCTTATGTATGGTTCGGAATGCTGGACAATCAGTAAGGGTGATGAAGGAGCCCTAGAAAGTTTTGAAAGGAAGGTGCTGCGAAGGATTTACGGCCCAGTCTGTGATAATGGAGAATGGCGTATCAGATACAACCAGGAGCTATACGATCTTTACGAGGACCCTAATAACTCCAAGGAAATCAAAACTGGAAGACTCAGGTGGGCTGGACATATCCAGAGAATGAGCGAAGGAGATATTCCAAAGCGAATTATGGATGGTGCACCTGGGGGTCGGAGAAGAGTTGGAAGACCAAAGCTTCGATGGCTGGATGGAGTGGTGAAGGATGCAAGCACCATCGGCATCCGAAACTGGCGCAACGCAGCACAACACCGACAGTCATGGAGGCAGGCTCTGCTGGAGGCCAAGACCCGACCTGGGTTGTAGAGCCACAGATGATGATGATGATGACTACGTAATCTTCTTTTAAATAGCGATAGCGTTTATTGGGTCGACTTTTTGATTTGTGTATGATTTTTTTGTATTTGAACGTAAATTCGTAGTTTGTTATTTGAATTTAAGCACGTTAGTCTTTTTAATAATTAATATATTGTTTATTTTACATTTCTCTATATTTATGTACCAGAGAGGGCAATATACTTGTACATGTGTTTTTAAAATATAATCTTTCACACAAATAATTACCTCCAAAATTTTTCTTTTATGGCCTATATTTTATAATTTTAAATAAACCAGCAAATATGATTTATGACACTTAATGATTAAAAAATTTATTATTGAATTTGGTTGGGTATTTTGGGATCAAATCCAAATTTATGTTTTGTATTAAAAAAGCCGCGAAGAAGTTCTTCTCAACTAGGGGTGCAATTTATTGTTATTATCCTTATTAAAGTTAAGTGGAAACTATTTTCTGAAGAAAAAAAATTATGCATTTTCAACCAAAGTGAAATCTCGTCACATCGTTTTGCTGTTTTTTTTATTATTTATTTATTATGAATTAACGCCTATTTACGGCTTTTACACAGGAATTACAAAATTAGGAATTTGGATATATATTTATAGATACGAAAAATTAAAGTATTATAAATATAAACGAGAAAAATACAAGTGGGAAAGTACATGAGAGTTAGATGAAAAGTTCACATGACAAAATACTTAAAAGTAAGTATTGCAGTAACAACACAAAAGTAAGCTATTTTAAATACAAGTATGTAGAAAAAAAGAAAATTAAATACACCACGGGTACGTACACGCATTATTTTGAAAAGTACTTTGAAAGTTCAAAAATAACTTCGTAAAGTAGGCAATAAAACAAATTTATAAAATATCGGAAATAAACTGTTTACGGAAGTAAATTGCTAAAGAATAGAAACTCATTCAAAGTTTATTTGATACTAAGGGAACTGAAAGGCGCTGACAAACAGCTTTAAATAATGAATACGTTTTAAGATTTTCACCGCCAAAAGTATTTTCGTTGTTTGTTCTTGGGATGTTATGCCGTGATGCGCTACCTCCTTATTTAGCCAACGTTTCGGACAGCGTTGAAGTGTCCATCATCAGGGCAGATTCTTTAAATAATGTTTCTAAGTCGATTTGCTTTCAATATTTATAGTATCATCAAGAACATATATTTATTACCAAGTATACGCAGACGATACATCATGGAGTTTAATTCAGCGTTTAAACCTGTATTATTGCAACTACTACTAAAACGTCCGATGGTTTATTTTTTAAATGAAATCTCGTTATGCCGTTTTCTGTTTTAACTGTTAAAACCTCTGTTCGTTTATTTTTAGGCGAAATCTCGTTAGCCGTTTTCTGTTAACTGTTAAAACCACTGATGATTTATTTTTAGGTTTTCAAACTTACTCTGGAATTTACCTGCTTTCGTTCCAAAATCCATTCTTTCACAATGGGCTCATTTGACGAAGCAAACTGTTTGATATTAATTCGTCCACAACAAATAAAGAGGACCGTAATTTTTTATGACCATTAAAATTAATCTGCCACCATTTCACACATTTTTGTTTCTCTTCGTAGGCAAAACATAGATTTTATCAACGATCTCTTCGTGTAGATAGTATTTTAAGTACATTGCTTATAACCAACGTAAATAATTTATATTAAAAAGGTATTTTAAGAATTAAGTGGGTAGGTACCTACCTACTTGGTTTAATAGTTTTCTAATAGCAGCTTACAGAAGCAATGGAATCGTAATTTAGTCATCGGTAAGTCCCTGGGGCAAAATTAATGGGGATGTGTGAATACTTTAGAAGCTGGAGACGGAAAGCAATTAATACTGATCTAAACAGAAGGACAAGTGTAGACAGGAAATGGGGGACTGAATGTTGTATTCGATAAAGTGAGGCTAGGAGCTTCCGGGTGACTTATATTATATATAAGTCACCCGTCACCCCAGACTTATACTTATAACCCTGACGTCAGACACGTGTTATTTACTTACGCTACTATTTTTTGTTAATGCTACTACTTACTTGGCTTACTTAAAATAAAGACAAAACTTGAAATTCAGTTTAAATTTGGACATTATCGACTGCATAGGTACACCACATTGACATAGACTGGTTCCGAGACCCGTAATCAGCAGATTCAATCGTAAAAAAAATCAGTGCGCTTTAATTTGACGGTGTTTAATTCGTTTGTAAATAAAGATTTATGAATTTTACGTATAATAATGAAATAAAACTAATATATTCAGAAAAGAATAAGCTTTTCTAACCCAAAATAATATACATCTACCACATCTGCCGGATCTGCCCTGATGATGGACACTGCAACGCTGTCCGAAACGTTGGCTAAAGAAGGAGGTAGCGCAACACGGCATAACACCCCAAAAACAAATTACCAAAATAATTTTACTCATTGGAGTTCCTTATTCCCAATTTTAAAATTGTAACTGATTTATCCAGAATGAGGTGTCTCCTGCAATTTAATTTCATACGAAATATGATTTTACGAATGTGGTTGGGCGTTTACATAATTCATAGCTACACTTACCTACATAAATCTACATGTATTATACACTCTGTGCTTGTAGCTTGATTGTCACGTATTCCTTTCCTATCCATTCATATCATGTTTCTTTTCCCCATCCTATCCCACCCCTATGTACCTGTTATTTCGTTACCATAACAAATCAGTGTCGTCAATCGAAACTCGCCATGTAAGCATATAATTTCCCGCTCCCCGCATCCTCAAACTGAATCCGCATACCGCAAGTATATAAATTCATGAATAAACCAGTCAAGATAGCAGTGTCACAAGTTACCGCAGTAAGTCCCTTCCTTCTTTTCCTTTAAGTGCATTATTTCTACTTGTACAGTGGTCTTTCACACACCTATGTATTGTTATGGTACGCCCTAAACGACAGAATTCGAGTCCATGGGAGCACCACCGCGGACAGCAACACCCCGCTCCCCCCTGTTTCCTGCTTCCTACCTCCTCTCCTCTCTGCACTCCCGCGCGCACCAACGCGTCCCGCCAGTCGAGAATTGCAAGCGGCCTCGGGAACACGTTACGCTCCCCGGATCGAACACCGAGTTCGCGGCTAATTTCTGTCGACCAATTTGAACGCAATTACATCTGCGATGTTAATTGAAGTACATACGGGTTTTAGCGCTGGTATTCTGCCATGCCTGTGTGAACTTCGGGTCCTGTCCTAGACTCGGAAGTGCCCCTGCTGAACCCGGAAGGCGTGGATCCCCGAACATCATGTAAGCTGTACAAATATTCCCTCTTCTGTTTGTGTCCTTTAACGATAGACTGTAAACCCTCGCGAAAAGCCATCACTCAGGGAGTTTCGTTTCAGAGATCACGAGGTATAAACACGATAGCTAGGTTTGTGTAATATGCATTTCTTGTATTGAATTGTACTGTAATAACCTATGAAACTGTGTTTTGAATTTGCAATACATGAATCTATTTAACTCAATCCTGTTGTTATTCTGCCTCGGCAGGAGCATTTCCTAGAGTGTATTTCCCGGACGACCGTGGGGGAGAGAGAGAGTTCCGAAGCATTCGTGCGACCTGCCCCTGGAATAGAGGGTACTTTTGTCTCTGCTGTGAGCTGGCCTGGGACATGTTAGGGCCCATCATAACAACTGTCGCCATAGCGTGGGGCCTCGGAATTTTTTCTTCTCTCTATCACGATCGCTTCGCGGAGTGCAACTCGTCGAAATCCTCCCTGTACAGGAATTGTTTTGTGAACATTAATTATACCTTGTTATTCTACACCCAGTGTACAGTGAATTCTGTGAAAAAACCACAGAAACCTATGTGTAAATTGGATCCATAACACAGATCTGATTGTAACCATGAATCACGCCGCAATTGAAAACACGGCCATTTTGGAAGCTACTAGAAAGCGCCAATACTTTTAACCGCGAACTTGACTGCGCAGGCGTGACTCTTTTGTTCACCAAGCTACGGTCAATTTCGCGCCAATCTCAACGGCAAATGTTCACGCGGTAAATACCTATTCTCTGGATTGCGCGCGCAAGTGCTTTGTCTCGCGCCAAAATTCCAACGGAAAAAACCCGTCGGAAAGAAATAATTAACTGTTGCTATGCAGCGTTTATAATCAAATCGCCCTTTTATGACTGAACCGGATAGCAACGGAAATTATTATTATAAATTTGATTCTGGAACCCCAGTTATTTTGCGAATTCCTGAATCAAAAATTTCGGACTTACGTTTTTTTTGTTGTTTCTGTACAATATACCAATTGGCCTACTTGTGTCTGTCAAATTAGTGCAACTTATATTTCACCAAATGGACAAAATAATGACTTTTTTTCCCATTCTACATTACAGGTACCGTTTTTTTCAGCATAAGTGTAATGTGAATTGTGTTTTTTTTCCTTACATAAAGAAAAGTGAAATAATAATAAAACAAATGATTGATTCCATGAATAAATAAAATAATTTTAATGTGGTTGTCGTAACGAATCCCATATTCAGTTATTTTCATCCGGAAGTTTGTTCTTATTTGACAGAAGAGTGCCTTTTGTGAATTTTAGTGCCTTTCTCAGTGCAAAGTGAAGTGAAAAAAATAAAAAAGCCGTTTTCTAAAGGTCAGTCCTGGCAATTTTTTTTGAAAATAAATAAATACTTGTGAATTTCACAGTTTTCTCAAAAGTGGTCAGTGAAACACAGAAACCTTTACTACTAAGGTCTTTCCACGCAAAATTTTTTTTCGTATGCCTTCCTTTGACAAAGATTCTGGTGTCATTTATACCAAATTGTAGTATGAAATACAGTTTTCTATAACTATTTTAGAAGTGCCAACCAGTGGTTACCAAGTGAAAAGTGCCTCACAAAATTAATTTTGCGTTTGCTAAAGGAAACCCCTGGCAAAATTTTTTTTCACCACCCGGGAAACTCACAGTGGAAAACAATCAAGCTATGGCATCATCCAATTTGGGTATCATTCCCAACGTGCACAACTTATCCAAAACTCACTTAAAAACTGCTTTAAGGGATAGAGGACTCTCGCCATCAAGCAAATCTAAATCTACATTAAAGGCTTATGCACTTCTATTTAACAAAAAGTACATTAAGAGAATAAACCTCGCCCCCTCAAGCGAAAATAATTCACGCTCGGCTACGCAAGTTTTGGATAATCTTGTTCCTAACAAAGAACCTATGCCTCAAGTAATGGTAAAACAGGACATCGCACCCACCTTGACACAAGATAAAACTTACGATTTATCCTCTTGGAAAGTTAAATATAATGGCGTCTCCGATGTGCTGGATTTCATCGACCGTATCGAAGAAACGGCTACAATCAAAAATATCCCATTCGAGATTCTACGAAAAAACTTCATAGAACTCATCTCCCCAGAATTGATACCCTGGCACCGCATTCAAAAAACTAAATGCAAAGATTGGAATAAACTCAGATCTGCCCTAATCTCGAGCTTCGGAAAAACTAAAGCCCAGCACAGGATCAAATTATCTTTACTATCTATTAAACAGCTGGTAAATGAACCTGTAGCAACATTCATAGAAAGGGCTGAATCCATTAACATCAAGCTTTCACATTTCGGAAGCTGAACTATTACCAGTCATAACTGATGGCCTTTTAAGCAAATACGAGAACATCATCACCTCGCAGAAAATTGCATCCCTGGCCCAGTTAAACGAGGTCTGTCTCCTTCTGGAATCATACCAGGATAGGAAGAACATAAAGAATGTGTCAAATAATGTAGTTGTGCCAAGCCGTTCGTCTGGTTTAAAACCAGAATTCGACAACAAAAAAGTGTGCTCTTTTTGCAAAAAAGTAGGCCATCTGGCCACTACTTGTTTCAAGCAAGCGAGGTTTCTGGAATCCAAGGAACCCCGAACTTTCAAGAGGCATCACTCCAGGGACCGCTCTCCTCCACGCCACGAACTGCGCAATATTTTCAAGAAATCAAGGCACAACATGGAAAGGTTACAAAACCCAAGCGATGTCAGACCTCAGGTGGATTTCTCCAAGCCCCCACCAAATTTCTACATGAAGAGGCCAAAAAACTAAATATTAACCTCTCAGGCACCCATTCTGAACCAAGGTCTAAAGAATAGACTGATTGGTTAGCACACATTAAGTATTTTAACCAGACCTTAAATGTTTCTTCGGTTTGTTGCAAACAAGCTAAAGATGGGAGACCCTATGCTTCTTTCTCTGTTAACAATGTGACCTTTTCCGGATTACTCGATAGTGGGGCATCTATCAGCTGTCTTGGCAACAATGCTCACTTGCCTTTTGTTAACAGTGATTTTAGAATTTCGCCCCAATCGACACACCTGACGACTGCAGATAATGTTTCTCAGCCGGTCATCGGTGCCCTTGCCCTGCCAATTAATTGTAACAATAAAATAGTTACAATCAATTTTCTAATAGTGCCCTCTATATCCCAGAATTTCATCCTTGGCGTTGACTTCTGGAAGGCATTCAATGTTGCTCCCCAAGTATTTAATACTCTTGGCGAAACCTCCACTGCCGCTCAAATTAGTGAGATCCGCACAATAATACCTCACGAAAATTTAAGCACGGACCAGGCTCTCCAACTAAAGGAAATGGTCAATAAATTCGAATCAATATCCTTCGAAAAATGTGGACTAGGTTTGACAAATTTGGTGGAACACCATATCAAAACCAATGGCCCACCCATCAAGCAACGTTATTACAACTTAGCCCCCCAAAAACTTAAACTTTTAGAAAACGAACTTGACGAAATGTTAAAAATGGGTGTGGTGGTTCCCAGCAGAAGTGCATGGACCAACCCAACTCTTTTGGTTTCTAAAAAAGACGGCTCTGCACGTTTCTGTCTCGACAGTAGACGTTTAAACTCTTGCACGGAAGCTGATGCGTATCCCTTACCAAGCTGCGTAACGCCAAGTTCATCTCTTCTGTCGATCTCAGCAAAGCGTTTTGGCAAATACCCTTGGACGCAGAATCGTGCGAAAAAACTGCTTTCGTTGTACCTGGTAGGGGAATGTTCCATTTTAAAAGATTACCCTTTGGTCTAAAAAACAGCCCCGCCGAGTTACAAAGACTGATGGACAAACTTTTCGGTCCTGAAGTCGATAATAGCCTGTTTTGTTACCTTGACGACCTCATCATCGTCAGCGATACCTTTGAAAAACACCTATTAATGCTGGAAAAAGTTTTCCAACAACTCAAGTTCGCTGGTTTAACCATCAACTTGAAGAAGTCTGAATTCTGTAAGTCCCGTCTACGTTATCTGGGATTCATTGTCGACGAAAAAGGTCTAAGAACAGACCCCGCTAAGGTGGAAGCCATGGCAAATTTTCCCCGACCCAAAAACGCGAAGGAAGTCAAAGGTTTCCTTGGACTTGCAGGTTACTACAGGAGATTCATCAAAGACTTTTCCACTATTGCAGCCCCCTTAAATAAAATTACCGGCATTCGTAAAGGTGTCAGCAATTTCCGATGGTCTGTCGAAACTGAAGAAGCGTTCACAACTTTAAAAAATGCCCTTCAAAAAGCTCCCGTTCTGAATTGCCCGGATTTTGCACTCTCTTTTACCCTCCACACGGATGCCTCCAATGTAGGAATCGGTGGAGTCCTTACTCAAGAATTCCCAGATGGCGAACACCCTGTAGCGTATTTTTCCCGTACACTAAACAAACACGAGAAAAACTACGGAATTACCGAGAAGGAATTATTGGCTGTATTGGATTCTGTTCACCATTTCCGCGGTTACATAGACGGTAGCAAATTTACTGTAGTCACAGACCATAGTAGTTTGAAATGGTTGATCTCTTTAAGTAATCCCTCCGGTAGGCTCGCTCGCTGGTCCTCCCGTTTGTCTCAATACAATTTTGATGTTGTTCACCGTAAAGGCGCGGACAATATTGTTCCCGACGCCCTTTCAAGAATTGAACTAGCTTCATTAAATGTTGACACAATTGCCCCCCCTCCATCTACAAAAGATGAATGGTACTTGAAAATCTTCGAAGGTTGCAAAAATAACCAACAAAAGTTTCCTAATTTTATCATAAAAGAAGGACAACTATACCGTAATTGCAAGGCACCACTATCCATCCTCGAAGATTACTCGTGGAAACTTGGCGTTCCCCTCGAAGGTAGAGAACAAATAATCATTGACAATCATAGTGCTCCCGACTCCATACACCCAGGAAATTTCAAGACGTATAAAAAAATCGCCTTGAAGTATTATTGGCCTGGTCTCTTTAAGCAAATTCGCAATTACATCTCTAAATGTGAAACTTGTAAAGCTTATAAACATAGCACGGCAGCACCTGCCGGCCTAATGGGTAATCCCAAACGTGCCGACAGACCCCTACAATCATTGTCAATGGACCTCGTCGGACCCTTTCCTCGAAGTTATGCCGGACACATGCACATACTTAGTGTAGTGGATGTTTTCACTAAATTCTGTTGGATCTTCCCTTTAAAAAGAGCCAACGCGTCCGCCATCATCAAACTCCTGGAAAAACACATTTTTATACCTTACGGAACACCCAGAACCATAATAGTTGATAACGGAAAACAATTTATTGCCCAAGAATTCAAAGATTTTCTTGCCAAATACGGAATCAAGGACATTTACTATAACACCTTGTATACTCCACAGAATAACACTGTCGAACGTTATAACCAGACAATCAACACAGCTCTAGCTATTCTAGTTGATAAAGATCAACGTACTTGGTGTAAAAACCTAGATAAAATTCAGGCTGCTATGAACAACACGGTTAACCTGGCCACTGGTTACACACCTTTCTTCTTAAAACACGGTATGGAACAAGTTGTTCACGGTTCTCTACATAGGGACACAAACTTTCCTACGTCAATTGCCGCCACAAGCAACCCTACCGCGGACTATGCCCATCGTCTGGAAGAACTGTCGGCCATCTACAGTGAAGTCACTGATGCTTTACTCCTGGCTCATCAAAAGAGCGCGGACAGATACAACCTACGTAGGAAACATGTCACCTTCAATACTGGAGACATAGTTTGGAGAAAGAACAAAACACTTTCCCAAGGAGCCATGTATTTCTCTGCCAAGCTGGCACCACGTTTCGTGAAGGCCAAAGTTCTAAGAAAGATATCAGATCTAGTGTACTCTTTGTCTGACTCCTCTGGAAAGCACATTGGTAATTACCATATTAAGGATATTGCAAAGACTGGAAGTGAGGAGTCAAGTAAAACTGCCCACACTATCTCAGCAAACTCAAAATGATCCAGTGTGTATCACCACAACCCTTTGGTAAGCACATCAAGTCTTACAATGACTGGCGTGTAAAGTGTCAATTACATGTCCACCCTTTCGTTGATGAAACGAATATTGTTAAAAAATCATTTTTGTAAATTTATGTACACTCCACGGCGTAGTTTGCCCCGTTCATGTTTATGAATTGGCAACCACCGTAATTTTTGTTCCACACGTTTTTTGTTTTTTTTCTTTTTTCTCACCTGTTCCAAAATTGATCACTTTAGAGCAGAGACACCCCTCGAGTCACAGTGTTTGGGAAGTCATGAACCCAAATCATTGCCTCTCAACCCCTCACACTACGCAACGTTCATGCCATGGCACGCTTTGCTATGTAATGCAATATTGTAATTTTCACCATTTTTGTTTGTTGTTTTTTCATCATATCGGAAGGAATCTCTTCAAAATTTTTTCTTTTATGTTCTGTAAGTACTGGAGCGTCGTTCTAAAGTCGGATTTGGTAAACTCCAAAGCGTTAAATCACGACCCAGGACTAGTAAACCATCTTAACATGCTCCATATTTTACTCATCATGGTAAAAATAAGTGGTTACTCACATAATCACATTCCTTGTGAACAGTAGTTTTCAATTTTTCTCAAATGTTAAAAAATTGATGGCGTCCTACCCGAGCTCTTTGCTAACAAATTGGATTTTGACACGTCCATTTTGAAATCATATGTATACAAATAAAGGAAAAGCCTTTAAATTGGTCTTTCCACCCTTATACAAATCTTCTTGGGCCCCTTTCAACTAAAGTACGTAAAACCAAATACTCGGTCTTTTGTTGTTATAAGAAGTCCTCGATTTGTCCCTCTTCACAACATGTATGTCTTGTATTACATGCCTCAACCCTGACGGAAAAGGTTAATAAAACCTAACGGCAGCCCTGTTTTCCGTAGATAAATAACCGCAGTTTAACGTAAATCATCAATGTTTTGTTTGATCATCGTTTTGCAAACATAGGCATTCAACTCTTGTTTCGCCATTTAACCAAGTATTTGCAACCTAAATTGCACATAACCTGGTATGTTGTAACTGCACAAAGGGTATGTAAAACCACAATTGGTCCCTTTTGTTTGTCCCCACCGAAGTTGCTACAATAGGCAGTATGTAAAACCATATAGGTCTGTCTTTGTTTGTCACATGGTGTAAACAGAAATGTACTCTGTCATCACCCCGCCTTTATAACATACGAAGTGACATTAAATTGTTTACCTCCTTGTTATTCTATCGTACGCTCCTGGGCTACGGAGTTAGTTAATCTAACAAATCTTCATATACTGTGTTAAAACAAGCATTGTTAACGTTTATTGTGTTGTATTTAAACGCAACCCTGTTACATTATAGGAGGGATCCTTAAAATACCTGCCACAATACGAGAAGTTCGTCATAATCACTTTTGCTCATAGCTAAATGTTATTGAGTTGGTCGTGTGACATATTTGTCATGAGTACCGTTTCGTACATTCTATTTTGGTCGTGTGACATATTTGCCATGAGTACCACCCTTTTGTATAACCTGTTCTGGTCGTGCGTCATTTATTTGCCGTGAGCACCGCTTTTATGTATAATTGTGTATAAACTCTGTACACTACACGTGGAGACGTTAAAACACTTACCGTGATTCATGTGAACGACATAATATCGGTTTTGCCATCTTCTTTAAGATGCATTGTATAAGCTCTTTGACTTCTGTCTATAATTGAGTTATATCTTGTGTGTACTTACATATTTTGTACACTATACGTGGAGACGTTAAAACACTTACCATGAGTCGTGCGAACGAAATAATATTAAACCTTTTGTGTGCGATCTACGAAATGTAGTCCACAACCCTTTGTTGTCATTCAACGCCGATGCCCGTGGACTTCCTGTTTTTTTACTTCTTTGCAAAAGGAAAGAAGCCCAGGAATATCTACTATCCCAAAAGGACTAGTTTTCAGCTTCACTGTCAATTATGGGGCATAGTGCTGTGGGAGTTAATCGATTGAGCACAAAACCACCTAACTCGTTGTCTGGAGAACGAATAAGAAAACCCCCAGGTTTGTGAAATTGGAGCAAGGGTCTGTCTTTTCTCACAATCATGTAGAAGTTTTAAAATGACCCCTAATCTTTTGCCCAATACACGCGAAAGATTAGCCTCTTTGTTATAATGTGTATTCAAATTTCTCCTCACCCTTTTCTGATAAATGTAAAGAGTCAGGAAATCTGCTGGTTGATTATGTTTCATTTTCACATAGAGTTTGAATTGGAAATTAGTCCAGTCTCTAGCAAATTTCGTAACTCGTCTCCCTTCTCCCCTCCTCCCCCCATTCCCCCATGTTCTCAAATTATGTTATGAAGTGAAAAATCTGTCGTTGACCATATTTCGCCCTCACTTGGAGTTCGAATAGGTAACTGTCCGGTTATCTACAGGTTTTCCCCCTCAATCTCTGCATATGTCTCACCTTTTTTCTCTTTCTCAATTCTACGAAACACATTCATGAATGTTGGATATGTACGATATGCACTTGGCGTAACGTCTGTCTCCTTTTTGACAACCTTTATTCATGAATTGGTTTCCCTTTGCCGTGACTAGTTCACGATTCTTTGTCTTGTTCTTTGAAATTCTACGAAAATGTTACCATCTTATGTTAACATAGGCCATAGAGGGCCGGTTGTTTTTTAACCAAGACATATTGTCACTCGGCAAGCGCCAAGTCATCCTGGAAAAGGAAAATGTTCATGTAATCACAATTTAGTTAGGAATCTCTCTTCGTCACTCTCTGAGTCGGTGGTTAAAATTTCGTTTATTTCATTTTCTGGACACATTTTGTTTCTCTCCAAACCTTTTCTTCATTGGTCCCTAGGCAGGTAAACTTCAAGAATTTTGCTCTAATAATAATTTCTCCCGGATTTAAAAAGAAGCCCAGGCGGATGTCATCACCAACAGCCAAGCTGAGCTTCACTTCCTGACAGCACGCGCTGTGGTTACAAGGTCCCTCCTGCTGCCATTTTCTACGTATTTGTTCCTGAAAGCACAGACCATACCGCTCATATGTATGTTGTCTTGTCGTGCCACAGCAAGCTGAGTTGTCCCACCATACATTATGACACTCTAAACTACCTTTTGGGCACGCTAGCCCCTAGGTTTGTTCTTACTCTTGCTATCAATGCCAACCTTGCCGTCTCTTGCTCTGTCATGCAGTGACGCATATATCGTCATGTGTAAACCATCATTACCTTGACCCACCAGTATTCGCTGAATGCGTACCAATACAAGTTATCTTGAGCTACATTATGCTTCAATAACCATTATATACGATCCGTGTTTACCATAATAACACTTAGGATTCGTACTGGCATGTCTGCAGATACTGGATTCTTCTCTTCAATGGCCTCTGTAACCATAGTCGCGGCACAGCAACCACAGTCTCCACTTCGTGAACTTCAACGTCTTCGACCAAACCAGGTGTTTTCTAAGGCCTAAGTGTACTCTTGAGTGTTATCTCAAATGGGTCTGATTGCAGTGATAATGTAATCCTTAGAATCTGTGAAACCACGTCCTTTTCTTCGAAATTCTCCGAAACCAAACAAATCCACGCTTCGCAAACTTAGCTCCCAGACCAATGAAACCTTAGAATCACACTTTTTCTCTTCTCTTGTACAAATGTATTGTCACTCTTTCAATTGCATAACCATGTGTATTGTCATTTTTTCAATTGCATAACCATGTGTATTGTTATTTTCAATTGCATAACCTTGTATGTTGTTTTACACCATGTACTTTCCCCAAAGTTGTCTTTTCCAAACATTCTATGTACCCCCATCCATTCCCTACAAACATTGTGACCTAAACTATAGCATAAACTGTATGTTCTAGCTAGGCAATCTCTCAAGCAACGAATCTCTCAAAAACCCCGATGGAAGCATAAGAGGATTTTTTTTCCCTACAGCTCCATTGCCACGTCGCTTTTTTTCCAAGCGCGGGGGGAAGTGTTATGGTACGCCCTAAACGACAGAATTCGAGTCCATGGGAGCACCACCGCGGACAGCAACACCCCGCTCCCCCCTGTTTCCTGCTTCCTACCTCCTCTCCTCTCTGCACTCCCGCGCGCACCAACGCGTCCCGCCAGTCGAGAATTGCAAGCGGCCTCGGGAACACGTTACGCTCCCCGGATCGAACACCGAGTTCGCGGCTAATTTCTGTAGACCAATTTGAACGCAATTACATCTGCGATGTTAATTGAAGTACATACGGGTTTTAGCGCTGGTATTCTGCCATGCCTGTGTGAACTTCGGGTCCTGTCCTAGACTCGGAAGTGCCCCTGCTGAACCCGGAAGGCGTGGATCCCCGAACATCATGTAAGCTGTACAAATATTCCCTCTTCTGTTTGTGTCCTTTAACGATAGACTGTAAACCCTCGCGAAAAGCCATCACTCAGGGAGTTTCGTTTCAGAGATCACGAGGTATAAACACGATAGCTAGGTTTGTGTAATATGCATTTCTTGTATTGAATTGTACTGTAATAACCTATGAAACTGTGTTTTGAATTTGCAATACATGAATCTATTTAACTCAATCCTGTTGTTATTCTGCCTCGGCAGGAGCATTTCCTAGAGTGTATTTCCCGGACGACCGTGGGGGAGAGAGAGAGTTCCGAAGCATTCGTGCGACCTGCCCCTGGAATAGAGGGTACTTTTGTCTCTGCTGTGAGCTGGCCTGGGACATGTTAGGGCCCATCATAACAGTATATTTCAAAAGTCCTTCGACAAGGTCCCTCGACATCCGCATCCTCACAAAACACACATCATTCATGAAGGGGAGAGAGTTAGTTTTTTTGAAATTACCGAACATTATTTTAATAGTAATATTTATTTTATAATTATTGTACTGGACTGAATCGTGTCTTGTGTGACATCACGAAACATTAATTGTTTTTGTGTTTAATTCGTAGAACTCCATTTAATTTTTTAGAAATTTAATTAAAATTAAATTTGGTAATTTTATTATCGAAATCTGCAAGTTTTTTGGTTAGTGTTTTAGTTACAGCTGTTTCGACTTGTAAGGTCATTTTTAAACTGTGGTGAAGTCACGTACGGACGACTTATTTATAAAATTTTAAATGTCAATTTTTGAAGGTGTCTAAGTTGATTTATTACCGGTTAAACCAATTTCCAGAGACACTAATTGAGAGAGTGCTAATGTGGGATTCGGAGTATTTCCCTTTGGTTTGCCTTGCACTAAGTGTAAGGGTTTTCTTAATTGATTTAGAATGACGTTATTGCTATGACTCATTTAAGTGCATTATATTTTTTAGGTTTGGTAAACATACTAAGTAGTGGGGAATAAATAATTATCCTTACTGTATTAATTAGCGTTATGTTGGGGTCATTCGTTCGTTTATTGATTTCTAATTGTTCAAGCAAATTTAATCTAAGACCCTTTAGTTCTATATGTAATGGTTTTGGCTGGTTATTTTTAAGTGGAACGTGATTATTCACTAAGAGATGTTCGGCGAATTTTGAAGAGGTGTTTTTTTTATTTTTATAACATCTTATATGTTCTTTGAATCTAGTTGAGAATGCCCTACCTGTTTGTCCGATGTATGTAGCGTTACTGTCGGCGTTGTCATACTTTAATTCATATATGCCACCGTTATTGAGTTTAGGATTTCTACTTTTTGAGTTTTTAAGGCTTGTTCCCATATTATTATTGGTTCTAAAAACTATATTTAAACCACATTTTTCAATTTCTTTTGCAATTTTTAAAGATGTTGGGCCAAGGAATTCGAGACATGCAAATTTTTCTATATTTTTGTTATGTACCGGATATATTAAATTAATTTTATTTTTGTATTTCTTGTTTTTTATTATTTTTTCAATGTTTTTGCTTCATAGCCGTTATTAATTGCGATTATTTTAATAGTTTCCTTTTCTTTTACGTATGCTTTATTATCTAAGGGAATGTTAATAAGTCGATGTACCATTGAATGGTAAGCTGATAATTTGTGGGACCAAGGATGAGTTGAATTTGCATTTATCGTAGTATCTGTAAACGTTAGTTTTCTAAATATTTCGAAGGTATGTTTATTATTACTTCTACCAATTGTCAGATCTAAAAAAAATATTTTACCTTCGATCTCATGATCAACTGTGAAGCAGATTTTATTATTAATGGTGTTGGCCTAGTTAGAAAAGATATCTAACTGTCGGTTGGTGCCACTCCAACAAATAAAGATGTCGTTTACATATCTGACATAATATATTATGTGTTTTGCTAAGGGAGATTTAAGCATTATGTTTTCAATATAATCCATAAATATCTCTGCTAGAAGTGGACTTAATGGTGACCCCATGGGGAGACCATAATTTTGTTCATAGTATGTATCATTAAAAAGGAAATAATTTGTTTTTACGCAAATTTTTATGAGCTCTTTTCTTATTACCGGGTTGATGTTACATTTTTCCAAGATATTTTCAATTATTTTAAAGCATTCTTCAATGGGAATATGGTTAAATAAGGATTTTACGTCTAAAAAAATGAATAACCAAAAACTAACCAAAAAACTTGCAGAACTCGATTATAACATTATCAAATTTAATTTTAATTAAATTTCTAAAAATCACGAAACATCATTGCGTATGTTTCAACCAACTTCATTTTGAAAGCTCATAACTTATAACTTCGTCATTTTTTCAAATGTCGAAAAAATAATTTCATTATGACCATCGTCATAATTTTATTACGGATTCACGGATCTAAAGCAGGTACATCAAAAATATTGATTTTGGTAGCCTTCTAATAAATAAGGGCTTGAACCTTGATGAATTCTATTGGTGAATACATATTTTTTTTATTTATTAACCAATACATATAATATATAATTAACCAATGTATATAATATATAATATTAGTGGTAACAATACCTCCCTAATTGAGAAATTCTCGTGTTTAGAGAGGGAGCACTATCAGATTGACAGTAGGTACTATACATACTTAACAGTAGTTGTTACAATTTGGATGTATGTAGAACTGCTTTTTTTTAAACAAATGAATAATAAGTTGACATTTTTTTTGTAAATAATGGAAAATTTTTATACGTAATGAAAATATAAGTAGGCATTTTTTGTACATAATAAAACGTAATGTAAATTTTCATACATAGAGAAAATATAAGTTGGATTTTTTTTGTTCATAGTGAAAATATAAGTTGGCACATCGTAACACATACCTAAATCAAGTTAATAGTAAAATGTTTTTTAAGTTTTTGTTTAAAAATTTCATAATTCCTTTTGGATTGAATTTCTTTAGGGAGTTCGTTAAAGCATTTTATGACTGAGTATGTGTAATGATGTCGGGCTGTGTTGTATTAAGTTTAGGGATTATTATTTGTTCTAAGGTTCTCGGCCGGTGCTAAATGACTTTGTTGTTAGTTTATCTTTGTGGATTTGAAGTAATGCATATTTTTGATAAATTTTATTTAGTGGTAATACTTTGAATTCATCGAATAATTTTTGGGTTGAATAGGCTCACAATGTCTAATTGTTTCTTTAGAATAATTTTGATGAGTCTTCTATGCAGTGGCTGCCCCTGCCTAAGTGCACTTGTGCAATGCACTACCAAACACCGACAAACGTCAAAAGTGTAAATTTCGTAACATTCATTCACGAAGAATTCCCTCCAATTCGTTATATTATCCTTACCAATTAACTTTCGTACTTTACTCCATACTCATACTCGCATTGGCGCATACGAAAAAGCAATGCGTGCATATTCCGTTGTGCCGAAACGTGACGTCACGTGAAGTGATATTTCTACTGGGACAGTCTACAGAAGCTGGAACCGTGAAATGGGCAAGATATGAGTGAAGACATATGACACGCTCGTGCACTAGTGGCGCACATGCGCAGAAGCATTCTGATTTATGACAAAACCTTTAACATGCGTTATATGTTACCGAACGTTTGGAATGACTTAGTTAGGAATAACGAATTTACAACTAATTGACAATGTTATGTATAAGCTCGACCATCGCACCGGGGCGGCGAAATCAAGCATTTGGCAGATCACTGATCACTATTGACACATTTTTAATGGTTTTCGCTAATTTTGCTCTATAAAAAACTTATTTAAAAATGAGTGGTAATGAAAACATTACGATTAACGTCGATTTTTTTCAAAGGCAACCAAATTTCATTTGAGAATAAATTGTTTTTGAAAAATAATGGCCCTCCAAAACCTTTGCTAAATATAATACAAGTAAGGTTAAGGGAAAAAATTATGAATAGAGTTTTTAAAACAAAGTATTAAATATTCGAAAGAATCTTGGCTTTGTGAATGTGATCGTTTGAACACATTATTTTTTGGGAAATGCACTGCTGGCAAATTTTGTCACGGGCCGCCTCTGCTTCTACGTTCTATTTCAAGTGGGGTTAAGTTGGTTTTATACGCTCCTCCCCAGAATATTATTCCATATTGTAGAACTGATTGGACTAATGCATAATAAACCTTTAGTAGCATAGATTTATGTAGAATATTTCTCAGTTTGAGGAATACGTAATAAAGTTTACGTATTCTGTTTACGGTTTGTGCAATATGTTCCGTCTATTTAACATGTTGATCTATAATTATGCCTAAATATTTAATATTACTTTTTTTGAGATTTTTGAGTATTTAGGTGAATTGCAGTTGTCTGTATAATTATTACAAGAGTTATGAATAGTAATGTGGGAATTTATTGTTGGATGGATTTTGTCTGATGTAAAAGTCATGAAATAGGTTTTGTCAGAGTTTAAGGAAAGGTAGTTATCATCTAACCCAGGGGTTCCCAAACTTTTTCAGCCCGCGGCGCACTTACAAGTTTAGTATTTTGTCACGGCGCCCTACTTTAGTAAGCTATTTGGAATAGAAAATATATAGTGACTATATATAGTACAGTCAGATACAGCAGGTTTTGATAGTAACTTCTTGAATGATATAGCGGAGTTTGTTTCTCACTCGCAGTTTTAACATGGTTTTAGGTTGTGATAAGGGAGGTTTTGAAACTCAATTTTAAGTTAGTCTTATTCCTCGCAGAAATGTGAACAAGATGTCATACTTAGATCATTTTGTCAAAAAATCAGATATAGCGGGTATTGAAATTATAGGACTCAGTTCTAGGTCCAATATTGATTATCATTTACGTAAATGAAATGCTTACAGTAACAAAAATTGGAAAAATCTTATCTTTCGCCGACGACACAGTTTTAATCATAGAAAAAAAACTTGGGAAGAAGCCTAACGTACTGCGAATATAGAGCAAACAACCGAATGCGAATAAACAACCTAAAACAATGGTTAGATCAGGGGTTCCCAAAATGTGCGCCGCGGCGCCCTAGGGCGCCGTAGAAAGTAAAGAGGGGCGCCGTGAGTCGATCCTCTATCATTATCCGAAACCGCAAATATTTGCAGGTACCGATAAAGCAACAATATCTATTTTGAGCGCTCGCATCTTCGAAGAACATAGGTACATACTCGTCGCCGTCGCTCACTCGCCGAAAAGTTCCTACGCTGTTGAAAACCGTTGATAACCACAAGGCAACAACACGCACATTCTGAGAGAATTGCGGCGTTTAGTAAGAAATTGCAGTTGTGGATAAAAAAAAATTAATGAAGGCAGATGTCAAGATTGCTTCGCCCCAATTGTATAAATATGCGGCATGTAATGAACTGGTTTTCTCAGAAGACCTGATGGCCCTTTTCACGAAACACCTATCGAAGCTCACCGAATAGTTTTCGAAGTACTTCGCAGATGATGATGTCGAAAAATTTGCGTGGATCCAAGATCCTTTCCGTACACAAGCTCCGCCAGGATTCACAACACAAGAGCAAAGGGTCTCATTAAACTCTCTTACGATAACAGTCTCAAAACTAGATTCACCAGTTCCGATTTGGTGTAGTTTTGGTTATCGATTCAAAAGGAATATCCAAATTTAACTTCGAAAGCTTTAAAAATTGAAAACGTTTTAAAAACGATTGCAACATCATATTTGTGAAGCTGGATTTTCAGCTGAAGCTGAATAAAATATCACTCAAAGATCAAAGTGGAGCAAGAAATGAGAGTAGCAGTCCCTGCTTTGAAAAACTGTGCGGAAATCATCAAGCTCACCCGTCACATTGATTAGACTGAGTAACTATGGTATTTTATTTTTTTCTTAAGTCTTTTTTGTTGTTCTCTATTCCAATTAACTTTCCAATTCTGAATTCTTATAAATATAATAAAACTCAATTTCATATTGTGGTTGTTTTAATTTTTGTACCTATCTACCTAACTACTATTATTGTGGGTACCTATTTCTTTTGACTGTACTATATATATAGTCACTATATATTTTCTATTCCAAATAGCTTACTAAAGTAGGGCGCCGTGACAAAATACTAAACTTGTAAGTGCGCCGCGGGTTGAAAAAGATTGGGAACCCCTGGGTTATACTGTCTTCAACCATGTTTTTTTAAGTGTCGTTATATAAACATCAACAATTTGCAAGCAGGTTTAGCAGACGGCAGGCATTGTCCAGCGGTAAAGCTCTTGACTCGCATTCCGAAGGTCGCGGGATTGAATCCCGGCGTGGCAAATAAATTTTATTTGATTAATTTGTGTTATTTCACAATTTATTCATTTAAAATAATATATACTCTCAGTATCGCCCTGGTGTAATACCACCATTCAGAATTGTGTTGCTTGAAATGGTTTTAGCCATATTTGGTGACCAGATCTGAATAGCCAGGTACTTCTCCGCCTTCCTCTTCCCTTTCTCTTTCCCCTCCCCACTACCTTCAGCCTCACAACATACCCCAATTGGGGATGCCATAGTCCCACTGGCTCCAGACGGGAGCAGTTGGGACCTTGTGCGGTATTCATGTAAAAAAAAGCGAGGTGTCTGGGTTGATGGGGTGAGGTTTGTTTAGGTCTTGGCGGCTGATCAAGATGATGATGAGGATTCACTGAACTTCAGATTCCTACGCAGCCCTCATACTGCAGCAACCAAAAGATAGGTCAACCCCTTAGACCCTAAAAAAAATTAATTTTCCTCTGGGCCTAAAAAACACATTTTAGTAAATTTAGGTAAGGGGTCTTGTTGGAAATCTCTTTAATCTTATTCAGACTTACTCATAAAAAGCACTTCCCAAGCGTTACACGGTTTTTAGCGACAAATTGAATAAAGACAATACATGTTCTATTATGAATTATTACAAAAAAATATACATATATATTTTTTTTAACTGGCTGCGATAGAATTGACATTACTTTGGAATACTGGCCAATACTGGTGCATCGTGCGCGTGATTTTCCCGCCAAAATGTCGTTAGCCGGCAAAGTTTCTGTTTGTGATTGTTGTGAGATTCAGATCTATGTTTTTGTCCATAATTTTTATTCTAATAATCAATTCTCTATTAAAGTTGTACAATACAATAAATATTTACAACTCATTTGTGTTATTTTTCGTAAGTTTTCTTTGAATCAATGTTATGTCAGAAAATGTGGTTTTGGGCTATACTAATATTCAAATTGCGTTATTTATATAACATACGAGTATAATATGTCTATCAATAGAAATAAACATAATTTTTAATATTGTTAGTTTTTGGGAATTAAAAGCGAATTTAGTTTTTTTAATATTTTTTCAGAAAAAAGGATGTTTAAGAGATAAAAGTGAAGTGCTAGCTAGTTTTCTTCTAAATTCCTCGAATAAAAGAACTATGTTATTTTCTTTCTGAAATTTTCATCGTATTAATAATAAATGTTTGTGGTATTTTTTTATGTAATTTTCCTGTTTGAAGCTAAAAAGATTGCAAATTTTAAACACTTAGGTAAATTTTATACATAAAAATCTAAAATGTGATTGAATCTAGTTTCTAAAAGGGTACATGTTTTTACGACATCTTCAAAAGTAAGAAATGCATAAGACATATAAAATGCCCTGGAAAAATTGCGAAAATCGATTAGAATTTTTATTTTTGAATATTTAAAAATTATTATTAACTACTATTTATTAAAAACATCGAATACGAAGGTTTCATGACAACTCAACAAAGGGTTGAAACGACCCTTTGTTGAGTTGAAAATTTATTAAAAGTGATGATTTTTTTTTAAATAACCCGTAACCAAACACAACATAACCTATTTAACCGACTTTAAATAAAAAAAAATTTACTTTTAATGACTTTTTAGAGGGGTGAAGAAGTTGTATATTGTTGAATTGTCCGGTCACCGTATACCTACAACAGATAATAAACCCTTTTCGGCTGGATATTTATTCGTGAACAGTTTCTACAATAGTAAACACGGTTATTTATCAATTGATTAATATATTCATGGCTGCATGTATTACGTAAAACGTACTATGTTTTAAGTAATCAGTAAAATTACAGCTTGTTTAAAATTAGATTTGATTTCATTAGATTTGAGTAGTATTAATTAGAAGCCTACCCACAGAAACCTGAAAGGTCCCTGACAGAG
Source organism: Limnephilus marmoratus (assembly GCA_917880885.1). Lineage (NCBI taxonomy): Eukaryota > Metazoa > Arthropoda > Insecta > Trichoptera > Limnephilidae > Limnephilus > Limnephilus marmoratus. The sequence goes on along the minus strand of OU862918.1, from coordinate 971,156 downwards.
CAGTAGTATAATTTTGTATGATTGAAATTAAAGTCAAACCTAGAGTTAGCAGAAATTGCCTGCCGCCATCTTGTAAGACAAATCTTTGAATTGATTTGTTTGTAAAGTGAACTACTTGATTTTCCATGTTTTATAAGAACAAATCTCTTTTTATAACTTTTAAAGGTTATTCCCATCAATGTAATATTACTTTGAAGAAGAAGATAACACTAATAATCTAAACGAAAGTGTAAAAGAGAACAAGACACAGGAAAATAGAAACAGATAATGGTCGCAACTGGGTCTCGAACCCAGAACCTCTCATTTTAAAATATGAGATTGAAAATTATAACGATTTTTTAGAAGGTGGCAATGGCTGAATCGGTAAAAGCGCACGTCCCGGTTAGACGGGAGGTTCTGGGTTCGAGTCCCAGTTGCCACTGTTATCTTTTTCTATTTTTCTGCGTCTTGTTCATTCTCATATTTTCGTTTAGATTATTAGTGTTATCTTCTTTTTCAATGATATATTTTGATTTTATTTTTATAATGTTTGCATGTAACAGATTATAAAGTTTTTTTGGCGTATTTCATAAAAGAGCGAATGGGATTTGTCGTGATTAATTGAAGTGGGAAAGTGCATTTTTCATTAAATTTCCTCTTGCTCCTCACCTCGCGGCTTCAAATTGTTCTCAAATAGCGTAACTTAAATTGAAATTAATGCGCATGATATTATTAATAATGGAGCTACCATATTCGCAAAAACCCTAAATTTAGCAAAGTCTTACGCTAACAAAAACATATAACGCTTTCGTGCTTCAATGAGAAAACTATATATTTAGAAATGTATATTTAAAACTGAAACCTTTCTTGTATGCTTCAGATTTTATGTCTGGGTTAAATCGTTCCCGCAGGAAAAACTTAATTCTTTCACGCACTTTTCCACAAATGATCATCTAGTCAATCTACGTTATGCACTTGCACTATACAGGGTATCCGGGGGTAAAGTGCATTAACTTCGAGAGGTGATTCTACATGATGGTAGGGTAGGAGTAAAAAATATTTATAACTTTTTCAGAAATTCCAACTTTTTTTCCCATACAAAAAGACATACCTACTAAAAATCCTCAGTGTAAGGTAAAACTTACTCAGTAAAGTTGCTATTAGCTTGCTGGGCGCGATTGTTACAACGTTGCTTGGTAATAATAATGCTGCCCGAACACGCCGGTCTAATTTTATCTTTTTACCACAAAACTACCCCTAAATGTTGGAATTTCGAAAAAAGTTGTACATCTTTTTTACTTGTATCATCATGTAGAATCATCTCCCGAAGTTAATGCACTTTACCCCCGGACACCCTGTATAAGTATAATAAATACAAAATAATACAAGAACAACATGTCAAAGAGACCAAATGGGAAAATAATTCACCGACTCCAGGTATGTTCGGCTCGGTGGAACTCCTAATTGGACCTATAAATCCTACTGGTCCCTTTATATAAATATTTAAAGAATCTTTTGTAATCCTACATGTGTTCAAAATGACTGATTTTAGAATTTTTATGTATAAATTTTTTGACCAATCTAATATGCCTTAATTTTGAATGAGAGAGCTAGGTATAATGCAAGTAGCCGAAATAACAAATGAGTCTGAGAATTTTCAAATTCTTTTAATCTCGTTTTCGAAATCTGTATATTTGCTTATCATTTCAGAAACAGATTTTTGAAGATTACAGGAATTTGGAATAGCGACATAAATGATAATTATAAAATGTATTTTTTTAAATTATCTTTCTTATTATAATTTTATTATAATTTTCTCCTACGATGAGGTTATATTATTATCATCAAAATGTTACAATTTCTGAGAGGCGAAAAGGCACGTCTTACATAAATAAACTTGTTTGCAGGGAATATTGTTCTATAAAGAAGACAAATCGCACTCCTATGCTTTTATGATAATTTGTGCTTTTATGAATGAAATACCGAAACCGCTGAATGAAGTGAATACGTGGGCATAATTCATATGTTAGTGGGCAGTAAATAAACGGTTCGAATATCTATTGTACTCTAATTTAGTACCTATAATGTTTTTCAATTTCACTCAACAAATCAACCCAAATTAAGGTATGGAGAAACTTTTGAAAACATTTCAAATTGACCACCCACCGAATAACTGACCAAAGAGTGAAGAAATAATCTTGAAAAGTACCAACCTAAAGTTTAAGTAACATCCTTAAGTTCACTAAAAGTTACATAACGAGAACACTTCGCTTGTAATTTTAACGTTCGCCTTACTTTTCAATTTTCTTTTCAAGGTTCTGTGAACAAACGTTTCGAAAAACAATTTTGAGTCTGCGAACCGAGGCTGTGAAGATTGAAGTTTAAATGGGCTTAACATTATTCGGCGAGTCGTTTTAATACCCGTCTGTGCCCAACAATTAGTTTATTCTCTTTAGAATTGACACTCTGACAAGCATTGTGGAATTTAACTTAGGTATTCATTAACATATTTTTAATATCACCGTTTTAATTATATTTTTAAGCTCCATTGTTTGAAATGGAATTATAGCCAGAAAAGGCAAAGGTAACCAATAAATTCCAGCACAATCTGTGGGATTTTCGCCACACCAATAGAAAACATAACACCGTTTGTTTCAGCCCTCAAAATTGAAAAAGTTTTAAAATTTAAATTACAAAAATTATAATAAATTTTGCTAACTTTAAATAACTGCGCCAAAGGTAAAGAACTATTTTCTTTGTTTTCTGAGAAATTCTTTCCAAAAGAATAAAGCAAGAATTCTCTTGATGGTATTTACGTAAATTCTTACGTTCGAGAGTTAAATTCTTGACATGCATTCTAGTAAGTATCCTAAACCGTAAATAATTTTCCCTTTGAAATCCTCTTTTACAACTTTTGCCCTCATGACCTACCTACTTACCTAGTTTCCCATATTTTCATTTCAATTCAATTTAGTTTATTATTTTTAAAACATTACAAAAATGTATAATTTTGCTACTTTTTTAAATACTTATATTTGTGAGTGGATCAGTTGTATTTGTAGAAATCCTTTTTAAAGCAGCTTGCCTGCTAAATTGATTTGATATCCGAATTGATTCTGTTCAACAGCAACACAACCATTGTCATGTTAATCCTGCAGACTGGGAGACGAACAGTCTATGCTGTCGGTGACGGAGGTAACTATCGGGTACATAGAAAAGAATGCTCTCCGTGATCGCCGAGTTTTCAAACCATCCTCCTATCAGTCTGAAGAAATGTGAAGCCATTTGTACGAGTAAATTCCTTCTGACGAGTAAATCCCTTGCCGTAGATGTTTCAATCCGAGCATACCCAAACGAAGTCGGTAGGGTAGAGCCACGATTTGAAGCTGTATAGAAAAATTTTCAAAACGAAAAGCGCCCGATTAATTTGTAGATCCATTCATAGCTTTGCAATTCAAAACGAAAAATAAAGAAAGGCTTTTTTTTCGGTTTGAATTTCAAATTTTACAACCTACTATTCTTCTTCTTCCTTGCGCTGTCAGAACTCATTGCCTAGGTAGGCTGTTGGGGTCGGCTCTTCTCGTTCTCAGGTTGTAATTTCTTCTGTTCTGAGTGTCGCCTTCATCCAGGCCGTTTCTCTGAAGAATTTTGGAGCATTGAGTTATCCAGGAGTTCTTCGGTCTTCCTCTGGATTACTGTCGATGAAGCTCCATAGACATTGCCTGCTTCACTGTGTGGTCTGATGGTCTCCGTCTTATGTGCCCATCCATCTCAACTGTCGTTCCTCCAGCTTACTATTTATGTCTGTGATACCCAGGCTACCACGAATGCGTGAACTTTTGATCTTATCTTTTAGTGATACTCCTGCCGACCATCTAAGCATTCGCTGTTTCGAGTTTCCTAGAGTATGGGTTGTACATAGTCCAGCATTCGGAGCCATACATTAATGAGGGTCTTACAATAGTCTGGTATATCTTTCCTTTAAGTTTTATAGACATTTTGGAGTCACACAATATTCCTGTTACGGATCTGAATAACCTAATAACCTACCTATTATATTACTTGTCAAAAAACTCTTTTTTGGATCGAGAGTCCATAGAGGGCATAAAAAGGAATAATTTTGTAGTTAATAAATTAAATATAGGTAATTAGGAGGTATTTGGAAAGTATTATCGTTATTTATTTTAGGGATGTTATAACGTGTTGCACAACCTCCGTCTTTGACGTCGACGTTTCAGAGGGCGTTACAGTGTCCATGGCTAAACCTATACGTTAGCTAAAGAAGCTAACCGTGTTGGGCTGCCACGTTTAGCTAAACGTTAGCAAAACGTGGCAGCGCAATACGGCGTAGCACCCCAAAAATAAATAACGATAATATTTTTGTCCGTGGACATTTAAAATCATATCTATTTGAAAGTTGTAATTTTTGAAGCTGAGTTTTTTTATACGAATCTGTCGACATTACAGAGTTCTCTAGAATTAATAAATTAGATAGATATAGGTAATTAGGAGGTATTTGGAAGGTATTATCGTTATTAATTTTAGGGATGTTATGACGTATTGCACTACCTCCGTCTTTGACGTCGACGTTTCGGAGGGCTTTACAGTGTCCATGACTAACGTTTATTATCGTTATTAATTTTAGGGATGTTATGACGTGTTGCACTACCTCCGTCTTTGACGTCAACGTTTCGGAGGGCTTTACAGTGTCCATGGCTAACGTTTATTATCGTTATTAATTTTAGGGATGTTATGACGTGTTGCACTACCTCCGTCTTTGACGTCGAGGTTTTCAGAGTCCATCATCAGTGCAGGTGTGTTGGCTTAAGTTTTGGCTAAACCGAAACGTTAGCTAAAAAGAAGGTAGCGCTACACGACATAGCACCCCAAAAATAAAATAAAAACTGATAATATCTTTGGCCATGGACATTTAAAATCACATCTATTTGAAGGTTATTCTTTTTGAAACTGGGTATTTTTTTATACGAATCTGTCGACATTACAGAGTTCTCTAGAGATTAGGGAACTAGAAAGTTGCTGGAGATATCATTCGTAACTCGTAAAAGAAGTTATTTTGTAGTTTTACTACATCATTTAGAGGAGTAACATCTCTATTGCAATTTAAATATTCTTTACATTTAAAGTAACTTGTAAGTATACTAGGAATTTTGAATTTGTAATCGTCGCACGTGCTACGTAAAATGTTTTATTTAACTAAGTAACTTACTAACCATCACGCTGTTTCTCGGCAGAAGTAGGCAGAGAGGATGGATTGCCATAGAATTTCCTAATTTTTTAAGCAGTCATTCAAAGTTTTATCACACATACACCTCAGAGATTTCAGTTCTACAGCATTCAGTCTACTTTCATCCTCCTTCTACCGCTTTCACGCCTTACTGCTATACATAAGGGTTGGTATCAGAACTCTACAGTACATTGCTGACTTCTCTTCTTTGAAAATCTAATAAATTAAAAACCCAATTACGTTCGTCAATGATTTGAGATTTTATTAAAAAAATTATACGGAAGAGTTTTAAAATTATATTTCCATACATTTTTCAAACGGAAGAGTTAAAAATGTGTAGTTGAAATACTATAGAGATTCGGAGATAAAGTTTCACACAGTTAGGCATTCATAGTTTTTTGAAAATGATAATTAGTTTCGCAGTCAACAAAGTTTACCACAAAGTAGTAATGATAATGTGTTTTCAGATTTTCACAGCCAAAAGTATTTTAGATATTTAATTTTGGGGTGTTATGCCGTGTTGTGCTACCTGCTTCCATCGCCAGGGCGGATGTTTGGTAATGTTTTAATAATGAAATGTGTTACCATCATTAAAAAAACAACATATTATTACTTAATTAGCGAAATGAAGAGTCAATTGGCAAACATTAAAATTTTTCTATTTATTTTCCAAAATGTTCTTCAAAAGATTATTAAATTCGTCAGTAGAAGCGCAGACTCCTTGCGCAAATGTAATTAAACATTGCTAATATTTATCTAACTAACATAATAATAATGTCTGTAATATTTTCCACAAAGGGAAAATGATACTTACTCCGGAATATTTCATGTTTTTTTTTTTTAATATTGAAGACATGCTTACTAATTAAGAATTTTCGTGCTCTAAATAAGTCAAAGATTTCTCATTTTCTCGAAGTTTGGTCTTGTGTTTGTATATTGGCCTGCTCAAATAAAATCTCTCGAAAGTAACGGACATTCCAGTGACGTTACGACTAAATTTAAAAGACAAAAACTTAGTTTGTATTACTTTATTTATATACACAATCTACAATTTATTTCGTGAACGACGTTTATTTATTTATTTTTTTTTACGCCCAGAGGGCTTTTACGTAAGTAATAAAGGCAGTGCATCTTTAACATGAGAAAAAAAATAATATAGTAAAGTTACGATAGAAATGCATATAAATGAAATAAAAATATAAGCAACAAAAATTTAAAGTACAGTGTAATAATAACAATAAGTTACGATAAAAAAATTACAAAGGTATATATAAAAACACAAAAAACAAAAATTTAAGGGTAATGTGATCAAAGGTTTACAAAATTGCAACATTTACCATGTCTAATAACACCAAAGTATTAGTTTCGCGTAGTGCCAAACCGCTGCGCTCGCTATATCTATGGTACCTCCTGTACCTCTGCAAGTTGTAGGAGTTCGGAACTGTCCAATTTGGATTTTAATATTTTAGATAAGAAGGTTAACTATTTTTTTTAAATAACTAAATAATACTACGGGTTATGATGGTTTATAATATTTCAATGAATTTACTAAGACATTAAATTTAATTATAGATAGATAGAGATAGTTTGTCAATATAGTAATAAATTTAGTGGGTACTTGTATCATGGATAAATAATTCCATAATTTCATATTAAAATTGTATTAGGGAACATATTCCGTATACGCGAATACATGTATTCTGGGTAGTGGTATATTGAATTGTGCCCTGGTCGTAGGTCGTAGACACCACAGTAAAATGGCAGTACTGACCTTTTAAGTTTCTCGTCGGCACATTAAAATTTATGAGCGCCAAGAAGTCGGGTTTGTTAATTGTATAATGCAAGATTTTAAATAAAAATACTAGATCGAAAACGTTTCTTCTATCACTCAAATTTAACAGATAAGATAATGGGAGAAATGTGCACTAAAGTTAAAAATTAAATATAGATCACCTATGGAGAGGAAGGGATAGATGGAAAGGGGAGGTTTGTATATTTTTTACACCTGATGATGTGAACATCTACACATATACATTAGCTTGCGTCGCTCTCCACGGAGAGAAAAAAATGGCATTATATTTAAACACCCGGGGTCTCAAAAGTTTTGCATGATCTGTAGCTATTCGAAAACATAAAAATAAATGAAATTATTGTTCACTATTAGACCACTAAAATGGCCGGAAGTTTTGAAAAAAAAATAGATTTCGTGATTTGGAAAAAAAAATAAAACAAAGGGTTCATATTTTATATTTTGTACCAAACTTATTTTTCATTCCATAACTGCAGTACAAAGAACCCAAAAAAATTTTTTTTTTAAACATATGTGATGTGTTCGTTAAAAATATAAAAGGAGAAAATAACACTTTTTCTGGATAATATCAGAATTCTTCTTGACTTACTTGTATTCATGAACTTGATTTTTTTTTTCATTTTTGTCAGTTATACGCATTTTTTAATAATAAACAAACGTTAAAATGTTAAATTACAAAAAAAAAAATTTTCAAAATTTAAAAAAAAATAGGTTTGTTTTCTGATTTTCAATGCATTTGGGCTAATAACCATTTAAAAAAAATTTAAATGCAGTTCTCATTTTCTTTGCAAGACGCAACTTTTGAGACCCCGGGCGTTTCTGAATTCAAAAGTTGAAATAATTAACAAACCCTAATATTTAAAAAAAAAAAAAAAAAATTAATGCCGGCAACCCGGGCGTTTATTGTAATAATAATATCTTATACAAACAAGTACTAACTTGTTACTACTACTAAGCCCGCCTCACTAGACTAAGTCTGTTCCGAGGCGGGTACATATATATACTAACTACATATATATATAAACTTACACACACACATACATTTACATATATATACATACATACACACATATATGTACACACACACATACACGCATATGCGCACATACATACACACAGGTATTCGCATACATGTACATATATATATAATATAATATACATATATATATATACATATAAAGGCATCACTTATATTCATTTTTACGTGTGGCACCCCCCGCCGCCTCTCCGACAAAACATCTCGGGACCGCTCGAGAATGACCGAGCAGATTATTCCGTTCCCAGCACTCGATTCCGCCGCCCGTTCGCGTTTTGTACCTCTCTACCCATTTCATACGTGAACACTAATTCGTGTAAATTATTAAATCTTAAATAAATGTTAAATCACTCAAATAAGAGTAAAGTGTTATCAATCATCATCCAATATAATCTTTGAACACTGGATCGCGGCCTGAAAGTATCGTGATCCCCAGGAGCCTGACTATTTCTCATGGTTAAGTATTGGTATACACTCGTCTGATGAGAAGACGGAGCACAGGTCAAACATCCTCCACCAGCTCCTCAGCCCCGGGACACAATCCTTTCAACATTGGTAACCCCGACGCTCGAAAACACTTTCAACATATATAGGTTTATAAAGTGACGTACACTATTACGGCCAGTCCGAAACTAAAGCTTCCTAATTGTTTCTCTTTTTAATTGTCAAAAAATAAAAATGGTTGAAAATTACACATACATAGGTTGAAAACCTGACTATTGACGATTAATTTGAAATTTTTCAATGTAATCGCCGTCTATTTCCACAGTTTTGGTCAAGGTCAGGTCACAGTATCAATTTTTTAACAATAGTGGTAAACATACTATATCCTATACCTAGTGGTAAAGCTTCTTCTTCCTAAGCCATTGACGCACGGAATTTTTCACGACCTTTAGAGTGAAACCCACGATGAGCTTCTTTTAGCAGCTCGAACAGATAAAAATCAGATGACGCCAGGTCGGACTGTATAGAGGATTTTTTTTTTTTTTTTTTTTACATTAACACCACACAGGAGGCCCTGAGGAAAATAATTTCCCTCAGGGCCTATGTCATCTTTGTAGATGCTGTGTGGAGGGTCTCTTTGAGGAAAGGAAGGAGTGAACATGGGTCTTGAAGAGACCCATGTTGTAGGAGGGAGGAAACACAGAGGCCGGCAAATCGTTCCACAGCCGAGCCGTTGAACTCAAGAACGAGTCATAGAAACGACCCGTTCTCATGTGAGTAATGTCAACCGTGTACAAATGTTGGGCGCGTGTTTGGCGTGTTTCCCGACTATGCACCGGAGCCGAGGGGATCAATGATGCTAGTTCCTCGGAGCATCTTCCATTGTAATACCGGTAGAACAAGGACAGCATTCCCACCTGACGCCTATGCTCTAAAGATTGCAGTCCGTCTGTTAGGATGGGAGAATCTATCAAACGGACCGCCCGTTTCTGCACAGAGTCAAGGGTTTTTTTTAGGTATTTTGGAGCTCCAGACCAGAGGTGGCTGCCAAATTCAACCGTGGGGCGCACTTGCGATTTGTACAGGGTTAGCAGTTGGGTACTATTAAAGTATCTGCGGGCCCTGTACAGTACGCCCAGTTTCTGAGAGGCTAACTTAACTCTGGTTTCGATGGAGCCCCCGTACCTGAGCTGGTCACTTAGAGTTACACCAAGCATATCAATGGAGGTCCTGTTCGGAAGGTTGCTTCCGTTGAAGGAGACTAGATTTTCATTTCGATCCCTTTTAGACGTTATCAAACATGATTGGGTCTTTGAAACATTAAATTCGACGAGGTTATTCTTACCCCAAGAGAAAATACTCTCGAGGTAACCGTCCATTCTTTGCTTCAAAGCCCTCCGAGCTATTGGAGTTTGTGTGCCCTTTGGGGGCTTGTCAAACAAAAAGCTATCATGGACTGTCATCCGCGTAACAATGAATCGGTGCACATGACAAGAGGTCATTGATGTGCAACAGAAACAAAGTCGGTGACAGAACCGATCCCTGTGGGACGCCAGCATTTATCGAATGCGAAGAAGAGGTGAAACCGTCAGCAACCACCTGAATCGACCTCTCCCTCAAAAAGTCGGCAATCCACTTACACAAGGATGCGGGAAAGCAGTTTGTTGACAAGCCCTCGGTGCCAAACCCGGTCAAAGGCCTTGGAAATATCCAGTGCAACCGTTTGGGTCTCACCAAAACGTTCCAGGCACCGCCCCCAAACATGCGTCACATACGCGAGAAGATCACCGCACGAGCGGTTCCGCCGGAATCCGTATTGACGGTCGTTAATAATTTTGTTCTTCTCGAGGTATGTGAGCAGTTTGTCGTTGATCACACGTTCCATTACCTTAGACAGAACTGATGTGATCGCTATAGGGCGGTAGTTGGCTGGGTTGGAGCGGTCACCCTTCTTTGGAATAGGGTGAGGATGGGGTAAGACTATCCAAAAAATTTTCACAATCCTTCAGTGGTATGATGACAGGTGTTGAGGTTTTGCATTGTCATGCAAAAGAAAAACATCCGCCATAGCTTTTGTTAAGCGAAAAACGTGAATTAAGCTTTTTAAGAGTTGTGACGTAATTGACAGAACTTATTGTGCATCCCTGCTCCAAAAAATCAATCATTATCAAGCCATCTGCATCCCAGAGCACTGTCGCTACACTGACCGCACAGTTTTGATTTTCTTCATCCTCGTTGAGTTTGTGTGATGCTATTCCATCAAATTTATATTCAATTATTTGATCAAAAGAATGAATCCATATTTCGTCTCTTTTCAATTTTTGTACATTGCATCTCCGTACACATTTTTAAGTCTTTCATGAATGCGAATAGGCATTTCACCTTCTGCATTCAAGATTTCAATCTCAGAACGCTGTCTAATGCGAACATCGATGTAGGCCGTGTTGCAAGCGACTACAGTGCTGCCACCTGTTGACCGATACAGAAAGTCACTACTGCAGTAGATTGTAGAAGGAGGTTCAATTTTTTTTTTCTGGCCAATTCTTTTTTTTTTCATTTAACTAACTTTATTTAAGTAGAACAAAAAGGAGGCACTAATTTTTGACTGATCCTCGTAAGTTATTTAAAAAATTCCATCAAAAATTAAAAGCTCTCAGAAGATGATTTCTCCGAAAAAATTATATTATGACCTGGAATATAATTCATTTTCATAAAACATTGCTGGCAAGGATGGATAATTACTTGCATTTTTACCACACTGCAGTGGTAAGTTAAAACACAGTTAAGAGTACTGAGGAAGACACTGTGTTTTTACTTACTGCGGCAGGAGAGCGTTCTTAACAAGGTTACATGTTTTGTCAAAAGTCGTTTGGAAAGTTGAGTATGGCTGCCTGTTGCTCTATTTTCAATGCCGAGAAGTGAGCATATTTTTAAATGCCTACATTTTTTCTTACATACGGTGCAACTAATGATTACGTTTTTTTTTACATTAACTCCACACAGGAGGCCTAGAGGAAAATAATTTCCCGGAATGCTGTGTGGAGGGTCTTTGTGAGGAGAGGAAGGAATGAACATTGGTTTTGAAGAGACCCATGTTGTAGGAAGGAGGAAACACAGAGGCCGGAAAATCATTCCACAGCCGAGCTGTTGAACACAAGAACGAGTCAAAGAAACGACCCGTTCTCATGTGACAAATACCGTGTACAAGTGTACTCAGAGCATCTTCCATTGTAATACCGGTAGAACAAGGATAGCATTCCCACCCGACGCCTGTGCTCTAAAGATTGCAATCCGTTTGTTAAGTTAGGAGCATCCATCAAACGGACCGCCCGTTTCTGAGCTGAGTCGAGGGTATTTTTCAGGTATTTTGGAGCACTTGTGATTTATACAGGGTTAGCAGTTGTGAACTATTAGGTATTTTAAATGTTCATTTGCTACTATTTTATTATTTACGTTTGTAAATAAATTTATCTACTAAAATGCATATAAGTACATATTTTCCTGCTTCTTCCTCGGCTTTAACTTTCTTAAGCTTACTGAATAGATCGTGGATTCAGTTTTCCCATAGATTGCATCTGCAGTAATCTCGAGACGTTTTGGGAAGGCTTGTACGAAGGTTCACCAATAGCACTGACAATCGGTCTCATTGTGATATCCTTTTTTGTATTTTAGGAAGACCATACAGGACATCTTTGCAGTTCTGGAGGCTTTTACTAAAAGCCAAGATCGATCATCTTTCCTAATACTGGAAGCTTTTACTATTTCCCTTGTCTTCAGGTCAATCTTGTTGGAGGGATTGTTTTTAATCTTCCTATAAGTGCCGGCATCGCACAGGAGGCCTTCTGTCTTTTTTACGTAGTCTACAATTTTAAACACGACAGTGGCATTTCCTTTGTCGGCTTGCAGAACCAAGATTTCATCATTCTATCCATAAATTTTAAATAAAATAGATATCAAAACTCATGCTCGAACCAACATTGGCGATACACAAATTTCAAATTGGGCAAATAAATTAATAAATTAATTGGGCGAATGCTTTCGTCAAGTTTTAAATTATAATTTAATTTATATGCAAGGTTAGCCAAAGGTATAAAAGTCCCATTTCCAATTTAGTTCAGAATTTGTTTATTTAAAATTCCACGGTAACCTTTCTAAGCTCTTCTTGGTTTGGAATTAAACGCTAACATAATATTAAACATGATTTTGACTTAAACATTCTGACGAAAAGGTTACCACGCCAACCTTACATAATGTCATACCACCGTGATATTTTCAGTATCGGTAAATATGACTCAAGGTTTAAAACACGTTTATTTTATGGGACGGGCAAGGTTCTGTTATAAAAATAAACCTTGCCCAAATAATTAATTATTTTCCAATAGAAATAAATGTTCTAAATTACCCCGGATTATTAATGTACGTTATTATTAATAATTCCTAAAATTTCCGACCACTAATGGATACACATTTTCTCCGGAATAGTTTAACCTTCAAACCACAGGGGGTTCTGTGTCGCTTTCTTGACTTCTTGAATTTGTGCCAAAGGGGCATGACGCGAATTTGACCAAAAAGGTGGATTTTTAAATAAATATTAAATACTCAATCGGTGGCAGTTTAAGTAAATAATTTAAAATGTAATAATGAAATAATTTTACTTTGTATAAACCACTTATTTGATGTGCAAATCCGACCGGTTTCGGAACAAACGTTCCTTCGTCAGGGAAAGCTTATACTGACTTATAGCTTATCCCGACGAAGGAACGTTTGTTCCGAAACCGGTCGGATTTGCACATCAAATAAGTGGTTTATACAAAGTAAAATTATTTCATTATTATATAATGGATAACCACAAAGTAATAGCTACATTCAAAAATATATAATTTAAAATGTGATCGTAACGATAAAATACTCACAGCCGTTAGAAAGTGATCGCGTCTGTAGAAGTTTATTTACCGGGTAAACTGCGTTTAAATTCCCGATGTATTAATGGCGGCATATCCGACCAAGTTTTGATATAATCGAAGATTATAATCATCATCCGTCGTCCAATGAGATGGAATAACGACACACATCCTAGCTGTATCCTCAACGCCGGTTATTTTCACAACCTGTTGGACTGTATTTATTTATTTATTTATTTATTTGAGACACAAACAGGATATTTATAAAACATTTTTGTGGGTTAAATATAATAAATTAAAATACAAATATAAATATCCCTAGACTAATGTGTCTGCAGTAATCACATTTGAATTTTTACAGAAGCAAACACATGAAAAACAATGCAAGTATTATTTATACATAACTTTAAAAACAAAATACAAAATTGAAATACATTATAAGTATACAATATATATGAAGTATTTCCTGAGATGTAATAAAACAACAAAAAAAAATTTTTTTTTTTTTTAGGTGCACAAATCGTGGAGATATTTTTTGAAACAGGTTACATTATTTAGAAAAATATCTATGAAAGTGTGAATTTTAACAAGATCATTGTATGATCGACATATTCTGGACATAGGATTAAAATATCCAGTATTATTGGTAAAAATTTCAGTCCAGAATATGTTTAGGTTTCTGGTAGATTTGGGCCTGGCGTATAACTTGATTTGGTTGACTAAGTTACTGTCTACAAGATTATTCACAATATTATATAGCATTAAGAGGTCATTTATGTTTCGTCTTTTAACCAGACTTTCTAATTTGAAATGTCTAAGTCTTTGTTCGTACCCGTCTAGAAGATGATACACACCTGATCGGTAAGACAAAATCCGTGTAAATTTTCTTTGGACTGATTCGAGTCTAGATATCTGTGTAATACAATGTGGATTCCAGACTGTTGACCCGTACTCAAGAACACTTCGGATTAAGGAATTGAATAGAATTATTAGACTGTTAGAATTCTTAAACAGTTTGGTTGATCTTACAATAAAACCAAGTAATTTATTTGATTTACACACAATGTTTATTTTGTTTATTTAGCACAATATATTATACATTTATATACGTTATTTATTAAATTTTGACTGCCCAACTAGGAGTATTATCCCGTTTTAGGACAGTCAAATAATTATGGGTATGAACATGTGGAGAATGATTTGTACAAAAAGAAAGAAAATTGCTGAAATAAAAAGAAGAGAAGGAATATAAAATAAAATAATAAGAAAAGTTTTAAATATAGTACCTAACTGTTATTTGTTTAGCATAGCAAAAGAAAAAAAAAGAGAAGAGAAAGAATAAAATAAAAATGAAATAACCAATTAAAACATAAAATAGCCGTGGATTGTTTCGCATAGTTGTTGAAATGATAAGCCTACATACATATTTTGTATAAATATGAATAAAAAAGAGAAGAGATAAAATAAAATAAAATATGCAATTAATACATAAAAGTAATAGGTAGGTACATACAGATAGGTAGAAACACATAATAATATAGATAGGTAGATACACATTATAATATAGATTAGAAGACAGGGGTATCTTTTACTTAGATCATTTTTTGTTGGAATTTTTGTTGTTGTTTTTGGTTTGTGTTTGATTTTATTTTTTGTGTAGTAAAAGTTCACTCTCCTTTCTCCCTAATTGTTGAAACCAATTAGTGGTCAATTTACGAAGAACACCTGTGCTTTCCTTTTTCCAAGCATCAGGCATGAAGTTGTATAGTTTTGGACCTAAGAAAGTGAAGTGTCTTTGAGCGAGAGATGTTTTGGTTGTGAGTGTTACAATTGGATTTCTCCTTGAGTGTCGGGTGTTGTGAGAGTGGTTAATAGATGGGTAGAGGTGGCGTTGTTTATGGGTGTTTAAAATTAATTTTCTCATGTACAGTTGTCTTACATCTAGAACTTCTAAGTCTTTAAATAGTGCATCACTGTGATATCTAAATGGTTTTTTGAGGATTACCCTTAGTAGTGATTTTTGAGCTTTTGCTAGTTTGTCCAAAACAGTTTTTACACATCCACCCCAACCTAAGGATGCATAGTCTAGAAGTGACCCGCACATAGCATCATAGATGAGTTTCAATTCTTTTTTACGTAAGATATTTCTGATTGTCATAAACATATACGTGAGCTTTCTAACCTTTGTGGTGACTAGATCCACGTGACCGTCCCATCTAAGATATTTGTCTAATACAACACCAAGGTATTTTATATTGTCTACGCATTCTAATTTATAGCAAGTACAGGTAGTTGAGTCAGTGCATTTATGTACAGAAATATTATATGCTTCCTAGGGTTGGCCGGCTTCTGTCGCACTAAATCGTATAAATTTTGTTTTTTCCGAATTGAGTGTTAACAGATTACTGTCTAACCAAAGTTTTAGCTGTTTTATTCCATCTTCTGCTTTGCAGTGTACTTCGTGCCATGTTTTACCTTCAAATATTAAGACAGTATCATCTGAAAATGTTATAATATGATTGGAAAAATTGCTGTTACACAGATCATTTATATAAATACTAAACAAAATTGGTCCTAAGGTACTTCCTTGGGGTACACCAAATTCTACAAGGGCCGGATCACTAATAGTATCATTAATTTTAACTTTTTGGTATCTGTTAGCTAAGTAACTACCCATCCATTTGTGTAGCTGTCCCTGAATACCTATAGCCTTTAGTTTTTTTAGAAGTATTTTATGCGAAATGGTATCAAAAGCTTTGGCAAGATCTAAGAAGAGAGCAATAGACTTATTTCCCTTATCTTGTATTCAATGTGTTGATTGAATGTTAGTTTGTTGTCAAATATAATTCCTAAATCTTTTATTGATACAACTGTTTCTAGATTGTGACCACATATGCTATACGAATACAGAGTTTTGTTGGTGTTCTTCGTGAAATTTATAACTTTGCACTTAGCTATATTCAGTTCCATTTCATTGTCAACACACCAGGTAGATATTGTGTTAAGGTCTTGTTGTAAGAGTTCACAATCTTTCATAGATTTGATTGCTTTATATAATTTGAGGTCATCAGCATATAGAGAAAAATTACAGCGGAGTTTGTTTGTAAGGTCGTTAATAAAGATTAAGAAAAGTAAGGGTCCAAGGTGAGATCCTTGTGGTACGCCCGACGTAACTAATATTGGGGAAGAGTTAAAACCGTTGACAGTAACTAATTGACTTCTATGTGATAAATATGATTCTAACCAACGAAGCAGATTTCCGTGAATGCCGATTTTATCCAGTTTATTCATTAAGATAGAGTGACTAACTTTGTCAAAGGCCTTACTGAAATCGGTGTACACGGCATCAACCTGTGTTTTATTATTCATCGATTGACATAGAAAGTCCATATACTCGAGTAAATTAGTATTTGTGGATCTTTTAGCTACAAAGCCATGTTGGAAAGGACTAAGTATATGTTTTACATGGTTAAAGATGGTTTTGTATACAATGGACTCGAATATTTTGCCAAAACAAGATAAAAGGCTGATAGGACGGTAGTTTGTTACATCATTTTTACTGCCAGATTTGTGGATCGGAATGACGTGGGCAACCTTCCACAGATCCGGAAATACCCCATCTTTCAGACTTTTGATGAATATTTTGTGTAATGGTACTGCAAGCTGATCTGCACAATTTCGAATAAATAGTGGAGGAATTCCATCTGGGCCGGAACCCTTATTGATATCAAGAGTGTTCAATTTCTCTTTGACCTCGTCTAAAGTTATTTTGATTTGAGACAGTGGGTAATTATAGAGTGGGGAAGAAAGTTTAGAGTCACTTTTAGAATTGGATGGTGAGCTAAAAAAAGAAGAGAAGTAAGTAGATAATAGTTCACATGTATCTTCTCCATTTGTTGCTGATTTGTCATGGAGATGCATGATTTTGGGGAGAGAATTAGAAATTCTTTTTGAGTTAATGAGGGTTGAAAGATTTTTGATACTGTTAGGGAGAGAATTTTCTATTGAATTTACATGGGCTTTAAGGCATGTACGTATGGATACTTTTACTCTAGCCCTCAAGATAGAAAAACTGTCGTAGTCACATTGATTTTTGTATTTTTTACATTTCTTTCTAAACTTTTCTTTTTCTCTGAGTTGGTGGATCAGATCACTGCTAAACCAAATTGGAAACTTATTATTCCTGATTCTTAAGCGCGGAGTGTGTTTTTCAATTGATATCCATAACAAGTTATAAAAATGTAGTAGGGAGTCATTACAATTCAGCGTGTTAAGATCGTCCCAGTTATTAAGTGATAACATTTCATTGCATTTAATGTAATCCGTTTTTTTTAAGTTATATTTGATGTGATCTGGATTAGTGGGTAGGGGTCTGTATTTGGACATCAAAAGATCGAATTCAATGGGAGGGTGATAAGGGTCAATTTTGGATAGCACATGTGAAGCAATTTGAATGTTAAGGTTATGGTTTGAAAACACTAAATCTAAAATTCGATCTATGTTGTTAGTTACGTAATTGAATTGATTAAGTCCAGTCAAATTTTGAAAGTCTAGTAGAGATATCGATTTTTGGCTATTATGTAAGACTGGTCTGGTGTGCGTTAAATTGACATTTGGTGAGTATTGAATAGATGGGACATTAAAATCACCCATTATTATTGTGATGTCGTCTGATGATAAGTTATTATATGTCGTATGACACTTTTCGAAAAAATCTGTGAGATTTTCGATCGGCATATCTGGAGGCAAATACGCCAAACATAAGTTAATGGATTGTCTGGATGTTTCATTTAATTTAAATTTAATCCATAAATCTTCTGTAGATTTTGAGCTGTGTGCTGAGACTGAAAAAGATGTCATTTCTTTCTTTATGGCTATTAGAACTCCACCACCTGATTTTTTAAAGGAACTCGATATGTCCCTATCGCGTCTATATATATTATAACGATCGTCTACTATTTCATGGTCAAAGATTGTGGAGTCTAACCACGTTTCTGTAAAACAAATTAAATCATAATTGCAACTGAGCACTTCGTAATATAAATTAATTTACTTTTTAAACCACGTACATTTTGATAATAAAATGTTATTGCCGTTTTCTTAGAATTCATTTTGAAAGTATATATTAAGCATAATTAAATACATTTTTTTTGTAAAATTGATATGAAAATAATTTATTGTGAAGTAAATAATTATGCTTTGAAAGGGGGCAATTATGAACATCATAATATTTGGTTTGTTTGTGGTACATGATTTTGTTTATGGTATCAGGAGTAATTAATTTTGACAGATCTATGGTATCAGGTGTAATTAATTTTGACAGATCTAGGTTATAGAAACGTAAACATGATGATAAGCATATAACAGTTGCACTAAAGAATGGTATATTACAATTATTTCTAATAGGTTGCGATAGTTTTTTGTATTTAACAGGTGGTGGTACTTCATGAGAATAATGATTAATCGTGTAAGTCATATTTTGTTGTTGTTTCACAGAATAATTTTGTTCAAAAGATTGCAACAGTTTTTTGTGATATTTAAAACATTCTGATGATTCGTTAGTTACTACAATGGAGATATTGTGCATATAATTAAGGTAATTCCATCTTTCCAAAAGATTAACTTGTAAGTAACTTGTGTGGGGAAAGTTATTAACTAATTTTAATTTCATAAAGGGACGGCAGATCTGGTTGGTTCGTTTTGTGTTGATTTCAATTTTGAAAGTTTGTTTACATCCTCTTGGTCTGTAATTAATATTATAGGGGTTGAATCGCTAACACGAGTGAAAATTTTACAGTTTCTTACCCAGCAAAAAAGAATTTTACCAGCTATTTTTATATCACGACATTGCTTCAACAGAAATTGGTTTTTTGGGGTTAGATGGTCGTTAATGTATATTTTACTGGTTCCAGGAAGTTGTAAATCGGAAGCAAGCATCCCTCTCCTCTTTCTTATTCCAGCTATAAGTTCATCCTTAAGGTATCTGCGCGTTAATTTGACGACAATGTTCCTGGGTTTTCCATTTCCTGGGTATAACTGCTACCTACCACGTGTTGGAGGACGCCATGGGGCAAGGCGTTCTCATACCACTGACTCATCCTGGAAGGAGGGAGTAGCTCGCAGACCAGACGCTTATGTTACGAAAGGGAGTTGGAGACTCCTCATTTAGGATCTCGAATCGTCGCATCAAATGTGCATAGGCTCTAGATACTCTAGATCAGGACTTCCCAACCAGGGGGGCACGCCCCCCTAGGCGGGCATAGAGAAATTTCAGGGGGGGCGTAATAGGTACGCTTGCATT
This sequence comes from Limnephilus marmoratus, assembly GCA_917880885.1. NCBI lineage: Eukaryota > Metazoa > Arthropoda > Insecta > Trichoptera > Limnephilidae > Limnephilus > Limnephilus marmoratus. The sequence goes on along the minus strand of OU862918.1, from coordinate 951,440 downwards.
TCCGAAACAAATCTATTTAACGTGTAGGTAAATTAACTTTTACGAATTGCCATTCAATCACTACTATACAAGTTTCGACAAGTCACAACACGACGTATGATGCGCACCCCCGCCTCACCTTCCCGCTTGACACTCACTCGCCGTACTCGCTCACTACGTGTAACTCGGCTATAAAGATCATAAACAACATCAAAAGTAATGCATTGAATAGTCGGTTATTTACTTTACTTTGTGAGGACCTCGATTCTGATCACAAGGTCCTCCTATTCCTCACAGAAGTGCGCTGGTTATCATAAGGCAACATGTTAGCTCGTCTTTATGAATTAAGAGAAGAGGTCATCCTCTTTCTTGAATTCAAAGAAAATAATCATTTTATGCAACAATTCAAAAATGAAAAATTTCAGTGGAAGTTTGCCTATTTGGCTGATATGTTTGAAGTCCTGAATCAGTTAAACTTGGAACTTCAGGTCAGAAATGGCACTTTGATTATTAACTATGATCATATTCAAGATTCACTATCAAAGCTTTAACTTTATAAAAATAAGGTATCTGCTGAAAATGTGATTCTTTTATCACGGCATTCTTTTATCATTCTTTTATTCATATGCTGTACATATAAGCATATAATAAAATTTGTTCTTCAGTAAGCGTCCATGTTTCCATTGGTAAACGTTTCAATACGGATCTCTCTCTAAGAGAGTATTTCGTAAAAAAATCATAAAAATGCTTGGTAAGTAAATTCACGGCTATCTGAAGCAATTAATAATCAAAAACTGGATAAAGATTTAAAATCTGAAATTGAAACTCATTTACAAGCGTTGGAAAACGAATTTCCTCGATACAATCGAGATGTAAATTCCGAGTTACCAATATGGCACATGACCAGAAACCCATTTGTTGTCGATGTCTTACAATTACCTGAAGAAGTTCAGGAAGAATTTCTAGAAATGAAGGCCGACCATGAAATACGACTTTCATCTCTTGACATTAGAGAAATTTTGGATTAAACGATTCCTTGTTAATCCGAAAGTTGTTTCTCTTGCTTTGAAAATACTTATAAATTTTTGTCGTCAAAAACTAAACAGCGAAATCGCCTTGCTGTCCATAGCGATTTAACCATAGCTCTAGCAAAGACTGAACCCAGAATTGACCAACTGGTACAGAGCATGCAAGCTCAAGTATCTCATTAGTACTTTAAAATTTTTATTTATTTCTTCGAAAATTACTTTGAAAGTTGTTAGACTTTATCTAATTATAAAAATATAATTTATATTAAAAAAATAATAGAATAATGTGAATAATTAAAAGAAAATTAAGAAATGTAAATTTAAAAGTAATTAATGATTAAAAGTGTAGCTACTCTTCTATTAAAGATCCATAATAAATAAATATATTGTATCTGTACTGTACCTATTTGAAATTCAAATAAATAAATTAGTTAATATAAAAAAAATTGTTTCTTATTTTTGTTGAAACTTAATTAAGGGGGGCTGAAAAAATTTTCTTTGGTTCGGGGAGGCTCGGCGAAAAAAAGGTTGGGAAACCCTGCTCTAGATATTTAGCTCCCGAGTAGGTTGGTCCGCAGGCATGCCTTTAACATGTTATAGTTTCAATATATCCTTTATTATCAATCATCCTACTCTTTTATTTAACTTTTCAATAATTCACAATAATGTATAAAAAGAACAATGCCCATGCCCTGATAGAAGTGATTCTTGCCTACTGCACAGCTCTGCATATTTTGTCTCAGACAAAATATTTGGTTTGGCGTCCAAGTTTCCATTATACGGAAATAAAGCTGATCACTGTGATAATTAATTATACCATGTACCTTTACGTTATTATGCACCCACTTAACAAGCGGTGTTTAAGTCATGAATAACATGACACACAAAGTAGGTAAAACATTAAACACATTCAGTGCTGTTGATTCATTGCATCATACCCTTTAACATTTAACGCCTCACCACATTCTATTTAGCAAATAGCACCCAACATTTGCCCTTAGCAGTTCGTAGAAAATGTTTTTAACGAGGTTAGCTCGTACAGGCATTTTTCTAAAAATAACACATTGGGCCACATCAAGTTCGTGACGTCGCTTAAAGTCAATTTGGAACACGAATCAAACGATCCATTTCACTTTTCAGTAGGCGTATGATATTATTTTTAAATCTAAGTTAACTTCCTCGCATTTATGTTTGTATATACGAGTTGAATTAAAGACGATAAAATATTGTTATATAATAGTAACAACATGGTGTGGAGTAGTGAATGAACGGGGAAGACTTGGTGCATTACCTCTGCACTAGAATCACATACAAATTCGAATTAAAGACGATATAATGTGGTTATCTACCACTTACCCGCCCTGGTATAAGTAATGGATTATTTCAAGGCTCTCGCAAGATTCTATTTTTTTTGATAAACGAAGCTACATTTATTTATGTTGAATGAATCTAGACCTCCTGTGTCCTTGCTTGCATTGTTAGTAAGCATTATGCAAGTGCTTAACAGGAAAAACAACATGCAAAAAAATAGGTTAGTAAGACAAAGATAAATTAAACAGGGCAAAAGAAAAACTCATTCATGAGGCTCCGTGAGGCGGCATTGCATCTATAAAAACCTGCAAGCACCTGCATAAAATAGGGATCATAAGTAATACAATAGATCTCAAATCAATTGGCAAGTACCAACAAAAAAATGTGAATGACATTCGGTCTGACCATAAACTACACTTAGCTTCCGTGTCCTTTAGCCAGCCAAAAGTTTTTTAACAGTAGATAACAATATGACATACAGTAGTGAAAGGTACAGAAAGTCAGTAAAAAGGTACAAAAGGATAAACAAAATCTAAAGGGGTCGCCGGAGAAAGACTCGGCACGATGAAGGGAAACAAATGCTCAATGTAATGATAAATTAGGCGTAGGTACGTAATGAACGAATAATTGGATGTAAGGATAAAGTACATATGTCGTGGAATTGAATAATAGAACGACCGAGAACGACAAGGCGTAATCGTAACAAAACTTCAGTCAGTTTTCAGATACACCTGAATTCATAACCTTAAAACTACTTGAAACCGTTAATAGCCCCGAGTAATGCCAAGTAATCTATTAATTTTGGTTTGTACACACCATTACATACATTTATCCATCGTTCAATTTGTCAGTTACCTCTGGTCTAAAATACCAGAAAAAAGCCCTTGACTCAGTTCAGGAACGGGCGGTCCAATTGATATATTTCCCTGTCTTAACAAATGGATCGCATTCTTTAGAGCAAAGGAAATGCTGTGATAAAAATAGTTATTTCGGGATGGGAACGGGGAAGGAAATAGGGCAGAAAAAGGTTTGCTATTCACATATGGTCACCAAATACCTACTGCTAAAGCCATTTCAAGCAACGCTTCGATTCCGAATGGTGATCTTTCGTGACATTCACCAAGGCGATGCTGAGAGTATATTCTACCATGTGCGATTAATTGTATAAATACAATCATTCTCAACGCTTTGCCTGTTAAGTCCTCATCAAGAGAATTTGCTAAATGAGACTCTCAATTGGAAAATTTTAATATCTTCAAAGGCAATACAAAAAAGGGTCTTATAACCCCGGTACTACATGACCAATGCAAAATTAATACTGCAAATATTCCTGAGATTTTCCTTTTTTTTTTTTTTTTTTTTTTTTTATTAATAAATTTTTTTGTTACATACATAAAAAATATTACAAAAAAACATTTCTTTTGATGAGAAGTAAAAAAAAAGAACTATAAAATTAAATATGTAGCTTAACGATAAACAATAATACAATTTAACAACAAAAAAAAGATATTACAATAGTATACAAAATCTGAAATCATCAAAATTTGTAACAATAACAATATACTGTCAAAATATCTCCCGTTATATTTAAGAAATTCTATGAATTTAAAGTGATTTGTTAACAGAAAACTGTAGTAGGGAAAATCCCATGGTGATAAACAAGTGCATCTTACATTATTAACAGTTTTTATACACTCGATATACCTTAAACTGCTCTCGAAAAAAAAAATAATTTCAAGCTGTCAATGCATAGTGTTCTAAAGATATACCAAAAGTGCCTAGTGATTTTTGATTTATGTAACAGTGACTAAACGCCGAGTTACAAATCATACTTTAACATTCAATTAATAATTAAGTGCCGAAAAAAAAAATAAGATTGTTCAAAAATAGCCTCTTCACCAACACAAACTGAAAAAATGGCAACATCAAATCGTCATCATAAAACTAGATCCAACTCTTCCTCGGGAGATTCATCCAGCTCCGTTATGGAGCAACTTGCTAGGATCAGCGACCAGCTAGCCGCGCTGTCCTACTTGCCGGCCGCCGTCAAGGAGCTGCGGGATGAGGTCAGTGATGTCAAACACTCCATCGACTTCAGCGGAAAAATAGTAGAGGATATGAGCAAAAAAATTACGACGATGGAGAATAAGCTGAAGCTGGTCGACTCATTAAAAAATGAAGTCGATTCGCTGAAGGTCCGCTTAGCCAACATTCAAGATGAAATGGAGCAACGTGACCAGTGAGCGCGCCGCTCCAATGTAGAATTAGTCGGCATTCCTGAAAGGAATGGAGAAAACCTAATAGGTATTGTTTCCAGCCTTGCTCGAAAAACAGGATTCGACCTTGATCCCAAAATTGATATAGATTTCGTTACACGAGTGGCACCGAAGGAATCGAAGAAAGGTCAACATAAGCCCATAATTATCAAAATGCAAGCTAGATATAGAAAGGATGATTTCTTGTCTTCAATCCGAAAGATGCAAAATTTAACCGGCAGCGACATCGGATGTGCGACTCCCGCATCTACGCCAACGACCACCTGACGAGCGCATCAAAACGGCTGCTGCACCTGACGAGGAAAGCTGCCAAGCAAAATAACTTTCGCTTCGTCTGGGTCCGCAATTGCAGAATCCTTGTCAGAAAATCAGAGGGTTCTCACATCAGATCGATCCTCAAGGCTAAAGACTTAAACAAATTCTTATAAAACTTACACCTACACAAATGTTAACATTTTTATTTCTTATTTTTTATTTCTTCATAATATCTCTGTTTTTAACATGTAATTGCCTCTTAATCTCAGCACTGTATAACAAAATCTCTTCTAATAATTTTAACTCTCTTGTCTCGCTCACTACCATATTAATGAATCATTTACTTTGCTGGAAGTACTTAACAAAAATAATATTATTGTATTACTCCACTGTAATCACTGCAAACGTACGTTATTATTGTAACCATGTAAATTTAATGGGTTCGATTTCAAAATAAAGATTCACCATAAAATCTTTAAAAAATATATACTATTTTACAGTTTTCAATGTCAACATGTCAATTATATTTCTAATATTATATTCAACTGATCTTTACTACGTTTCCATAGTCCAACATACTCTATTATTATTATTATTGTTTTCACATAATATGTTGACCTACATGTTCCATTCAAATGCATGCTCTCGGTGAATTAAATATATATAATCAAAATATTAGAGGTCTCCGAACCAAAACGCATGTGTTTCTTTCCAGCATTCTTAATGCCGATTATGACGTGATATGCCTAACTGAGACATGGCTTCTGCCAAGTATATTTGACTGTGAATTATTCGATGAACGTTATGTAGTGTACCGTTGTGATCGCGACTACATGTTGTTAGGCCAGGCGCTCGGTGGTGGTTCACTGATTGCAGTACGCCGCGAACTGCCCACGTGCCCCTCACTCTCCCTCCCACCCGTACAGCGCGCAGAGATATCCACAGCTACTCTTGCACTAGGCTCTGGCGCGCGTGCTTCTAAACTACGCATATTCTGCTCATACTTCGTCCAAGGTGCGGAGCAGAGTAAATCTTTAAGTGACTTTTTTGAATATATATCTTCGTTGTATACCCATTTTCCTGATGATGAATTCCTTCTATTAGGAGATTTCAACATACCACATGCCCAATGGCTTCTGCCTTTGACCGCAGACGGTGCCCTGGTACTTAATAGATCCTCAACCGATGCACTAACTTCAACACTTTCTGATTTTTTAGACTTTACCTGCTTCCATCAATTCAACAACCAGCTTAATGTAAACGAGCGTGTTCTCGACCTGGTGATTTCGAATTGCATGTGCACTGTAAGGGGGTGCAATACACCGCTAGTGCCGGAGGATGCACACCACCGCTCACTAGAGGTGGTGCTGTGCATGGCCCGCGAGCCGTCCCTCCAAATCCCACGCTTGCGCACGGTCCGCTCCTATCACAGTGCTTACTATGTGCAGATTAATAGCGCCTTAGCAGCCATTGACTGGACAACGACTCTTAACAGCAGTAATGTAGACTCAGTCACGGCACGCTTCTATTCAGAATTAAATAAGCTAATTGTCACACATGTACCATCTAGAACAGTTAACATAGATTCCAGGTACCCCCCATGGTACAGCGCTGTCTTAAAAAAAGTAATTAAAGATAAACTTAAATTCCACAAAAAATATAAAATTTATAACCGCATCTCCGAGAACGACAAAAGCGTATGGAGAAGGTGTGCTATGATAATTTCATTAATATGGCCGAAATTAATATCAATACCGATCCCAAACATTTCTGGACCTTTGTTAAATCTAAACAAAGAAGCTTTGAACTACCTAACAATATGTTTCTTAACTCGCAGCGTGTATGGGGTGGGGAAGCTATAAGTAACTTATTCAACATACATTTTCAATCCTCCTTTGAATCCCCCGCCCGTCCACCTCGTCCACCAATCGAATATATAATCCAAACACCTCAGTACTAAATCTTAATAATATTTATATAGACACTGAATTAGTTTGTAAATATCTCAAATCATTAGCATCCACCCGGTATTTTTAAAGAATTGCGCTAATGTTTTATGTTATCCGCTAAGTCTAATATTCAAAACTTCTTTGTCTTCTGGTATTTTTCCACTAGAATGGAAAAGTTCATATATTGTGCCTATATTCAAAAAAGGCGACAAACACAACATAGAAAATTACAGACCGATCTCTAAATTAAATGTAATGGGTAAACTTTTTGAAAAGATTGTTTTCGATATCATTTTTCCTTGTATATGACCACACATCATTTCGAATCAACACGGCTTCGTGAACAGAAAATCAACAGAAACTAATCTATGCAAATTTGTTGACACAGTCCTTATTGCTATGGATAACGGTTTTCAAGTCGATGTAGTCTACACAGACTATTCCAAAGCCTTTGATAAAATCCCACACAGCATTTTAATTGAGAAAGTCGAAGCAATGGGTATACACGGTGACCTCCTTCGTTGGTTAGCCTCTTATCTCTACAATCGTACGCAAGCTGTAACTGTACTGGGGTTCTGCTTTAGCTTTGTCCCCGTAACCTCAGGAGTACCCCAAGGATCTCACCTTGGCCCCCTTTTATTCAACATTTTTATGAATGACGTTAACAAAACTATTCGTAATTCTCAGCTGTTCCTATATGCGGATGACAAAAAGATTGTCAAAATCATTAAATCTGAGATGGATTGTATAGAGCTCCAGGATGACCTGAACTCCCTGGTCAATGTGTATTGTTTAGAAAACTGCCTTCTTTTGAATGCAGAAAAATGTTCCGTCATATCTTATTCTCGAAAGAAAAACACTATACTATATCCGTACATAATTAAAAACAATCTTTTAAATAGGGTAAATGTAATAAGAGATCTTGGAGTTCTATTAGATAGTAAGCTTCTTTTTCAATCTCACGTCAAGCATATCACGTCGAAGGCTTTGAAAATGTTGGGATTTATTCTTAGAGTAAGTTCAGCTTTCAAAAATCCACAAACATTTAAGACTCTCTACATATCCTATGTTAGAAGCCACCTGGAGTATGCTTCTACAGTGTGAAACCCTCATTGTTCTACATATAAAGCAAATATAGAAAGAGTTCAGAAAAAGTTTATGAAATATGTCTCTTATCGCGTGCGAAATGATGAAAACTATGTCCCCGTAAACCTTAAATATCTTGATCAACGCCGAGATATCAGAGACCTATTAATGCTCTATAAGATTATTCATAACTTCATTGATAGCCCGTACTTACTACAAAATATTCATCTCAGATGTCCATTAAGAGTGACTCGATCTCCAGACACCTTTTATATCCCTAAGAGCAAGACAAATTATCTTGAAAATGTATTTGTAAGAAGAAGCTTAACAGATTATGCCCAAATATCGATGTGTTTAATACAAACCTTGATAAATTCACAGCATGCATAAAAAAATAACACTATTGATGCCACATATTTAACTAATAACTTAATATTTAATTGATTTCTGTTTTTCTCTTTTTTTTATTTTTAGTATCACCACATTTTCTCTCCAACTTTTTACAGTTGGAATTCAAATAAAATCACTTCCTGAAATATATTATTTATATCAATCAAAATTTAAATGTAAACCCTTGAAAAACCTCAGTTATTTACTTTTTGTAGATATAAGTAAGAAGATACACTTTATCAGAATAATTTATATCAGGAATAGGTATTGTGTATTTTTGTATTACGGTTCTAAATTATTTGTCGTTATTTTATTGGTCTATGACATACTTATTTTTATCACTGTCATTTATGAATTTTGTACAGACTGTTTATAACGCTAATAAATAAAATAAAATAAAATAAAATAAAATAAATACATATATGTATGGTAACAAAAAAAATCCTACATAGGCATCGCCAGTTCGTGGGTATACTTAAGTTTTTTTTTTTAATGCAGTTAAGATACAACATAGCAAATTTAATTTTAAATTAGTAAATTGAAACATAATTATGTTTTAACATATTTATAGAACGAATAATTCCGTATTTAAAAAACTAAAGTTAAGAAAAAAAAATACATATATGAAAAAAAAAAGGTTAAATAAAAATTAGGGTTTTGTAAAGTTATAATAGGTAAGATGTTATAGCAGGTAGGTATTTGTGTCATTTGTAGTTACCCATGTCTTTATTAATTTTTTGTATATGCTGTAAGAGGATATGTTTTTAGATTTAATTTCTATAGTCTGATACAGTGCATTATAGATTTTTGGTGCAATGAAAAAAGCATGTCTTTGCGCAAGCCTAGTTTTGCATAGGGGAACCTCAAATGCATTATTTACTCTACTGCTGGAGCGTTTTTCGTTTTTTGTAAAATATACATTTCGTGAAAATATATATTTCAGACATTGCATACAGTAGATTTTTCTTATATCTAAGAGTTCAGCTTCTTGGAATAATTGCAAGGAGGGGTAGGTAACATCTTTATGCAACATTATTTTTATTATTAATTTTTGAGTAATTTCTAGTTGCTTAATATGGGTTTCATAAAAACCCCCCCCATCCAATTATTCCATACGATATTGATGATTGCACCAATGCATGATATACCAGTTTCATTCTTTTAATATCAACTATGTTATTTAATCGTTTAAAAATGTAAGTCAAATACCTAAGTTTATTTACAAGGTTTTCTTTGTGATTTGTCCATTTTAGTTGGCTGTCTATAATAATTCCTAGGTATTTAACTGTGTTCCCCGAATTCATTTCTATACAGTTAGAACACAAAACAGGGTTGCAAGAATTGTTGTGAAACCTTATATTTAGGAGAGTTAAGGGTGCCGCCCTTTTGATATTATAGAACGGAATATATATAGTTTTTTCACAGTTCAGAGTTAGGAGGTTTTGGTTTAGCCATTCTTTGACAATGGATGTACACTTATTTGCGTTTTCAGAGACTTCTTTCCATGATTTACCATGGACTGTGATAGCAGTATCATCAGCATACGAATAGTTTTCCCGGAATACTGATATTACACAGGTCATTGATATAAATTAGGAACAATAATGAACCGATAACTGTACCTTGTGGAACCCCATGTCTCACATATTCTGGTTTACTAATATTATCACCAACTTTTGTACATTGTCTGCGATCAAGTAAATAATTTGTTAATAGTGACAGACAATTATTTTTAATTCCAATATTATTTAGTGTTCTAATCAGTTTATTATGGTTAACTGTTATTTATACTTTTTATTAACACTGTTACTAAATGTTTCATGCATTGTTTATTTCTTTTGTACGCCGATGATATAAAAATATTTGCTATTGTTAGGAATTTAAACGATTGTCTGCTCATCCAAAGCGACTTAGTAAGGTTCGAAGCATTTTGTAATGAAAACAAAATTTACCTAAGTTACAACAAATGTAAACAAATAAGCTTCACTAAAAATCACAACGCTATTATACACAATTATTGTATTGGTAACTATTTACTCGAGCGCGTTTACTGTATAAAAGATCTAGGGGTACTTTTTGATTCTAAACTCCATTTCGATGCGCACATTGAGAATATTGTAAATAAAGCTTACTGCATGCTAGGATTTGTCATCAGAAACAGCCGCGAATTTCGAAAACCGGAAACTTATCTTCTACTTTACTACTCGCTGGTCCGCTCTCAACTAGAATACTGCACCTCCATATGGACACCACTTTACGGTGTTTATAAAGACAACATAGAAAGTATTCAAAAGAAATTTCTGCAATACCTCAATTACAGAATGAGCGCACCTAAACGGGGGTACATAAATATGCTCTCGAATTATAACGTCTCCACTCTGACTAACCGGCGAACATTCCTTGACCTCACGACTCTATATAAAATCTGCAACAACATTATTGACTGTCCTGACCTACTGTAACTAATAAACTTCAAAATACCACCCAGAGTAACAAGGCTTAACGACTTATTCCACATTAGCCGGACGCGTACAAATGCTGGTGTCAGGGATCCAATCAGAAGAATGTGCGAATCGTTTAATCAAAATCAAAACCTCAAGGATTCCGACTTATTTTTTGATACACGCAGTACCTTTAGTATAAAATTGAAGGCTGTTTTCCTACAAAGTACAATAACTTAGACATCACTCGGTTTATAATTTTAACTACCTTTCTTTTTTCAAATTTATGTATGACATTATTTTTTATCTATATTTACATATTTTTTATATATTTTTGGTCTTACCATCAAAACAATTTGTAAACTTTTATAAGGATATTGCGCACATTTTTTTTTATCTCTGTATTTGTAAAATAATATTCTTATGTATATACATACGTCTTTTCCGTATTTAAAAGTAAAAATATTTGCATATGTTTTTATCTGCTGTTAATATTAATTCGTGAGAAATAGTTTGGATGCAGGTGAATTCTCTATCAATAGTTTTGTATATTCTTGTCAATTGACATCTGTATCTGTATTTTCTCCTTAATAAAAAAAAAAAAATAAATAAATAAAAAAAAAAAAATAAAAAAAACGGTATCAAACGCTTTTTTTAGGTCTAAAAAGATTGTTAAGCTTTTCATATTTAAGTCAAGGTTGGTGTATATATTTTTTGTTAGATTAAATAAAGCGTCATCTGTACTAAGACCTTTTCTGAAACCATATTGATTTGGGGACAAAAGTGCATTTGATTCTAGAAACTCTAGTACTTGTATTTTAATAATTTTTTCTAATATCTTCGCTAGTTGGGATATTAGCGATATTGGTCTGCAATTGTCAAGTTTAGAGATTGATCCAGATTTATGTATTGGTACAATATTGGAGAGTTTAAATGCGTCTGGGAAAACGTTTTTTTCAAAACAGGAATTAAAAATGTGTAATTAAAATTTTTTTCTGACCATTGGTTTTATTAATAATATTTCGATGATTTTTATAGCGCCGTTTTGCGAAAAATCACCTTAAGGGCGCATTTATATAATTTTGCCAACACAAAATCATTGGGTATACATTCAGAGTTGCTTGATGTAAGTAACGTACAGTAAATTCAAATCTCCCTGTGGAAAATGGACTTCTAGATACGTCACGGTTTTTAGCCAATCACCGCACTACCCCCTGATGAATCAACCTTTTATGTTTTCTACGAACCTTGTTTGGGTGGCAATAAAATATCTTTTTAAAAAAGTGGCTTTTGATTAAGGTCAGCACAATTTTAGAAAAAGGGGTAAATTGTTGTGTAATAAGTTTAAAGGTCATGGTGGCATTCAGTTTTATTAGAACTTCTGTTTCAAAAAACTAGTACCAACCTAGTTGTAATTATCTTTTTTTCTCTTTTCTGTTAAAATAAGGTCATAACATTTTCAATAACTGCTAAGGTATTTCCAAAACTAATTAATTTTTGTTATTTGTCTCCATTTCTTAAGAGTTGTGTTATATTATAAGGAAATTAAATTAGTCAGAATAAAATTTTCAACTGCCTTGCACTTGATGCACTAACATTAATCTTTATCAATAATGTTTATAATTTTTGCTTGTAGTATTCACACTAACTTTGTTCGGAATAAATTAACATTACGCAATTTTTTGTGGGTTTTCCATTTTTCGTCGGATGGTTACAATTTTTTCACTCAATGCATTCCTGCAGGATACAATATCGTTATTTTTAAATGTTGTTCAACGCTTTAATTAGTATTTTTCAACTTAACCCTTTTCAATGTTAGATTTTTGCAGATTGCTAAAAATAAAACACTGAAGGCTCTCAACGATGTGACATAAATGGATAGATTTAATGTTGTGGGTTTCATTAAAAATAAACGTTGGCCTGGTTTCACAATGAAATTTCGTGGATGAAACGCGAATTATTCTTGAGGAATTTCTGACAAAAATGTAGCATTTTTATTCAGCGTGAAAAAATTCATGAAACTTAACAGGCTAAAAAAAAAATTCAATTGCAGTTATCGTGTATATAGTGCCGAACTGTCCCGACCCGACCCAAAATGACCGGTCTCAGCTGACCCGACATGACACGATACCATTCAACCTATATCATCCCAAACCGACTGAGATTAACTCAACCCAACCCAAAACAAACCTAACAATCCAACCCATCCAAAAACAACTCGACTCAAATCGATTTAAACCAACTTAAATCATCTCAAATTATTGAAGAAGAAGATAACAATAATAATCTAAACGAAAATATGAAAGAGAACAAGACACAGAAAAACAGAAAAAGTTAGTGGTCGCAACTGGGGCTCGAACCCAGAACCTCTCGACTATCCGGGACGTGCGTTTACCAATTTCGCCATTCCCACCTGCTGTCAAACCGTCATATTTATACTTATTTCAAATTTTAGAATTAGCAATATTATCTTCAACTAATTTTTTCCATGTTATAGGCAACTACCCTTTTTATTGGATACAATCATTCTAAGAATTGGTTTGTAACCTAGATAGCGTCACGGATAAATATATCCGATTTTATTTATATAGAACTATATATACACATACAAAAGGTGTAGAAAATATACAAAAGAAATAAAAGATAGACTATACTTTTTTAAATATACGAGTATTTTTAAAAGTCTACATGAATATTCATTTTTTATAAAAAAACTCTCTTTTATAACATTTGAAGGTTATTCCCATCAATATATTATAATTGGAAAATATACCTACTGTCAAGTCTAGTATTGACGTTTTTATGTACTCCTTCAAGTTTTCAAAGAATTAACAAAATAGACAATAGACAACAGCTAAAAGGTGGTCAATTCATCTAAATCGAAGATTGCGCACTGTCCAGTGTATTTCTTTTCACAAAAAGTGTGTTTTTTGCACCAAAAAGAGGCTTTTTCTTTCTCGAGAGCTTGTGTCACAAACTCAACAAACGGTGCCATAGTTCTTGAACTTTATAGAGTGAAGATCTTAAGTGTGACAAAGTTGTGTTGCATCCTTAAAGGAAGCAATTATTCAAAAGTGCTCTTCTTAGTGTGCATTTCACGCTCAGCGAATTTAAAATGAATACTCAATGTACTCCGTGTGAAAAAAACATTGAAGTTCCGGCTGACTTTATAGCATGTTCTGTATGTGAAGATGGATATCACATTTTGTATCAAACTTCTCGCCGAGGGGCAAAAAGTCAATCTCAATTACAACAATGGAAATATAAAAAGTGCATTAAAATTTCAAAATCAACTAAACAGAAAATTATCGAGAATAACATGAATGAAATCAATCAAGACCTGACACCTGTTGCCAAAAATCAAAAACGAATTACTCAAACAGCGAAGTCTACAACAGCACCGTCAGTAACCAGTGAAAATCTAGCATCATCATTCATAGATGGCTCTAATCAGCTGTTAACCTTGGAAATATTTATGAAGGAACTTGACAAATTTAAAACAACGATGATCGCTTTTGTGGACAAGAAACTAAGCATTTATGATAAAAAATATGAAGAAATATTAATACAAAACAATGATCTACTAAAGTCATTCCAATTCATAGCGGATCAACAGGAAGATCTAAAAAAGCGTGTGATTTCTATGGAAAAATCACATGTTAAAGATAATGCTGATCTAATCGAATTAAAAAACCAAAACTACATTTTAACTAATACAATCTCACAACAAGACGTCAAAATCGACAGACTAGAATATATGTCTCAAATATGTAATATTGAAGTTAGAGGCATTCCAGAATCTATCTCTAATAACTATTTAGAAGTTCTCAATAAAATAGCAAAAATTATCAACTTTGAGGGCTCTTCAGGAAATGTGAACTCGGCAATAAAAAAAACATAATAGAATGGGGCCTAAAATTGCTGAAAAAAAGCCCAGATCAATCACTGCGACTTTTAATAACACACTAGATCTGGATAATTTCTTATACAAAATAAAAACATACACATAGGCCACAACTCCCAGCACAAATAAATTAAATACATACATACGATCTAGGATTATTATTTTTTTTTTCAGGTTCTCCATAAAACAGTTATACACCAAATGATTACGGAGAAGATTACAAAATATAAGAGAAAAAAAGGCCAAGGGGGCAGTTTCACTATGTTGAGACATAATGTCAAAAGATAGTTACTGAACTCTCTATAGGTAACATTGAAGATGTCAATGCTCAATGCAGAATCGTTAAGCAGTTGAATTGCTCTATTTAATGGGGGATTCTGAAAGGAAGAAGTTCTCGCTTTCGGAACATAAAAAATAATTATCGCAAGATGCCAATCGAATATATGTATCGGATCATTTAACACAAAAAGCAAAATTCCTCCTAGGACAAACTAAACGATTCGCCAGAGAGAACAATTTTAAATATGCGTGGACATCTTCAGGGCGTATCTTACTGAAGGAAATTGACAGCTCAAAAATCATAACTATAAATAATGCCAATGACCTACAACGATTAAAACGTCAATCTATCTGACTTCTATTTCACTCTGTCATTACGACTGTTAATGAAGGTATCAGTTCACGTTCTCATATTCTAGTATATTGTTATAGAATATTTATATACTCATTTATTTTTATCACAATCAGTGAGATCTCATGTAACCTCATACTTATAGTAAATCTATATAAATCTGGGAAAAAAATTAATGAATATATTTATATATATTCCTGTTATGGTCAGATTTTGGAATAGTTCGCAGGTATTTGTAGCTTCTTTTTCTATTGCAACACATCCGTCGCACCAACCTATTTACGGATTAAGTACTCACCGTGGTCTGAGTTATATTACTGTGTTAATATCCTTTAAGATTAAGTCGGTAATTATTAAATTCATTACTTGTTCATTTAAGAGTCATTTCATCATTTTCAACAGGATAATGAATAAGCAATATAATGTATTCTATATTTAGCTACCACCCTTAGCTGTTGTTATCACATATAATTTGTCATTAGGTAACAACATACTAATAACAACTGTGCATATATCAGAAAAAAAATTTCATTGCAAATACCTACGCACTATTTTGGCCACATGGCTGTGTACTTCTAATGTTATTGTATGTATTTATTTCATGGTAACATATTCTATGCAACCTCTTTACAACTTAAGTACGCTCCATGCTCTGAGCTCTGTTTTTGTGTTAACATCATTTAAGATTGAAAAGTCGGTAATTATTATATTTAAAACATGTTCATTCATGAGTTATTTCATAATTTTTCACAGAATTTTATATAAGCAGTGTAATGTATTCTATATTTTTCCACCCTTAGCTGTTGTTATCACATATAATTTGACAGTAGGTAACAACATACTGATAACAACTGTTCATATATTAGAAAAAAAAAATTCATTGCAAATACCTACACACTATTTTAGTCACATTTCTGTGTATTTCTAATGTTATTGAATGTATTTGTCAATTTAGTTGCGTCCTCGATGCTAACTTATTTATCGTACCAATCTATTACCACCAAAAGATCTATTACCACTCTATTACCACTTTTCTTGCTATTATTCACTTTATTATTATATATACTTTAAGATTGATAATAGAGAACTCCAGTCCAATTTTTATTTTTTTTAAATGAATAAAAGACCTTCAAACTTAAATAACTGCACTTTTATTTTTATTTTTATAGTTAGTTTTAATAGTTAAAATAATTGTCAAAGTTTTAATTTTTCAAGACTCCCCGAAACGCACCGTATCTATGGTGGATTGTCTGACGTCTTCACCCACCGATAGTTTATTTACTTTCAAGTTGTTATTTTGAATCAGTGATGTTATGTCTAGGGAAATTTCCCTAGATCTAGGGGAGAAAAATATTTTTTTAGGGAAAAGGGAAATCAGGACAAAATCTATGGAAATTTCGAACTCTGGCAAATTCTTTATAACATATGACAATATTACTGGTATTATTTATGTATATATATTTTTTTGGAATTCCTATGAATCTTAATTATTGTTCATCTACTTACATGCAATGTTATTTTTAACACTAAACTTGACAACTCAAAATGATATTATGTATCTAAAAAGATAAATGGGACCTCTGGAAAAAAATAATTTATGTTTTAAGTTCAGTTTTATCGGTGATTGCGGTTGATTTTTATGTGCAAAGTGTTTTTTTTTATTTGGAATTCAGTTTCTAATTCAGTGGTGAGTGTATTCGTACTTTTAAATTATTATTTCACGTAGCATAAAGTGTTTGATTTGGAAAAGCACAGTATTATAAGTACATTTACCAAATTCCGATATCTTCCCAATTAATTAATCATATTAGTTATTAATCATAATTAATATATCAGGATTAGTGTTACACAATCAGGTGGCTACGTATATAAATTGCGTAAATGTGAAATTCTAGGGAAATTTCACCTCGAAATTTAGGGAAATAATTTTTTTGAGCAGAACACCCCTGTTTTCAATAAACAATATGGCAGATGTCTAGTATGATTACTTTTAGGTGTGAGAAGTCGTTTTTTATTCAAGATTAACTGCTTTTAATATAGAAAAACATTGGTAAAATGTCCACATTTCATCGCTACTGTTATTGTATTGTACCAAAGTGCAATATAAAAACAATAAATCATCTTTTTCATTGCAAATACAAATGTCATCTTGCTATCTAATTTTGTGTTTAGGCGTAATTTCGTACATTCTATTATGTATAACACATACAGAAACACTGGTATAAATAATACACTGATCATGACAATTGTGTAATAACTTGTATTAAAAGTCCTACACTAAAAACAATTTGAAAATACATAAACCAAATGTCAAATATGACACGACTTTAACCTCAAATAGGCACAATTATTGCAGATTGTCCGCAAATATAGCCCTTTTCATAAATTGTTGAGGGCCTATATAATGTTTCAAACACAATAACTATTATTTATCTAAATCTCTATAAACAGTATGAAAATAAACCAAAAACACGAAATGTTGAATTGCGTACGTGTGCACTTCAAGTCATTTCAGTAGGAGTTTCAAATGTCAATACAACATTCAACATGCTTATCACCAGGTGACAGGTTAACAGTGACGTCACCGTTAACCATTTCAGTAATGCCAACTTAACGCTGTATTTTTACGACCCGATTAAAAATGTACTTTTTAATAATTTTTTTAAAAATTCTGCGTTTAATATTATGAAATAAAACTTATAAATTCAGAATCAGCGTTTATTGGTCTATAATTAATGTACACCCATTATTATTCCTATTATTATTATTTTTATTAATTACATCGCATAATTATTTGTTTATATTAGCCTATACATTTTAAACACATTCAGTGAGTTTTTATGAAATCTCATACTGACAGGAAATCTATATAAATCTGGGAAAAAATATAATGAATGTATCTATATCCCGTTAGTGGGCAAATATTTGTATACATCGCAGATTATTGTAGCTGCTTATTCTATTCAAACTTATTTTTTGTACCAACCTATTTACAGCCTAAGTATTCACAGTGGCCTGAGTTACATTATTGTGTAAATATAATTTAAAATGGTTAGGTCAGTAATTATTATATTCATTATTTGTTCATTTAAAAGTCATTTCATAATCTTCAACAGGATATTATATAAGAAATGTATTTATTTATTTATTTATAACATTACATGTGTATGGCAAAAATTACATAATAATAACATTGACAAATTACTATAAAATGTGTGCAAGTGTTATTATGTCTTGTGGGTCGATATTAGTTCCTAGCTTGGCAGATTGCCCGTTCTAAGGAATTAAATGCTGGTGAGAATGCAAATAATAATTTTTTTTTTAACAAAATGTTCGTTTTAATTTTTCAAATTAAATATACATTAATAAAGATGCCAGAAAATTTATTCTGTAACAAAAAAAGAAAAGAAAAGAAAAATGTTTTTTTTTTATTTAAATAATATACGTACTAAATTATTTTTTTACTAAATGTGCCGTTAATACGCCATGTAAAATTTTAAGTGACATTATTTAATAGTTTTTCAGATTCCACCCTACCTAAGCCAATCAACCATTTTGTTATTATTGAACTGACGTGGGACATTTTGCAAGCTTTAATATTTAATTCTAGGGGAATTTTATTATATATTTTTGGTCCAAGATATGTACATGTTTTTTGATACTTTGCCGTATTGCTCTCTGGGACCACAAGATCCTTTCTGGTGTGACTTCTTGTGATATATTTATGATAAATTTTTTTAATATTATCTAGATTTTTATGTACGTGAATAATAATCCTTTTTATATAGTTTTGACGAATATCAAGTACATAAAAGTTTTTGTAGAGCTGATCGCTAGAATACCTATAGGGTTTACGCAAAATTACTCTAATTATGGATTTCTGGGCCTTCTCAAGCATTATATTATTAGTATTATATTCTATATTTATTTATCAGCCTTATCTGTTGTTATTACATGCACTTTGTCAATAGATAACAGCATACTTATAACAATTATTTATATATTAGAAAAAAATCTCAATGCAAATGTTTACGCACTATTTTAGTCAGTTCTCTTTATAATTCTTATGTTAATGTATGTATTTATTTCATGTCATATTCTTCACATCAATCTCTTCTCATAATCAGTACTTACCTTGCTATTGGCCGTTTTATGGTTTATTATTGTATTTATAGCCTTCAAGATAGCTATTTTCATAATTATCATCTACATCGAATGTTTATATTTGAGACTACCACCATCAGCGTCTCTTGTAAACACAATAATACACAATAATGCTTTAGTTTCCTCTGTTTCGAACATAATTACTATGACAATGTGTAATCTCATCATTTACCTCTATATATTCTCATCATACATACAACTTTCATCTCGAACAAAAATATACAATTAATATACTAAATAGAAATGGACGATTACATTATTCAACAACTAGAAAAAAAAAATTACGTTCAAAATTAAATTTGTGACAACTCAAGTGACTATAACACAATACTTAAAATGACTCCAAATTCCTTTACCGTAATACATTTAAACATACGATCTATGAAGAAAATTTTTGACCATTTTCTAGTAAATCTAAATTTATTAAAAAAAATCCGGACATAATCATACTTACTGGCCCATTTTAACATTAACTCAACCATTCCAACTCTCCCAAATTACATCACTCAAAGTTCACATTATATTAATAAGAATAGTGGTATTGTAATATACACTAAAGCAATATATAAATACGTACGCTTTACTGAAATAAATATGACCAAAGCAAACTGTATTATTATAAAATTGAATATTAATAACAAAATACCTATTCAAATAATGACAGTCCACAGGACACACTCAGCTGTAATACCAACCTTTAAAACAGAACTGAATAATATTATCCTAAACTATAAATGCGCAAATAATTTTCTGATTGGTGATATTAATATAAACATTGCTGAAAATAACCATACTATTGAAAAAGAAAATTATATCAACATGATAACCGCATTAAACTTTAAACCCTGTATAAGTAGTTATACTAGAGAATTTAACAATCAGATGCCATCATGTATTGATCATGTATGGTGTAATTTCAACTATACTGATAATCTTCAAACAATAATATGAAAAAAACAACATAACGGACCATCATACATGTATTCTAAACCTCAACATAGAAAAACAAAAATAAATAATAATAATGACTCTGCCATTCCTAAAATAAAAATAAATCACCAAGAACTATATGAAAAACTGTCTTACGAAACGTGGGAATCTGTACTTCCCACAGAAGATGTGAATATAAGTGCATCACAATTTCATGACACCTTTTATAAAACATGTAAAAGATTCAAGCTATGAAATACCAAACAAAACATATAAAAATAAATTTCGTAAACTTAAGCCATGGATCACTCATGGCATCGTGGTTTCTATAAGAGAAAAAGAAAAATTATTTAAACTAACAAAAAAATATCCACTAAATAATCCAATCGTCTCACACTTTAAAAAATACAGAAACAAACTAATGGCACTAATTAAAACCACCAAAGAGGAATTTTATAAACAAAAGGTATTGAATTCAGGAAACAACAATAAACAAATTTGGAAAACAATAAATGAGATTATTGATAAAAAAAGGAAAACCAATGATATTTCAAAGCTACATATTAATAATAACTTGGTACAAGTTTCGGATAACCCTATAAACAATGTGCAAATGCTTTCAATAAATTTTTCTTCTAATGTCGGAAAAAATCTGGCAAACAAATTAACGAATAACATCACATCTACCGTAGAAAATGAAGTAACATCATAAAAAAAACTATAATAAAATTCGAAACGGTAACTGAACAAAAAATTGTTGATATAATTAAAAACCTAAAAACTGAGTCAGCACCAGGTTTCGATAGGATCACTGTTGAAAATTTAAAAACACATCTTAAATTTTTGAAAAAACCTATTACATATATTAAAAACAATAGTCTTAAAAAGGGAATCTTTCCATCAATATACAAAAAAACTATTATTTCGCCGATATATAAATCAGGTGACTCTAAAGAAATTAATAACTACCGACCCATATCAGTACTATCAAATATCTCAAAAATTTTCAAAAAGGTAGCCAAAAAGCAAATAAAATTTTATTGGAATTAATAATATATTGAGTGACCAACAATTTGGATTTCGTGCAAAAATAACCACACAGGATGCAATCATAGATTTAAAAACAAAAATATATGAAGCACTGGACAAAGGCAAAAAATCTCTTGCAATTTTCATAGACCTAAGGAAAGCCTTTGACAGCATAACTCACAAAAAATTACTATACAAGCTTAACGAAATCGGAATTATTGATAACGCTAACACGTGGATTGAAAGTTTCCTGAACTCTACAAATCAATAAGTAAAAATAAAAAAACATTCTTAGTGAACCGAGCACAAGCGACTTTGGAATACCACAAGGCACGATTTTGGGCCCTATTCTATTCATCTTATATGTTAATAATATCTTTGAATTACCAATGACAGGAAAACTTATTTCATATGCAGATGATACTGCAATTATATTCCAAGCAAATTCATGAAATGAACTTGAAACAACTGCTAATTATAATATTAATACCTTAAAAGAATGGTTCGACAAAAATTTATTAATATTAAACATTGAAAAAACCTATTATATACTTTTTAGTATAAATAATAAAAAAAAATACCTCCTATCGCCTTAAATATTAAGACTCATTCAAAAAAATGCGCCACTAAAATATTAACATGCCAAAGTAATGATTGTCTATGCATAGCAAATAAAAAAGAAATAAAATATTTTGGTGTAATAATAGCTAATAACCTTAAGTGGAAGACTCAAATTACCAATATTATAAATTGATTAAGAAAACTTATATTCATATTTATTAATTTAAAAAATATACTTAACTTAAAAATTCTTAAAAATATATACTACACACTAGCCCATTCAATAATACAATACGGTATCGTTGCGTGGGGAGGAGTAATTTCACTCTCGTAAAGGTTATATATTGTAAACATGTGTTTTTACAGTTGTTTAATCAATGTTGCATGTGTAATTACTCATGATTATGTTACATGTGTATGTATACAAAAACTAATAATAAAAAAAAATAAAAAAAATGTAATATATCATTGAAGAAGAATGTAGCTAGACGAGAGATTCTGGGTTCGAGTCCCAGTTGCGACCATTGACTTTTTCTGTGTCTTGTTTTCTTTCATATTTTAAATTAGATTATAATCATTGTTTTTTTCTTCTTCAAAGAAATATTACATTGATGGGAAAAACCTTCAAAACTTAAAGAAAGTAGTTTTTCTTATAAAAATATCAACTCAATTTAACTTAAATCAACTGGAATCAACTCAAATTAGCTCCAATCAACTCTAATCAACTCGAATCAACTTGAATCAACTCGAAACAACTCGAATCAACTCAGATCAACTTAAACCAACTCGAATAAACTCGAATTCACTCGAATCAATTACATTGATGGGAAAAACCTTCAAAACTTAAAGAAAATAGTTTTTCTTATAAAAATATCAACTCAATTTAGCTTAAATAAACTGGAATCAACTCGAATTAGCTCCAATCAACTCGAATCAACTCGAATCAACTCGAATCAACTCGGATCAACTTAAATCAACTCGAATCAACTCGAATTCACTCGAAACAACTCGAATGAACTCGAATCAAACTAAAACCCAACCCAACTCAAAACAAACCTAACAATCCAAAAACACATCAACCCATCCAATATACGTAGTAGCACCAGTTTGAAACACGAACTACTAAAGGAGTGCCCCACCCTGAAAAATGAAAAAGCAGCGCAAAAAATGTACATTCTATAAAGTATTCTTTGTGAGTTCGCACATGGACGAACCCACATGGAAATTGTGGTGGTTTGATGTGAGTCCACGCGTGCATCAGCTCTATTTTTAAATGTCCCTCAAAATAATGTTATAAATCGTAATATTATAGATAGAAGGTTAGGTGTAATTACGTACTGTAATAAAAGTTGTCTTGCCCCCCCCCCTAATTTTTTATAATAGTGTTAAAAGGCTTTATGAAGACCCCTTCTTAACCATATTTGCATTAGGAAAATTTAGAACAAGCTCGGTGCGGGCGCTACCTCCTTGGTCGCGGCACCACTGTAGTGAATCCGACTCTTGGTCCTGTAATTAATTAATTTTCCTTTTCTTTTAAACGTGATTTTATTGTTTCTTTCCTTCTACATCGTTCGTAGGCTCTGCAACGAAAGCTCTGTACGTAGAGTTCAACTCCCATTCGTATTCGTAGCCTTGTAGTTTCGTCGCTCAAACCTCTCTCCCCTTCGTTTCTTTGGCAGAGCCTCGACACCCCTTTACGTAATACGTTTTAGGAATACGTGGCGAGATGCTCTCAATTAATCAACTTGTAATTAACCCCTTAACGTTGTGTTATTTTTTGTTTTAAAGGTTTGATATGGTTAATCCAGTTTAATTAATAATTGGTTTGTGGTAAACCCTTTGTTCTTTTAGGTATGGCGTGTTACAATTCACTAGGGCACAATTTACAATGACTCTAGCTAACTTGAAAATAACTAATTCTACCGTTCGTGCAACTTTCTCCCTCTACTAACGTCCGTCTTATACTTGTTTGTTGATGATTATTTCTTTTGAATTAACCCGCGTCATCCCACCTAGTACCTAGTACATAAATATACCTTTATACAGTGAATTAACCCGCGTCATCCTCCCTAGTACCTAGTACATAAATATACCTTTATACAGTGAATTAGGAAGATCCTACCTTTAGTGAAACGCGGCGAATCCTCAGCTATCCTCGGGATGCTAACATATAAAATAATTTGACATTTGTACTCTAATTACGAATTTACAATCGAAATTCAATCAAAACAGGCCCGGGATGCACAAATTCTACAATCACAGTTGTAAGTGAAGTTTGTTAGTTAGTTTTGAGTTTGGGTAGGTATTTTTGGGAGATTATTAGGGATTGACATGAAACAAAATATGTCTTGCTTCGATTGGACTCCTCCATTTCCGCAACTGACTTGGTGAGGTTCAATTAAAAACCGCCCGGTCAATCTCCAATTCCAACGCCTCCAGAGAATATTTTGATGGTCGCAAGCGACGAATGTAAAAATCGACATGTTTTGCTTCCTGTCGGGAAAGGGTTTGGTGTGTGTTTCTGGTTTGGAGGATGGTAATGGGAGTGTTCTCAACCAATACGCCGCTAAATTATAGTGGTGATACTGCTACTGTTGTTTGATGAAATGCCATCACATATCGCTTGATGTGAGGATCTGCTTCGATTTATGGTGTGGTAGCCGATGTCCGGAAGTGTTCAGGAATGCGTGGGTGGCACGAGGTTTTAGGTCGTGACATCCCCTAAGCTGAATTGATGATGATGATGATGAAGTCTTTCAGCATGTCAATGACTAGAGTCCCATTCACTCCTATAGCACTGAACATGAACATTAAACCGAAGTGGATTAGACAAACGGCAATGTCAGGAGGTCGGTGGAGCCGCTCCCCCCTCTGATTTCGCGAAGTTTGAATTTAGTAAAGGTGGATTTTGATGTCATCGACCCTCGCCTCTGCAGTCACACAGCTCCTCAACAGTCCCGTTCTCCGTCCAGCACACCGCCTCGAACCAGTAGAAATGATGATGACGTTTTCCTAGGCACGTTATAAACATGCGTCTGCCTTCAGCCGCGGTGCACATCGGTATTTGATTTGAATGAAAATATCTCCCCTCGCATGACGGAAGCAGGCGTGACGGGATTGGGTACCCATGTAACGTTTCACGGACCTCCGCCCTACGATAGGTGATATCCCAAGCTCATCTCAAACATCAGCTCGGAGAAGGAATGTCAAACTTGGCTTCCAGGGCGCTGGGTCCAGGAATGAATGGCACTGGGGCGTGAATCCAGTTCTAAATCTTCCATTCCTTACTTTCCCCCACTACTATTTCGTCCAAAGTACATTCCCAACCCGATGCTGGATGATGCCCTAATTCTAATTTTGGGGAAGATTATGAAAATTTATCCGGTTTCCGACAAAGAGCCGCCGATCGATTGCTAAAACAACTCCGTATGTCATGTTCTCTTCGTTCCGCTGACAAGGTAACTCCCCACGAGCGTAACCAAAGGGTAGTGAAGCCCACGCGAGTTTCGTCACTTCTTTTCCTTCATTAGGAAATAGTGTAGCCCACCAGCAAATCGTTCACTTCGCCCCCGATCATAACTGCATAAAGTGTAACCTACATTCATGGAATAGGGAAGCTAAACCCAAAAATTACTCCAGCAACCACCAGCTTCAGCGCCGTAACTCATTCGGTTAAATTTGAAGGAAGTAAGTTTCCGAGTCGTGTACGTAAAACGTGTCGCGTGTGAAATTTGAATACCTACGGACGGTTTCGTTCAACCGCAAATAATAGAGATTTAAGCTAAACTGTAAATTTGTATAAAATATACCTAATCGTAAAGTATTATGCACACTTCCAAGAGTGCGTTTCAATGAAGTCAAAGCTAGCTTATGTTGGCCTCTACATAATAGTTTCCTTGAGATTCCTAAAGTTTAAGGTAAAAGGTGTCGGGTTTTTTTATTTTAGAATTGGGAATTCTATTGTTTAAAATTTGTTAATAACCATGCAATACATCTGTTTTCCAAACCGATATACCTAGTACGTACCCTGCCCAACAAATATCTTCAATTACTGAGTAAATTCTAAAATATATTTGAGAATCTAATGTAACGTAATTTATTATATCCAACTAAACCCCCAACATAGCCTTCCCGATGTAATGTCTCGCAAGACAATCGTAAGATATATGACTATCTCTTGTCCGTTAAAATTGACAAAACCTCTCCAAAAGACTTCTTTAGCACCGTTGTTATTTTAAACTCGATAGATCGAAAAGTAGCGACGCCAAACGGAGAGACAACACGTACCTCCATAGGATTTATTCTGCCGGAGAATGAGGCATGAGGCACTTCAGTCAGTCTCCTCTTTGTGTGGTGCTTCGCAGCCTCCCCACCCTTGCCTCCTTTGGTTTTCTGAAGGTTTCACTTCTACCGAGTGTAAACTGCACAACTTTGATCTTTTGTTTCTAAAATGCTGACAGCTGGTTTTCTAAATGGAAGCTTCTTTAACACCGTTGTGATTTGAAACTAGATGAAACGGAAACGAGCGACACTAAACGCATCTATAGGATTTATCCTGTGAAACCTCTTTAACGCTGTTGTGATTTGAATCTATATGAAACGGAAACGTGCGACACTAAACACATCTATAGGATTTATTATCTTAGTGAAACTTCTTTTACACCGTTGTGATTTGAAACTATATGAAACGGAAACGTGTGACACTTAACACATCTACAGGATTTATCCTGCGAGAGAATGAGACAGACCAATCGGTGTCTCTTTGGTGTGGTGCTTCGTGGCCTCCCCACTCTTGTCTCCTTTGGTTTTCTGAAGGTTTCACTTCTACCGCGTGTAAACTGCATAACTGTAAATTCTTGGTTTCTAAAATGCTGACAGCTGTTTTTTTTAATAAAACTTCTTTAACACCGTTGTGATTTGCATCTAGATGAAACGAAACGTGCGACACTAAACACATCTATAGGATTTATTCTGCGATTGAATGAGATACTATAATCGGTCTCCTCCTTGTGTGGTGCTTCGTGGCCTCCCCACTCCTGTCTCCTTTGGTTTTCTGAAGGTTTCACTTCTACCGCAAGTGAATTGCACTCTGTTAGACAGGGATCCCGCCCAAGATGTCCAGTTACACAAAATTAAATCTTAGCTATTGCTCGAAGAGACAATAGAAGGAAGTGTCAAAGGATTTATGACTCAAACCGAAAATAAACGCGTCCCTCACTTTAAAGTCCAATAGTATAACCTTTTTTTTGTAAGTACATCTCCGAAAACCAATGAACTTGAATGAATATTTTTCTGCAAGGCCCGCACCAAGTATGTAACTAATTTTGTAGTAAAGTAATTTTAAACAAGCTTACCAAATTTTTCCATGCTGCAAAATCCGATTTTATTTCCACATGCACTTTCGCAAGACAAAACTCCTCATGCAATTTTTAACAGAATTGAAGACAACTGAATTCTAAATTTACGCCTGAATATTTTTACAAAATAGCGAACTTTCCGAAGTTAATCAAATTATTTTCGTCAGTTTATGCGCCCTAACCGCCGTGATTGTAGCTAACTGCAACTTTGAGACACGTCCGTCTTCGAGACCGACATTACCCTCACTCTCTTATTTAAAATTTGATTTATCCGCGAAATTTCAACCGTTCGCGTCCGTGATCTGTCCCTGACTGTCTCTTATTTAAAATTTGATTTATCCGCGTAATTTCGTCAACAAATGAATTTGGCTTTGTTCTATGCGCCCCAACTACCGTTATTGCTCGCTACACAACTGCGGCTCTGAAAATCCGTCCGTCCCGGAGACCGAATCTACCCTCACTTTCACGCACTCTGATAACTGTCTCCCTAATCTCAACCGAGCGCTAGAACGATCTTTCCCTGACTGTCCTTTCAAAAAACCGTTCTCCCCTGGTTTCCATCCCCATTTCATCTCCCGTGTGTGGTCCATGCCTGCAAAGCGTGAATTTATTTATTGCCTTCCTCTCTAAAATTCCTTCAAAATTCGTTAAATCCAACATCATCACTGATATATTTAACTAAATGATCGAACATGTCAAATTTTATCATCAGTTTCGGAGAATTCTGACGCTGTTCCATGTTCTTCAAAATAGCAATTAATTATCGGTATTTGAAAGCCAGACCACTTTCTAAAACAGAGCTCTGTGACGTACCTAAATATTTAATGCCACACGTGTCATGTTTGTTTTGTAAGAAACGTTGCATTCCTTTCGTATATTTTTTGTGGCTTTTGCTGGGGTCGCCTGTGTTGGTCCATAAATCAGCCCCGTAGGTACTTGTGTGTCAAAAATTATTCCAGCGCTCTTAGAAAACGGCGCCATACAAACCACCCAAGTATTATTATCATTACGGCGAGTTCATCACAGTACTAATCGTTTATTGAGGTGTTTATTCATTTAATTTCGCCAAAAAAAAGCACAAATGTATAACAGAGCCAAAATAAATCGAAAGAATTGATAAAAATCTGTGTTTAGACCAAAGAAGCTTGTATTTAAAAACAAACATTTTAAAGATATGTGACTCTTTTGATTAAAAATATAACTATATAAAAACAATAGAATAAGGTTCAATTAAAACCTTTTCTGCCTTGGTACGTATATAGTTTATATTCGTTTCGCTATATTGAGCAAATAAAAATTTTGGGACTTTTTCACTTCACGGTTTTTTGTCATGTACGTAAGCGATTACAAATTACGTAAATTTCATATTGAAATAATTTAAAAAATAAAGCATAACAATGAATTAAATGTAATCTCGAATCCTGTAATCAAACAACACAACTTGTTTAAACGGCTTTTCAGGCAATTGACGTCGGCGCTGTTTAATTACATTTTATGTTTTACGATGATTCTGAAGGTCAAAACATTTCACGTTGATTAACGGGACTTTTACCATCACTCTGACCCTTAAAGCTCTCAGACGTTATACAAATTCAAAATGAGGAGAAGTCTACAATGTTTTCATATTTGCCGTGGTATGGATTCCAAATAATGTTTCATTAAAAAAGCTCTTAAAAAGGGCGTTATATAAATAAATATACATAACTAGCTTTTTCCCGCGGCTTCGCTGGCATGGTATTAGGGGATTTCCACTCAGCCTCCTCCACCTTCTCTCTCCCCACTCCACTCTCCCCATCAACCCCCCTCCCCCTCCCCCCACACCTCCCCCCACTCCACTCCCCCCATCAACGATTTTAAGCCAAGGTCATGTATATTATATTACTTCTATTTCGTTACTCATAGCGTTCACTTTTTTAATAAAATTTGGAAGATAATTACTCTGTTTTCATATTTTCTTTTTTTACAATAAACATAGTACATTTGTTACATGTTACACAGTGTTATACACAATGAAAATAATAATAGAGTTTCTTCACCACAAACAGAAAAAATCTCTTGTTTTTGTTAGAGAATTTTAGCTCAAAAAATAAAATTCTTACTTTATACCTCTTCGAGTCGTAATTTCGGTTTTTATAAATTAAATTATCCTATGGACAATATATACACCAATATATGTGGCACTTTACAACAAAATAAAATTATGTAAGTAAGTAATAATAATAAACTAGCTTTTGCCCGTTGCAGATGCAACTAACGGGTTAAAACACATGCGATTTGACGTGTGAACGTGGATGAAGCGAGGAGTGTGTGTTAAATTAAATATATGAAGAAAAAACGATGTTTGAATGCGGATGAAGCGAGGAGTGAGCGCCTACAAAGGGAACAGGTAGTTGACAAACAGTTTAGCAATGCATAATTTCATGATGCCAGAGCTCATTATTTTATATAGAATGAATCGACTGGATTCAAACTCGACTGCACCTGCACTGCACAAATCCCAAAAGTTTCATCGCAATCGGATGAACGGTTTAGCAATGCATAATTTCTTGATGCCAGAGCTCACTATTGTATACAAAAACCATTGCGGGCATGCATACATCAAATCCTTAAAGTTTTATCGCAATCGGATGAACGGTTTAGCAATGCGTAATTTCATTATGTCAGAGCTCACTATTGCATACAAAAACCATTGCGGGCATGCACACATCAAATCCCCAATGTTTCATCGCAATCGGATGAACGGTTTAGCAATGCATAATTTCATGACGCCAGAGCTCACTATTTTATATTAAAAAAATAATCGAGGGAATGCACACATCATAGTGGAAGATACTCTCAGTATCGCCCTGGTGTAAGACCACCATTCAGAATTGAAACGTTACTTGAAATGGCTTCTGCCGTGTTTGGTGACCAGATCTGAATAGCCAGGTACTTCCCCACCTTCCTCTTTCCTATCTCCTTCCCCTCCCCACTGCCTTCAGCCTCACAACATACCCCAATTGGGGACGCCATAGTCCCACTGGCTCCAGACGGGAGCAGTTGGGACTCTTGTGCGGTATTCTTGTAAAAAAAAAATCAAATCCCCAAAGTCAGAGAAGCCAGAGCCAGAGCTCACCATTTTATACAGAAAGAATCGAAGGGATGCGCACATAGTGTCCCCAAAGTTTCCTCGCAATCGGATGAACAGTTTAGCAATGCATAATTTCGTGATGTCAAAGCTCATTATTTTATATAGAAACCAATGAATTGTTCCCGGGGCGGCGGTACCAATCCCATATTGAATGATTATCATAAAAATGCAATATACAAAAAAGCGCTATATAAATTTAACATTTTTGAAAAAAATTATATGCTACTAATGTTTAGAGTTACCTGCACATACGTAAAAAAAAAAGAAATATATTTAGGCTGGGTTGTTCAAAACAATATTTAAAAATCTCCAATTTTTCTAGTTAATTTAAACGTTCTGTGAAAGTTCTGTTCAAATTCTTTTCAAGTTCCGTAATTATTTCTGTTTTGAAATAAAAAGTATAAATAAATAATAATAAATATAATAAGTTTTGATGTTTTGAATAAATAAAACTCGCACATTGCGGGAAAATAAACTTGACTAATTTAAAAATAACGTTCCTACCAACAGTGGTTGTCAAGAAGCAACCTCCGTGTACCCACATATTTGAAAAAGTGACCATCTAGGGTAATTTTTTTCATTTCATATCATGAATTTTCGATTTAAAATTTAAAGGAAAGAATATCCTCACATAAGCCGGTACCTACCTAGTACATACCGAGAAAAATAATATTTGTGTAGGTACCTACGTGTTTTCTCAATAAATACTTGGCGAATTTGCAATAATTCTATAGAACGGTAGGTACCTACCGCGTTATAAATAAACAACAATATCAATATCAACGCTGCATTACCTACTTATTTGATTTTCAATGGAATTAAGTACCTACGTAAGTACTCTGATTTGGTTTCACAAAACCTCGGATAATATGAATGCTGTATTAACTACTCTTTATTTTCTACGTGCAAATCCTTCATATTTTAATCGCCAGTAGGTACCTACCTCGAGTTCATATTAACTGGCTGGAAAATTATGCATTGTCGATGATAGATCGATTTCGGCAAATGTCAGAAAAATTTCAATCTTTAATGCAATATAGTGTAATATTTTGAATGGAATGCGGTACATGTCGCAACTTTAAAAGTTTCTAAAACTTGTATTTTTACAATTTATTGAAAAACATCTCGGTCAAAATATTTTTTTACGCTGTAATCTGCGTTCCCGCAAAGAGCCTTTAAAATGTCCATTTTTCTACGTTATTTTCAATAAAGCCGTAAAATTAATAAATCCCTAGCAAATACAGTTTTGTATGGGAGGTGAACTTTTCTGACGCACTGAAATATTCGACATTTTTTAACGGGTGAACCTGTCGGCAGAAAATATAACTGAGGCCGAATTTCTTCGTCGGTGAGAGATCTAATTGTAGTTTTCGCCGTTGGGTGCGCTGTTAATCCTGCATCATCTTTTTTGTATGAAATCTGGTCCTCAATCGGGACACGATCCTGTCTGAATCCGCTTCGAGCGAAAGTGACCCTTAAGGTGGTTGAAACGTAAAGGGCAGAGTGGTCGTTTTTAGCGCGGCAAAAAAAGTGAGGGGTCTCCAAAGTGAACAATACTATATATACTAGCTTTTGCCCGTTGCAGATGCAACTAACGGGTTAAAACACTATACGATTTGACGTGTGAACGTGGATGAAGCGAGGAGGAGTGTGTGTTAAATTAAATATATGAAGAAAAAACGATGTCTGAATGCGGATGAAGCGAGGAGTGAGCGCCTACAAAGGGAACAGGTAGTCGACGAACGGTTTAGCAATGCATAATTTCATGATGCCAGAGCTCATTATTTTTTATAGAATGAATCGACTGGATGCGCACATCAAATCCCAAAAGTTTCATCGCAATCGGATGAAAGGTTTAGCAATGCATAATTTCTTGATGCCAGAGCTCACTATTGTATACAAAAACCATTGCGGGCATGCATACATCAAATCCCCAAAGTTTTATCGCAATCGGATGAACGGTTTAGCAATGCGTAATTTCATTACGTCAGAGCTCACTATTGCATACAAAAACCATTGCGGGCATGCACACATCAAATCCCCAATGTTTCATCGCAATCGGATGAACGGTTTAGCAATGCATAATTTCATGACGCCAGAGCTCACTATTTTATATTAAAAAAAATAATCGAGGGAATGCGCACATCATAGTGGAAGGTACTCTCAGTATCGCCCTGGTGTAAGACCACCATTCAGAATTGAAACGTTACTTGAAATGGCTTCTGCCGTGTTTGGTAACCAGATCTGAATAGCCAGGTACTTCTCCACCTTCCTCTTTCCTATCTCCTTCCCCTCCCCACTGCCTCCAGCCTCACAACATACCCCAATTGGGGACGCCATAGTCCCACTGGCTCCAGACGGGAGCAGTTGGGACTCTTGTGCGGTATTCATGTAAAAAAAAATCAAATCCCCAAAGTCAGAGAAGCCAGATCCAGAGCTCACCATTTTATACAGAAAGAATCGAAGGGATGCGCACACAGTGTCCCCAAAGTTTCCTCGCAATCGGATGAACAGTTTAGCAATGCATAATTTCGTGATGTCAGAGCTCATTATTTTATATAGAAACCAATGAATTGTTCCCGGGGCGGCGGTACCAATCCCACATTGAATGATTATCATAAAAATGAAATATACAAAAAAGCGCTATATAAATTTATCATTTTTGATAAAAAATATATGGTACTAATGTTTAGAGGTACCTGCACGTACGTAAAAAAAATATTAAATTTATTTAGGCTGGGTTGTTCAAAACAATATTTAAAAATTTCCAATTTTTCAAGTTAATTTAAACGTTCTGTGAAAGTTCTGTTCAAATTCTATTCAAGTTCTGTAATTATTTTATACATTTACAAAAAAATACATAAGCAATATCATCAGATGATACAGAGTTGTTATGTGCAGGTTACCTGCACGTATGTAAAAAAACATATGAAATATATTTAGGCTGGGTTCTGTGAAAGTTCTGTTCAAATTCTATTGAAGTTCCGTAATTATTTCTGTTTTGAAATAATGAGTATAAATAAATAATAATAAATATAATAAGTTTTGATGTTTTGAATAAATAAAACTCGCCCATTGCGTGAAAATAAACTTGACTAATTTAAAAATAACGTTCCTACCAACAGTGGTTGTCAAGAAGCAACCTCCGTGTACCCACATATTTCAAAAAGTGACCATCTAGGGTGATTTTTTCATTTCATATCATGAATTTTCGATTTAAAATTTAAAGGAAAGAATATCCTCACATAAGCCGGTACCTACCTAGTACATACCGAGAAAAATAATATTTGTGTAGGTACCTACGTGTTTTCTCAATAAATACTTGGCGAATTTGCAATAATTCGATAGAACGGTAGGTACCTACCGTGTTATAAATGTAATATCAATGCTGCATTACCTACTTATTTGATTTTCAATGGAATTAAGCACCTACGTAAGTACCTGATTTGGTTTCTCAAAACCTCGGATAATATGAATGCTGCATTAACTACTGTTTATTTTCTACGTGTAAATCCTTCATATTTTAAACGCCAGTAGGTACCTACCTCGAGTTCATATTAACTGGCTGGAAAATTATGCATTGTCGATGATAGATCGATTTCGGCAAATGTCAGAAAAATTTCAATCTTTAATGCAATATAGTGTAATATTTTGAATGGAATGCGGTACATGTCGCAACTTTAAAAGTTTCTAAAACTTGTATTTTTACAATTTATTGAAAAACATCTCGGTCAAAATATTTTTTTACGCTGTAATCTGCGTTCCCGCAAAGAGCCTTTAAAATGTCCATTTTTCTACGTTATTTTGAATAAAGCCGTAAAATTAATAAATCCCTAGCAAATACAGTTTTGTATGGGAGGTGAACTTTTCTGACGCACTGAAATATTCGACATTTTTTAACGGGTGAACCTGTCGGCAGAAAATATAACTGAGGCCGAATTTCTTCGTCGGTGAGAGATCTAATTGTAGTTTTCGCCGTCGGGTGCGCTGTTAATCCTGCATCATCTTTTTTGTATGAAATCTGGTCCTCAATCGGGACACGACCCTGTCTGAATCCGTTTCGAGCGAAAGTGACCCTTAAGGTGGTTGAAACGTAAAGGGCAGAGTGGTCGTTTTTAGCGCGGCAAAAAAAGTGAAGGGTCTCCAAAGTGAACAATACTATATATATATTTGTGAATAAATAACAAGATTATTTATGCATTAAACCGCTTACTCGTTAATACGGAATATTTTTTATTCAAACTGTTGTATTTAGCTTTATTATCACGAAAAATGAGTATTTAAGTCGGGGGAGACCAAAAAACATCCAAAAAATATGCATTTAACATTTTAATTTTGTTTAAATTAATTCACTTACGCGATTACAAATTCTTCGCCATATTCTATTTATATCAACAACTTATATGTTCATAGACAATCAATCCTTCACATTTTCCAAGGTACCAATAGCTGGAATATTAAAAAAGATTGCCATAGCGGAAAAATTGATTCTCAAATATTTTAGGAAGGTACACCAACTAGTATTGTGGAGTTTTTATGCCTTGACGCGAGTAGGCGTTATAAAGGAGCACTTTCTTTTGTATCACAAACCATGTTACACAAACCTAGCGTAGCCACTAAACTACTTGAAAACTGGGATGTTTTTCTTGCCTTGACGCGAGCAGGCGGTATAAAGGGGGCACTTTGTTTTGTATAATAAACCATATCACACAAACTTATACCAACATAACAAAATGACATTTGAAAATAATGTTTGAAAATGGACGGTCTCGTTTCACAGAATGAAAGCTAATTTTAATTTTACGTAATCGAAATTTAGAATGAAATATTTTCTACTTCCCCAATGCAAATAGTTGTCTTTTAATGTAAGGTGAATCAAAAGATTTTTTCAAAAAAAAGTGCGTATTAACCATTGCCAGCGATCTCAAAAATTTACCGTATTTTAGCTCAACCAGTGAGTAGGTAGGTACTGTACGTCATTAATTCCTGGCTAGGAAAATATAACTAGTTGAATCAAGAATATACAAGAATTTATTTTATGATGTTGGTACTTTCGGCAAATGTCACATTTGATTGACTATTATCTATTTGTTAAAAAAGGAATATTCCGTATTATCTGTGCATCAAACTTCGACAACACGAACGTTCCGTATTATCCGTGAGGTGGACTAACTGCATATTTACCATAACAAGAAAATAAGTTACATGATTTGAGATTTTTATGACCAAAAGTAATATCGCTTTGCGCTACCTCCTTCTTTAGCCAACGATTTGGATATCATTACATTTTCCAAATAAACCAAGTAAAAGTTTTTATATCATTCAAGAAGAAGAAAACACAAATAATAATCTAAACGAAAATGTGAAAAAGAATAATTCACAGATAAGAAGAAGTTTAGTTGAAGTTTCTAATCAAACTTGTCACTAGATGAAGTCAACGGAGTCAACGAACGATTTAGTTCTAAATATAATAAATTAATTGTATGTACAAGTGCGCCGAACTCTAAAAAACACTAGACAAAAATATTTCAAGTGATACTTAATCGAAGTGGTAAACGGCAAACGTCAAACATTATAGTGAACTATTTTTATATAAGTGATATTAAACATTATAAATATTATCGAAAACGATTATTATTTAAGTGATATAAAAATAAATAAAAGTGAACATTCCGAAAATAACTAAAATACAGAGACAAAAAAATTATATATTTCTTTATAATTGCGACAATACAGTGTTCGTAAATGGTAATTGCGAAATCTCAAGTATATAACAGTGAAATTCGCGACTTCGAACACCAGAGCGGTGGTAGAGTGGATTAATGCGCTATCTCTTGCGCTGGCCGCTATCAACCCGAGTTCGATCCTTATACCGGCGAAAAGTAATATTTCTTTTCTTTTCTTTTTTATTAAATAATAAACCTACAACATCTATTTAAAGAAAAACGAACTAAATATAAATACAAAAACCAAAATGTCGCACGGTGATTCTCCGATTAAAGAAACAAACCCATTTGGGACATCTATACTAACACCATAATCGCCTAATCAAGATACAGAAGAAATCGTGCCGTACGCACAACGTCTGAGGTCGCGTCTGACCCTGAAGATTATACTATAAGCATGAAAAAATCAGGGGATATTAGTGATGATTCTTTACAAATGGATGCTCAAATTACTAATAACAGATATGCAATGACAACAGTAAGAAAATATCTTAATATAATAAAAACAACAATTACTGAATGTAAAGGAAAGATATCTGTGATGCAAAGAGATACTATTTATGTTGTTATGGAAAATTTATTTGACTTGGTCGGCCATACGAACACGGAAATGTCTGAAATGAGGGGAGAATTATAAAGTTTACGACCATTGAACAAACATATTTGTGAGTTCAAAGAATTAATTATTTAATAAAATAAAACTGTCAGAACTAAAATTTACAAAAACATTGAAGACATTCAATTAAATATGGAAACAAAAACGTATGCTGAAATAACGAGAAATGATACAATTAATGTAGACGCATCGAAATGCAAGAAACACGAACCAATCATTATTGTTAAGCCGAAAGATAAAGAACAAAAAAATACGGTCACGAAAGATGAAATAAAACAAAATATTGATCCTGTTGATTTTGGTGTCACCGGGATTAGAAACTTTAAACAAGGTGCAATTATAGTAGAATGAAAGAATATAAATGCAACAAAAAAGATGGAAGAACAAATTCTTTCAAAGATGGGAGAATAATGTGATGTTAATACACTAAAACCTAAGAATCCCAAACTTAAAATTATTGATTTATCGGATAAATACACTCCGGAAGAAATTGTGTCAAAAATTAAAATGCAAAATGATTACCTACAAACAATTGACTCAAAAATTGAAATAAAATTTAGAAGTCAAAACCAAACGAGGGGACGTTAACTACACAATTTTCACGGAAGTTGATGGAAAAACATACCATACAATGTTAAAAGAAGGCAAAGTAAATATTGGATGGGATAGATGTTGAGTGTTCGACAACATTTCACTTTTAAAATGTTATAAGTGCAATGGCTACATTCACAAGGCACAAGACTACAGAAGTGAAAAAGCATGCACTCGATGTTCCGGAACGCATGACAACGACAATGAAAACTGTCAAAGAGACATCCCATGCGTCAACTGCAAAAAAATGAATGATCGGCTAAAATTACAACTGCCAACTAACCACTTTGCTAGGAGTGATGAATGTTCAGTGCACATGAGAAAAATTGAAGCGGAAAAAAGAAAATTGATTTTCTATGTCACTAAAGACCTGCTCTAATGTAAACAGTAACATCGTCTATGGTGATACCGATTCCAAAGATTTCGAACTCAAAAAAATGTGAAGATTTTTGACCTGTAAATATGTTACCAAAATATGAGCAAGTGATGGAATATGTACATAATTAAATCTCAACTTGAAGAATACTTGGAAAAAAATAGCATCCTTTGTGACGAACAATCTGGATTTAGGAACAATAATTCATGTGAAACAGCGTTAAATTTAGTGATTGATGATTGGAAGGAAGATATAGATAAAAGCTTGTGTACTGTTGCGGTGTTTTTAGATTTTCAAAGAGCTTTGGAAAAAATAGATAGAAAAAGAGTTATTAAAAAATTTAAAAAATGTGGAATAAAAGGGAAAGAATTGGAATGGTTTAAAAATTATTTAAGCAACAGAAAACAAACAACAAAGATAAGATACAATGTATCAAATCCGATTGAAAATATGCTGGGGGTACCGCAAGGATCGGTATTGGGT
Organism: Limnephilus marmoratus; assembly: GCA_917880885.1. NCBI lineage: Eukaryota > Metazoa > Arthropoda > Insecta > Trichoptera > Limnephilidae > Limnephilus > Limnephilus marmoratus. The sequence goes on along the minus strand of OU862918.1, from coordinate 913,227 downwards.
CCGATATTGTTTATACTCCACATAAATGATATGGTAAAAATACTAAAACATTGAAAAATAAGACTGTTTGCAGGCGACGCACTGATTTATATTGCAGAAGATAATTATGAGAAAGCAATCAAAAAGATAAATAGTGACTTAGAAACTTTGTCAAAATGGCTCAAATTAAATAAATTGAAAGTAAATGTAAATAAGCCTAAATACATGCATATAGGTAGAACAAATACACATGATGAACCAAAGGTTTCTATAAATGGAGAAATCATACAAAAGTGGAAGAAATTAAATATCTTGGTGTCATCATAGACTCAAAATTGAACTTCTCAAAATATGCAGATTACACAATTAAAAAAATTTCAAAAAAAATATCATTTCTTGGTAGAATCAGAAACAAAGTAAAAAGGGAAACATGCCAGATAATATATAATACAATTATATCACCACACTTTAATTACTGTTCAAGTATTCTTTTTCTCTGCAATGAAGAGAAAATGAAAAAAATGCAAATACTGCAAAATAAAGCAATGCGGATAATACTTAAGCGCAACATATACACACGGATACGAGACATGCTAAAAGAGCTAAATATGTTGACGGTGAAGCAAACTGTGTATTTGAATGTACTTATTTTTTTACATAAAATTAACATGGGGATGATGTCTAAGGAACTAAAAAGAAAAATACATTATAATAACGAAACACACGGACACGGAACAAGAAATTCAAAGCAAATTAGACTGCTGACAAGAAAAAAATCAAGCACCCAGAAATCTCTGATGTACCAGGCCGTCCAACTGTATAGCAACATCCCGAATGAAATCACTGAGATAGAAAATATAAATAAGTTTAAAAAAGAATTACGAAAGTATGTCTACCTCATTTATTAACGTCTTTATTTATGTGTAATATTTGAAGAATGATTATGTTTGTAAATGTTTATATCTTATAAAATATTAGCACACACAAAGATGTGAGCTAACTTAAGATTAATAAATAAATAAAATAAATAAAAATATAACTATTGCAACTGGACACAAACCGAGATACCGGTACCTCTTATTTAATTTTCATTTTTGTCAATCTAAAATTTCAGAATTAAAAATATTTTTTACCCATAAATGCGACCGTTAATTTTTATTTTTCTGTATCTTGTTCTTTTTCATATTTTCGTTCAGATTATTAGTATTATCTTCTACGTCAATGATATATTACATTGCTGAGAATAATTTTCAAAAGTTATAAAAAGGAGAGATGTTCTAATACAAATTATTTTTTTTTAAAATATGTTTCTAAAAAAAAATTGTTCGGTAAGCTCCTGTGAATGTATTTTCCAAAAATATTGAAATATAATTTGAATATCTTTGGTATTTTATAATAAATATATTTGGTTTTCGGATAATTTCACGCAGGAAATTAATTTAGTCGATTTTGGCAACCCCGCGAAAATGATAGAAAATTCCTCTAAGCCAAGGCCAAGCCATGCCCAGGTTCAACTACATGTCTATCACCATAATATAATAAAACACATGTAAGACTTATTTCCACTTAATTTATTTTTTACCGTAACCGGTTTCAGCCTGTTAAGGACATCTTCAGACTTCAGACAGATGTAAGTATCAACAAAAAAATATTAAAAAATCTCTATCACCCTTGTCAAATCAAAATGGCATCGTTCAGCATTATTTGTAGCGTCCTTGGAAAAAATGTATACATGATTTTTTAATATTTTTTTGTTGATACTTACATCTGTCTGAAGTCTGAAGATGGCCTTAACAGGCTGAAACCGGTTACGGTAAAAAATAAATTAAGTGGAAATAAGTTTTACAGGTGTTTTATTATATTATGGTGATAGACATGTTGTCGATATCGCTGTCGCGGTAACTTTTTGTGATAATAATAATAACTAGAAGTTAAAAATCCGCTCCGCAGGTTTTTATTGCTAAACCCTGCGGGAGGCTTTTAGTTCCGCTTCGCCCAGTTAGCGTTGGTGATCATTTTGTAAATCCCATAGGAACTGGTTCCAAAATTGGTCCGTTCCTCGTATCCACTGTCAACGTGTCATGGCTAGTCACCGCGAAAAAGTAACCGGGACGGGCGATGACGTCATATGTAATATACAGCCGCTTGATACAACTGAGTATTACTCCGGGAGATACTCCAGGTTCACAAATTCGAAGAACTTATACCTAGGAAGGGCACGTCCCTTTGCGTCTTGCCGATGAAAGTGGCGTCATCTTGTGACGAATTCTTGAATTAGAAACCGAATTACAACTGTAACTTTGTCTGAAAATCTACGTACACGGATGTTTATATGGTGCGACGGGTAAGGCGCGGCGGCAGACTTGCGTTGAAAGCCGAATTCTTAATTTCAACCTAGCAGACGCAAGGCTATAATAACGTTCGATAATTGGATAGTCAGTAGAAGGCCGTCTTTGTGAAAAATCACCTCAAGGAGAATTGAAATATTAAGAAGAAAACTCAGGAGTTGTAAAAGTTTTTGGATAAAGAACCGGTATAACAAATTTGAAAACCTTCGCGTAAAAAAGAGGTCTTTAGAATTTTTATTAAAGTTTTGACTATTCATTAGTGGATATTTAATAACCGTACCGTATAAGCATAGTGATTAAAATTAGAATATAATATTTATAAACTTAAAGCGTTTGTGGACAAACTTGGGCAAATGAAAATTAAACTAGAAGGATAATAGTATTATTTCGACCCTTTTCTAAAACATACTCCTAGCAAAGTGGTTAGCCTAAATGTTATTATCTGAACAATTAAAGTGGTTAGCAATCTCTAATTATCATAATCTCGGAAACCTTGGGGATGAAATTAGAGTGGATGAAATTAAACTTTGTATAACACACTGATGAAATCGTCAACAAGGCCAATTCATGTAACGAAACTTTTCCGCAACATTAAGACTCTATTCATTTTACGCAGCGTACATTCGTCTCCACATAATACATAATTTATAGGTAAACAAAACTTACACTTTTCAAATTACACCAAATCAATTAACTTTCACAACTTCAACGCCCTTCATACACGGCGTTTAATTTTTGGCGAAATCTTGCTATTTAAAATTCTGAATAATGGCCTGGACTCGCCAGAGCTTACCAACTTAATAAAAATTCATATTCCGACAAGATCAGCACCAAAATCCAATTTGTTTTTAACTAAATATAACACAAAGTTTTACAATATAGACATTTTTAACAATACCCTTCAGGAATACCGAATAGAAGTAACGCAATCGAAAATTAATACAAGAGTGTGGAATATATCAGGAGCATCTCCTTTGCTTAACCTATATTCCTCTTCCTCTCCTTCTCACCTGAAATTAATTTTAAGATATAATAAAACTCCTTCTCCAAGTAACTTTATGAACAAGACCTTTTTGGCTCGACTCCATTTACCTTGTACATATTTATCTCCATATTTTATGTATTCGAATAAATAATAAATAACGTCAACCAGAATCTAATTGTAAAAGTAACATCAGATAAAACCATCTCTACCGTACAAAGTTGTACTGATTAACGGTATACTTCAAAAATTCATAACCTTCTCATAAATAGATATATAGATGACGGTAATTCAATTATTTTAGGAAACAACCCTTTCTGCAAGTCGCAATTCAAGATGATTCGCATTCAAGATGATTTGTTTGTTTGCCATCGCAAATAAGCAATATGAATGACTAAACAGTTTGGTCCGTAAAAAAACTCGATTCCTCCAAGGAAGGTGGTAAATATGATATAGGATTGAATCACCAGTAGAATATAATAACTAGGCTAACTAGAAATTTTAACAATATTAAGTGTATAAAACTGTTATATTTTGCATATGTTAGAAGTCAACTTGAATACAATTCTCCCGTCTGGAACCCATATTACAATATACATGTATAAGCTGTTGAAAGAATACAAAACAAATTCTTACGATTTCTAAATTTTAAAATGGGTATTCCAGCAATTATGTTGAACTACAATACTATTTTGAATGATATGAATATGCTCAAATTGTCAGACAGAAGAACTTTCACTGACTTGGTATTTCTGTATAAAATTCTAAATGATTTAGTTGACAGTCCGATATTGCTCGAATTGATAAGCTTCCGGATTCCAATATGTAATACTAGAAGTCAGGATTTATTTCAGTGCAGTAATTCTGGAACCAACTACCATATGTATTCCTCTTTGCCCAGAATACTAATGGAGGGAAACAATTATACCAAGTCAGTGGACATCTTCAATTTATCTTTAAACAAATATAAAATATTGTTTCGAAGGCAGTTCAGTTATGTACAATAAATACTGTGTATTTCTTACTATTCATATGTAAAAGCCCCGAAAATGGGCGTTAATAAATAAATAAATAAATATTGTATTTGTATACCTTTCTTCAAAGAATAGGGTGTTAACGAAAGAAACTATTTATTCATATACGTACTGCGTATTTACGGGCGCATTTTTTCTTTTTTACAATAGCTCCGCGCAGGTGGCTGTGAGGAAAATTTTTTTTTTCCTAGGTCACCTTTGGGGATGTGGTGTGAAGGGTCTTTTAAAGGATAGGAAGGAGAGGGCGTTCTGGGAAGGATCATGTACGAGTGGTTGATATTAATCTGGGGATCAGTGGGACCAGGAGTGACGGACGTATCAATCCATCCCTCCCACTGCGGTGCAAGGCGATGTTCCAAAAGAGTTCTGCTTGAGAGGTCACAAGTTCTCCCTCAACCAGTCTCTCCCGATCCGCCTGCCACGCAGCTGGTGGGCAGACATATTCACTGCAAAGACCCGGACAAACATGAACCCGGGCATACAAACAATTCATCGTAATGTCTTTTACAGCGTTGAAAAAAGATTTTTTCCTAAAATAATTAAATTAACGCCATCTATGAGTGAGCGGATTATGAATTATTTTCTTTTCATTATTATTTATAGAAATATATCTGTAAATGTAATGAATAACATCTAATTTCGCGAATTTCAATAATCATTTCATCTTTCTATTGTAGACCTATTTAAAGATGTGTATACTCCCATAAAAATCTACGCTATGAGTGATACAACCACATTACTTGATTTTCATGAATAATTGAAATATTTGAAATACTAACAGGACGTGGGTGATCGACAGTAATAAACCAACTTTATTGTATTTATTGTTCTTACCAAAATAAACAAGACTTATATTAAAAGTCACATCAGATATTACAGCGCCTCTCTCTCTACAAAATATTTTTTAATCTTACAAAATATTTTTTTCTTTACTGTCTTTCTTGTATATTGTTGTTCTTGTATCCAAAAATAACAAAACGGTTACTAAATTTAGGCAGGACAGAGTCAGAAATATTATAAAAAAATGGTGTGTGTGATAGTGTGATAATTATGTATTACGAATGCCCTATATTTTTCTTTGTTTCCCAAATTTTTACTTTGTTCCTTTACTATTTTTTCTTCTATTCACACCGCGATAACACTGTTTCTTACATATCCGATAATAAATTGGTTCTAGAACCTAGATTACTACTACTATCCTACTGTATCGTATACGACCTCCGTAGTCCAGTGGCTAAGACTCTTGACTCACATTCCGGAGGTCGCGGGTTCGAACCCGGCATGCGCAAATAAATTTTATTTGATTAATTTGTGTTATTTCACAATTAATTCATTTAAAATAATATATAGTATATTTGCGGCATGTTCCAGAGTGGAAGATACTATTAGTATCGCCCTGGTGTAAGACCACCATTCAGAATTGAAACGTTGCTTGAAAATGGCTTTAGCCGTGTTTAGTGACCAGATCTGAATAGCCAGGTACTTCCCAACCTTCCTCTTCCCCACCTCCTTCCCCTCCCCACTAGCTTCAGCCTCACAACATACCCCAATTGGGGATGCCATAGTCTCACTGGCTCCAGACGGGAGCAGTTGAGATTCTTGTGCGGTATTCACTGTAAAAAAAAAAAAGAAAAAAGTACAATTATATTAATAGAATCTGTGAATGTTAACTTGAATGTTAACTACATTTATGAATAACCACGTACCTACATACCCAATATAAAAGAAACGTGTCTATTTGACTGTCCTAGAACGGGAGACCTTCCTAGTTCGGCAGTCAAAGCTTCTTTATACTGTTAATATATTCTTTATAACAAACTAAATAAATAAATGAAATAGTTAAAATTATCAACGATTATAAACTCTATCACTGTTATCGGATAGTTTTCGTTCGTATTTAACAACATGTTGTCAATAAAACATTTCTTAAAGTTTCTTTCATAAGAAATCTAGGATTCGCTCGTGATTCTTATTTCATATACGAGTTCCTATATTTTAGGAAGTCTTGAGGAAAAAAAATCCCTCGAGATCCCTGTCATTTCGTAAGATAATGTGTGGAGGGTATTTTTAGAGAAAGAAAGGAAAGAAAGTTGTGGGAAAGAAAAAGGTATCAAGGGTGGGTAGGAATCTGGGGATCAATGTGTCCAGGAATAACCGACGAATGAATCCATTCCTCCCACTGCGGAGTTTAAAGGTCTCCCTCAACCAGCCTCTGCCGATCCGACTGCCTCACAGTAGGTGAGCAAATGCATCCGCTACCAAGATCGATGCAAACCTCATCCCATGAACCCGGGCACCCCTGCTAAGTTACCAAACCTACCGAAAAACTGGAGGTGACCTCTGGAAGGGGTTTTAGCTATCCAATAATTGGTTCCTAGGATGGCGGTAAACATTATTAAGTGAAAATCAATAAAACAAAAATTTCTAGAGCTCCCCAAATTTTTGTTACTTACCATCTGGGGGAGGGGGAGGGGCTCAATAATTCGATTAAAAATATATTATAATATTGGTTATTCCTTTTTATAGAGCAAGTTACGAAAACAATTCTTTTGTGTTGTTAAGCTAAAATTTATTGTCCTTCATATCCGAATTAATTTTGTACCAAAAATTTTATTCTTTAGATGTGTAATATATTTTTTAATTTACTTGTGTATTGAATCAAGGTATGTAAAAAACATATTTTGCGTTTTAAAATAAAATTATAGTATGAATAAATGGATATAAAAATGACTTTAAAAAAAGTTTTAAAGTCATTAGATAAGCATTAACATATGGATTATTGGAAAGAACAAGCAGGGAGAAACAATATCTTTTTTTATGTGGCATTGCAACGCATGCCGGGAACTCGCTAGTAATATATAAAAATGGATTATTCTTTGTTGGTTCTTTATGCGGTACCTAAATCATTCATCATTTAATGGTTTGTCACGCGCATGCCCTCTTCTGTATATAGTGGTAAGCTCTAGCGTTATAAAATTATTTCCTGTACCAATCATCTCATTGCGCTGAAACTCAGGTGAGTTGTTGTGCGCACACCCGAGAAGGTTTCTACGTATGAGCTCTGGCGTTATAAAATTGAATTGTGGCGCGCGAGTAGTTTGAAGAACGTGTGTATTTCATGTGGTTTAGCGGCAGGGAGGGAAGACGGGATGGGGAATTTGGAAACTCGATAGATTTTAAATAAATTTTGAGTTACAATCCAACTGGGTCAATATCAAATTAGATGGTTACTACTTGTATCCAAACGACTAAAACGATTTATTAACATTAATAAAAGAATATTTTTTGTGATTTTAGATTTTCGGCCAAAAGTATTTTTGTTGTTTATTTTTGGGGTGTTATGCCGTGTTGCGCTACCTCTTCCTTTAGCCAACGTTTCGGACATCGTTACAGAGTCCATCATCATGGCAGACGTGTTATTTTTAGTGGTGAAATGTGTGCTTATGTACATGGAAGCGATACCGTGTCGTCAGCTCCACTCCACTATAAGCTGGTATTATCGTATACTTCACAAGGGTTTCTTTGCGCTTAGCTTTGGTGTAGCAGTCAATTACCGGATACCAAGAACTATTGAGCTTAGCTCCGTCGTCTCTATTAACCCATTACCTCCAGGATTTTTTATTTATTTTTTTAATCTTGAATCATCATTATAGTCCGATAGTAAGAACTTAAAGAAGAGCCCAAAATCAGTTTTAGAATTTTCCGCCTGCTTACCCTCTCACCAGAACGTCTAGAAAATTGATGAATAAACGCAACTCTTGGAGGTAACCTCTCTAAGCAAAATTTATGTCAACTATGGGTTAAGTGCAGTCTACTGTTTGATTTATATTGATAATATAAAATAAATCATTGCCTTTGTATATAATTCAATGAAAAAAAAAATATTTATGGAAAATACGCAAAATAATAAAAAATTCAATATAAAAAAAAAACCATTCAAGAATGAGGAAACTAACCAAATCTAAGCAAATTATTTTTTAAGTGATACTGTTCGAAGTTGTCAAAATGAAGGGCTCGGTTGCAGGCCCGGCACCGATAGCCTGTTGGATTTTTTTTCACAGAGCATAACGAATATGAGATTTGCCACGATATTGCAAATTAAATTCTTGCATTCCAGGCACACAATTCCCATCTTCTGCGTCATGGCCTTCCTTCACAGGAGGTTCTCCGAATTTGGTATTGACCTGATTTGGAAAAGAAAATAAAAGAGTACGGGTAAACTCCATATGGAATGCCTTCTGGGAAAGGTTTCTCTGTTGCCTAGTCATCTTCTGGTTTCCCATATCATGCTCGTACTTCCTCAAGAAGCATTGCAACTTCCATCCATTTACAAGAGACAAGAGCGCTGCTGAGGCAAGATACAAATAAAGGCCAGTACCACTTCTTTGACCGAACGTTGACCCGATAATTTTGTATGCCATTGTCATGGAGGTCCACCCATTCCCAAATTGTAATTTTGCTTTCTCCAAATTGTTGCCTTTTTTGTCTTTCTTCGATATCTACCAACGGTGCACTTACGTACCTACTGGCTCTATTCGATCATAGTTCATGGTCACTGTTACTACACGGCTGTCCTACCAACGGCATACGAGGATTTGGTTTTCTACGTCTACCACCGCATCAAATTTACCTATAATTATAAGAGCGATGAGAGTTACACTTTAGCTAGGTAAATGAATGCTACGCGCAAGGAAAATATAAAAGAAAATGATACTTTTAGGCAATTGCTTTTCTGTCTTCAACTTGCCTGAAACTTCAAACTGCGCATTCTCTTATCCTTCAGGATACACATCAAATGGTGAGATGTGAAGAAATTGTCCATAAATAGCTCATGGCGTGTGGGGAACTCTATATATTCTATCGTAGAAGTAGGACGGATAATCCCTGATCTAATTCAGGGTCATATGTATCAGATACTCCAGAATACGGCATTGCTTGGAACAGGTAGCCTTAGACCACTTTTGTTTATAGTGAGACTTCTTTTTGTACTGTAGTTTTGATTTTTTGGCTGGTGGTGCATTTGAAATAGATATTCGCAAGGTATTACGACTCATACAGGACGATGTCGAAGGCTGACTCCAGTGAAGGTCATAAGCGAATTCATCTGGTTCATGCTCGTCAAGGCATGACTCATCAATTTTCTCAATTTCGATGTTGCGCTCGATTACAGATGTGCCGGCAATATCTCGAAAGTTATCCACCTCCGCATCTTCGTTATATGTCATTAATTTTCGTCAATATGCTCTTCTTTCATCTGTTTATCAAAGTTTTCTGGAGAAATCACAACTATAGCGCGTTATTAACAACATTATTGTCATCACTTTCACTTACGCTAAAAGAGCGCTCCAATTCTGCCATCATTTCATCGTGATTCAACGATTTCGTTTTATAACAACGAATTAGGTAGTTATAGGAGAAGTAGGTATTTTCGACATGATAAAAAATATACGAAAACCGAAGACAAACTATTGATTTCAATAAAAATCACTTATAAAAACACTACAAAACCGTATTATTTGAAGGCAGTCTAATCAAAAACGTGTGTAAACGCTGTCACAGCTAACCTCCAAAGGTTGCGCGCAGGCATCACCTGATTTCAGTGACATCTAGCTGTAATCTTATGCATATAATACTATGTTGAAACAGTGTTTCCGACCATTTAATCTTTTGATAACAATATGCGATTCACACATGTTTTATTTTTTTCCGATTTAAATTTTTTTTCTTTTTTTCAAAATGGGTCAATTTTCAGGGCTTGGGTAAAAAAATAATTAAAAATAGGATAATCAATAAAATTTTTCAAATTATGTTATTTATTGAAAGCTAACATACCAATCTGTAAACGCTGCATAACAACTTGGTGGGATTTGGCTTTATTCATAGTGAAAAAAAATCATACTTTTCATCAATATTTTTGATGCCTATAGACATCGTCATGGAGGTCATATTAATGGGGTTTTTATAGATTTCAATTGCCTCCGTAATCAGGTGTGCTTTATGAGTTTTTAGTCTTCCCAGGACTTCAAAAACAAATGATAAAAATTAACAGCAAGAATATATTTTTGTTTGATTCATTCTTTTTTTTTATGTACGCCAACCGATTTCGGAACAAGCGTTCCTTTCTCAGGCCACAATATACTGACTTGACATTTATAAAACAGTGGGTGAACATTACTCAGTGTTGAGGTGGGGATGGGGGCTTGTTTAGTGAAGAGTGGGGGTGGGGATGGAACGGACGGTGAAAGAGAACATGTCCAAGTCAATAGTTGGTGATTATTATTATTATTATTAAAGGATTTTTTTGTTTCCAAGACTTCCAAGTTATCTAAGAAGTTACCAAAAAATGTAGACATAATTTGTCTCGACGCCACCTAGCAAGAGATTTAGCACTTACAATGCCTCTATCACATAAATAAAGTTGGTTGTCTTCAGGTGGAAAAATGTAATAAACAGTAATTGTTGAATGAAACACTAGTAAGGTAAAACACCCTATTTCTGACACGTTAAGCTATCACTTTTTATCATTATTTTCAATATTTTTTTCTAAAATCAACCTTGTATTATTGAAACGAAATTTTGAATTTTTGGTAACATTTTTCAATTTCAAATAATAAAATCTCATTTTTTGGTAAATTTATTACCATTAAATATTTAAAATCATTTAATATGTAACATGCTAACAAAACACCTATTTCTGACATAGCAAAATCAATATGTTCCTATTGATTGACATGGCTGTTCGCAATTCTGACATACCAAAATCAATGCGAATCCAGTATCCAACATACATGTTGATATTTCGATCGTAACTGCAAATAAAATGCAAAGGTATGTGGACAACATTTAAAATAAAAATCGGTCGCACCTGCAAATAAAATGCTAAGCTATGTGAACAACATTTAAAACAAAAATCGGATTTTGAAGAAACTTTATTAATGATTAAACATAAAATTAAAAAAAAAAAAATTTATACAGGGATGACAATTAATTAAAACCACGCTTAAATTATTTTGTCTTTTGTTTTACGCCAACAAGGAACTTAACCGTATCTTGCCTTCTTCAGGCATTACATCCAAATTAAAATAGGTACAGTAACAAATAAAGAAAAAAAATAAAGCATAGGTACTTTGCATTTCCGAAGTTTATACCAAGTAGGTATTGAACACTGTTTTATTTATTATTGCATCACAAAGTTATCATCTGCAAAACAAAAAATTGTTAGTTTATTTTTTCGTTTCAGGTACCTCACACTGTCCTCGATTGTTTCTAGATATAGGATCCTCAATTATTTCTATAACATCCTCGATATTGTACCGCATTTAATCTACTCTCTCTGGCCATTTCCAAAATTTTATTCCACATAATTGACATAGAATTTATTTACGCCTTTTTCTGTTCTTTTCGGCACTTATTTGTCCGGGAAAATATGCGCCCTCATATAAAAATATAACGTAGTTTCCATTTTCTAAATCAATTGACGTAGGAAACAAATCCTTTTTTATCGTTGTAGAATTTTTTTCGTTTTAAGATCATTTATGTATTTTTAGTGGCAGCAGCATGTTATTTCTTTTGCCTTAGTTTATCTCTTTTAGCACTTCTTTCTCTCTCTAAACATTCTTTGGCCTGTTGTTTTCGTTTATGAAATTCGAACCACTCACCAGAACTAGTTACAGTTGGTATTTTTGTTGTTGCACGTTTAGTGAAAGAAGTAGAAGGTTGATAAATAACAGGCCAGAAAAAAACTATTTTTAAATGCAGTAAGGGTTTCTTATCATCCTGCTGACAAGATTCATTTTCGATGATTTTTTGTTTCTCAAAAACAATAGGGATATTCAAAATTGGTTTGTCATTCACGTCAGCAATCCACTGAAGTATGTACCATTAATATTATAAGAATTAATTTCCGATGATATATTCGAAATATCTAAGTTCCCCGAAAAGCTGTCTAGTTTTTAAGTTAATAGTTGCGGTCATACATCATACTCCAAATATCAAATAATGTCTTATACTCCGTAAAGCCCATCCAAACCTCGCGCGATTCATGTAATTCTTTAAAAATAGCAGAATCGATTTAGTTCTCAAGATTTTGGAGAGGGGATATAACTGGTGATAAATTATTTTCTACAAAATTTATTGTGTCTTCCACTGCAAAGCTCTCTGGAGTCACTAATTTTAGACTTTCATTGAATAGTGTTTTTAATAATTTTTCACATGGCATTTGCATCAAAAGGAAAAATACCATACACTCGAAAGCCATTTTTGAGGTGCGATTTCATATCCGTGTTATCTAGTGCACTTTTAAAAATAAGTGCAAAATTTTCCCTTTTTACATTTGCTTCCTTATTTTTTAGTCGCCATTCCTGGACAGATTTTTTGAAAGACACTTTTAACGGCCTAAAATTAATGGCCTGAATTTTATATTAAAAAATACAAATAAATTAAATTACACGATCAGCGATAGATGTTTTTCATGTTTTTTTTTAATTATTCGATTTGGTTGGGTATTTTGACCTCAAATCCAAAATATAGTTTATTATAAAAGAGCTCGCGCAGACTTTCTTCTTATGTCAGGATTAAATCATGATAATTATCAATTTTTTATTTTTTATTTTAATGACAATATAAGGATAACGTAAAATTACAAAATAAGTAAAAATACAAAATAAAGCGGTTTGTTTACAGTCCTGCTCACTAGGTATTCCTGTTCCGAGGCGGACTGTTTGTTGCTGAATGGGTGTATATTTTTATTTCCTCATCTTCTAGTTTCTTGATTTTCATAAAATAACAATAAATAAAATAAAAGTATTTATGTTTGTTGTCTGCAGATGAATTTCATAATAAGTATCAATTTCTGACATACCGGTCAGAAATAAGAACATGATTTTTTGGAGGCTTATCATTTTCGGAAATACATGTCAGAAATATGGTCACCCTGTTAAAACAGGTACCTATTTCTGACCGCACAAAAACTATCATAAATCTATTGAACTATATTATTTTCCGATTTATATGTATAAATATGGTCAACACTCTATTGTAAAACATACAAAAACAATACATAAAACATTGTTGAACTGTGTCATCACATTTTGTAAAACTTGGTTTACTCGCCGAAAAGGTGAAAAAATGTGCAATATCACAAAATTACCAAAATCATATACTAAATAATATTTTGGTTGAAATGGTTGTCAAATAGTCCTTAGACTAAATGTTGGTTAGAGGGAGAGGGGAACAACTTTTTCGATGCGCTAATATCAATACACGTAGGAATGTTAATTTAGTTGGTAAAATCGTAATTTGTGTTACATATGTCAGAAATTGGAGCAGGGTCAGAAATGTGGTGTTTTACCTTATGTATTGAATTATTTGGCGGGTATTAGATAAGCCGCCATAGCTCAGTGGTGAGAGCACCTGACCGGCAATCAGAAGGACACGGGTTCAAGTCCCGTTGGCGTCATGTATCTTTTCTCGGAAAAATTTTTCAATGTAGATGAGTTTTTCAGGCTGACAATTATTGCTTATTATAATGGTTATTGAAATATTCATAAAATTCTTTTTTACCTTTTCATTTTTACATCTTTCCATCTTTCCATCCCAAAAAATATTTCGTTTTGTGTTGTGCATTACTTGACAGTGGAACCAGTGAAAATTATCAGCCTACACAAATCTATTAATAAATTATACAATCGATATATTAATAAAAATCAGAGTGTGCAGTTCACACGCGGTAGAAGTGAAACCTTCAGTAAACTAAATGAGATAAAAGTGGGGAGGCTACGAAGCACTCCACAAAGACGATACCGATAGACACGAAGCACCGCACAAAGAGGAGACCTGTAATACTATCTCATTCTCTCGCAGGCTAACCCTACAGATGTATGTGTTTGTCTATTTTTAGTGTCGCTATTTTTAGTTTCATCGAGTTTCAAATTACAACGGTGCTAAAGAAGTTTTTACTTCAAAACCTCTTAAAATTATGTTATTATAGAAACAGTATCACAATGCTACGCTTCTACTTTAACCCTAGATTACTAAACTATCCTACGAGTGACGGAGTTACTAAACATTCGTAAAAAATACGACATAGAAATAAAACGGGAATATATAAGAAAATCAAAAACCTTTATTATTTTAGAAGTAATAGTAACATACTTTGTGTTAAGAGATCACGTATTGATGAAATAAAATACCCTGCACAGTTGGGAAACATCTTCATGTTATGCGTCCTACATAATATATGGCTCTTTTGCGTTTCAAACAAAACTTTGTTGTCATTTATCTAGAATTGAATAGACAAAAGGCATATATTTTTCTTGAATTATTGCAATCTCTATGATTGTTGCCGCTTCAGGAACAGATTCAATAAGTTTCATACTTTTTATGCGGTCTTTTATTTCATACATATTAACCCTAAAACACTTCGCTCAAAACCATCGTAAACACTAAACTTTTGTAAAATTTACGTCACTCTTGCTATAATTTAACACACAAATGACACCCGAACACAATGACGGAACGTGGCACACTGAGAGAACAAATTAGGAAGGTACTGTGAAGCGGGGGGGAGCGGGAATGATGCCAACATTGTTTTTTCCGGGAATCGTCATTTTGCCGTCTGAATTTTTACGATAGGTTAGTATTCAGGGGTTAAGCAATACTTTTATAGAGAAACGAAAAAAATAACGACAACCCCACAACAAAATTTTTTGAGGGATCAAATAAAAGATACTTCGTTCACACTTTGACTCCAAATAAGCTCGGGAAACACTGATTAAAGTAAGTCGGGTACGTCTCTTAACACTGTGACCGTGTCTATAAATATAATACTAGTATATATGATGGTTGTATGTCCAACTTGAACCAAGTGTCGGTAGTAAGTTTTAATTTCCGTTTTACATCACAAGAATAATAATACACATACATAATGTGATGCCAACTTGTTTACTGAATGAACTGGACCACACACAGTGTGGCTGCGGATATGTTGAATATGTAGATAAAGGCGAGTTACTATTCAATTTGTAGTTCTGTTGTGTACTTCAATTTTCCTTTTGATCAATATTTGCTTTTGGCTTCAGTCAAATCTCACCCCACCTATCAATATCAGAATGTGGCCTACACGTGCGACGGCGATGCAAACCTTTTTCGGAAAGTCTTACTTGAATAGACAAAAAAATTAACTACATCTGTATTATTTAAACGAACCAAAAAAAGCATTTTTAAAAAATAAGACATCGCCTCGCAAAACAACATTAGTTCGACCATTATTGGTCACAGAGGAATGAATACAAATAAAGACAATGCTTGAAAATTATAATAGAACTAGCTGGCTCTCGGCATGCGTTGCAATGCCATATTCAAAGAAATAAATTGTTTCTTCCTGCGTGTCCTTTCCGTGCGTCCCCGTTCCCCTCCCGAATACCCTTCCCCTCCCGGCTTCTCCTTCCACCTTCCCCGCCTTCCCTCTCACCTCTCCCCTCTCCTGCTCCTCGATCCCGCCAACCCCCCTCCCGCGTTCCATATGTTCAGTCCCAGTAGGTATATTCAGAATTCAAAGAGCTCGCGTGCACCTACTACATTTTTTTTATTAAAATTTTCATTTTTAATATATTACATAAATTCATTTTTGTATATTACAAGAACAATCAATTTAATTTGAAACCTAACATAGTTACCTATTTAAAATATCTATGATTTAAACAATCCATAGACAATTCTTCCGTTACGAAAAAAAAAAACAGCTGCCTGCTAAATTCACATCCATCAAACCCGCGAACTATAAAACGTGCGAAGTTAAAATAGTCGTTAAGTTTTCAGAGAGTATTCAATTTTCTGCGCAATTTTCTTAATCTTTCTCTCCGTAAGAACCTTCTACAAAGTATTAGAAAACTTTAAAAAATATAAGAATGAAATAGGTAAAGTCGTTCTGAAGTTATGGCGTGACCAAGGGAAACAGGGATTCATTTATAATATGTATATGTAGATTCAGAAAACTGAAAGATATTTACGTACAGAAAAAAATACAGTAGACAGGTACCCACTTCTAGTAAGCACTAAAAGATTTCATCGTTTTTTTTTAGAATAATAAAAACACGGCCCAATGGAATGTACCGAAATAACTTGACATGACACTTTTTTATACCCGTTCATAAAATCGTTGCTCGAAAATTGGACGACACATTTTCTTGTTAGCTCATGGAAGGAACATATTGTTAAGAAATTTATTATGATGTAGGTAACTGCGTTAGAAAAATATGCAATAAATTTATCGTTATGATTCATAAAATAAATTGGTTTTTTTATAAATTGTAACCGATAACGTTATTTTTTAAGTGGCCGTTGTGATTTCGGTATTACGAGACGTTGATACTACGACCCTACGTAATATTATATACCTATAGCATAATGAAGTATATTAATGCACTCATAAAGAAGAAGAAGATCAATGAAGATGGTGTGAAAATAGGTACCTACAAATGATTGGGGGAAGCGCTTATATTTAAAAAATCTATTAGAAAAATAGGCGTAAGCCACAGCTGTAAAAAGATAAATTAAAAATTGACTTCTTAAAAATATAGCGAAAATATCTTGACCTCTGAGTTAAGTAGCATTTAAAGAAACACAGTTAATTTTTCGTACCGAATTTTTTCATTAATGATTCGTTTTTCTAAATAACAGAATCAAATTTGTTTTTACATTAGCTCCACACGGGAGGCCCTGAGGAAAAATATTCCCTAGGGCCTAAGTCACCTTTGGAGATGCTGTGTGGAGGTTCTTTTAAGAGAAAGGAAGTTCTGGAAAGGAAAAAAATAAGAGGGGTAGTTAGAAATCTGGGGGTCAATTTGTCCAGGAGTGACGAACGGATTAATTCATTCCTCCCACTAAGGTGCAAGGCGATGGGTCGAGAGAGTCTGGCTGAATAAGTCTTGGTAAGGTCTCCCTCAACCGCTCTTTCCCAATCCGGCCTGCGACGCCGTAGATAAGCAAACGTATTCGCCGCCAAGGCCTAGACAAACCACATCCCACGAACCCGGGCACCCCTCCTAAGTGTCTAAAGGTAGCGAACCGCTTGGGGTGACCTATAACATAATTTAAGCCTCCGCTTCCCAATTTCTACCGATTTCTTACATATCTCCCTCAAACACGTAAAATTTTAAAGTTCTTAAAAAATATATGTTATTCTTGAAGATAATATCTAGACATTACCTGCGCCGAAATGCAAATTATATAAAATTCCGTCGATAGAAAAAAATCGCAAAGTACGCTCCAAAAATTATTATAAACGCGTTTGATTCAGTAATTTTAGAAGTTATATGTTTGAAAAAATTCACATGTGTGAGTCAGAAGCCTCGATAATATACATGACATAAATAATTCACTGTTTCTTTAAATGCTTGTTAAGACAACCTCCACGAGATTTTTGCTCTATTTTGAACGAGTCGTGTTTTATTAAATATTTTCACCATTTTCGCATCGATTTTGTCGCTTTAAATACTAGCGCGCTCGTCTAACATTCGTAATTTCAGATCTCTCCATATTCTTCGTTTTGAGCCGGTTGCGGCGCTTTAATGTCAAATGTAATAATTTTTGTAGCATTCTTTGCTTTTTTTCTATCCCGGAAATTTCATTTAATTTATTTTTCAACTCGGATAAAATCAAGATTTTCCTAAAAATAACTTACATTTTTAAGGGTTTGAAAACTTGAAGTATTCAAGGGAAGAATATTATATTTATGTAGGTAAAATTCTTAATGCGAGGTCTAGAGCGAAGATCAAAGATTTCTTCCGTCATAAAATGAGCTCAAGTTATTTTCATTATGAAGTAATAAGAAGACTCCACCGTAGACGAAAGCTCGCTATGGATATTAGTTCAAAAATGTTTAGTTACGATCCTTTTCAAATCCACGTGTTTGCTTCAGAGTAAAATAATAATTCAGTTTTCTGTCCCTGCTGAGGTACCGAGACCATTATGTTATGATTCCAAACTAATGAAAGACAAACAGAGAACTTCCCAACTCCGTAAAGATCTTAAGAACTTGTTACCGTCGCTGATAAATAGCACGGACACAAATGTTTTGACGGTAGATACGAGTACTAGTAACTTTGGTTTTGGTACAGAATGCAAGCTTCCGTAAACACCACATTCTCTTGAAACTGTTTGTATATCAGTTTTTTGCCTTCATTTGGCACGTAAAAACATAAAAAGTAATTAAAACATCAAATAAATCATTTTTCTTTGGCGAAAGTGACACAAAAATCAACTTTATGGTCATCGCGTATCGCAACGTTTCAGTTGGCGCACATACTTTTGGTCATATGCTTTTTCTTATAGTGGCACTTTCCACACGTTTTCCTTTTGCGGTTTCTCGACTTGGAGATGTTTCCAGGTCGAGAAAACTGAAAAAAAAATACTTAAAGTTAAATAGAGTAAAATATTCACGCGCACTCAAATTAAAATACTGACGTTAAGGCTAACCATCCGTCGAAACGACGGGTAAAGGTCAAGTACCTCAAAACCTGTGACGCTTACCGCATGCGTCACTGAAACGGGCTCCCCAGCGACTGAGTTGGCTAGCCGAGACAACACATTCGGACGCAGCGTTAAAAAGAGACAGCGGTATTTCTTAGCGCTGCCCGTCGAATCGACGGAGGTTAGCTATCTAGGGTTAAATTTGGTATGATTTTTTTTTATATATTCCTCTATGATAGGAACAAACAAACATTATAAATATTTTTTTTACATTTTTTTAAATTCGGAAAAGTTAAAAAATAACTGAAAAAATCAATTTTGTTCTGATAAAGAATCTAGATTTTTTAAATATTTTTCAGAAGTCCAGAAGGGTTGAAATCGTGACAAGATGTACATGCTCTTTTTCCCCCCTTTATTTAAACAGCTTGTAACTTCGTGAAATGTACATGTTTTTTGTGTATTCTTAAAACATAAATAAATAAATTATAAAAAATGTATACTTAAAATATAATTTTTTTAACGACCGTTAAAAAACTCTCAAAATTAGGAATAATATCCCCTTAAATAATTTTTTTTTTCAACAATTCTTGTTTTTATTATTAACTTTTTTGGTTTTCATTTTTTAAATTTGACTAGCTATAAGTATTTTTAATCGTAAGAAACAATTTAATATTGTGACTAAAACCATAATTAAAATAGTTCCAAAGCATTCATTCAGTCCATAGGTAAGGGGATGGGGTGTAAAAAAAATTGGACCAATAAACCTCCTGGCAACATTCAGAATCATAATCTGCAAGATTTTCTGAGTTCAAAACTGTGTTTAGAATGCGGCACTCATATTTTGCACACTCAATTCCTTCCAGCGCCCGGTGTAATTTGTTTTTAAAGCTCCCCGTGTGTTAGGATATTCAGAAGGCTACGATAATCGATAATAATATTTTGACAATCACAATTAATAGTTTAAAAAGAGATGTCTCGCATTTCTTCTTAATTAACCGAAAATAGTGAATTGATTTTAATTCACAAATCACTGATACTGTATTATTAACTTACCAATGGTGATGCCCCTGAGAAGAATCACTAGGTCAATTAATTGCCCCGCAGGAAATGTGGATATTTTCAATATGTCCTACAATGAGTTTAAACGTGAAATATCAATCATGTTTTAATGTGTATCTTAAATGTAAATATACGTATTATGTAAGTACCGCTTCTGCAATGTATTGGTTTTTACACTGTTTTAGCAAATAAATAAAATAAAATAAAAATTACGTACTAACGAAGGCATTTTCGAACTTCCATGTATATCTGTGATTTTCAACTAGGCTATAGACAACACACAAGTCATAATAATTATTAAGTAAACAATATGCAGAATTCACCGGTTTGTAAGTTGTATATTTTTTTATGAATCTTAAAAAAATCTTAAGAATAAATGAAAAAAATATGGGTACTCTCAATGGCTCTTTAGCACTGTAAGCAGTTTACAGGTCTTAATTTTGGTGATACTTTTTGAATGAAGACGGGAAATTTTCAAACCGAACGCCTAAAAATATCCTAGCGCTCAAGGCTGAAATTGATCATCTTAAGGAACAATCCAAAGACTGGCAGGCCTCTACAAGAACAAAAACCAAACCATCAGTGCATTGACATTTTACGTTTTTGAATTTTTGGAATTCACTCACTACTCAATATTATACTTATCACAATATTCCTGCAGCTCTTTCAAAAGATGAGCGTCCATTGCACACAAAATGTACGAGTTCTTTTCTTCATAATGATTTTTTTCGTGAATTTTTCCGACGTTTTAATAGCTATTCTGCTACGGGGCATAGACAAATCCAACAAATCACAGATCATAAAAATCGGTCCAGCCGTTCTCGAGTTATAAATGGTGTAACTAACCCAACTTTGTTTTATATATTAATAATAAGATTATTTATTTTTATTTTATTTAATTTTAAACTACACACTTGTATTTTATTTAATTTTATTGGAATACCTCACAAGAATCCGAGCAGCTCCCATCTGGAGCCAGTGAGACTATGGCATCCTCAATTTGGGTATGTTGTGGGGCTGACGGTAGCGCGGAGGTGAAGGGGGTGGGGAAGAGGAAGGCGAGGAAGGACCTTGTGATGTATTGCATTAATCAACAGTGAAAATAAGAAAATGTCGTAGATTCCACCTTACGAATGGATAAATAATATTTCAGACTATAAAACGGACACACTTGCGACATCTATCGGATCAAAGTAAATTGAATTCTTGGTGACAGTAGGGACCTATAAATTAAACAGATTGAGATGAATTTTGATAAAAAGATCACAGATGGTATTAAAAAACGTCACGACACAGGGAAAGACCCTTTCTTTAGGCTCAATTCTAAATATTGATATTTTAACAGCCAATCAGGTCTAAGCAGAAAGCTATAAATAATTAAGCAGACCAATCACAAAAGTGAAAGGCGTATTCATATTTTGAACAAAGAGATGGACTTTGAACTAGGCAATTAGTCAGAGATTAATGGGAAAAAATATCGTCATCAACCGAAAGATCACTACACTATAATGTAAACAGGGTCTCACGCCCGGTGCATTGGATACAATGACCCTAGATCTAATGTAAACAATCAGTGCAATCGAGGTATTGACAACCGCCTTTAACGGACAAATTAATCCATATTATGTTGGAAAAACTATGCAAGAAAATAACAAGAAAATTATAATAGGAGGAAAATTAAAGAAAAGACGTGTAAAGCATAAGAAAAGCTACTGTAGGGATATTCAGTTGTATAACGAGTACGTGGAAAGCAAAAGGAGACGGATTCAGATATTTAAAAGATATTTAAAAGGAAGAAAAACGCTGGAAAATTAGGAATGTCACTTTAAGATGAAGCAATAAAGTCCGGGAAAACGATTTTGAAAAGAGAATGTAATGGAAAAAATGGACGTTTAAACGGAAGTGTTTATTGAATAATATAAGATTTCAACTTAATTTTGCGTTTTCAGACGAGTTCAAATAGATATCGTTATATATTTGAAATAGGGTGGTCATTCTAGTTACATTGCGTTAGATAAAGTAAACGGAAGGGGTTGTTTTACGTCAATTGTTTGAGGAGAATTCTATGGGAGATAGGACAGACTGCAAGGAAAAATGAAACATTATTTGGGTTGACGATCTCACACGTGATTTTGTTGTTTAAACAATAAGAAAACGAACATGATATTAGGTGACTAAACTCATTTTAATGGCTTTTAGGACGATAAAAATTACCATTGGTCTTATGGGCAGTATATGTTAACTAAAAACCATTATATTTTATTAACCTCGAATAAAAGCTGAGTTATTGATCAATACCTCGAAATCCAGACATAAACAGGTGTCAAATATTAAATTAATGTGGATTTAGATAAGAAAGGGACGGAATTTGGGGGATGACCCATAGGACGTAATAAAAATGACAGAAATTTAAGGACCGAAGTGGGAGTGTTTCCTATAAAAAATGTGAAAAATAACATAAAAAGTAGTAGTATATAGAAAATGAAATTTTCTAAGAGGTGACATACATCAAAAACGAAACGGGGGGTAGTAAAAAAGAAAATAAAGACAATTAAAAGATGATTCCGTAAGGAAAACTCATGAAAATTCAGAAGTATCGATGAAAACAATAAATTTGGCTTGGAATGTAATTAATCATATAATTGTGGAAAGTTAAATGAGAATGAATGAGGAAAATCAAAAAAGGAACATCGTGAATAAAAGGAAAATAAGAGAAAATAGGAAAATTCGAGTCTACGACTTAAGTAGAGACGATGCAGTTTAAAATTGAATTGATCCATATAGGTGGCATGAAGATATGGAGGAATTTAGTAAAAAGAAAATTGGAAAATGCATATTAAAAGTTTTGGCATGAGTTTGTTCATGTTCTGGTAGCGATAAACAAAATTGAGAATTATATACAGTTTATTGAAGACGTACCTATTATATTTTGAGAAAAAAAAGGATACGAAAATCATGATATTTGAGGTAAATTCGTAAGACCAGCAGACAAAGGAATGAGGGGCATTTTGACGTAATATCGCCGGTCCGATCCTGGAAAAAAGTTAGACGAGATAGGGCATGAAGGCAGGTCATGAAAGGTGGGGCTAACGACAGTTAAACAAAAATGACAGAATCGATATATGAAATCTCGAGTTGTTAGAAGTTAAATTCGTGAATCAAAGATAGCTTAGATAGGCCATTCTAATCCTGGGATGGGTATATAATCTAGGACATGGCTCATTTGGGGGATCAATCGTGGGATTATCAAACGTGGAAGTTACGTGACGTGACGTATAAAGCGGTTATTAATTGAAAATTTTCTAAGTGTTATAAATTTTAAGACTTTGCAATAAAATGGAGTCTGCGGTCGGTTTTTGAAAAGTGGAAGTTGGTGAGACGCGACGATACGTTCGGTAATTTACTGGTGGAAAAATTCAAATTAATCAGAATCGCAGGACTTAGAAAAAATTTCGTATTCGAGCCAGTGTCTTATAAAGATTTGAGAAATTAAAATCAGTGGAAATAGAAATAAAGTTTACGTTTTATTTAATTGTGAAAAGTTAAAGGTGCTGTGATAGATACAATTTGTTCAGTGGGAAATTCGGGTTTATAATCAATAAATATCATGTTTTGATACTTTGTAATTTCGCGACAAGTGTCGGTGTGGTAAATAAATAAAGTGATGTAATAATAATAAAAAGTAAAGAAGTGATAATTAATTACGTGTGCTCAGTCTAAACGGCAAGAGTTCTAGCAAATATTAAATATTTATATTAATTATTTAAAAATAGTGCAAATTAAAAAGAAGTTATAAAAAAATTATGTGCGTTCAGTTTAAACGGAGAGAGTTCTACTAAATATCAAATATTTATATTAATGATTTAAAAATAGTGCAAATTAAAAAGAAGTTATAAAAAATTTATGTGCGTTCAGTTTAAACGGAGAGAGTTCTACTAAATATCAAATATTTATATTAATGATTTAAAAATAGTGCAAATTAAAAAGAAGTTATAAAAATTAGTGTGCGTTCAGTTTAAACGGAAAGAGTTCTATTAAATATCAAATATTTAAATCAATTAATTTAAAAATAGTGCAAATAAAAAAATAAAAAAAGTTATAAAAAAATAATGTACGTTCAGTTTAAACGGAAAAGTTCAACGAAAATCTTTAATTAAATTGAGTGTCTAAATTAAGTATCAGTCTTTTATTAATTAAAAAAAAATAGTGTAGTCGAAATAAATCTACTCGTAAAAATTATAAAATTTAGGGAGAATAAAGTGCTATAGTCAAAGTGTTGTTGATGTAGCAGAATAAAAATAAAAAAACAGTGTTTAATAATAATTTCCGATTTAATTAAATGGATAAAATTTTACATCAGAATAATTCGGCTAAATAATTTACAATTGGGCGGCACATTCCTACCACAAAGTATTAATCTATTATTAGATTCAAAAATTTGAAAAAAAAAAAATTTAAATTAAAATGAATGATAATACATGATGATATTTTATTGCTAAATAAAAGTAACGATTTACCATTTCGAAATTAATCGTGAAGTAACTATCATTAAAAAGTTATTTAATCAACGGGTTTTGCAATAAAATGCAGTTAGAACGATAAACATCATTTAATTTAGATAGATTAAACGGGAATAAAATAAAATTGAAATCGGAAAAATTTTATTTGAATTTAGTTGATAACATAAGAATAGGTATTAGGTAAGGAAAACATAACAAGGTTTTACCGTGTAGCTCCCGGTCGGATAAAAAACCTTAAAGGGGTAAGTTTTATTAAAAAAAAAAAAAAAAAAATTTCAGGTGCCAAGGAGAGAGCGGTATGCAGCAAACAGTTGGTATTTGAATTAATTTTATAACAAGATATTACTTGCTTAATATGTGATATGTACCTATATTAAAATATTATATATAAAATAGATATATTTATATATATATGTATATATATATATATATATATTCCAAGAAAGTTTAATCAAAAAGAAACACACTTATATTAAAAGTAAAGGTATCGATCTCGAATACATACCTCTGAATTATCCGTAACTATTTAAAATGGTTATGTGTTTGACAAATTTCCAAGTCAAAGTTTTGTATTTATCTTTAGTATATGTACTATTTATTATAACTTCAGCTAATATAAAATGATCAAAAAATGAGTTATGATATTAGAATTTATCTCAACTAAAATATAATTGTATATATCAGTATATTTATTTATCGAGACAAAATATATATGTATATATATATGCATTATGACTATATTTATCGTGGAATAGATTAGACATTTGCGAAAAAGAAATTACCACTATTAAATTCAAAAGAAAAAAAAAAATTAGAACCATATAAGCTCACGTTCAGGAATGTTCTAAAAGTAAACAAATATCTCACGTTTGGAATCTAGGTCACGGGGACAGCGGGAATGTTTACATAATTAAAACTGTTTATAAAACAACTCGGTCAGTAGGACACTGTGTCAAATGCTTTAACCTTTCAAAGGCCAGGAACGCGCCCGCGCGCGAGACTGGAATTTCAAAAAAGAATATTAATTCACATAATTTGGATGCGATTTTAAATTTTATTCCATTAATTTATAACACAAAATAAAGCTTAAAATAGCTTCCTCCATTCTTGTTATTAAGGTAATTTAAAAAAGGTAAGGTAAAAAACCCTGGCCCTTGACAGGTTAAAGGTAGATGTATCTGGGTCTTTAATAGGTAGTTGACAGGTATTAGTATTATAGTAGGTTAGGTTATTATATAGGTTATTATATATTTAATAGGTAGTTGACAGGTATTAGTATTATAGTAGGTTAGGTTATTATATAGGTTATTATATATTTATTAGGTAGTTGACAGGTATTAGTATAGGTATTAACTTTTAGAATGGGACAAAGCCACGAAGTTGCGCAATTATAGAAAAAGTTTTAAACACAATCTTTAATTTGAACATGAAGAGATAAATTTTGAACTGAACAGTTGAAAGAAAACAGATTTATTATAGCTAGACAAATAATAGGTACAACAAACATTTGGAAAATCACGGGATAGTCAAATAAAAGAGTATTGAAGAATTACATGGAATATTCGAGGAAAAATTTATAGAACGATTACTCTCGTAGGTATCAATCATTTACATGAAACAGTTGACAAATCACGGGATAGTCAAATAGAAGAGTATTGAAGAATTACAAGGAAGATTCGAGTAAAATTTTGTGGAGTAATTACTCTCATAGACATCAATCATTTACAAGAAGCAGTTGAAAAATAACGGGATAGTAAAAATTTTACCAAAAGTTGAACCTTGGGGGAAAAATTTAGAAAACAGTTCAACAATAGGAGGCAGTGGTCGCTCCTTAAAAAAACCAAGGACCATTAACCAAACACATAATAGAGATGGCAATCTCTTAAATAAAATTGTCAACCAAACAAATCAAAAAGCTTGGAATTTTCGGCACTCCAGAACAAACCGAAAATAATTTCTTATTCTATTAGTATCTATTAATATTTCCCACTCTTTCTATGTATATATTCGGTCATCGGCTAAGGTTTTGTGCAGAATTCCTTTTCACGAAATCCGAGCTCGGAATTTGAGACTAGCTAGCCTCAAATTGCGAGTTATAATCCTACCCAAACGTAAGTTTACATATATATCTTTTTATGTACTGTACATTGATTGATGTGGACCCGCTTACAACTAGCATTTTAGACTCGACAGAGTTACTCTCACATCATTTCTTGTACGTGGAGGGAGGATTCACGACCCGTAACTCTACACAACACCGTGAGTATATGATTGCATATAGGACGAAACCGGTTCGCCCTAAGTAAATAGTAGACCTTGGAGGAGTAGGAATTTGGGGGTATCTAGGCTCGGATGACGACCTGAAGGCAGTGCATGATGGCAAGAGGAAGGACGGTTGGGACGCGATAACTTAGGTATCAATCAGCCGATCCGCGCCAGAAGATTTTGCGAATTTCTAGTAAGAATCTGATCACCTGGTTTACTTGCAGGAGGATAGGAGCCAAATTTTTGGCAGAAAAAGGGTATTCTGAGTTCGTCTAATATGCAATCTATTAATTACACTAACCTACTAAACCCATCTTTATATCGTCCCTTAGCTAACAACACCGCATAAGTCATTTTTACCAACTTTTCAGGAGACGATAAAAACTGTCTATTTTAAAAAATCGGTGGAATTTTTCTGTTATTATTTAATAAATACCTTAGTTAGCGGTTAAGAAATAATTATTTATACTTATTTTGAAAATTTACTTTATTTTAACTTTTATTTTATGACTTGAGCTGTGTTGACTGATATTTTATTAGATTAAGGCGGTGTTGTTTGCGAAAGTGTTAGGGGATAAGGTATTAATAGATGATTTACAAAGAAAAGTTTTCATTAAGAAATATTTCAAGAATAATTAACAATCGTTATAACATAGATCAATTGCTTAAAGTTATTTTGTGACACACGAACCTTTAGAGCGT
This sequence comes from Limnephilus marmoratus, assembly GCA_917880885.1. Lineage (NCBI taxonomy): Eukaryota > Metazoa > Arthropoda > Insecta > Trichoptera > Limnephilidae > Limnephilus > Limnephilus marmoratus. Next base: position 885,869 of record OU862918.1, on the reverse strand, counting down.
AAGTGCAATTATTATTGTTTTTTTTAATTTTAATAGGTAAATATTTAAAACGTAGTCTTTGATAAACTCCAACGAAACAAGAAATAATAGTAATAGCATTATTAAAATAAAAAATAATACTCGAAATCTCTAGTATAATAGTTAGTTGTGGTCTTTAGCTATTGCTGTGCGGAAGGTCACCATAAAAAGAGTGGCAACTAGATGGTAATACACTTTTTAGGTCTTGCAAATCTTTATACTTCCACTTTGTAATTGGTATTCTAGGTGCATACAATTTCTGCAGGTGATTTATTTGTTTAATGCTGTTAATTGGCGTGGGACGATGTGGTAACGGCTGAAGCTCGTCATCAAAACCAATTTTATACCAAATTATGCCATTTGGTCTGTATTCTAGCATACGTACATCTGTGACGACTGGATCACTTGCTTTTTCACCGGGCCGTATAGATTTATAAATTAATTCCTTCGAAGAGTCGGGTAAAGGTGTAGTCCAAATAACGAGCTTCGTAAGCGCATCATCAACGATCACTCCTAGCAGTTTTAGTTGTAGCCTTTTAGAAGACCTGCTAAAAACTTTTCAACATTTTTGTGGTCTTCAATTTTCTCTGGATTTCTGCGATTACTGGTTGAAGTAAACAAACCGGGAGGCATGGCACAGTCTGTTTTGGTCAGCCAATATCTAACAAACCAATTTTTAATGCTAAGAGATGCCAAGTATATTTTTACAGACTTGGTGAAGTACATTATCAATCGTGAAAACGTAAGTTCGACTATCAGTTCAATCGTGAAAACGTAGAATTGCACGGTGGTTTCATGGATCTTGCAGGCTTAAACACGTCTTGTTTCACTTTAAATGTTTCATTAGTCTTTGTCTCTTCTTAATACTAAATATTTTTCAACTTTAAAACGTAATTCTTTATATATTGCGTTTACATTTATTTGGATCTTTTGTCGCCTTGTTCTGCCGTTTTTTATGACTTAACAAATCACCGTGATATGGAAAATCACTGAGTATGACCACTCTTGAAGAACACGATGGAGTAGCAGAGACATTGGATTGCTGCATACTATTCTGATTTATATTATTTTTATCTATACATTGAGTATTGTTTTCATTATCAATAATTATATCAGAAATTGGGTCTTGAGTGTTCCCAGAAACGAGAATATTTTGGTTTGAAGTAGGGAAAGATTCGTTATCATTTAAATTTATAGAATTTAAATTAAGGACAATATTCCTAGTTCTTGCACAACGTTCTCACTTTCTACCGTGAAATTGGCAACATTCAATACAGAAGGCTGAAGATACTCGATGGCCACCGTAGCGAATTCGGGTGGTTCCTCGGTACCATATTTTTCTATAACTTGTAGATTGTTAATGTCAATGTTAATTTAAATATCTGAGTCGATGTTTCAGAAGAACTAGTGTTATCGTTTTAATACAAATCTAAAAAAATAATACTTAGGAATTATTGCATTAAAAATATAAATAACAAAAAAATAAATGCGGACCTCAAAACAAACCTATACTAACCTAGTTTAATTTTTTTTTTTAATCTTTTTTGCAACTTTGTTTACTTTTTCAGTCCTGCTTCTTGTAATTGAGCACATAACAATTCATCACCTGAACTCCAGGAATCAATTTCTTCTCCATACATAGTGTATTTCAATTATTAAGCTTCCTAAAATAAATAAAATACGTTTTGAAACACCGCCTAAGTTAAAAAAAGATAGTTAAAAAACACCGCTTAAGTAAATGAAGATATTCTATTATCATTTCTTTCTATATGAATACACGTAAATCGATAAACATTACTTTATTATACAGCCTACCTATTAACCTTCTATTAAAACTTCTTGCATGGACCTTTCAGCGATAAAACTCACGAAAAAATATAATAATCACGGAGCACGAAGTACTTTTACGAGATATGTATGACAGACTAACGACTTGTGCGGTGTTGAGAGGACAACCGACTTGCGCGCTGTCACTACTTTTCGAATTACGGCTTCTGATTGACTGAAATCTATATCATGTGACCAATGGTTAGATGCGCAATGAGCAGCTCTATCCAATGGCATTAAAATGTGAAAACCGCCAATTTTTGACTTGAGCGGTGTTGTAAGCTAAGGGACGATATGTACCTTATAGCAGCTGAATCGGATTGGAGGGATGCCAAGCAGACACAAAACAATCATAATCAAATTTACTAACAATTAACCATTTGAGTCATACTTAATTATCTTTTCAATTAAACATGCGTAATTTCGATTAGTACAGTTTATTTACGAGTTCGTTAGGATGTATGGAAACCATAATAAGCGACAAAGGAAAGTTAGCTCATTTAGAGAAATTATTTAAAGTTAGATTTGCAAGGGAGAGACCAGTACAGTTTGAAACTCAACGCTCTGTTTAGAATTAAAGGGTTACCACAAAAATGAAAGTAATTAAAGTCCCAAATCATAAATCAAAAAAATTACACAACGTTTGATGGAGTTTAATTACAACATAAATACGAAAATATTTACGTTCAAGGTCGTAATTAACGTATTAATTAGTTAAGTATACATATCTCTAAAGGTATGTAGTACAAGGGAGCTTTAAGTAGCTTTCTGTAGTTATCAAAGAAAATAAGGGTCCAATTTTCATGAAGGCTTGTGTGACGTAGGGGAGGAATTTTCCATCCCTACTACACACATGCAAAGCCTTAAAATTTAAATATCGATCAGAGCCAAAAGAAAATTTCAAGAAAACTTGAAGGGATGAAAGAATTCCAAAAATATTTAATATCAAGTTTAAAAGAGGTAGAAAGGTGAAACATTACAACCTTTCTATTCTGATCTGGTCAGCAAACACGACTAAAGACATTTCAAGCAACGCTTCAATTCTGAATGGTGATCTTTCACCAGGGCGACAGTATAAAAAAATTGATTGTGATATAACATTAATTAGTAAACTTTATTTTCGATCTCATGACCTTCGGATTTCGAGACAAGAGCCTTACCTATCGACCTCATAGGCTGACAATTGCCGCTAATGGATCGTATGAGGACAATTATCTATGTAATATGTATTTAATGGGCCTCTCATCCAGCAACCGTAGAATTATGGAATACCTTACCCAATAATTTTTTTAGGAACGTTTCAAATAGGTATTGATATCAGCAAATTGATTTTATGCCAACATCTTTCAATACAGCCGTATTGCGCAGACGAAATAATATTTGTAACCGTTTGGTATAATTTGAAGTCTGATTGAAGTGAAAAGCATTCGCCGAAATATGATTTATGCAAAAATGTAACTAGTTGACCTTGGGTAAAATCTGAATATTTTTGACTTAGAGCGCGTGGCGAAGTCCTGATTTTACTTGCGTTTTATCTGTATGTGAGTTTGTTTGTATGTTTTTTTTTTCATTTTAAGATGATGGCTATTATAATGATTCAGTACAAATACTTTTTCAAATGTGAAATCTTCTTGTCTATTTGGACTTTAGAGGAAGGAATAACGTAAGGAATTGATCCCTCAACCGGGGGGAAGCAACGTTTTTAATTTTATTTTTTATTAATTTATTTACGTATCTATGCATGTAATGTATTCATGAGTAATTACATTTTCAGGTTACAATCGGATTAAACCCAAATCATTAAATGATAACATGCTACGTTGATCAGAAACTGTATGAACATATATATGTATATTTTATGAGTGAAATGTAGCGCAATGCTGGTGCCACTTTAGCGGGGTTAGAGTAGGAATGAGTTGTCATAATACTATAATATTTATATAAACGCTCGTTTGACTGCCTTGATCCCCAATGAAATTGAATGCACACCAAACCAACAGCACAGCATCTCGCAAAGGTATTCACAGCCGGTTATACTGCGATGTATATTTATTTATTTATTTAAACGCCATGGCATGGCTTTTACATTCAAGTGATGGGTACATTGTATTATAAGTATACAGTGGTAAACAGGGGATTATCTATAATAACAAAATACGAATGATCATTTAACATACATGTAAAAGAAAATGAACAATGAACATTTAACATGTTTAAGATGTAAACAAGAATGAACATTTAACATGCTTAACCCATTCATGACGAAGGTTCCATATGGAACTCGAAAAAGTATTGGCATTCATTTAGTCACATCATGCCGATATGTTGAAATAGCAGTGCCAAATACAGTTTAATATAGTCTACAGGCATGTATGAACATGTTTGTCTTGGTTGCGTTCAGTTCTTTTGTGTGTGCCGACGTGGACAGATGTGTCTTTATTGAGTTAGAAAAAAAGTGCAATTTTTTGAAAATTTCAAAACATGTGAAGTAAGTAATCCATTAAATTTATATAGTAGATTTGATTTTTTTCTCCAAAACTGAATATGATTTGTAGAGAAAGAAATTCTCTGCCTATTTACAAACATTTTGTTAGAAAAATAATCTTTATTATATTAAAATGAGTACTGTGAATTAGAGGTTTTGATTTTTGGTTCCATATGGATCTTTCGGCAGATCTCACTATACATAAAATGTAATTTTTCAAAGATTTCATTGGACCATTCAAAAACTAGAGGCTTTTGGGAAAATTAGGAGTGCTGAAGCCACCTCTCTGGACTTTTTTCAAGGGGCCTGCAGGAGAAACTAGGAGGAGAAGCCGTAGAGGGGAGTGCTGAGGTCAACTCCATGACCTCTCCTCTTGTGGGTCCTTCAGGGAACCAAGGGGAAGTGCACTCTTCCGGCGTGGGGCCTTCGGGGAGCCAAGGAGGAGTGAAGTGGAGAGATCCCGTGTGGGGCCTTCAGGAAACCACGTAGGAGTGAAGAGGAGAAATGAGGCCACCTCTTTGAGCTCTTCCCTAGTAGGGCCTTTAGGGAACCACGGAGGAGTGAAGATGAAGTCCTCTTCCCTCCTGGGGTCCTCGGGGAACCAAGGTGGAGTGGACTCTTCCCTTGTAAGGCCTTTAAGGAACCAAAGGGAGGAGATCTATCAGTTGTAGAGTCTTCGGGGAACTTAGGAGTGGAGAGGAGAGATGAAGCTTTCTTCCCTTGTGGGGCCTTCAGGGAATAAATTTCCGACTAGTTATTTGCCGAAAGTGCCATATGGAACTCACCCTTCTCTAGCTTCCTGGGGGGTGAAGAAACCATTTTTTTAAATTCTGAGAAAAATGTCCGGTTTCTACCTCCAAAACCAACTCCCCTGTGAAATTTCAGCACGAAATTCGAGAAAAAAATAGTTCGTCATGAATGGGTTAAGATGTAAACAAGGGGGACTTGTCAGAAAAGTTGTTAACAATATTTATAGACACCAAATAGAGTAAATTTGAATTGAGTTTATTGTTATCTTCAAAGTTATCTTAGTTCGGAATTATTAAGCAGGTATTGCTAATTAGCTAACTGTTTCAGGGCTGTCAGTTAAAGATTTAATAATAGTTTTGGTTTAAAAAAAAAATATTTTTAATAAAATAATACATTTAAATCTATCTCTCTTCAGTCTGATAGTAACTGTGAAACTTAACAACATAACCAGTGAGTGTATTGATGTCAAATTCGGGGTGCCCCAAGGAAGTATTATGGGTTCGATTCTGTTCCTTATTTACATTAATGACCTGTGCCACATAGAATGTGTAGGAGATATCATCAGTTTTTCGGATGATACTGTTCTCCTAATAAATCGGAATAATTGGACAGAGACATTTAAGAAAGCAGAAGACTCACTTAATAGGATTAAAAAATGGCTAGACTACTATTCACTTACATTTAATACTAATAAAACCAAATTCATCACTTTCAAAATAAAAAATAAGAAAAACTCTGAAGAAAACCGGAACTTAAAAATCCATAGCCCGCATCACTTAAATAAGAATTGTAATTGTCATTCATTAGAAAACGTTGACCATATATCGTGGGTCTAAAAATTGACCAAAACTTAAAATGCACCGAACACATTACGTATTTAAATAATAAAATTAAAAAACTAAGTAATTTTTTCAAAATTATCAGGAATGTCCTCATTAAAAAAAACTTAATCAAGATTTACATAGCTCTCTACCAATCATTGTTAGAATACGGTATTATCAGATGGGGCAGTGCAAATAAAAACATACTAAATTCACTAATCAAAACTTAAAAAGCCATAATGAAAATTATACTGAAAGTTCCTGTAAGAACTAGCACTGACGAAATCTCAACAATCGAAATCTCAACAATCGTAACATCATGTCAATTAAATAACTATATTCTAAAACTATAATTATAAGTACAAAACCCAAGAAATAACAACTAATACGTACATTAGAAACACTAGATCTCATGGTCAAAAACTTATCCAACAAGTAACTACTAACACAACATTTGGACAAAAAGCTTCTTATATTATGGCATTAAACTCTACAATAAAATACCACTCTCACTCAAAAACCTCAACATTATAACATTTAAATTTCAAATAAAAAGCTGGATACTAAATATAGGGAGATCAGAAATAGAAAATATACTGATATAAAATACTAACTAAAACCAAATCTAGTAAACTGAATTATAAAAAAAAACACTATCTTATTTACTTTATGATTATTTAAAAAAAATACTACATGATATATGTTATGTCTACTTCATATTAATTTCTTATAATTAAATTATAATATGAAAATGAAATCCTCAGCACGGGAGATCCCAGTGAGGATATCATTATCCCTATTGTTACTAAGAAATGAAGACAATAAATCATTATTATGCACCAGATTTAAATTTCCGGGTTAAATTTTCCCCAAAAAAAAAAAAGGAAAAAAATAAGGAAAAACTAAACCCTTTCACACACTTCCCCAAATGATCATCTAGTCAACCCACGCTATGCAATTGCACTATATAAGTATTATAAATACAAGAACAACATGTCAACCTACTAGAGACCAAATGGGAATATAATTCACCGACTCCAGATATTTTCATATCAGAGGGTTCGGCTCTGTGGCATTTCTAATTGAACCTATAAATCCTACCGATCCCTCAATATAAATATTTAAAAAATCCTTTGTAATCCTACATGTATTTAAAATGACTGATTTTTGCATTTTTATATACAAATTCTTTGACAAATCTAATATGCTTAAATTTTGAATCAGATTCCTAGGTATTATGCCAGTGGCCGAAATAACAAATGGTAATATTTTTATAGTCCGAGAATGCCAAATTCTTTTAATCTCATTTCCTAAATCTGTGTATTTTCTTATTTTTTCAGAAATAGTTTTTTGAATATTACAGGAATTTGGAATAGCTACATCAATGATATAAGTTATTTTTTTTAATTTTGTCATGTAAAACTATATCAGGTCTATTATGACTAATTGTTCTGTCTGTTAGTATAGTTTTATCATAATATATTTTATAAAATTCATTTTCTAAAAATGAATTTGGTTCATATTCATAATATGGTACTATATTACGGCAGTCAATCAAGTTATGTTTAATTACCAAACTTTGGTGAATTATTTTTAAAACCTGATTGTGCCTAAATGTATACTCGGAAGGCGCTAATATAGAACATCCCGATATAATATGTTCTATAGTTTCGGGAAAAGCCAAACATTTTCTACATAAATCATCAATTTGATTTATATCTTTGATTATATGCTTTCTATAATTTTTAGTATTAATGACTCTATCTTGAATGGCAAGCATAAATCCTTCTATTTCTGCGCTCAACTCTCCAATACTCAACCATTTGTTTGAAGAAAGTTTGTCAACATACGTTTGGTTGAGATAATTGAAGTGTTTTGCGTGAATAATTTTATTTGACCAGGAATCTAATAATTCCTGGTTAGTATTTATAAGAATGTTGGCATTCTCGTCATATAAATTTAAAGGTGTAATATTTCTATCTGCCTTGCAAATTATTTTGTGCATTTCTGAGCTATTAGCTTTCCTATGGAAAAAATTTCTAAGCATTTCTACCTGATTGTGTTTCAAAGATGTTATTTTGACTACACCTCTACCTCCTAAATTTCTAGGTAAATTAATTCGTTCTATAGCTGAATTTGGAAGATGGCAATTAAATTTTGTTAACGTAGTTCTAATCAATCGTTCTAAACTATCTAAATCTGTATTGGACCATTTAATTATGCCAAATGAGTACGTTAGTAGAGGTATTGCCCAAGTATTTATTGCTTTTACTAAATTTTTAGCAGATAGATTGCATTTTAAAATTTTTCTGATCCTAGTTTGAAATTTAATCCTAATATCATTTTTAATACTGGTGTGATCTAATCTATTCGATTGCGGGTATCCTAAATATTTATAAACCTCATCCCCTTTCATACTTTGAATTTTGAAATTTCTAAATATACCCTCGTCTCCATCTACAATTTTGCCTTTCTCTATATGGATAGTTTTACATTTATCTAAACCAAAAGTCATTTTAATATCATCTGAAAAAATTTTAACTACCTTAATCATTTTCTCTAAATTTGATTCAGAATTTGAAAATAATTTTATATCATCCATATATAATAGATGTGAAACTATACTACTCTCTCTTGTATTACCCTTAATTTTTATTCCAAACTTGCTTTTAATTAACATTTTAGAAAGGGGATTCAATGCTAAGCAAAACCAAAGAGGGCTCAATGAGTCTCCTTGAAAAATCCCTCTTTTTATTGAAATGCCCGGTACTACTATTTTCTTACCTTTTAAATTAACTAGCAAATCTGTATTCCAAAAGGACATAATATTTTTCAAAAAGCTAATTATAATTGGGTTAACTTTATATATTTTTAATATTTTGATTAGCCACGAGTGCGGGACACTATCAAAATCTTTTTGATAATCTATATAACAAGTATGTAAATTACGCTTTTGATTTTGAATTTGTTTTAAAATTACAGAATCAATAACTAACTGTTCTTTACATCCCATATGTTTTCTGCGACAACCTTTTTGTTGTTCAGATAAAATATTTTTTTCATCCAAATGAGTATATATTAAATCTGTCAAGCAAGAGGTTAAAATTTTGTATATTGTCGGTAGACATGTAATGGGTCTATATTGAGAGGGATTATTAATATGTTCGCTTTTAGGCAACATATAAGTAATGCCCTTAGTTAGAAAATTAGGAAAATTTTGAGGTTCTCTGACAAGTTTTGAAAGATTTTTTGCAAAAAGAGGATGTAAAGTAGTTAGACGTTTGTACCAAAAATTATGTATCCAATCGCAACCCGTGGCTTTCCAATTATGAGTATTTTTTATTATTTTGGCTAACAATTCAACCGATATATCAGAAAAACTCATTTGTTCAATGTCTGAACAATTGAGTTCTTCATTTTCTATCCAGTTACCTGCCTCATTATGTTTTATATCTTTACTCCAAATGTTTGTCCAAAAATCGCGCATATCTGATTCAGATGGCAACGGAATATTATTATTCGAAATAATATTCTGTTTATCGTCAAGTTTGGAATAAATATAATTATATATAATTATATAATAAATATAAATATTATTATTATTATTATTATCAAAGATATCTGAAGTAAGTACCTTGTTGAGAATCTATGGTAACATATATATTTATTCTGAATTTCCTGCCCGACTGGGCTTTTACACATTATTTTTTTTTTATTACTAAAAACGTCTAAATAAGCACAACAAAATCAAAGCAAAATCAAAAACAAAATCAAAATCATAAACAAAATATTGACAAAATAAGACAAAATCAAAAACGAAATAACATCAAAACTAAATACTCCGCCATGCAAGATGGAAAAATGTAATACTAGAAAAATTACAATACATTGGTAAGGTCTCGTAAGTCGATGCTGAGCTACGTAGTTTGTTTAGTTAATTAAATTAAATTTGATGTTCATCTTTTCAATATAAATTGGGTAATGACTTTTTTTATATTTGGTGAATAGTGTGTTGAATACATCAACGATACCTTTATAGTCATTACCTAAATTTTGTATACGGCGAACGGGAGTATACAATTGTGATTCTGTGTTCGAATTATCACAATAGAACGGTTGATATTGCCTCGATGTTGGTTTGCGAGGTACATTTAAAGAAATCGAGTATAATAGTTCAGGGGCTTCATATTTACGGGCGCTCTCATGGTATGCACTCAAATTGTTAGAACTTGTCATAGAAACTTGTATCATTCATATGAGACGGATTCTTAAATTATTGATTCGTCAAAATTATATAATTCACAATACTTCATACTTTGCATTCATTGAACGGTCATAACTAAAGACCGGATTATATGCAAATGCATATTTGTATATTTAGATCCTTTTCAGCGTTAGTTGCATATTTTAGCAAAAAAATGAGATCTTTCATATTTACGCTCGATCTCGTTCATCATTCAGATGCCTCACATAGTTTTTTTTTATACCGCACAAGAGTCCCAACTGCTCCCATCTGCAGCAAGTGAGGCTATGGCATCCCCAAATGGGGTATGTTGTGAAACTGCAGGTAGTGGGGAGGGAAGGAGGTAGGGAAGAGGAAGGTGGGGAAGTATCTGGCTATTCATATCTGGTCACCAAACACGGCTAAAGCCATTTCAGGCAACGTTTCAATTCTGAATGGTGGTCTTACACCAGGGTGATACTGAGAGTATCTTCCACTCTGGAACGTGCCGCAAATATACTATATATTATTTTAAATGAACAAATTGTGAAATACACAAATTAATCAAATAAAATTTAGTTGCCATGCCGGGATTCGATCCCGCGACCTTCGGAATGCGAGTCAAGCGTTTTACCGCAGCACTACGCCGGCCGTGACGTTATAGTGATACTATAACGTCAGATGCTAAGTGCGCGGCTATCGAGACTGCGATGTTTCTTCGATAGTCCAGAGGCTTTGGCAGTTTTCCACTGTAAAGAAGCGTTTGACGATGCTAGTATTAAAAAAAACTAGCTATGATTAGCACTCATTTCGCCTACATACCTGAAAGTATAAAAACGCTTAAAACTCATGGATTGGCGTTGAATGAATCTATTATCTATCGAAATAATCTATCGAAGAAAATTCGCCCCATGAATTCCTCGTTGCCAAAGCTATTCCCGAGTAAACTCAAAGAAAAGTTGGAAAACTTACTGAACAATAACCCAGGGTTTGAAGCCTTGTGCCAAATTGATAGCTTCATCAACGGGGAAGGTGAAATTTTGCCCGGCACAATAAGTTCAAAAATCGAATTCCCAAATTAAAATTCTGTCCATTCACATCAGTACATAGACGTAGAACGCTCCTTTTCCGCTTACAAAAATTTTTGTTATTTTTCTAAAAAAAACATTTAAATCTATTTAAAATATAACAGTATAATATGTTGTTCAATCAATTAGCTAACAAAATTATACTTAAACCCCAACGTGATTTAAAAAAGAGCGAATGAACATCAAATATAAGAAATTTATGAAAAGCGTCCATACTTAAGTCCACTAGTGTATATTAAGCATCGTAGATACAATTTGTCTACAGAACATTTAGAACAGTACTTAGTCTTATACGTTTTTAAAGGTAAATTGTAAATTTCATTGTTAAATACATTTTGTAATTCATATTTTCGAAAATACGATTGTTATCCTTGAGAACTAAAAGCATACTAAAAAAAATATTTAAAAATACGGCTTCCTGTATTATTTAATGTTGCATATTTAGGCCCTTTAATGGATTTTCGTGCATATTTTAGCTATTTTTATTGCATATTTGCATGCATATTTTGGGCTATTTTTGTTGCGTATAATCCGGTCTTTAGTCATAACCTTAATATTTTGACGGGGATAGAGTTTCATAGCTATTCATATTTCCATTTTTGAAACTGACAATTCGTGGTGGAACTCAATAATAATATATCACAATGAAACAAATATAAAACTTTATTTCACTTAATTTTATTGACCGTAACCGGCTTCAGCTCGAGACTGGTACAAATAATTCTTAGTCTACGTTTCATACACAAAACATATGGGGGAGGGATGGTCTTCAAGGATTTTAATTAATTATATTTATTACCAAGTCGTTTTAAACTGTCCAATTTTTAAATATTTTGGTAATTCCAGAGGCTAATTCCCTTGGTTTTGTAGCTCACTTCAATGTTGTTTAGAGAAAAACCTTACAAGTAATATGAATTATGAATGACTTAATTTTATTGTCAAATCGTTATTATATTTATGGTGTATGGGCTTTTTTATTTCTTTTTGAAGGGATACATTGGAGTAGGAATGGTCTAAACTAAAATATTTAAATATTAAAAATGAAACATCTTATTCAAAAATCAAAACAAAATTTAAATCATTCTATCTCCGTAGAACATGAAAGCAAATAATATTTTATTCAAATACGAATACCTGGAAATTACTATCACACACTGTATTAATAAACATTATAATAATGAGTATTTTAATATTAAGTATTATACTTAGTTATTACTACGTAAAACCTGAAAGTATGATAGCGTTATTTAGGAAAAATGAGAGATTTCTTACAATCAAACTGATTGATTAGTTTTGTAAGATTTGTAAGATAAATGTTGTAAAATTAAAAAAAATAATAATTTTGAGATTATTATTAAAATTACACTCGATTCAAAAGCGAGGACTTAGCAAATGATTCTGATTGCTAATTTTTTTTAGACTTTTACATGTGTCTTTGAATTATATAAATTAAATATTATAAAAAAACCATAGCAAAGAACAATGGATACAAGAGCAAAACTATTGGCGGTATATTAAAGAAAAATAATGAAAAACTTACATTAACAATTACTTATTTCACAAGGCCTTGATAATAAAAATGAAAAAGAAATTACTAAACAATGGGTTAAAATCCCTTTTATTGGCGAAATATCAACAAAAATACCAGATTAACAAATAATGATGAATGCAAGAGAAAAGATAAAAGAGAAAAACTTGAAAACTAACATTTACCAAGTGAATTGCGCTAAAGCTGAAGTCACAAGGATCACTCGGATGAAGGTTTACTCGATGAAATGTTCCATTCTCGTTTCACCGAGTGTTCACACGGTTCCTTCGAAGGAAGAGTTCACTCGACATTCTCGCTGCGAAGTCGTCGAGAGTAGTCGCGGCCGCATTGGAATTCGTCCGGCGCTGACGGCTATGTTCGGGAATATTTACGATTTCAATTGACATTTCCGATAACGTCGAACTAAATTACGAGAAATTTTCGATTCTTGTAAACAGCAAATAAATTTCAGCACCATAAAATGAACATATGGTTAAATAATAACCTGAAAACTGATATCTACCACTATTTTTGCACCATGAAAATATTTTTATTCCAAAATAGGCCTCGGCTTGCAATAAAATCCATATAAATGGAATATTTATTAACGTATCCAAAAACTAAAAACAGTTTTGGAAAGGTGATGAAATATGCTTCCAAAATTTATTATTAGAAATAACTACGTAATTTTTTAAATAGAGTAATTTTTAATATAAACTTTTAAAAGTTTAAAAAATGGCTCTCCTTGCTTTTTATTCTAACTAAAATTACTGGTTAACAAAAGAAATATAAAAACACACACTTATTTTGTTAGACAAATAAATTATAAACTTTTCTGTCACCTCGCTTTTTTATCGTTTCATATAAAAATAATTCATATTAAATTCACAATATTTAAAAATTTTTTTTTCAAATTCGATCAGAAACTTTGGTTCCATAGAAGTGTACATTCGTATTAGTTTGTGGTTAATCGTTATATTGAATATATAGAGCATTATTTTCTCTTTCCAATACCGTTTAGATCATATTTTTCACTATGATAGTAAGGGGGAAATAACGATTTCTATGAGACGTGTAGGAGTTATTTCGAAAAGCGAACTAAACGGAGCATTTTGACGTTTAAGCCGCTCCGGCTACTCGTCCTCACGCCAGAACATTTCGGCCGACTAATTTGCGAGTGAAAGACTGTTCACTTGAGTGTTCACACACATCATTCACGTCACGTGATGTTAAATTCCGGTTGCGAGTGAACAGTGCCGAAGGAAGCATTCCAACATTGTTGGAATGCTTCATTCGGAACTGTCTCTATTCACTTTCGTGTTCACACGGTTCATTTCGAGGGAAAGAGGCGGAATGAAATCACGAAATGAACGATAAATGAATGGTGTGAATGGGCTATAATTACCCGTCGTATTACGTAGGTCAAACTGGGAGGTCATTCAAAACCCGAATTAAAGAACACTTTACAAACTGGGTGAGTGACAAGGGAGAATTGTCGAATGTAGCGTCACACTTATTAGTTATTAGAAAATAAACACTCGTTTGATAAAGACGGAGATGTTAAAGTTCTCCATATTTGCAATAAAGGTCATAAACTAGACAGGCAAGAATCTTTATAAAATTTATAAAAAAAAAGATCCTAACTTTGTAATGAAAAAGCGATTAGAATCATTTGCTAAGTCCCCGCTTTTGTATCCAGTGTAATTTTCATAATAATCTCGAAATAAAAATATGTATTTAGTTTAGACCATTCCTACTCCAATGTAAACATTTATCCCTTAAAAAGTATCTTTATAATGAATAAGCAACTAGAATCATTTGCTAAGTCCCCGCTTTTGTATCCAGTGTAATTTTAATAATAATCTCGAAATAAAAATATGTATTTAGTTTAGACCATTCCTACAATGTAAACATTTATCCCTTAAAAAAGTATCTTTATAATAAATAAGCAACTAGAATCATTTGCTAAGTCCCCGCTTTTGTATCCAGTGTAATTTTAATAATAATCTCGAAATAAAAATATGTACCTATTTAGTTTAGACCATTCCTACTCCAATGTAAACATTTATCCCTTAAAAAGGTATCTTTATAATGAATAAGCAACTAGAATCATTTGCTAAGTCCCCGCTTTTGTATCCAGTGTAATTTTAATATTAATCTCGAAATAAAAATATGTATTTAGTTTAGACCATTCCTACTCCAATGTAAACATTTATCCCTTAAAAAAGTATCTTTATAATGAATAAGCAACTAGAATCATTTGCTAAGTCCCCGCTTTTGTATCCAGTGTAATTTTAATAATAATCTCGAAATAAAAATATGTATTTAGTTTAGACCATTCCTACTCCAATGTAAACATTTATCCCTTAAAAAAGTATCTTTATAATGAATAAGCAACTAGAATCATTTGCTAAGTCCCCGCTTTTGTATCCAGTGTAATTTTAATAATAATCTCGAAATTAAAATATGTATTTAGTTTACACCATTCCTACTCCAATGTAAACATGTATTCCTTCAAAAAGCAATAAACCAATCCCATACATCATAAATGTAATAACGATTTGACCATAAAATTAGGTCAATAAACAATAATGAAGTGAGCTATAAACCCAATGTAACTAGTCTACTGGAATTACCGAAATATTTAGAAATTCGACAGTCTAAAACGACTTAGTAACAAATGTAATTGTTTAAAATCCTTGAAGACCATCCCTCCCCCATTTGTTATGTGTATGAACCGTAGACTCTCAGAAACTGGGCGTACTGTACAGGGCCCGCAGATACTTTAATAGTACCCAACTGCTAACCCTGTACAAATCGCAAGTGCGCCCCACGGTTGAATTTGGCAGCCACCTCTGGTCTGGAGCTCCAAAATACCTAAAAAAAACCCTTGACTCTGTGCAGAAACGGGCGGTCCGTTTGATAGATTCTCCCATCCTAACAGACGGACTGCAATCTTTAGAGCATAGGCGTCAGGTGGGAATGCTGTCCTTGTTCTACCGGTATTACAATGGAAGATGCTCCGAGGAACTAGCATCATTGATCCCCTCGGCTCCGGTGCATAGTCGGGAAACACGCCAAACACGCGCCCAACATTTGTACACGGTTGACATTACTCACATGAGAACGGGTCGTTTCTATGACTCGTTCTTGAGTTCAACGGCTCGGCTGTGGAACGATTTGCCGGCCTCTGTGTTTCCTCCCTCCTACAACATGGGTCTCTTCAAGACCCATGTTCACTCCTTCCTTTCCTCAAAGAGACCCTCCACACAGCATCTACAAAGATGACATAGGCCCTGAGGGAAATTATTTTCCTCAGGGCCTCCTGTGTGGTGTTAATGTAAAAAAAAAAAAAAAAAAAAAGACTAAGAATTATTTGTACCAGTCTGAAGATGGCTCTAACGAGCTGAAACCAGTTACTGTCAATAAAATTAAGTGGAATAAAGTTTTATATTTATTTTATTATAATATATTTCATAGCGATACTAGTGGAAACAACAAACAATATAATTCGAGGCAAGGAATGAGACCGAGATATCTACTTAAAAACCTGCTTCAACCTAATACTTTAGTGCAGGGGTTCCCAATCTTTTTCAGCCAGCGGCGCACTTACAAGTTAAGTATTTTGTCACGGCGCCCTACTTTAGTAAGCTATTTGGAATAGAATAATAAAGATATAGTGACAATATATATATATATTATTGTCGAAAGAAATAGGTACCTACAATAATAATAGTTGGGTAGATAGGCACAAAAATTAAAACATCCACAATATGAAATTAAGTTTAATTATATTTATAAGAATTCAGAATTGGAACAGAGAACAAAAAAGACTCAAGAAAAAATAAAATACCATAGTTAGTAACTGAGTAACCTCAGTCAAATCAATGTGACGGGTGAGCTTGATAATTTCCGCACAGTTTTTCAAAGCAAGGAACGAGACTTGAGACAGCTACTCTCATTTCTTGCTCCACATTAATCTATGAGCGATATTGGTTCTTGATTACAGCTACAGCTGAAAGTCCAGCTTCATGTAAATATGATGTGGCAAACGGAATTAAATTTTTTAAAGCTTCCGAAGTTAAATTTGGATATTCATTTTGGATCGATAACCAAAACTCCACCAAATCGGAACTGGTGAATCTAGTTTTGAGGCTGTTGTCGCAAGAGAGTTCAATGAGACTCTCTTGCTCTTGTGTTGTGAATCCTGGTGGAGCTTGCGCATGGGAAGGATCTTGGATCCACGCAAATTTTTCGACATTATCATCCCCAAAAACAAACATCTTCGAAAACCATTCGGTTGGAAGGGCCATCAGGTCTTGTGAGAATAGGTACCCGTGAATATTTTTGGTTTCGGATAATGATGGAGGATCGACTCACGGCGCCCCTTATTCTACATTCTACGGTGCACCAGGGCGCCGCGGCGCACACTTTGGGAACCCCTGCTTTAGTATATTTATTTAATTATAGGTAAATTATGTTTATAGGTTTGCAGGATATCAAAAAAATACAAAATCTATAAGGTTTTTTATTATACTTGCAGGATAGTAGGAGACTTTGGATTACCTTGTTGGCAATGGAGAGGTTAAAACCTGCTCTGATGAACGCGAACTATTTACTTTCTCGCCCGAAGAGAGAAAAAGAAACAAATAAAGTGTCACCTCCAGTCCAGAGTGTGCTAGTAAATCTGACCATATTAAGGTTCTTTTAGTGTTCGCGAATGAAACTTTCTCCATTCGTTTCCTTTTCCGGGCTTCAATGAAAAAAATCTTTTCTCTCTTCATGATATACCTACACACTCCGAGTGTGGCCGCACATCTCTGAACAGTAAGTGTTGGTTTTACTAAAAGAAAACCATTTCTTCTAAGAGTTTTTCTCATCCCAATGTAATGATGTGTCGAAGTAATGGAAAATAAAAAGACTTTTTATTATTTTAACTTTATTAGTAAAACCCCAAATTGTAATATTTAATTAAATGAAGACAATATAAGCAAAACTCAATAGAAAATCTGGAATTAGAAAAATCAGAAAAAGATATTGGCGCCTCTGGAACTCGAACCCAGGACCTCTCGCTTTCTGGGCATAACCACTAAGTCAAAGCGTCGATATCAAATGTCATTTTTAACTGAATCATACTTCAATTAAAAATCACCCACATTATCTTAATTTTTCTTAACGCATATATTATTGGATGCTATCTTTATGTATGATTGCAAGATTCAAAACCCAACTAAATGTCTCTAGATAGTGTCTGGATAAATCTTTATCCATTTTATTTAATATGCGACATCTATTGACCGTTTTGCAAGTCTAGGATAAATATTTTATTTTTATTATAACTTTATGAATAAAACCTCAAATTGTAGTCTTAGTCGAAGTATGATACAGTTAAAAATGACCGAATTTGATATCGGCACCTTGGCGTAGTGGTTAGCGGAAAGCGAGAGGTTCCAGGTTCGAGTCCCAGAGGTGCCAATATCTTTTTCTGTTTCGAGATTTTCGATTGAGTTTCGCATATATTGTCTTGATAATATAATTAAATATTACAATTTGGGGTTTAACTCATAAATTTAAAATAAAAGTAAAATATTCATGCTAGACTTGCAGAAAAATCATAAGATGTCGCATATTAAGTAAAATAGATAAAAAATGTATCCAAACACTATCTAGAGAGCATTTAGTTCAGATTTAAATCTTGCAACCATACATAAAGATAACAGCCCATAATATATGCGTTAAATTAAGATGGTGTGGGTGGTTCTTCGTCGAAGTATGATACAGTTAAAAATGACCAAATTTGATATGGACAGTATGGACACCTTGGCTTAGTGGTTAGCGCGTTTACTCGGAAAGCGAGAGGTCCTGGGTTCGAGTCCCAGAGGTATCAATATCTTTTTCTGTTTTTTTTTGTTTCCAGATTTTTTATTAAGTTTCGCTTACATTGTCTTCATTGTCTTCAGTCTACATTGTCTTCATTTAATAAGACCTTGTCAAAATTTTAATCATCTTAAAATATTTAAAAAAAGAAAGATTTTTTGTTTATTCCTTACGTGCTCCTAAACCATTCATCCGATTATAATGAGGATTGGTGTGCGCATGCCCGCGATGGTTTCTATATAGAAAAGTGAGCACTGGCATTATGAAATTATTAAACGACTTCAAAAAGGAGGAGGTTCTCATTTCGACTGTATTTTTTTTAACGTTTGTTACTTCAGAACTTTCGACTGGGTGAACCGATATTGATGATTCTTTTTTATTTAAAAGCCGGTGCTTCCCGTGTGGTACCATTTTAATTTGGTCCAGTTCTGACAATGGCATCCATGGGTATACTTGGTCGAAGCATCCATGAGAAAAACATATGTCTTAAATTTGCATTAAGTACGTGCGCGACAAATGGACGAAGAACTCAATATCACGCCAACCGATTTCGATGATTCTTTTTTTATTGGAAAGGATGTACTTTAAAGGTAGTTTGATGAAAGTGTGGTTAGATTCTGATTATGGGATCCATGACAAAGTAACGGTACTCTTCACCTTGTAATTCATTGTGCAATTAATAACTAAATAAATCATCATCATCATCACTATTGGCTCTACAACCCCTGGTGTGTCTTGGCCTCCTCAAGAGTCTTCCTCCACTCATCTCGGTTTTGAGCCAGCTCTCTCCAGTTTTGAAGCTCCAAGATAGATATGTCTTTGAGGACGTTGTCGCTCCATCTTAGTCTTGGCCTTCCCAGGCTCCTTCGCCCTATTGGTCTTGAGTTCAGCAGGGACTTTGGTGCTTGATGCTCGGTCATTCTCTCCACATGACCCAGCCACCGAAGTCTTCTCAATTTTATAAATGTTGTTACGTTTAGCTCCTTAAAAAAGGTATAGAGCTCATTGTTATAGCGTCTGCGCCAAAATCATCATCAGCCATTTTCTAGAACCGGTCCGAAGATGCGCCACAATTTTTTTTTTCAAAAACGTCCAGTGCTCGCTCATTCCTCTTAGTTAGTACCCAAGTCTTAGCTGCGTACGTAAGTACTGGTCTGATAAGTGTTTTGTACACTAATATCTTCGTGTTTCTGGACAGCAGTCTGGACTTTAATTGGTTTTGTAGGCGGAAATAACAGCGATTTGCGTTCACTACGCGCTTCTGGATCTCCTCTGTGGTATTATTGTCGTTTGCTATCAGGGAGCCTAGGTATGTGAATCTTGGTACCGTTTCGAAATTTTGGTTTCCACATGAGAGAGTTAGGATTTGTTGGGTGCATCCTACAGCCATGTATTTGGTCTTTTGCTGGTTTACTACGAGACCCATATTTTTGGCAGAGCTTTCAAGATTTATAAAGGCGTTACGTAAAGCATCTGGAGTTTTCGCGATTATGTCGATATCCTCAGCGTAAGCCAATAGCTGCACAGAGTTGTCAAATATTGTTGCTCTTATCTCGATGCCTGAGTCACAAATAACTTTTTCTAAGGCTATGTTGAATAAGAGGCAAGCCAATCCATCTCCTTGTCTCACCCGTGGAGCGCTTCAAAGGGCTCGGACAGATCACTGCCAACCCTGACTCTACACGATACTGGGGACATTGTTAATTTCACCAGATTGATCAGCTTACGCGGTATTCCGAACTCACTCATTGCATTGTACAATGCATTCCTGTTTATGCTATTGTACGCGGCCTTGAAGTCTACAAAGAGATGATGTGTTTCGACATTGTGTTCTAGCGTCTTTTCCAAAATCTGTCTTTAAGAGAAAATTTGGTCAATACATGATTTGCCTGGCCTGAAGCCACATTGGTAGTTGCCAATGATTTCTTCAGACATTGGAAGCAATCTTTTGTACAGGAATAATGTATATATATACTGTCTTTAGAGATCAACATGATCAATTTTACAGGAGTTACTGTGAGATTTCTTAAAACTAAAGATATGTATACACTCAATAAGTACATACACACGTTCATAAATATGTGTACATATAATACACATATATTTCCTTTTATTTATCTAAAATACAGAAAGACATTGAATATTTTAGGAATTTAGAAAACATATAATACATATAATGAATAAAAAATCACTTTGTTTAAACCACTATTTTTAAAACAAATCAACATGTTTCGACAACAATGTTGTCTTCATCAGGATATGTTACTACGTAACATAGAGTATAGTAACATATCCTTTTATTCATTACATATAGTAACATATCCTGATGAAGGCAACATTGTTGTCGAAACATGTTGATTTGTTTTAAAAAAAGTGGTTTAAACAAAGTGATTTTTTATTCATTATATGAAAAATGATACCACAAAGTTATTTTGCAAAGTTCGAAGAAGTAACATATAATACAATTTAAAGAAAAAAACTTTCTCACTTCCAAATTTTTTTTTACCCAGCTTTTAATATTTTTTTATATACGTTCAGATTTTGACACGTATTGATTGAATTGGGTGGGGAATTGAACAGTTTTGGGGCAATACAGTTAATGTGCCTTTGGGCCAGTCTGGTTTTGTAGTGAAGCACTGTGTACACGCACGTGGTATGTCTCTGGCTAGAACGATTTGTGTTTTTAGTAAAATTGTTAGGACGAGAAAATATAAATTTAAGACACTGGATATAGTAGATCTGCCTTAGTTCCAAAATTTCAGTTTCCTGAAATAACTGATTAGTGGGATACGTCTTGGCCTTCTGGTACATTACCTTAATGATGGACTTCTGTACAATTTCTAATGGTTTTACATGGTTATTTTATGTTCCTCCGCACACGATTATTCCATAGGAAATGGATGAAAGCACCAATGCGTTATAGACAAGTTTCATGGTTCTTATATTGACAATGTTGCTCATGCGTTTGAATATGTAATTTAGGTATCTCAGTTTATTAACAATTTTTTCTATATGGTAAGTCCATTTGAGTCGGCAATTTATAGTTTATTTCTATATATTAGAGTATTTACCTATTTGTTGACATTTTTACATAATATATTGTAATGTGTCCAGCTAAAAGGATACCCGCGCGCCCCTTTTAACGGAACACGCAATATCAAAGTGTTCAGCTACCTACCTACCATGCAAACAGGATACCCGCGCGCCCCTTCTTCAAGATCAACGGAGGGAGCAGAGCATGCCAAAACAAAGTGTTCAGCTACCTACCTACCATGCAAACAGGATACCCACGCGCCCCTTCTTCAAGATCGACGGAGGGAGCAGAGCATGCCAAAACAAAGTGTTCATCTACCTACTTACGAGGCAACCGGACACGCCGCGCGCCCCCCACCCCCGCACACTCAAAGAAAGAGTTTTAAATTGTGGAACGCAACAACAAGGAAGCCAGTCTCAGCCAGTACGCGGCCCAAGGATTACGAGCTGCTCCCGGCCAAAAGTGGTTACCGACAGCGCCCGGGCAAGAAGGTCGGCCGACGGATATCGGCAGTCATTTTTAAAGTCGTTACGCCGAACGCAGTTTACGGGTTACGAAATGAACCTTACCGTGCTTCAATCAAGTGCCGTGACGAATAATTCTTAAACAACAACCAAACAATGGCGTTGATCCCGACCAAACGACCTATAATTTCCGTACACCGCGGTAAATGTTAAATTGTACCAGTTGAATTCATTTCGCCCTAACAAGTGCCAAGTCGCCTTTTTACCTTGTCGACCCGACGGTGACAATTGAAGCGGGCCACGACCCTCCTGGTTCCGCCCACTCGGTTCCGTCTGCCTACCAAGAAGAGCAGACCGGTTCCCCCCCGCTGCCCCCCGAGTTGTGGACTCCCCCTTGGACGCGCTACGCATGGATGGCCAGCCCCTGGACACCACGCCTTCCACCCTCGCCTCAACCACGTTCGTTGCCTGGGTTGGAGCCTCAGGCGACGATTTCCCATCGTCGGAACGACGCTGGACGCCGACTTCAAGATCCTTCAAGTAAAGTACTTCGAAAACCCCGTTCCGTATTATTTTTCGATTTATTTTAGAGCCAAACTAGGTAGGATTTTCATGTTGCCATTTATTGTAGCTTGTTATTTTTACAATATACCTACTCTGTCGTATACGCTGTTTTTCTTTATGGAAACCTGATTTAAAACAATGATGTTTGGGTTGGCAACTCGCCCCTGAGAGCTGACTAGCCGAGGAAGCTGAAGGATAAAAGGTAAAGAATAAGTTGTTGCTGAAGAGAGAGAAGTATTAAATTAAAAAGTATTACACTGGCACCCAACAAAACAGCAATATCATTGTTTTTCTCAGGTCTTCGTAAAGCTGAATCCCTCATGTATTATTTGTTATAAGTATATATCATGCTCTACAACATTAATTACCTATTAAAAGCAGCGCAGTTTAAAACTTACCGCCGCGGAAAATTGCCGTCGGCAAGTTATTACCTTTCAATTCGCCTGTAATCCGATTCAATAAATGTCGTTTCACCGTACCTTTTTCATAATTACGCATCAAGATGACTTATTCAAAACCGAATAAATGTTACACCTTTTCGTGTCTATTCATTAATTAATCATTTAATACTTTAATAAAGCAATTAACCAATAGTAATTATGAAAGTTTAAAATCAGAACTCCTTTAAGGTTATTTTCTTACCGCAGATGTAGTTTTCACACCTTTTACCGTGAATTAAATTAATTCAAATATATACCTATATCAGTTTATTATTTTTTTTACGGAAGTGTCTTTTCATTAATATCAAATCATTTTCACAGTACAAGCAGCGGATAGAACGCCGTGTTTATACCATGTTATTTTATTCCTTTTACGAAAGTTTTATTTTTTTAATTATTTATTTTATTTATATCAATCCTTACCGGTCATAACACATGCTGTGAGTGACGACACGTTTCCTTGTCACGCAGTGTCATGAAAGTGCACGTCCTGGCGCCGCCAGGCAGGTAAACGTTAGTTATCTCAAGTTTACATTATGTAGGTAACCACATTCGCCCCGCTACCTAGCGATAAGAATTCAGTCGCAAGTGATTACCGAAACGTGCGTGTATTAGTGTGTAATTCCTTCTCTCTGCCCATACGTCATTTATTTGCTTACGAATCATCTTTAACAGTTCAAGTTTATAATGGTTTACATGTCTACCCATAGTTAATCAAAAAATAAAGAATAAATAATTTTATTACGTAAATAACCCTTAAAAGACATGTTGGCGCCTTTCTTTTCATTTTTTCTCTTCCTTATTTATATCACACTAATTCACCTCGTATATTTTTTATATATAATGACATTATCACACAAGTGATAACACCCGGACGTGTCACGAAGGAGAATTTGCATACAAAGGCTTCTATTTGAATTTTTTTTTTATATTTTTGTTTTCGTCCTAGGTCCGTCAGCATCAGAACTGTTTGGACAGGCCGTGTTTTGCTCATAAAATCTACGTCATTTTTGTTAGGGAAACCTAATACATTTGTGGACTTGGATTAGCTACCCTCGTCGTACATTTGTTTTTTCCTTTTTCTTTTCACGGTACGAATGAAATGCGTTATTATTACAAATAGGTATTGAAGATTCGTCCATAAGGACAGATTCTTGTATTGTTTGCCTAAATGTTGACAGAAAAACTAAGTTGTTATTGGGCAATCCCATATCTGCCAGAGACAGTGCTCCCTGGATATGTTACAATTACGTGTTACTTCTACACCTAATTAATTGCAAATAACACACCTCTCAGGTGTTGTTATTATTTTTATCACGTTGTTTGCGTGAGATCGTGTGAAACGATAATATTAATTATGTAATTGTGTATGTGTGACCTTTTTTTTCACGATTGTTATCGTGAGAGCAAGCAATATGATAATGTCAGTTCGTTGAAACTGATAATTATATAGTTGTGTATGTGTTTTTTATCACGTTGTTTGCGTGAGATCGTGTGAAACGATATTATTAATTATGTAATTGTGTCCGTGTGACCGTTTATCACGTTATTATCGCGAGAACAAGCATTATGATAATATCAATTCAGGAGAATTGATGATTAATTATGTATTTGTGTCTGTATGATTGTGATAACGTCTGCTGACATGAGATCGCCCGAAGCGATAATATCAATTATTAAAATTGGTAGTTATTTATTGATGTCTCTGTAACTTTATCGCGTCTGTTGATGCGTAATCGTCTGAAACGACAATATCAATTCATTAAAAGTTGATAATTATGTGTTTCGAAATTTCAGTTTTTTTTTTTAAATTTTATGTCTTTCTTTCAATTACACCATGCAGTTTTTTTTTCTCTCTTTCTTCGTCTTACCGTTTTTGGTTCTTGTTAGGTAGACAAGTCGCCAAATGGCCGTACCCAATGTTCAGGGATCAGCGTTAACTTTCATTAACAACGAGTTCGTTTGCTCATAGTTATTTTCAAAAAAAAATTCAACAAAGGCGAGTAATTTTTACAACAATTTATAAACATTAGTTTATATAATTAAAGTTAATTTTTTTTACCTTTGTTGGGTCCTTTATGAAGATAGCTCATGCTGCCCAGCGTATTTAATCCATTCTTACAATACTTTCTAGACTTTGATCCGATTAACATAGAGCAATAATACATTCTTAAGTTTTATCAATTTCCCTTCATGTAATGTTGTCTTACAAAAATGTTAATAGGTATAAAAATGCACACCATCGATGATTTCAGATTAATACCATTTACCATGTCATACTTAATAAGGAATAGACGTAACTTGATAAAACAATTATTGGTCCATTTATCGTCATTTATATAATATTTCAACACAATTTGTAAAGAGGTCCCTCTTCTCATATAGTTTAGATTTTCTATTAGTTTTTCAAATCTTGCCTTATAACAATTTATATTTGTAATTTTCTCAACCTTCAAAAAGTTTTTTGTTTACTTTCTACTAGCTTCCAGCGAATTCTTTGACACACCTTTTCTGGGTGGCTCTCTTACAACTTTCCAACCAGTCTTGTATAAATAACCTTTTAGTTTTCATCTGCACTTTTTCAAGTAAATTTTTTTTTCTTTCCTCTCCTTTCCTCTTGTCTTTCTCAGCAATCAACAAGGGACATACACTTTAACATGCGCATTGCGCACCTTGTATTTAGCTATAAGTTAATTTTAACTATCATTTAAGTTTCCTGTTCTGTTTTATATAATTTTTAGATAGATCTTTTCAAACTTTTTGCTCTGTTTGGCTCTTAGGCAGTTAAATTCCATTTGTTATTTAGGTTTGGCTCTTGGTAGAAAATTTTTAATTTTTTTTTCTCTCTTCCTAAAAAGGGGGATAGTGTAATGTGTCCAGCTAAAAGGATACCCGCGCGCCCCTTTTAACGGAACACGCAATATCAAAGTGTTCAGCTACCTACCTACCATGCAAACAGGATACCCGCGCGCCCCTTCTTCAAGATCAACGGAGGGAGCAGAGCATGCCAAAACAAAGTGTTCAGCTACCTACCTACCATGCAAACAGGATACCCGCGCGCCCCTTCTTCAAGATCGACGGAGGGAGCAGAGCATGCCAAAACAAAGTGTTCATCTACCTACTTACGAGGCAACCGGACACGCCGCGCGCCCCCACCCCCGCACACTCAAAGAAAGAGTTTTAAATTGTGGAACGCAACAACAAGGAAGCCAGTCTCAGCCAGTACGCGGCCCAAGGATTACGAGCTGCTCCCGGCCAAAAGTGGTTACCGACAGCGCCCGGGCAAGAAGGTCGGCCGACGGATATTGGCAGTCATTTTTAAAGTCGTTACGCCGAACGCAGTTTACGGGTTACGAAATGAACCTTACCGTGCTTCAATCAAGTGCCATGACGAATAATTCTTAAACAACAACCAAACAATGGCGTTGATCCCGACCAAACGACCTATAATTTCCGTACACCGCGGTAAATGTTAAATTGTACCAGTTGAATTCATTTCGCCCTAACAAGTGCCAAGTCGCCTTTTTACCTTGTCGACCCGACGGTGACAATTGAAGCGGGCCACGACTCTCCTGGTTCCGCCCACTCGGTTCCGTCTGCCTACCAAGAAGAGCAGACCGGCTCCCCCCCGCTGCCCCCCGAGTTGTGAACTCCCCCTTGGACGCGCTACGCATGGATGGCCAGCCCCTGGACACCACGCCTTCCACCCTTGCCTCAACCACGTTCGTTGCCTGGGCTGGAGCCTCAGGCGACGATTTCCCATCGTCGGAACGACGCTGGACGCCGACTTCAAGATCCTTCAAGTAAAGTACTTCGAAAACCCCGTTCCGTATTATTTTTCGATTTATTTTAGAGCCAAACTAGGTAGGATTTTCATGTTGCCATTTATTGTAGCTTGTTATTTTTACAATATACCTACTCTGTCGTATATGCTGTTTTTCTTTATGGAAACCTGATTTAAAACAATGATGTTTGGGTTGGCAACTCGCCCCTGAGAGCTGACTAGCCGAGGAAGCTGAAGAATAAAAGGTAAAGAATAAGTTGTTGCTGAAGAGAGAGAAGTATTAAATTAAAAAGTATTACAATATTTTGAAATTTAATTATGTTGGGTGTAAGGTAGGTTTGAGAAGGTGAAAGTGTGGATGGGTAATTTTGTATGTTTCGTGAACACCTCACTAGGAGAACCTGTGCTGAGGTGTTTACGTGTTTGTGATTAAGTGTGACAAGTATTTATGTGTTGTAGTAGAAAGTTTTTAATTTTTTTTTTTAAACTTTAAGATAGATAATATTAAGATATATATATATATATATATATATATATATATATTTGAAAAAAATATATTTACATAAACATACATATACATACACGTACATGTTA
The DNA here is from genome assembly GCA_917880885.1 of Limnephilus marmoratus. Lineage (NCBI taxonomy): Eukaryota > Metazoa > Arthropoda > Insecta > Trichoptera > Limnephilidae > Limnephilus > Limnephilus marmoratus. Next base: position 858,373 of record OU862918.1, on the reverse strand, counting down.
CACCTAAGTATTTGATATAATTTCCTAATTTCACATTTTTGCAGTTTGAGCATGTCGCAAAGTTACAATTAACTTTATGAACTTCAAGTTAAGATTGTTTTTAGGGGATGACTTTTGGGAATTATAGAAGGAAATAAAAATGGTTTTATCAAGATTTAGACTGAGAAGATTTCTATCTAGCCAATCTTTGACTATTGCAATGCATTTGTTAGCCTTACTGGTTGTATCTTCCCACCCACGTTTTACCGTGTACTGTTATTGCAGTGTCATCGGCAAAAGAGAGAATTTCACCTGGTATTACAATATTGCATAGGTCATTGATGTAGATTAGAAAGAGTAGTGGCCCTAAGACTGTTCCTTGAGGAATACCATGTTTTACCAAATCACAAGAGCTTAAGCTTGATCCTATTTTTGTGCATTGTTGGCGATTTAATATATAGCTTTTTAGTAGCAAGAGATTTTTGTTTTTAATACCAACGTTAATGATTTTCTTTAAAAGAATTTTATGGTTGACTGTATCGAACGCTTTCTTTAAGTCCAAGAAAATAGTTAAAGTTTTATTATTAGAGTCTAGGTTAGAGTATATGTTTTTGGTTAAACTAAAGACGGCATCGTCGGTGCTCAGGTTAGTCCTAAAGCCATATTGATTATCTGAGAGAATTGCATTCGATTCTAGAAAAATCATAATTTCTCGTTTTAAACACTTTTCGAAGATCTTGGATAATTAAGAAGTTAAGGTTATTGGTCTGTAGTTGTCGGTTTTACATTGGGATCCGGATTTATGTATTGGAATGATATGGGCGAGTTTAAAATTAGCGAGTTTAAAATGCTGTGTCTGACGCAGTTGTTGAATATGTAATGTAATGGGATGATTACATGTTTTTAATTGATTTAATTGTGGTATTGCTTATGTTATCTGGGCCATTTGCAGACTTCTCTTTAAGGTTATCAATTTGTCTTGAGATTTCAAGTTCTGTTATTTCTTTGAATGTAGATAGCTCAGAGGTAGTGTCATTACACTTTCTGCCATTAGAAGTTCGGGAGGAATTTGATTCGAGTGAATATTAAGACTGGGAGGAATCTATAAGAGTTGAGGCAATGTTTGTAAAGAAGTGATTGAAATTGTTTGCAATGCCCTCAGCATCTTTGATGGTTGTGTTATTGTCAGTAATGATTTTTCGAGGAATTTTATTAACCTTTTGGTTCCTATTTGAAATTTCATTTATGACTTGTCATGTTTTTTTTCGAGTCGTTGTGAGCATTATGTAGTTGAGTAGAGTAGTATTGTTGTTTTCGTTTTTTTATGATAGTGTTTAGATCGTTTCTAAATAAAATGTATTCATTTCGTTTGGTGTGGTTCTGTGCTTCGTTTTTAGATGTGCAAAGATTTTGATGATTTTTATAGATTTTGAAAAGTTTGTTTCTATGTTGTATTGAGATTATCAGTCCGCGCCTAATCCATGGTTTTATATGTTTATGTTTACTTTTTGGTGGTGCTATTGGTTCTTGACTTATTATAATATATTTTTGAAGTACTTCATAAAAGTTATTCAAAGCTAAATTTGGGTCATCATTAGATAGGACCGCAGTCCAATTAAAGTGGAAAAAAGGTTTATATTTGTTTTATTATTATAAATTATAGTTACGTGATAAAAATAAATTATTTTGAATAAGTACTTTACTATTTAATCAGAAGTTTCGAAACCAATGGTTTCTTCCTCAGGATAAACTCCTCATAATAAATTCCTCAGGTAATAAAAACAAAAATAGACAAATAACTACAGACAAATTAACTCCACACAGGAGGCTCTCCGAAAAATAATTTGCTTCGGAGTTTTCGTCATCTTTCGGGATGCTGAATGGAGGGTATTTTTGTGGAAAGAAAGAAGTGAAGGGGCTTTGAAGAGACCCATCTTGAAGGAGGGGGAAACACTATCAAAAATATAAATGTATGTAAACAAACGCTGGCAAATCATTCCACAGCCGATCAGTTGAACTCGTATATTGGGACTCTTTTGAAATTGTTGTTTGCTATATAAAATCTGTTCGTCTACGCGTCCAGTAGACCACAATTATTTACTAAAGCAGGTAGCGAAAACAAATTATATATATTTTCAGAAAACCAATTTCATTAAATTGGCTTTCATCCATCGGATCAACCATAAATTTTTAGTTCCGTTGTTTACAATTCAGATAAAGGAGGTAGGTTCATGACATAAACGACAGTTGGTTATGATCAAATTGGTTATTGAAGAGTTTTTGGAAATCACGCTTTGACGGCTGTGGAATTTATTGTAAGGCCTGCAATAAGCTGTTTTCACGATTTCAACGGAAATTATTTTGGGCCACGTTCCTGAACTAAGATACAGTGCAGGACACTTTTTTGTTAAAAAAAACACTTGGAAAATTATTTTCTAAACACTATTTGACGTGTACAATAAAACCAATATTAAAATAAAATAAAATATTGTTTGGAGGTTCACCTTTATTTTCCTGCAACAAAACTGATTTCTTCACTTTCTGCCATAAAAAAGTTTTACAAGTTAGAAACTTATAAACGAATATACAAAAATTAAAAAAGAGAAGGAAATAACAAAAAAATAACGAAAAAAATAACAAATGAGTGGCAAAATGTTAGAATCATAACCCGTACACTGTTGCTATTTTTAAATCAAAGAAGGCAGATTAGACGTCATATTCAAATACGGCAGTATGGAAAAAAACATTTCTTTTTACCCAAATTCATATTAAAATGAAAAAAATCATTCAATTGAACTAGAAATAAAGGTACTACGAAAAAAGCAATACATTTATGTAAATAATTTTTTTCAAGCATTCTGAGAAAGTTTTTTTTGATCTGCTGAAAAAATGACGTAACTCAGATTGCAGCCTTTTAAATTATGCAACTCATTGGTCATTTGAAATATTAGCGCAGAATTGATTCTCGATGACGTAGAAGCAGAGATAATCCTTTTCGCTACCAGGCTTTTGTGCACAAATGTCTGTCGAGTGTTCAGGTTCAGGTGTTCGAGTGTTCAGGTGTGAGTGCCAAAACTTACAATAGTATATTTTTTAACTGTCTTTTTTATCAAAGTCTTCCAAGGATACTTTTTAGTTACGTTTTCAATGTATTGTTTTTAATAAAATTACTAGTATCAAAGATGACTGATTTCAAATCACTACGGAGAGTCCTGGGAGAGAGTGGTTATGTCTTTTTTACGATCTAATTGTGAAGGACTTCTTAAAATTCTTAAATATATTTTGTACAATAGTTCTACACAAGAGGCCCTGAGGAAAATATTTTCCCACGGGGTCTACTTCATCTTTGGGGATGCTTTGTGGAGGGCCTTTAAGGGCCCGAAACCCGGATTTGTACCGATTTATTACATATTTCCCTTAAACACGGTAAGTTTTAAAGCTCTTAAAAAAATATATGTTATTCTTGAAGATAATATCTAGATTTTGCCCGCGCCTAAACGAAAATTATATAAAATTCCCTCAATAGAAAACAATCGCAAAGTATGCTCCAAAAATTATTATTAACGCATTTGTCTCAGTTATTTTACAAGTTATATGTATGACAAAATTTACAGTGTTTCTTTAAATACTGGTTAGATAATGCCCGCGAGATTTTTGCTCTATTTTAAACGAGTCGTGTTTTATTAAACATTTTCGCAATTTTCGCATCGATTTTGTCGCTGTAAATGTTAGCGCTTTCTTCTAACATTCGTAATTTCGTATCTCTACATCTTATTTTCGGGCCCGGTTGCAGAGCCTTAAAAAGAAAGGAAGTTCTGGGAAGGATAAGGTATGAGGTGTAGGTAGGAATCTGGGGGTCAGTGGGTCCAGGAGAGACGGATGTATGAATCCATCCCTTCCACCACGGTGTAAGGCAATGTTACAAAAGAGTTCTGTTTCTCAATCAGTCTCTCCCGATCGAACCTCATCTCATGAGCCCGGCACCCCTGCTAAGTCACCAAATGTAGCGAATCACTTGGGGTGACCTATGACAGAGGTAAATGGTTCCCGGGGCTGCGGTACCCATACCGCCTCCCAAATTGGAAATATATTTTTATGTTTTTTATTTATTATAGTACTATAATATGATTGATATAGTACTATATGATTGATACGAAAAGACCTCTTAAATGATTTAGAACCTTTTTTACCGTCCAGTGTCTTCGTGATAAGAATATGTACCATAGATAATTGATAATAAATATTTAAATAAAAAAGGTTTTTGCAATATTTCCTCATTTCCATTTAATTCCCTTTAACAAAAATCCCGCAAATCTCGCGAGTTTTGACAAGAGTGTGGGATTTTCAAACCCTTCGCGCAGCCTTTCCAATTTATAATTAAATGGTATCCCACATGAAAACAACAACATTTATCGGTGTAAAGATTCACAAGGTGAAAATGAATAATTAATCCTACCAATCAGTTTTGAATATTTTTAAAAATAATTATTGTTATCGACAGAAAGTTGATATTATTAAATCCAAAAGATAAGAAAATAATATTTTATTTTTATTTATTCCTGGGAAATTATTCGTTCAATTTGTACCGCTTTAGAATTTTGATCAAAACATTTTCTTATTATCGAAAACTCGTTAAATTTGGTTTCTTGGGAGATTTAGAACCAGACTTGGTAATAATTCACATTATTTCTATAGAGTTTCAAAACCAATACATTTCACAGGAAATAAATTATTAACACCTGTTGTACCTACTCGGAATTACTGACGATACCGACATGATATTCTTTTCAACTTTTTTTACATTTGCTCCACACGGGAGGCACCAAGGAAAACAATTTCCCTAGGGGCCTATGTCATCTTTGAGGATGCTGTGTGGAGGGTTTTTTAAGGGAAAGGAAGGAGAAGAAGATATGGGAAGGAAAATGGTATGAGGGATGGGTAGGAATCTGGGGGTCAGTGTGGCCAGGAGTGACGGACATATGAATCTTTTCCTCACACTGCGGTGCAAGGTGAAGGGTCGGAAGAATCCGGCTGGAGAGTTCAAAAGGCCTCCCTCAATCAGTCTCCTCCGATCCAGCCCGCAAGGCTGGTTGGTCAAACTTATCCGCCACCAAGACCTAGACAAACCTCATCCCATGAACCAGAGCGCGTATTTCCAAAACCTAAACGGTTCAGTCGCTTTACATTTTCAATATCAAAATTTAAATATTTAGAAATAAAATTATTAATTTCTCATATACACATCAGAAAGATTATTTTATCTAGATTTTAGAACAATTTTTGTTTTTGCAATGTGATAAAAAAATAAACTGTAAATTGTCGCTACCGCAACAGAACCGGTATAGGTTTTGGAAATACGCAACCAAAGCCACCAAACATAGCGAACCACTTGGGGTGACCTGTGGCAGGGGTGTTGTTTTTCCAATAAATGGTTCCCGGGGCGGCGGTACCCGTACCCGCCTTCCAAATTAGAAACACCTTCACCGCATTTACACTATCGTGTTCCCCTCCTCCCCCCCTCCTGGATTTCCTTCTCCCACACCCCACGCCGCTAAACTATACGAAATCACACATTTTTAAGCAACTATTATGAAACAATTATTTTTACAATATCAACAATTAAGTAATGTCTTTTTATTACAAAATCCTTCTTACGATTTAATCGTATGAAGCACAAATATTATTTTTTTATCCTAACTTTAATAATAGAAATGTTAACGTTTTCACAAAATTGCGCCATAAATTATTAATCTTTTATCCTTATTCAAATGTACACTCCTCTTCCATCTACAAGCAAATGCTTTTAATGGAAGAACAGTATAAACTTAAGATGCCAAATTGTAAGATGTACCAAATATTTTTTTAAAAACTTGTGCGCCTCTTATTGAAATTTTTTTTTCAAAATCATAACTCCAGAGTTTACCAGGATTATAATATGGAAACATTTGCGGGCATGTACACAATAACTCACTAAAGTTTAATCGCAATCGGATTAATGCTATTGGAACGCTTACGGGACAAACTAAGACAATTAATTTTGGTACACAAAGATTACAGTGTAATAAAAACGAATTGTAAATGAAAATAAAACCATGTTTAAAAAACTAAAAAACCCACACATGATAAAAATATATTTTTTAATTAAACTGAGTGATAAAATAGACATTTCAAAGAAATAAAAAATCAAATAATATTGAAAATCAAGATAAAAAAACTGCTAAAGTATATCGTCAGACCTCTGTTTTGAAAGAAGGCAATTCGCCGAACTAATTTCAACGGTGTAGAGCGGTAACAGCTCCGAAGAATTACCGACCAATCCAATGTCACCTTCAGGCAGTTTGGTAAATTTTGATAAAAAAATAAACTCTTAGTCTAATTTTATTTCAAGGCTTTTAATTTTGATGTTTTTAAGTAAAAAAAATAACAAAACAATGATAAACCAAAACCAAACTAACCTTTTTTAACAAAATGATGATTGTCGAATTACATATATAGAAGTTACTAAATATTATTGACGTCTCGCCCACCAAGAATATACTACACAAGTTTAGGAGAGCAAAATAACAAGAAAAAAATCTATCCCAATGCCCTTTGTTGATTTAATTTGAATTCTGCCATATTTTCTGCAATTAAATAAATAGTTTTCGTTTTACACGGTTACCATTCCAGGATTATTTAAACCGATTACAAAAAAAATATTAAACAGATAAAACGAATTTTGGAAAACTTTATCTTACTAGGCAATAAATAACTCAGTGTTAACGGATCTAACGAGTACCGCGCAACGGGCCGTAATAAACGGGTAGTTTTATTGAGGTGCCTACCAAAACTAACCGCCTACCAGACTTTTTAGCAATAAAAATTATCCGTGCAATCGTCTTTCCTCGAAATGGTTTTATGAATAATTCATACTTTACGTCTAAGAAAACGGAAACAAATTATTAATTTAGAAAGGAAGAAACCTTGATAAATATTTAAAAATAATTGAAAATTTGAAACAAAGATATTGTAGCTAGAAAACGTCGGAACGACGCGACGTCACTATTCCTCTTTTATGACCCATCTCGTATTTGGAGATGTTGGGTGGAGGGTCTTTTGTGGAAAGGAAGTAGAGGAAGTTCTGGGATGGAACAAGTTATGAGGGGTGAGTAGGAATCTAGGGTCAGTGTGTCCAGGAGTGACGGAGTCTATCTATCCCTCCCACCGCTTTGCAAGGTGATGTATGCGAGAGAGTCCTGCTGGAGAGGTCAAAAGATTTCTCTCGCCAAGTCTCTTCAACGACTTCTTCTGCAACGCAGTTGGTGGGCAGAAGCATCCGCCGCCAAGATTAGGACAAAGCTCACACCATGAACCAAGTCACTCCTGCTCCGAACCACTTGGGCACCAAACGCTGCGAACCACTTGGGGTGACTTATGGCAGAGGGGTTGGTTATCCAATAAATGGTTCCCAGGGCGGTGGTAAAAATTTGGACCGTAGTAAGCAATTAAGGCGGTGTAACCAGACTCGACTGGAAATTTTTCATTTTTAAATCGAATTCCAGAAGTCGTCTCATTTCTACAAAAAAATACTTTGATTTCGAAAGTTTGTTATTTTTTCGAGAAAAGAAAATTGCCAAATCAGACAATGTGAGCTGTTTAAATACCTGATCGACAATGACAACGACATTCTCTTGCTCCGCTACCCATCGGCCGAGAATGTAATCCTGGGACTTCAATGTTCATAATGAACAGTGGTTGAAATTCTCGGGCCCAACTAGCTCGGCCGGTAGATCAGCGGAATCCTTGGCTCTTATCCATGGATTAAGCCAACTAGTAGAATTTCCGACCAGAATACCTGATGTCCCATCACATCCAGATAACTTGCTCGATCTGTCGACACATTCTGAGCCACATTCAGTGAGCCACTCGGGTAAAGAGATCCTCTGACCATTCACTAATAACCACCTCTGTCTTATCCTCCGTGAACAATAAACCTGACAAACATGTAAAGTGGAAGGTAAAGCACTAAACGTACACAGCAGCAAAATGGGACGTCGGGCGGCTATTATTTAACGCCTTTCCCTCTAGTGCGGTCTTTAGCTCCGAAGACCTATCAATCTGTGCACGTAAGGTGAGAGAGATAATCACATCCTTAAGAGGAAATACTAGCTGCGTTTTTCCATACAAACGTATTCCCCGTTTATCTCTCTGGATTTTGACCCTAGAGCAAAATTTTTTTTTACATAATATAGATATCGACCACTAGCGTGTCGGTACGTTTTGCTTTTTTTGATAATTTACTTTTTATAGAAGTTAGGACCTTCCAAAAATGAATAAAATTGCCTAATTTAAACGCCGTCAAAAAACGTTCAGTATACAAACTAAACAATGTATTTTGAAAAAAAGCAAAACGTACCGACATAGAATATTTTCTTTTAATACAGTTAGTGAAAAAAAAATTTAAAATCGGTCCAGTTTTGGAGAAGAAAAATGGGGAATACAAAACATCGATTTCGAAGATTTTATTTAGGTATTTTCGGCCCGACGTGCAGGTGTCCCTTTCGCTCAGTTCTCCTGGGGGGGTCGGGGAACGAGGGTGTTGACAAATACATATAAAGCGAAGTAGTGATGTAACGAATTTTATCGGTAGACTAGTGTTGTCCTTGCCCGAGTAATCGATATTTTTTATTCGTTTTTTTTTTCTGTTCAGTGACTCATCGCGGTATACCAATACTGACCGAGCTTTCATACTAAAATTGTGCAAAATTAAAATTGTTTATGTCAAGTACTATAATAAATTTTTAATTTGGGAGGCGTTATAGGTACCATCGCCCCGGGAACCATTTATTGGATAACCAACACCCCCGCCACTTGGTCACCCCAAGTGGTCCGCTATGTTTGGTGACTGAGCATGGGTTCCCGGGTTCACGGGTAAGGTCTGCATGGGTTTTGGTGGCGGATGATTTTGTCCACTTACTGCGTGGCGGGCCGGATTGGGAGAAACTGGAAGTGGGAGATCTTTTGATCTCTACAGCCGGACTCTCTCCACCATCATTTCATACTTTTACCTACCCAGAAATTCCTCTCCTTCCTTTCATTAAAAATATCCTCTACACAGCTTCTCCAATGACTTTGCTATACTATAAGGGTATTTAACTTAAAAATAATTTTTATATTTCATTTTATATGTATAATTGCATTTTGTGATATTTTTAAGTAATTAATCACCTCTCCCTTTAATATTTTGTCTATAATTCTCATATGCCTATACTTGTTTGTCTTTTAATATTAATCTTATCCTGACGAAGAGAATACTCTGTTTTCGAAATATGTTGATAATATTGATTACATAAAGCTGTTTTTACAAAGTTATTTGTTCTCATTTAACTAAAAATGACGCCACAAAGATTGGACCCATTTGCAGCATTTCAAGCTGGGTCGCCATAACCAATTCGTTTGTGCAATTTCAATCAATGCATTTCTGTGTTTCTCGAGAACCCTTCTATGGGCTTACACGTCATTAGTACTTTTACGCCAGTTTTTTAAACATTTGTGGTCAAAAACATCCAAGTAGTGTAGTTTTGTAGCTCTAGCACATATGAAGCTGTATGACTTTTTATTATGGTATAATTATTATTATGCATATATCCAATTATATATCCGCATATACATTATTTGGCTTAATATAGTAACTATGTTATTTTCCACATCAAGTATATAATAAATAGATGCAAGAATGTTTTTTTTGATAAATTAATAACGTATAAAAAAATATATATATATATATATATTTATTCTCAAAACTCTTGAGAAAATATCGTCGTTGCATTCACAAAATATCCCATGTGAGGTTTTCGACCAAATTTTTTTTTGTTTACACCATTTGATTCACCACGGTTTCCTAAATAATCTGACAAATATATCCCATTTTTCAAAAATTCATCTTTTTAATCATTTTAGAGGCAACTCTGACCATTACTTGTAATTAATGGTAATTATTTAAAAAAATATACTACATATACTACAGAAATATAAAAAAATATAAAATTATAAAATTAAATCCCTATATACTACAGAAATATAAAAAAAATATAAAACTATAAAATTAAAATGAGAAAAAAAGTCTTTTTGTGTGCAAGAATTCGTATTATTTTTTTAACTCAAATTTGTCGCACATAAATTAAAATTACCCAAAGAAATGTTTTTTTTAATAATATACACACAGCATCCCCAAAGATGACCTAGGCCCTCAGAGAAATTATTTTTCTCAGGGCCTCCTGTGTGGAGCTCATATAAAAAAATAATAATAATCTCAACAATCTAAAAAGAGTATACTATGCACTAATCCAGTCATTAATTCAATATGGAATTATTGCATGGGGGGGGGGGGGTCATACAACAATATTCTAACCCCGATCAAAGTAATCCAGAAACTAATCATTAAAGTAATCCTAAAGAAACCCTCCACTTATCCACCAGAAACGCTTTTCGCAGATTTCACGGTGCCTCGAGTAGAGAATATCTTCAAGAAAAATGCAATTACCCAAATTTACAAAGATAATATCATTTTTTTTTTTTTTTTTTTTTTTTTTTTTTTTTTTTTTTTTTTTTTTTTTTTTTTTTTTTTTTGTGTATTACAGACTGTGTCCATTTACAATACACATGTAACATTAACTACATATATATGATACAAATAACAAGTTATAGATTTTTAGCATTAACATGCCTCTTGAATTCTTCAAGGCTACTATTAAAAATATCGATAGTCTTGGAGGCGTTGTTTAACAGCGCCATACCTCGTGTCATGCTATGCCGAGCCAGTACGTCCGTTCTGCCACGTGGGATACAAAGCAGATCATGGTGACGTCCCTGGCTGTAGTTATTCGGTACGAACAACTTATAGCATTCCAGAAGGTATGGGCTATCTATTAAATTATTAATAATTTTGTACGCCGTTACTGCAAGGGCCCCACTCCTCCTCGAGTGGAGACTTTGGTAGCGCGTTTCGGCAAGCAAATCTTCGTGATGCATGAATCGCGGGTACTCTCCGTGCATTCTCAAATACATGTATCTCAAAAACTTTTTTTGAATCTGTTCTAGTTTTTCAATATATTTTTGTTGGTATGGGGCCCATACAGCAGAGGCGTATTCAATTTTAGACCTTATAATGCAGTTGTACAAAGTCATCATTGCCTCGGGATTGAAAATCATCAAAAAATTTTAAACTAAAATCAAAAAGATATGAAGATAACATCAAAATACCAAAATTTAATACCAAACTAATGCAAAACAATTACATCTATTTAGGAATAAAGTTTTTCAACAACCTTCCCATTGAAATAAAAAAAACCAAAGACATCAATAAACTGAAACTCAAACTTCATCAGGAATAATTAACTAAATAATTACCTGTTTTTCTCATTCTTTCTATTTATTATTAATCTATATTCACCTCTATTTTATTTAGATTTTTCGAATTTCTCCCAAGTGCACAATATTTTAGTATGTAACCGTATCCTATGTATGTACACCATATGTAATTTATATAACTCCACTGTACAATTATACATCTATATTAAATATATATATTTTCTTCAATATTAACTCAGTAGGTAAAGCAAAAATATTTTTTTAATATTTCTATTTAACTGTCAAAAAATTACCAAAAAATTAAGTTGCATCCAAAATCATACGAAATTCATTTTTTTAAGACCAATATTTCGTAATTTGAAACAAAAATAAATAAAATAAAACATATTTATCAGCACAAGATATTTTCTCTACCTTTTGCTAAAAAAATACATTTTCAATTTATTTGGGTGTTTTGGTCACAAATCCAAATTTAACCCCCCCCCCCCCCTCGGCTATTTGTTAGCTTTGGGAACAACTCATATCGATCTTGTGTCTCCCTTACTGTTATGTTGAGAAATAAGTTTTAAACGGTGTTCGAAAGAGAAAGAGAAATTATCAAACTTTATATTCAAATTCAAAAGTTAACCACAAAATAATGGAATTGTACACCTTTATAAAACCAAAGTTTATGAAACTTATGGAATTTTGTATCTATTAATTATTTTTACATGAAACAATAAAAAAGTGAGGTGACGGAAATGTTAACAATACATTTGTGTAATAAATATGTACGTGTTTTTATTTTTTTCGTTATCAGTAATTTTAGTTAGAAAAAACGTAAGATGAGTCATTTTAAAAAAAATTATGTGTGCGTTCAAAATTTTTATATTCGAAAATCAAAGGTTTATTTCGGATTTCAAAATTTAAAAGCGTATTTCATCGCCTTTCAAAAACAATTTTTAGTTTTCGGATACTATCAGAAATATTCCATTTATTTGGATTTTATTGCAAAGCGGAAATATTTCGACCTTATGAAAAAATATGCCCGAGGCCTGAGGGATATGGGTCCTATGAGAAAGGTCAAGTTGCCTTTCCTACGTTTGCTACACAAAATATCATATGTGCATAAAAAGTGCGCACAAAAATCCTGAATGCAAAATTTAAGAAAAAATTGTCGGTTTTAATAAAAAAATGTATATTAAGCCCACTTGTTTTCACCCAAACATGGTATCAAAAATAACTCTACAATTAATGAAAATAAATAAAAATATGGGTCCGCAATTTTTTTTTTTCGGTTTTTTTTTATTATGTATCCTAATATTCTAAAATACCCACAGGATATTTTGTGCGCGCAACAACGATAAGTAGCTATAATAGCATATTCATAGGACGCTTACAATAGGACGCCCCTGCGAGCGGTCTTGTCTCTACACATTTGCAGATTGGAACATGCGTGGTCGGCAGAAATAATAATTCGACACGGGTGAAGCGCGTAGCCCACACACACAAGGCCTGCATTCACTCACACATCTATAGCGCGATTCTGACTACTGTCAGAGAGTGAAATAAAAGAGATTTTTTAAAATACCTATTCATAAATGTTCGCAGCGACCGGCAGCGCTCTTAATGGATTGTTACGTTAATAGATTCAGAACAAGCTATACCGAAGCTCTGACTACCTGCTCTTTATTCTAATTATCGTGATAAAACTACTCACTACCGCTTTATATCGCCATTTCATATTCTATTACATAACAGCACTAAATTATTTATTTATTTATTTATTTATTAACGCCCTTTTTCGGGGCTTTTACATATGAATAGTAAGAAATACACAGTATTTATTGTACATAACTGAACTGCCTTCGTAACAATATTTTATATTTGTTTAAAGATAAATTGAAGATGTCCACTGACTTGGTATACTTGTTTCCCTCCATTAGTATTCTGGGCAAAGAGGAATACATATGGTAGTTAGTTCCAGAATTACTGCACTGAAATAAATCCTGACTTCTAGTATTACGTATTGGAATCCGGAAGCTTATCAATTCGAGCAATATCGGACTATCAACTAAATCATTTAGAATTTTATACAGAAATACCAAGTCAGTGAAAGTTCTTCTGTCTGACAATTTGAGCATATTCATATCATTCAAAATAGTATTGTAGTTCAACATAATTGCTGGAATACCCATTTTAAAATTAAGAAAACGTAAGAATTTGTTTTGTATTCTTTCAACAGCTTGTACATGTATATTGTAATATGGGTTCCAGACGGGAGAATTGTATTCAAGTTGACTTCTAACATATGCAAAATATAAAAGTTTTATACACTTAATATTGTTAAATTTTCTAGTTAGCCTAGTTATAAATCCCAACATTTTTAAGGCCTTATTAGAGATTTCTGTTATGTGGTTAACAAATGAAAGATTAGATTGAAAAGTGATGCCCAAGTCTTTAATTTGTGTTAATGTCTCCAGAGTATTGTTATCAATGTTGTAATTGAAGATCACTGGATTTTTTATTCGAGAAAATCTAACTATATGACATTTTGAGATATTTAAGTAAAGTCTATTTTCATTACACCAAATTAACAATTTGTTGATATTATCTTGAAGAATGTTGCAATGGTAAATATTTTGAATTATTCTAAAAATTTTGAGGTCATCAGCAAAAAGTAAGATAAATACATCATGAAATATCTTTGTAAGATCATTTATAAACAAGATAAATAATATTGGGCCAAGGTGTGAACCCTGTGGAACTCCACTTGTTGCATAAATTTTTTCCGACAATGAGGATTTTATTCTAACAATTTGTTGTCTTCCAGTATATGAACACCTAGGATTTTGCATAACTCCTATTTGTACTGGAATAATTTTAATTCTAATTTTAAGTTTAATTTTAATCTCTATTCTCTCTAGAATTGTAACTACACTTATTATAATATTATTAATTGATTTATTAGTAATATTACTAATAATTCGGCAAAAGAGAACTCTAATCAACATATTTTATATAACCCAGATATTACTTATTTTTCATACTTATACTACTTATTACTGTCTTTTGAAAGAGAAAATGCCACACACTAACTACATACGTTATTTATTTCCTGGATTTTATTTCAGATATTATTTCTTACTCAGATATTATTTATTTTTCATAACTACATCATTTTGTTTACAGTTTTGTCGCTACATATTTCGTACTACAAGTATTTATATGATAATAAAATACTGTTATAAAACTTTACCCAGAAAACAACAATTAATTTTTGAATTCTAATGGTAATAAACGATCTTCAACATGAAATCGATAGTATCATAGTGCCAAATACTGAAATAATTTTTGAAAACACTAACAAAATTATGCAATTTAATTGGGAATCAAATAGGATTAATATTGTTCATCAAAATATTAGAACGATGGGAAACTTGGATGATTTTCTTATATTTTTGGAAGAAATAAAATCTGTGGTAAAGTTCCATGTACTAATTCTCACTGAATTAAGGTTAAATGATTCATACATAGCCAAACAAATTTCAGGCTACGTATAACGAATACCATACAACATCGCATATTAACCAAAATAGCGGAGTAGTAGTATATATCGACAACACATTAAATTCCTTAGTACAAGAAATAAACATAAATCAGTGTAATTGTTTAAAAATCAACATTAATGAGAATTTAGGTATCCTAGCTATCTACCGATCACCATCGTTCAATGACATCCAAGATTTCCTGGAAAATCTTATTGGTGAGTTAAAAAAAACTAAGGATTATGCACAATATGTACTGATCGGGGACATGAATATAAATACTATAGGAGAAGTATTGCATAGGCAGTCCGAGGACTACTTATGTGCTATGGCTGAAAGTAATTTTATTTCCAATATTAATTCTCCAACTAGGGTACAAGGTAGCTCAAGCTCATGTTTGGATCATATATATACCAGAAATATAACAAATTCAAATGCATTTGTAATACATAATACAATCACTGATCATTACACCACTGCAATCTGTATCCCAAACTCATCACCCAAAAAACATAAAATTAATCACAAACAGATTATCGATTATGAGGCTTTATTAAATGATCTTAATAATAAAAATTGGGAATATGTTTATAAAGAGACTGAAGTTAACAATGCTCTAAACTATTTTATTAATGAAATCAATACATTCATAACAAAACACACAATAACTAAACGCATTCCATATAGTAAAATACATCTCACCCCATGGATTACCAACGGCATTGTTAAATCTATACACAAAAGAAATTACCTTCATAAAATAGCTAAACGAGACCCATTGAACGATACTAAACAGCAAAACTATTACCGATACCGTAATATTTGCAAAACTGTTACTCGCAAATGTAAAGAGCGTTATTATAAATTCTTACTTGATAAGGATAATTCCAGCAAAAACATGTGGAATGTTGTCAGAGACATAACTAAAAGTAAAAGAAATACCAGTTCATCTGTAACTGAATTAAATACCGGAAATTTGATTATAACTGACAATCAATCAATTGCATGTCATACTAATCAATATTTTGCATCTGTTGGGTCAAATCTAGCAAAACAAATTTTATTAGAAACCCAGAAAACGGAAGACTCCTTAGCATCGACAATTGAAACAAAGGAACAATCTTTTTCATTTGATATAAAACCAACTACTGTAGAAGAGGTCTTAAAAATAATCAACAGCCTTAATACTACACATGCAAAGGGTCCAGATAGTCTAAATACACAAATACTAAAAAAAATTAAAAATCAGATTTCTGCTCCGCTATCATATATTTACAACTTAAGTTTTGCATCAGGAATATTTCCTGATCACTTTAAAAAATCAATAATTGTCCCAATTCACAAAAGTGGACCTAAATCTCTTGTAGAAAACTATAGGCCAATATCACTTTTAAGCGCGATATCCAAAGTCATTGAAAAGCTTTTCAAAACTAGGTTAAACGAATATGTGGAGGAACATAACATTCTAAGTCCAAACCAATACGGCTTTCGGTCGGGTAAGGGAACGGATGATGCCATCGCATGTCTCACTGAAACTATTGCAGGGAATATGAACCGTGGCAAGAAAACTATTGCCCTTTTCCTGGACCTGGCCAAGGCATTTGACACAATATCTCATAAAATTCTTTTACAGAGACTTAGAAATATAGGAATAAAGGGAAAAGCTTTTCAATGGATAGAAAGTTATATATCTAATAGATTTCAACAAACCAGAATTAACGAGGCTATTAGCACTTCACTAAAATACACTTTTGGGGTACCACAAGGAAGTACACTTGGGCCCCTTCTCTTTATTATATACATAAACGAACTTTGTAACCAACACATTGGTGGCAAAATTATCACGTTCGCTGACGATACAGTTATTTTGTTTGAAGGAGATGATTGGAAAAAAACACACCTCCTTGCGAACACAGGTATAAACAGAGTAAAACAGTGGCTGGACAGTAATTTGCTTACACTAAACATACAAAAAACAAAATATCTCACATTTAGCGCTACCCTTGCAGGTCAACCCAAAACACCTCACCACCTCACAATACATAATATTAAGTGTAGCCTTGGAAATAATAACCATACTTGTAAATGCGAAATCCTTGAATGTGTTAAATCTATTAAATATTTAGGTATAATAGTGGATAACCACCTTAAATGGAAACAACAAATTGAAAACACAGCTAATAAAGTGCGCAAGCTTATTTATATATTTATAGCATTGCGGGAAATTATAAAAACTCAAGACATTAAAAAAATATACTACGGGCTCTGTAACTCCGTCATAACCTACGGTTGCATTGGATGGGGTGGAACAGGATTAACAATATTATACCCTCTACTGAAGGCACAGAAATCCATTCTACGCGTCATTATGAAGAAACCCTTCAGATACTCGAGCGACGCTCTCTTCAAGGAGTTTAATGTGCTTGATGTTCGACAGTGTTACATAAAAAAAATTACAATCTGCGTCCACAAAAATAAAAACAAAACGATAACAGTCGATCATAATCATCAAACCAGAAGTAAGAGCAGAAACGACCTTTCTATTCCAACAAGCAATACTGCGGCTTACCAAAAAGTTTTCTCATACCTGTGACCAAAAATATACAACAAAATCCCCTCTCAATTTAAACTGTGTGAATTATTATCCTTCGGTACTAAAATTACAAAATGGTTATTAGACTTAGGTAGGACAGATTCCGAAAAATTATTAAAAAACGTAGTCTGAGTTGATTTCTTCGATTTTGTATTTTGTATTTCCTAAAAAATATCTTTTTATTTTTCTTTCTTACATTTATATATTATATTTTTATTTTATATTTTACATGTACCTACCTGGATTTTATTGTTTATTACTGCTGTATACCTAGAATAACACAACTTATATCTGATATTGTACCTAATACCTAAGTAACTCCCCCAATATGTACCATTATTGTTAATTTTTATTGAATCCATTAATGTGAAATTATGTACACGCAACCTGCCAATTTGACTGTCCTAAAACGGGAAACCTTCCTATTTGGACAGTCAAAGCTTCCTTTTATATTGTTATATCTTGTATGTAATAAATGTAATAATAATAAATAAATAAATAAATAAATAAATACCCTTCACCGTTAAATCCTCCGGAGTGGGCACAAAGCCATGGTTTGATCATCGCTGTGATGAAGCAGTCAGACTAAAAAAACACGACGTACATGGGAAAGGTCTGCAATAGAATTATAAATAGAGCTTAGAGTGACCACGACAAAAAAATTGCCTTTCTTCTCTAATCAAGCCCGATGGTTGACTGGCTAACTGGAAAAAACTTACTTACTAGGTAAAATTTTCGCGAAAAACTCAACTTCGATCCGGAACAAAGAGATTCTTCGGGTCTTGAACGTTTTAAATTGCGATAAAGCCAATGGGTCCCTGGTCCTTAAGAAGTGTTCTGCAGAATTAAATCCAGTGCTCTCAAAATTATTTAAACTCTCACACAGGAGTGGAAGTGTGTCATATCTTTGGAAAAGGGCAATTGTCCACCCAATCCCTTTTCAATTATGGAGGCGGGAATGGGTACCACCGCCCCGGGAACCTTTATTGGATAACCAACACCTCTGCTATACTCGTAGGTCACCTCAAGTGGTTCGTTACGTTTGGTGATTAGCATGGGTGCCCGGGTTCACGGGGTGAGGTTTGTCTAGGTCTTGGAGGCGGATGACCAGGACACACTGAACCCTAGATTCCCATCCACCCCTTAAAACCTCTTACTTCCCAGAACTCTCCTCTCCTTCATTTCCTTAAAAAACCCTCCATACAGCATCTCAAAGATGGCGTAGCCTCCTGTGTGGAGCTCATGTAAAAAAATATAAAAAATCCCTAAGAAGGGTTCTGGCCCATTCAACTACCTCTTTAAGATCCGTATTTATAAATCCCTTTCTACAGGCGCTATATTAATTTGCCTCGCCACGCTTCCCAACCGGATGACGACATACATAGTTCTGCTGTCTCTATATTTGTACGGACGCTCTTGAAAACACACCAACGTGCCACATACCTACCCACATTAGGCGTATATTGCTTATGGGTAATAATTTTACTTAAATGTTGATTTGAATTAATATTTTTTATTTAAATGTTCCGTTGGTCTGTTTTATTATTTATATTGCTATAGAAATTGTTTCAAAAATGCTCGTTAATTTACATATTTTTAAAAAGTAACACGGAAGTATCTTGTTTCTTTTAATAAAATCCATTTAAAAATATGCCTATTCTTTTTAATCAAAGTTTTGTTCACCCTTGGCAGCGAAAAGATCTTTTAAGTACCTAGTACAAACCGTAGTAAGTAGGATTAGATAGATAGGTATCTCGGGGTCGGAGATATTTCCCATCTGGGAAGGTAAAATGTCTAATAAACATTTTTTCACACTGTCAAGTTGTCAATAATGTTAGTAGGAGGCTTACAACAGCTCAATACTTGGAATGAATTGACAGCCCTTTACCATTTTATGAAAAATAAAACATTGTTTCCAGCTGTAAAATAATGTAACAACTTAGAGTCTTTTTTTTTCGTTATATGTTTTTGGGGTATTGTGCCGTGTTGCGCTACCTCCTTCTTTAGCCAACGTTTCGGACATCGTTGCAGTGTCCATCATCAGGGCAGATCCGGCAGATCCGGTAGATGTGTAATTTTTAGTCGTGAAGTGTGTGCTTATTTACTTCGAAGCGATACCGTGTCGCCAGCAGCACTAACTTTCACCAGTACAAAATACTCGTGACAAGCAGTGGCGTCATCGCCGCGGAACGGAATAGAAAGTTCATTAAAACGTGGTATTTATGCTAGCCAGGGGCAAGTCCGTTTGCGAGATGCCGACGGAAGTGGCTCCATCTCTTAATGAAATCTAAAATTAGAAATCACAGTGGTAAGAATTTAGGAAAAAATAAAATAAAATAAAAAAATTACAATTGTTAACTTTCACCAGTACAAAATAATCGTGATAAGCAGTGGCGTCGTCGCCGCGGAACGGATTAGAAAGTTCATTAAAACGTGGTATTTATGCTAGTCAGGGGCAAGTCCGTTTGCGAGATGCCGACCGAAGTGGCTCCATCTCTTAATGAATTCTAAAATTAGAAATCACGATGGTAAGAATTTAAGAAATAGAATTACAATGGTTAAAGCGAATTAAGTCAATATAAATCAAAATGGTTTACCACGAGCTCGCATTACTATATACTTAGACATGGTTTTTTAGCTCTATTAATATAAATGAATTTTACTAGAATTAGAATTACACTGGTTAAAGCGAATTTAGTCAATATAAAGTTATAACACAAAAAAATGGTTTACCACGAGCTGGCCTTACTGTATACTTAGACATGTTTTTTGCGTTTAGCTTTGGTGTAGCCGTCAATCACCGGATACCAAGAGCTATTGAGCTTAGCTCCGTCGTCTCTATTAATATTAAAAGGATTTTTGTAGATTTCAATTGCCTCCGTAATTAGGCGTGCTCTATAAGTTTTAGGTCTTCCCAAGACCTCAGGAACAAATCCAAAGTAATGGCCGGTTTCGATTAAGTGCTCAGCGATTGCCGATTTATCAGGGTGGCCGAGTTTGCAAGCACGAAAGTGTTCTGCTATCCTTTTGGAGATCGTCCTCTCTGTTTGGCCTACATAAACCTTGTCACATCCGGAACAGCTGAGTTTATACACTCCATCTGCTTCCAGAGGAAACTTAGTCTTTGCAGACCTCAGTAGGTCTTGAATTTTAGTTGTGGCACCGAAGACAGTCTTGATGCTATCTTTTCTCAACAGCCTGGCGATTCTGTCTGTCACATTGTGAACGTAAGGCAGGAAAGCGCAGCCTTTTAACTCTTGTTTAGCTCTGTCTTCATTTGGTGTAGATTTGGCTCTTATGATTTGCCTTGTCTGACTAGCTGGGTAACCGTTGCGTTCCAGTGCATCGGTCAGCTTTGTAAGTTCTGCTCCAATTTTAGTTTCTTCACATATTCTGGTCGCTCGCGTCACCAACGTATGGATAAGTCCTCTCTTCTGCGCTGGGTGGTGATGCGAATCGGCATGTAGATACCGATTTGTGTGCGTTGGTTTTCTATATACAGTGTGTCCTAGATTACCATCTTCTTTTCGCATCACCTCCACATCTAGAAAAGGCAGGATTTTCGCATCGTTTTCTACTTCCATTGTGAACTTGATTTTACTGTGGAGTGAATTAAGATGATTCAGAAATTCATTCAGTTTCTCTGTTCCATGAGGCCAGATGGCGAAGACATCGTCAACATAACGCCACCATACCTTGGGAACAGCTGAAGCTGTGTCGAGTGCCACTTCTTCAAACTTCTCCATAAAAAAGTTGGCAAGTACTGGCGACAATGGACTGCCCATCGCAACTCCTTCCACTTGCTCAAAAAGTTCACCCTGGAATGCAAAATATCCCGTTTTGAGACAGTGTTC
Source organism: Limnephilus marmoratus (assembly GCA_917880885.1). Classification (NCBI taxonomy): domain Eukaryota; kingdom Metazoa; phylum Arthropoda; class Insecta; order Trichoptera; family Limnephilidae; genus Limnephilus; species Limnephilus marmoratus. Next base: position 837,071 of record OU862918.1, on the reverse strand, counting down.
AAAAAGTTTGCAAATGTCGTCCTCATAGATCTCCCTGAGCATTGTCATGGAGTCTTCTAGAGGCACATTTGTAAAAAGGGACACTACATCAAAACTGACCAGGATATCGCCTTCCTCAGTCTTGACCTTTTTTAGCTTACTGATCAGATCTGTGGAGTCCTTGATCCAAGATTCAGTTTTACCAGTTTGCATCTCTAGTAGTCTGGAGAGGTATTGGGACAGTTTGTAAGTAGGTGCACCAATAGCACTGACAATCGGTCTCATTGGGATATCCTTTTTGTGTATTTTCGGAAGACCGTATAGGGCAGGAGTTCTGGAGGCTTTTACGAAAAGCCCAGATCGATCCTCTTTCCTAATACTGGAAGCTTTAACTAGCTCTCTAGTCTTCAGGTCAATCTTATTGGTGGGGTTGTTCTTTATTTTCTTGTAAGTGCCGGCATCGCACAGGAGGTCTTCCATCTTCTTAATGTAGTCAACCGTATTAATCACCACAGTGGCATTACCTTTGTCGGCAGGCAGAACTAAGATGTCCTCATTGGCGCGCAATTCTTTTAGGGCCGCAAACTCTCCTTTTGTGATGTTTGGGCGGGGTATTTCAGCCCTTTTCAAAATATGAGACTCCAGACTACTACAGATGCAAACTGGTAAAACTGAATCTTGGATCAAGGACTCCACAGATCTGATCAGTAAGCTAAAAAAGGTCAAGACTGAGGAAGGCGATATCCTGGTCAGTTTTGATGTAGTGTCCCTTTTTACAAATGTGCCTCTAGAAGACTCCATGACAATGCTCAGGGAGATCTATGAGGACGACATTTGCAAACTTTTTGAACACTGTCTCAAAACGGGATATTTTGCATTCCAGGGTGAACTTTTTGAGCAAGTGGAAGGAGTTGCGATGGGCAGTCCATTGTCGCCAGTACTTGCCAACTTTTTTATGGAGAAGTTTGAAGAAGTGGCACTCGACACAGCTTCAGCTGTTCCCAAGGTATGGTGGCGTTATGTTGACGATGTCTTCGCCATCTGGCCTCATGGAACAGAGAAACTGAATGAATTTCTGAATCATCTTAATTCACTCCACAGTAAAATCAAGTTCACAATGGAAGTAGAAAACGATGCGAAAGTCCTGCCTTTTCTAGATGTGGAGGTGATGCGAAAAGAAGATGGTAATCTAGGACACACTGTATATAGAAAACCAACGCACACAAATCGGTATCTACATGCCGATTCGCATCACCACCCAGCGCAGAAGAGAGGACTTATCCATACGTTGGTGACGCGAGCGACCAGAATATGTGAAGAAACTAAAATTGGAGCAGAACTTACAAAGCTGACCGATGCACTGGAACGCAACGGTTACCCAGCTAGTCAGACAAGGCAAATCATAAGAGCCAAATCTACACCAAATGAAGACAGAGCTAAACAAGAGTTAAAAGGCTGCGCTTTCCTGCCTTACGTTCACAATGTGACAGACAGAATCGCCAGGCTGTTGAGAAAAGATAGCATCAAGACTGTCTTCGGTGCCACAACTAAAATTCAAGACCTACTGAGGACTGCAAAGACTAAGTTTCCTCTGGAAGCAGATGGAGTGTATAAACTCAGCTGTTCCGGATGTGACAAGGTTTATGTAGGCCAAACAGAGAGGACGATCTCCAAAAGGATAGCAGAACACTTTCGTGCTTGCAAACTCGGCCACCCTGATAAATCGGCAATCGCTGAGCACTTAATCGAAACCGGCCATTACTTTGGATTTGTTCCTGAGGTCTTGGGAAGACCTTAAACATATAGAGCACGCCTAATTACGGAGGCAATTGAAATCTACAAAAATCGTTTTAATATTAATAGAGACGACGGAGCTAAGCTCAATAGCTCTTGGTATCCGGTGATTGACGGCTACACCAAAGCTAAACGCAAAAAACATGTCTAAGTATACAGTAAGGCCAGCTCGTGGTAAACCATTTTTTTGTGTTATAACTTTATATTGACTAAATTCGCTTTAACCAGTGTAATTCTAATTCTAGTAAAATTCATTTATATTAATAGAGCTAAAAAACCATGTCTAAGTATATAGTAATGCAAGCTCGTGGTAAACCATTTTGATTTATATTGACTAAATTCGCTTTAACCATTGTAATTCTATTTCTTAAATTCTTACCATCGTGATTTCTAATTTTAGAATTCATTAAGAGATGGAGCCACTTCGGTCGGCATCTCGCAAACGGACTTGCCCCTGACTAGCATAAATACCACGTTTTAATGAACTTTCTATTCCGTTCCGCGGCGACGACGCCACTGCTTATCACGATTATTTTGTACTGGTGAAAGTTAACAATTGTAATTTTTTTATTTTATTTTATTTTTTCCTAAATTCTTACCACTGTGATTTCTAATTTTAGATTTCATTAAGAGATGGAGCCACTTCCGTCGGCATCTCGCAAACGGACTTGCCCCTGGCTAGCATAAATACCACGTTTTAATGAACTTTCTACTCCGTTCCGCGGCGATGACGCCACTGCTTGTCACGAGTATTTTGTACTGGTGAAAGTTAGTGCTGCTGGCGACACGGTATCGCTTCGAAGTAAATAAGCACACACTTCACGACTAAAAATTACACATCTACCGGATCTGCCGGATCTGCCCTGATGATGGACACTGCAACGATGTCCGAAACGTTGGCTAAAGAAGGAGGTAGCGCAACACGGCACAACACCCCAAAAACATATAACGAAAATGCTTCTGGCCGTGAAAATCTTAAAACTTATCCAACTTAGAGTCCTTTAAAGCACTGACAGTGGCGACGAAGAAAAGTAAAATGAAAATGATAAAGAAATGAAATTGAAATGAAAATGATTATTTTTTTTTAATATTTATATTGAGGGATCAGTAGGATTTATAGGTTCAATTAGAAATGCCACAGAGCCGAACCCTCTGATATGAAAATATCTGGAGTCGGTGAATTATATTCCCATTTGGTCTCTAGTAGGTTGACATGTTGTTCTTATATTGTTTTGTATTTATAATACTTATATAATGCAATTGCTTAGCGTGGGTTGACTAGATGATCATTTGGGGAAGTGTGTGAAAGGGTTTAGTTTTTCCTGTGGGGAAAATTTAACCCGGACATTTAAATCTGGTGCGTAAAAAATGAAAATGAAAATGAAAATGAAATTATATAAATTACGAGTTTATCAGATGCATATTCAGGGGAGACCTGTAAAAAATACCTAATAATATGTACCTGGGTAAAACCGTATTACTCTAAAAAAGCATTATTACTTTTTCACCCCCACGCAATCGCCCCGTGTACAACTCCAAAACCAACGCAAGTCAGCAGAAACTTGTCGGTACATGTCTGCTCGCTGGCGAGAGAACAAATGTTTTAATTTTTTCTGAGTATTAATGTAATTTTTAAGGATATTGAATTGATTAATAGAGAAGTTATTATAATTTGCAGGTGAGTGAAATGTCAAACATTGTAAATAAATTTGACCTGTTTTTAGATATAACTTTTGGGTGATTATCGTAATATTTTTAACATTTGTGAAAGAATGTCTGTATTTTTTTCTCGGAGCACAACCGTATGGGGTAAAACCACCTAGATTTTGAACCTGAATATTTTCATTACAGATTTTTTTATTTGTTTACGCGTGTTACAAACAAGACTGGTAATTACCAAAGAAAAATTACCAGACAAGACTGGGATACAAAAAAATGAGTTCAGCAATTTTTAGTGTACTTGGAGGAGCGATGGGATACTTAAAAGCAGCAGAAACCTGCGGTGAAATCGCATAGCACACAGAGTGTAACTGTAAACATCACATTATGGCCTAGATACTATAAGTCGAACAGATACCTAGTGCACTCCCAAAATTTTACACGGGGATTAACGTACAGTAAAATCTCCGAAAAACCAAAACTCGAAAGACACTATACCATTATATTATTAATATTTGAATTTTTCATTTCTTATTATTTATTCGACCCTATAAAATTCCGATTTTCGGAATTACATAAAACTGGATTCTAAAAACAATATTTTAGACGATTCCTAATTATACGCTGCGAAACAAAATTTTGAAATTCCATTGGCGGTTATTCAACAATGCTCACAGCAGTCAATTAACCGATGTTTGTGGCCCATAATTCGAACGACAATGTTGGCTCTATCTATACACCTCAAAGTTATTTGTACACGACCAGAGGTGATCGGGAGAACTAAATAAAAAGTGACACGAAATAATGCAATAAAAAACCTAGTTGCCAGTCAGGTATTTTTTTAAAAATTTATATTTGATGACTCAAAGCCATTGACAAAATGGTTCACGTAATGAAACTGTAGTTATACTTAACCAGATAGTGGCGATATAGTGGCGTAGATTGGAAAATACACGCAAAGGTATCGTGAACAGTTTAATGGTGATCAGGTATTAATTAAAACGATTGACCTTCAATGACAAACTGCCCTTGCTTCGTACCTCTCAACGTGCACATCGCCGTAATTCAGTGTAACGTTATTGTCAGTTTTGGAAGGGTACAATGGAGAAATATTTACACAAGGTCCATCAGTCCCAAATAATAATTAACGGGGTTAGGTAATTCAACAGGCAGCTGTTGAACCCTCAAAAATTATTCACAGTTACTAAGAGAGTTTAATCTGTTCTGGGTAGTTACCTAATTTCCTAGAATTTTGTCTTCACCGAAACATCAATTAAATAATGCAATGTGAGTATGTTTTGCGATTCAAATATCTGAATATTCTTTGTTTAAATCCCAAATTCAGAAATTCGGTCTCTCAGAACAAATTCAAAGAATACGAAGTCAGATAGTTTAAAAAAGATAGAATACTGAATATTGTATGGCTCTCTCGATATAATAGGCAAAAGTGGCGACATCGGTTTCCTTCCAAATCTACATGAAGATACTTATATTGTGTGCTTTATCTACTCAATGCTCGTAATCTCAATAAACGAATTTAGCTTTAACCTCAAAATGTAACTTTCCGGGAATTTTTAAAAATATTTTTTTAATAATTTATTTTTCCCAATTTTACATTTTATATTTACATATTATGAAAATAATAAAAATAATGGGGACCCACTAAGGCGCAGCCTGTGCGTGGGTTAAACATATTTTATTTTAGTACCTAGAAAAAAACAAACAGTGGTATATAAAGCAAAAACACGATTAAAATTTGTTCAAACAGTTTGTACCAAAACTGTGTACAATAGTGTACATGGAAATAATAAGTGTATAATGTAAGTAATAATAGGTGTCCAGTGTAATAATAAGTGTAAAGTTTGTGAGAAACATAAACTGATATAAAATTAAATAAATAGAGTTTTTACACCTGCATGGTTCAGCCATATTTGTAACTCTTTTATGTAATGCGGAAGTTCAATTGCAACTTGAATATTTTTTGGTAAAAGATTGAAAGTGCGAGGACCAATAAAGCTACTGTGAGTTTGCATTTGTTTTGTTTGTGTTTGGGGGGCATAGAATACATTATTATTTCAAATGTTTTATTTCTATTGTACATAACTTTGATAATATAATTTTGAGTTGTTTGTAAAGGTTTTATAAAAGCATCAAGCGCACCACCCCATCCTATTATTCCGTACATGAGTGAAGATTACACCAGAGAATAATAAATCATTTTCAATATTCAGTAAATTATTTTAGATGTAAAGCTACAAAGGTATAAAGAATTATATCTTTATCTTTACATAATATAAAATGAAGTCGCTCCCGCAGTATGTGCACTTAGTTCATTTAAACTGCACAATGAATTTTCCTGCGGTTTTCACCAATAGATAGAGTGATTCGTGAGGAAGGTTTTAAGTTTTAATTTGTCAAGGTTTTGTGTAAATTGCACGCGCACAGCAACGTGTTCTCGGGTCTGCTAGTATTAAATAATATTTCGACAAATTATGACAGCGAAGTTGAATATCCATACCTGCTTATAACAGTTAATGATAAGTTTGTAATTTTGACGATATGTTGATAAATAGCAATAGAAAGGAAATCCAAAAAGCAATTAAATGTTTTGTGTATCATGGCTGAAAGTTGGGAAGCCATATTTGCTAAGTAATTATTATATTGTGTACTTTACAAAATTGTTAACCTCAAGTCAAATTGAGGTTCAAAATTTCAATTTGAACAATAACACCTAAATTAAAAAGGTAAAGAAACAATAAATAAATAAATACATAGGGGTTATCGTATCACATAACTTTGTTAAAACTAAAATATCACACGGATGGCATTTCTAAGGTGTCACCTACACTATAAAATACAATCATATTTTAATGAAAACGGGCACAATGGAAAGAAAACAATAATGTTGTGATCAAAACGATTTCCTACATATTTATTTAATAATTATTTGATAGTCACTTTAATATTATATATAAACGCTTATCAATCTTTGTTTTTTCATTAAGTTATTTTTAACAGATGTTTTTTTTTAAACCTTGAGGATATATATTTTTTGATTTTATCTATTGTTGAAAATGGTATGAACTAATGATACGATGAATGATAACATTTTGTTTGCTCTCTCAACACTTTATTGTTAATTCATATATTTTTATCACTTATAATTTTCTCCGTTTATCATTCTGTTTTTAAATTTTATTGTTTTGCTTTTACTTAACTGTTTGGTAATGACTGATATTTGCGTGTGTTATTTTTATTAAACTGTGAAATTATTAACCCCGATACAGGTGAACCCTAGTGGGGTTAATAATTACATGCTAAAAGAAAATGTATTTTAATTGTGAAGAGGCAATAAATAAATAAATAAATAAATAAATAAATAAATAAATAAATAAATAAATAAATAAATAAATAAATAAATAAATAAATAAATAAATAAATAAATAAATAAATAAATAAATAAATAAATAAATAAATAAATAAATAAATAAATAAATAAATAAATAAATAAATAAATAAATAAATAAATAAATAAATAAATAAATAAATAAATAAATAAATAAATAAATAAATAAATAAATAAATAAATAAATAAATAAATAAATAAATAAATAAATAAATAAATAAATAAATAAATAAATAAATAAATAAATAAATAAATAAATAAATAAATAAATAAATAAATAAATAAATAAATAAATAAATAAATAAATAAATAAATAAATAAATAAATAAATAAATAAATAAATAAATAAATAAATAAATAAATAAATAAATAAATAGATAAATAAATAAATAAATAAATAAATAAATAAATAAATAAATAAATAAATAAATAAATAAATAAATAAATAAATAAATAAATAAATAAATAAATAAATTAAATAAATAAATTGTTGAAGAGAGAGATTTGAAGTTTTTAATTACATCTATTCAGCGACCTTGAAGTGATTTTTATGAAAAACACCGCAATATCATCCAAATGTCACCATTGTTATTATTCGAATTTTTTTCTTATGTGAATGCATGTAAATCATCACTTCCCGACATCTGATCGAGGTGAAACTCGGCAGATAGACTCGTTGACGATGACAATGCTTTCTGTCAACTTTTGGAGGCCCTCACGCACACACACGCACGTATACACACGCACACACATGAAAAACACACGCACACCCACATACGCTCACATTTCTCTGAAATTAGCTAGTAGACGGACCAACAAATGGAGCTAATAGGTCGTGTTATTCGATGCTGATAATCGTGGTGGAAAGCCAAAACAGTTTCGCTACGTAAAAAAATAGGTGTAAAATAAAAAAAACCAAATATTAAAAAAAACTTGGTTTTTACTAGTTGTTTTTTTTTTTTTAATTTAGAACTAAAATTCCCAAGTTGAATCTTTTTTTTATTGGCATAAATATATAGGTTATGTATTTCTATGCATTTACGTCGAAAAATTTTTTGCTATATAATAGTATACTATATACATATATGGGATTTCAATGTTTTTTTCTCCTTGTCGCCTTCAGTATTAAAATTAATTTGGAACATTGAATAGAAACAACAAATTATTTATTATGCTTTAGAGCCATGTTTTGGGAAATTGGTCCGAAACACGTAATTCAAACATCTTACAGGCATTAAGTTGGCGCCATTAATATTTATTTTCTTGTTTGGGTTAATCATTGGAGCGATTTTGGTCGAAAATGGACAACTTTTATTTTTCTGGTATTGATTTCGGTCCAAAAATGAACCACATTTTCCTACCATTCGTAAAACATTTATCGTAATTATTTAAAACATTTCCTTGGCCAGCCATTTATTTTAAAATGAAGCTATTAAAATGCTTTATCTATTATGACCAAGGATGTCGCAAATCAGATCTTTGTAGACTATTTTAGAACTATGTTAAAAATACATTTTTAAAATACTTTTTCCCGCCGAATTTTAGCTGTACGGATAAAATTGAGTCCCTTTTCCATAGATATGCACCTTTCATTATCAAGTATACCACAAACAACATACAGAAATCGAAAATATTCTATGTTGACTCGAATAAGTATCCCTCACGGCAGTTTCAAGTAAAAAACACAGGATTCGCGCATTTATAAATGTTACGATTTTTTTTTATTTTTTTTATAAATCCGACAAAAATGAGATAAACGGTAAAATGCAGGATTATTCATTGGCTTCAAAGCACTATAATAAGTTTTTATGTCTCCATGTTAAAATTCTAAGAAATCTGTTGGCAAAATATTTAAAAAATGACCTTCTGGGAAACCTCGAGCGATCGAGGCAATTTATTTATTTCGCGGGAGCGCTCCAGTGGTTGAGCTAAACACATGTAAATTAATGGGCATTAGTATATTTAGTTCACCAGACTACCGGTGTTTTAGAATAAGCTATATCAGTGTGGAGTACCGGAGGACTCCAATTTACAATTTGAGTATATTTCCTTTCAAACTATATTTTTTAATAAGAATCCTATGGAATTAATAAATCGTCATTTAAAAACGATTAAAACCGTCAGACAAAAAATGTACATCCAGCCTTTCGACTTTAAGGTTTTTTTTACATTTCTTTATTCATTGCTTTATAAATTACATAATTCAAAGATTTTCAACCACCATGCTAGGCACACGTGTTGTGGTGGTCGATGTTTTTATTTGAGTTTTATTAGAACGCATTTTTTCGCTGAATAAACTCAGGATATGGGTTTAAAGTAATAGAAATGAGACTAAACTATACTAACAAGCACATTAAATATTTTGAAAAAAAAATATCATAGGATCTGACACAAACAGTTGTAAGGAGATTGCATATATAATTGCCCTCCTCCCTAAGAGTTTACATTTATGACTTGTTCACATTGGTAGAATACTTTAGTCAAGTAGCGAGTAACTTGCAACTTGACTCACCGAAAAGCGTTCGCATTACTTTCAAGTAGCTTACATTAGTACCCGCCGCCCATTGCTTGATGACGGGCAGCTACATAACGAAGTAAATACGCTAATTAAGCTTACTTTATTGCTTATTTTAGAAGAGGTGGAAGAATAAATTAGTAAGATGAAAATAAATAAATTATGGACACAAAAAGAGATTAATAACATATATTTCAATCGTAAATACTACATTTCCTACCAACCTAGTAGATAGGTATCATTGACGGAGTAAAGAGAGACTTGAGAAAAAAATACGTGATTTTTATTTATTGTTATTACGTTTATTTTGTAGAACTCCATTTAGGTATAATAATTACGATTACGATTTTTGTAGAACTCCATTTATAATAAAAATTACCCACTAATAATAATTACGAAGCAGAAGCAGAACTTGTTTATAAAAAACTATTTTTATACATTGAATAATAATCTTATTAAATATATAAAATAAATAAACTATTAAAATACGTGATTTTATTTGGTTTTCATTTTCGCTCCACACAGGAGGCCCTGTAGAAAATAATTCCTCTCAGGGCCTATGTCATCTTCGGGGATGCTGTGTGGGGGTCTTTTTTGGAAAGGAAGGAGAGGAAATTCTGGGAAGGAAAAATATTTGAGGGGTGAGTAATAAAATAACCTGTGGGTCAGTGTGTCCAGTGGTGACGGACGAATGAATCCATTCATCCCACTGCGATGCAACGTGATGTTCCGAGAGAGTCCTACTGGAGAAGTCCAAAGGTCTCGCTCAATTAGTCTTTCCCGATTCGGGCTGCCACGCAGAAGGGGGGCAGACGCATTCGCCGCCAAGACCCGGGCAAACCTCGCCCCATGAATCCGGGTACCCCTGATAAATCACCACATGTAGCAAACCCTTTGAGCTAAGGCAGAGGTGTTGGTTATTCAATAAATGGTTCCCGGGCGGCGGTACCCAAACCCACCTCATAAATAGACTTGCAAGTGGATGGAAGAAGAATTAGGGGATGCAGTGAAGTTAGACAAATAGTCCAAATAAAAGAGGTGAGGGTGTGTGTGTGTGTGTGTGGATCAGAAGAAAATATTACGTTAGGACAAATTTTCAAAAAACGATCTGTAATGAAATCAACGTAGGTAATAACATCAATTTGTCAAATATTGAAAAGATCTCGTGTAATTCGGCCATCATTTCAAGTTATATTTTTTGAAAGAAGTAATTATCTACCTAAATGTTTTATAGCAAAAACTAATGTCAGTGTAATAATGAAAAAACAGCTACTGATTTAATGAATAAGCCTTCTTAAAATATTTGCATAGTTTTTTCGACAACTCGTTTCATGGCCGCTTTTAATTAAAATTACGGCTCATGATATTTATTTTTCCTTTATCAATTTCGCAAATTTGAAAACATTCCCTTTAGTAATATTTTTAAACACCTACCTAATTGAACATAATAATTTTAGTTGTTGGTGCGTTGGTAAGTTGGTAAGTAATGTGAAATATTCCTGCGCTAAGCATAAACTTACTCAAGTACTGTTAAGAAATTAAAGTTGATATTTAGTTGAGCAAGGGTTGAAATGTTTCTCCGCTTTTAACAAAGAGGTCAGGCATAGTTGTGGTTCGAGGATTTACACATAGATGTCAGGGTTGGCTATAGTCTTCCCTCCCAAATGGACCCTGTTGTAAATTTATAAATAGGATGAATTCATTATTTTCTACCTCTTTCTGCATTAGTTTGCCTTTAAAAGGAAACGTTAGATTATCAGTCCGTTGGGGGGATTTAATAATTTATTTGGATTGGAATTGTTGTACATTATTGCCAATAAATTAATTTTGTATCTACCTTGAATTCCTTGTTGAAGTTTTTGAAGACCTAAAAACTTACATTATTTGATTAATCGAATCAAAACCCTAACATTTGGTCCTTCGAGCCGGATTAACGATTGAATCGCGAGTGATAAAAGAACCAGCATCTTCAACATTCATCAAGAGAGATCTTCAGAGAAAAGGGCAAGTGACCAATTCCCATTCCTATATACCTTATTTTCCCAGGCAGGAGAGCATGATTGATGGAGTACATAACCGTATTTCTTTGTTTGTTTTAAATTTATTTAAAAAAAACGGGCTGATTATTGCTGTGGTGTTAAATTGATTTCATACCCAACAGCAACATTGTAGTAATCGATAAAAATTGTTACATCAATGTAAAAAGAAGTTTTAGAATACTGAGAAAGTATTTTAAACTTCATAAATGATTAATTACGAATGATTATTTGAAAATCCGTAAGTTAAAAATTCGAATTTTACCGCGAGGCGGTTGTTTAAACGCAGCCGTTTTAACGCATGCGCGGTAGGAACAAATAACAAATAATATTATTCTTAATTTTGACAGCTAACGGGCTGTGGCATTTTGCGAGATAAGATTCATTTCATGGTTAAAATTCATTGTTTATCGGTTAATAAGTAAAATTCTGTGATCAAGGGCAGTGCACGTGTAGTGATTAATTACAAGTGATTATAATTTAACGTTTGTGTTCTGTGAGTACCTTATTTTTGATATTTAAAAAATGGATCTCAAAACATTAGTGGCCCAGAGGGGAATCTGTAAAGCTAAATTAACTCGATCAACGAATACATCCAAGGAAATAATTTGTCGCAATCTGAAATTGAAGTCAGGTTAAAGAAACTCGAACCAATTTTAGATTCTTTCGATATAATCCAAGATCAAATTGAAGCGCTTTCAGCGGACGAATTGGCTAAACCATTGGAAAGGCAAGCATTTGAAAATTCCTACTATAGTCTTGTTGCCAAGGCTAAAGATAAATTGTTAATTAAGGTTCCGAATGCAATTTCACACAATATTAGATTGCCTATTTTAGAGTTGCCTAAATTCGACGGCTCCTATGAAAAGTGGTTAAATTTTAGAGATACTTTTGTAGCTCTGGTTGAAAATAACCCATCCTTAGAAATTATTCAAAAGTTGTATTATCTGCGATCATGCCTGGAAGGTGACGCGGCTAAATTATTGATATCATTGCCAAATCACCAAGACAATTATTACACGGCCTGGGAAATGTTGACCAGCCGATACCAAAATACAAAATTTATTATACATAAGCACGTGGAAGCATTATTCAAATTGCCTGAAATAAAATTTGAAAATTCCACAGCATTAAGGAATCTTATTGATGAATCCGAATTACATTTAAAATCGTTGAATAATTTAAATATACCCACCGAAAATTGGGATATTATTTTAATATATTTATTGTCACATAAACTAGATAGCGAAACTCGAAATCATTGGGAAACATTTGCAACCAAAGATAACCTACCTACATATAAGGAGTTTATAAAATATTTATCAGATCGCGTCCAGATTTTAGAATTTGCCGGGATTACTGAAGCAAAGGTTAATCAAAATAAAACATTCCCTGTCAAGTACAGAAAGGAAGCTATGATTTCATTAACGCCGCAAATGATAAAATGTATTATTTGCAAAGGCGATCATAGGATTTATAATTGTAAAAAATTCTTAATATTAAATGCTAAGGATCGAATTATAAAGATACGTCATTTAGGTGCTTGCTTGAAATGTTTGTGCCTAGGTCATAAACTAAAGGAATGTAAAAGTAAATACAACTGTCGAATATGCGAAAATAATTCGCACAATACATTGTTACATTTAAAAAAGGAAATAGATAATTCATCTCATAATAAGTCTCCTCAGAATAATGATACACAATCAACATCAAATAATGAAGTTTTAGTTACCAATCATTCAGCGAAGGTATCTAATAATTTTATTTTGTTATCTACGGCCGTTATTAAAGTGTTGAATAATAATGGAAACTTAATTAAGGCAAGAGTATTATTGGATAGCGGAGCGCAGTCTAATTTTATCTCAGAGAAATTCGAAGCTAGGTTGCAATTAAAACCCAAAAGTGCAAACATACCGATTACCGGAATACAAAACAGAATATTGAATATTAAGAAAAGTGTAAATTTAAGGATTTTTTCAAGCTATTCACCTTATGAAAGAGACATAGAATGTCTCGTTTTGAAGGAAATAACGAGTAATCTGCCGCAAATTTCTTTTCAGAAAAAGGATGCTAGCGTACCTGATGGTCTACAGTTAGCGGATCCTACCTTCTACGAAACAGGCTCCATAGATATGCTACTCGGAGCGGAAATCTTTTGGGAAATTTTGAAACAAGATCAACTACGAAATGGAGACTCAGGACCTGTACTGCAGAGAACGGAATTCGGGTGGCTGGTGTCAGGACCTATCGTCACAACAAAAACAAAAAGGCCAGTAAAATCTTGTCACCTATCATTAAATATATTACATAAACAAATGGAAAACTTCTGGAAATTAGAAGAATTCCCGCCGGTGAAGCACCGGAGCCATGAGGAGCGAGCGTGCGAGGAAATGTTCAAGGACACGCATAAAAGAAATGACGAAGGTCGTTTTATGGTAAGCTTACCGCAGCGCCCCTGTGTTAAACAGTTAGGCGAAACACTGCCTATGGCAGAAAAGAGACTTTGCAATTTGCAAAGAAAATTTTCTTCAAATCCTGACCTGATGAAAAAATATAAAGAATTTATGCAGGAATACATAGACTTGGGTCATATGACCCGGTGCGAGGCACCTTCTAATGAAAAAAATTATTATTATTTACCACATCATGCAGTAATAAAAGAATCAAGCACTACCACGAAGACTCGAGTAGTATTTGACGGTTCTGCAAAATCATCCACTGGTATATCCTTAAACGATGCGCTCATGATAGGACCTGTTTTACAGAAAGATTTAGCTGCACAATTGATATGTTTCAGAAAGCACCAGTACGTGATAACAGCAGACATAGAGAAAATGTACAGACAGATATTGGTGCGACCCGAAGACAGGGATCTACAGCGTATAATATGGAAAAATTTCCCGGAGGAGGAAATTCAGCATTATCAACTTAACACCGTTACCTACGGTCTGGGGCCGTCTTCATTTTTGGCAACTAGATGCCTTGAGCAGTTGGGAAATGAAAATATGTCATCAAATCACAAGGTCAGTCAGATTATAAAGAATAATTTTTACATGGATGATTTGCTTACTGGTGATGAAACAGAAGAAAGCTGTTTATTAATTAAAGAGCAATTAATATCTATCATGGCATCCGCTGGAATGAACTTGAGAAAATGGCGATCAAATTTGCCCTCATTATGTTCAAAGCAAGAAAGCATGTCGGATATGATTATTAGTACAGATTCAAATGACAGCAAAATATTAGGCTTGTCATGGAATAACCAACAGGATAATTTCTTATACACGGTGAAGTTAATAAAAAATCCAATTGTTAGCAAACGACAAATGCTATCAAGCATTGCGTCCATATTTGACCCTTTAGGATTAATAGGTCCTGTCACTGTTGTTGCTAAATTGTTGATGCAAAAATTGTGGCAGACGAAGGTTCAGTGGGATGAGCCTATTCCACATGACATGTTGAAGACATGGGAAGCTTATATGAGTGAACTGCCTCAATTAAATAATTTAAGAATAGGTAGAAAGATTCAATGTCAAGATCATGTAAATTTACAGCTACATGGATTTTGTGATGCCTCAGAGAAGGCATATTCGGCCTGTGTCTACCTGATATCTACTGATAAATTGGGTAAGAGATACTCCAATTTGATAATGTCCAAGTCACGGGTAGCACCTTTGAAAAGCGTGTCTCTACCCAAATTAGAATTATGTGGAGCTGTATTATTGACAAAGTTAGTGAATTATATTAAAGAAGCCATATGTACACCGGATATACATACAACATACTGGTGCGATTCTCAAATAGTACTGTGCTGGGTCAGGGAGCAGCCTGCAAGATGGAACACTTTCGTTGCGAATCGGGTGGCGGAAATCCAGGAAACCAGTCAGCCGGAGCAATGGAAACATGTAAGGTCGGAAGACAATGCAGCAGATGTGCTCTCCAGAGGAACCGGTGTTTCACAATTGTTAATTTCCAGCATTTGGTGGCATGGTCCAGCTTGGCTGATACTGGATTCAGCGTGCTGGCCGAATGCCGACACATTTTGTATTGATCCACCAGAGATCAAGACAAGCTCGGTTCTGTTGTCTGCAGTGAAACAGGACTGGGACATTTTTAATAGATATTCTAGTTTTTCCAAATTACAAAGAGTAACGGCATACATTATTAGATTTCAGTTTAATTGTAAAAACCCTTTGCAGCGCCGCTATGGTAAATTAACAGTTAGTGAGTTGGAAAATTCAGTAAATAAATTAATATCTCGGGCGCAATCATACTGTTTCAGCGTCGAAATTCGAGCTTTAAATAATGGCAGTAATATACCTAGAAATAGTTTTTTAAAATCATTAGATCCTTTTATTGAAAGGGATCTAATTCGAGTGGGGGGAAGACTCTCCAAAGGTAAAATGGTAGATGAAAACCAGCAGCACCCAATTATATTACCTTCACATCATAAAATAACAGAGCTAATTGTAAGACACTATCATTACTTGAACTTACACTCGGGAACGCAGTCATTATTGGCGTTGATTAGAATGAAATTTTGGCCGATTAAGGGAAAGAATGTAGTAAAAAGGATAATTAAAAAATGTATAATTTGTTATAGATGCAATCCCAAACCAGAACAGCAGTTGATGGCCGACCTACCAGCTGAAAGAATAACTGAATGCCGGGCATTTCAAAATACGGCAGTCGATTATTCCGGTCCAATACTGATAAAATCGGGTATTCACAGAAAAACCCATAGCGTTAAATCATATATTTGCTTATTTGTATGCATGGCATCTAAGGCAGTGCACTTAGAAGTTGTGCTGTCTTTGAGCGCAGAAAGTTTTTTAAACGCTTTGAAACGATTTATCTCGCGTCGTGGTAGACCAAGTAAAATGTTCTCAGACAATGCAACCAATTTTAAAGCGGCTAATAATGAATTAAAGGAAATTTATAATTTTTTAAATATGTCCAATGATAAAATTGATAAATATTTATCCACATTAGGTATTCAGTGGAGATTTATACCGCCTCGTGCCCCGAACTTTGGGGGGCTATGGGAAGCCGGGATAAAATCAGTTAAACATCACTTAAAAAGAATAACAAGTATCGCTTCATTAACGTACGAAGAAATTAGTACGGTGTTATGTCAAATTGAATCTTGCTTAAACTCCAGGCCACTGACTCCCTTATCAAATGACCCTTATGACCTTAATCCCTTGACCCCTGGTCACTTTCTCATAGGAACTAGTATGGCAGCGATTCCAGAGCAAAATTTGGAACATATCACGTTCAATCGATTAAATAATTACCAAAAACTAATACAAATTGTTCAAATGTTTTGGTCGAGGTGGCGGAAGGAGTACCTGGCAGAGCTACAAACCAGGAACAAATGGACTAACAGGAGTCAAGGACAGTTACAGCCTGGCGACATGGTAATACTGAAGGAGGACAACGTCCCTTCTTGCTACTGGAGGCTGGGACGGGTGAGCGCCGTACATCCTGGCGCTGATGGACGAGTTCGCGTGGCGACCATCATCACTTCGAAGGGCATAATCCAGAGGGCCATTTCAAAATTATGTCTGCTACCAATAGAAGACAACGGACCCGACGCAAATGATGTTCATACAAAAACTGATGAAGAAAATAATTGAAGGTTCCACAAGAAAAAACTCGACGCAGAAATCTAATAAACTTCCCGCAAGTAAAACCAAGTGGCAGTGAAAATTTATTTTCTAAAAAAGTTATTTTAAAAAAAAAAAACAATGTTTCAAGATATAAATCAAGATTTAAATAATTAATTTAAAGCAAAACTACAAATTTAATTTAAATCAAAAACAGCAAGAGGCTTAAAATTCAAATTTAAATATCAATTTTTCTACACACTTCAAGATTCAAGATGGAACCATATCCGAACATTCAAACCTAGAAGGAAGACCAAGGAGCTTCGCACGTCAAGATCTCAAGATTGCTATTTATTTATTTTTTATTGTTAAAATTATAAATTTTTGTTTTTAAATGAAGTTATAATGTTTATTAATAATTAGATTATTATTAATAGTTCTTAGAAATAGGATAGTTTTTATTTGGAAATTTTTATGGTTTAGTTAAAGTTAAATTATTATTATTTTTTGTTTCTTCCAAATTGATTTTAGCATATGTTTATATTTAGGTGTTTGATTTTTTAACCTTATTTTGTTTTGATATTTTAGAAAAAGTGACCTCCGTTCCCTTTTTCGGGGGGAGTATATGTTAAGAAATTAAAGTTGATATTTAGTTGAGCAAGGGTTGAAATGTTTCTCCGCTTTTAACAAAGAGGTCAGGCATAGTTGTGGTTCGAGGATTTACACATAGATGTCAGGGTTGGCTATAGTCTTCCCTCCCAAATGGACCCTGTTGTAAATTTATAAATAGGATGAATTCATTATTTTCTACCTCTTTCTGCATTAGTTTGCCTTTAAAAGGAAACGTTAGATTATCAGTCCGTTGGGGGGATTTAATAATTTATTTGGATTGGAATTGTTGTACATTATTGCCAATAAATTAATTTTGTATCTACCTTGAATTCCTTGTTGAAGTTTTTGAAGACCTAAAAACTTACATTATTTGATTAATCGAATCAAAACCCTAACAAGTACAAAGAACTTTTAATTTAAAATTGGAACTAGGGTAGAGTGGGGATGGTTGAAACACTTTTACTTTAACTATTTGTAGTAATATTTCGTTTGTATTTATGGATAAGATGTTTATACTAGATGTTCTATGATCTATCTAGTTATCAAATTAAATTTATTGGATGGCCACAACTCGTACAGGTAAGCAGCAATAACAACTTAAAGACGATGGGGAAATCTGTTTCAATTATCCCCATAGTGTGGACGATTGAAACAGTATGTGGGGATAATTGAAACACTCTAAATATCTTTGGAATAATTGGAGTAATTTTAATCTATGTTAAGCCTTTTCATTATTATAACAGTACTCAATGAGATCATGAATAGTGATTAAAAATATTAAGAGTATTTTAAAAACTACAAACATAAATGTCTTGAAATAAAACAACTTTAAATATATTTTTTATTATTTGTGTTTTAGAGCTCTTAGTTATATTAACTATGAGTATTTGGCATAATCAACATAGTTTTACTGCGATATTATCGTGGAGCAGAATAGAACGGTATAAAAAATAAGTTTTTTGCTTTCATACAAAAGTGCTTGTTTCAACCATCACACTGTTTCAATCATAACTATGTAGAATTTACCTCTGAATTGAGAGCATTTTTTCTGTGTAAAATTCAACAATTAAGAAGTCGAAAAAATAGAAAATAATTGAATTTGTGGTTTGCGATGTGACATCATTATACAAAATAGGGCAATATTTTAGACCAAAAAACTTTATATAATCGGTTAAGGGGCATTAAAATCTATTAAACAAGTAAATAGTAGATATCTAATAAAAGAAAAGAAAAATCTGAGTATGCAATTCACATGCGGTAGAAGTGAAACATACAGAAATCTAAATTAGACAAGAGTGGAGAGACTACGAAGCACTTTTTTTATCAATGTGAAGGATGATTTTTTTCAGATTTTCGTCGGATTCCAGTGCACCTTTTCCTACATATTTAGTCATCTTACTCGTATTTGTGGTTTCTTCTTCAGAGTCGTTAGATGTAGTTTTCTCTAGCCTATTCATATTGGAATGGTTTGAAGAATATTGATTATACAAAAACCTAATTTAATTTAATTTTTGCTAAAAAGCTATATGATGGAGCGTACACAGAGCGTTCAAATTAATAAGCGAAAAAGCGAACCTCTCCTAATCAACCATGGCGTACCGCAAGGAAGCGTACTAGGACCAATATTGTTTTTGATATACATAAATGATATCTGTAACCTAGAAACAAGAGGAAAAATTATTAGTTTTGCTGATGACACAGTAATTTTATTTAACGAAAAAGATTGGATAAATACTTACAAAGAAGCGGAACACGGGCTTAGTCTCTTGCAAACCTGGCTTAAAAGAAATTCCCTCACGCTTAATGTTAATAAAAAAAAATATCTTACATTTTCTATAACAGCCAGAGGGCAGCCGCCGGAGGACTTAAATCTCAAATTACACACATGCCAAGGAATTTATCAACAAAATCAAGGCTTATCATGCCTCTGTCCCACTATAGCACACTCCAAAAGCATCAAATATCTTGGAATTGAAATTGATGATAATCTCCGATGGAACTCACAAATTGACGTAATTACAAAAAAACTAACCAGGTATATATACTTCTTTAGAAACATTCGTAATATCCTCAACGTAAACGATATTAAAAAAGTATACTATGCTTTGTGTCAATCACAAATAGAGTACGGTATAACTGGATGGGGGTCTGCCTTGAGCACTCACACAGAGCGACTCAATATAGCCCAAAAAGGAGTACTAAAGACAATACTGAAAGTTCCGCTTAGAACTCCGACGGAAGAAATATTTAACAACTTTCAAGTCTTCAATGTACAGAAACTTTATTCAAAAAATATTTTATTTAAACTGAAAAAAAAACATATATGAATACTCCACTACCCAACATAAATACTCAACCAGGGCAGTAAGCAATAACATCCTGGTTACTCCCAGTTTGAACACATCTTTTGGACAGAGAAATAATAAATTCCATGCTATGAAATTATACAATGCTCTACCAGATCAAATCAAAAATATAAAGGAAATTAACATATTTAAAACAAAAGTAAAAACATGGCTGAGAGATCAAAGTGATAATAAAATTACAAACATCATGAATCCGATATAAAGTCGCGGGATCGAATACCGGCGTGGCAAATAAATTTTATTTGATTAATTTGTGTTATTTCACAATTTATTAATTAAAAATAATATATAGTATATTTGCGGCACGTTCCAGAGTGGAAGATACTCTCAGTATCGCCCTGGTGTAAGACCACCATTCAGAATTGAAACGTTGCTTGAAATGGCGTTAGCCGTGTTTGGTGACCAGATCTGAATAACCAGGTACTTCCCCACCTCCCTCTTCCCCATCTCCTTCCCTTCCCCATTACCTTCAGCCCCAAACATAACCCAATTGGGGATGCCATAGTCCCATTGGCTCCACACGGGAGCTCTTGGGACTCTCGTGCGATATACATGTAAAAAATATATATATCTTCAAGATCACAGAAGTACATCTAGTGGGAAGACTCAATGATTTGAATTTCTGACATATGGGGATGCCATAGTCCCACGGCTCCAGACGGGATCAGTTGGGACTCTTGTGCTGTATACATGAAAAAAAAATATATTCAAGATCACAGAAGTACGTCTAGTGCGAAGACTTAATGATTTGAATTTCTGACCTTTTTTTCATTTTAACTTTAAATTTTTCTCTCGGTGTGGACGATTGAAACATGGTTATGGTTGAAACGTTGCAAACGCTGCAATTTCTACTTCAAAGTCAAAAATTACCCTGATAAATAGACATTTACGACACGCAAATGCATTATAAATACTCTAAAATAGATAAAGAAGAGAATGTAATAAAACATTTCGTCAAGCTGCGAGAGTAAAATGAGTTATAATATAAACAAAAATGTCGTAAATATTTACTTTTTAGTGCGAAATCCAATAATGTCCCCTACGCACGATTGAGTCACTCGCCGGCTAGTGCGCTTTTGTAGAAACCTCCCAACAGACCTGACGGAGTTGCGAGTGTTGTATCACACTCTTAGGTATTATAGTTTTCGAGTAAATTGAGATGTTTCAATCATAACTTGTTTCAATCGTCCCCAGTCTACCCTACTTATCGAATTAGACAAGCGGTAAAGTAGGTAATAAAATATGTTTCTCGTCGAGACCCATGCCTTTACGCCTTATTTTCTTCAAAAATACTCTAAATACGGCATCCCTTAAGATGACATAGGCCTGAGGAACATTTATTTATTTATTTATTTATTTATTCATTTCTTTACATGGTACCTAGGTCTAATGTTTACAATTCAGTTTGTAACCTCACTAGGTCAAGCCTGTGTTGAGGTTAACAACTCTACAACTTAATAAAATAACACAAAAATAATACAGTTATTGAAGAACAATATTGTTGCATGTTTCTTACAGATTATGATTAATACCTGATAAGCTGAAGGCGATAGTACATTACAATGTTAACATGTAGGGTGACCATAATGTTGCGATTTGATTTTTAGAAATATTTTTTTTTTATTTTAAAAGAATTAAGATGAGAAATATATATATATATATAACTAATATATTATGTTATTAATTTGGAAGAGAAAGATGGTAAAACAGTTAAGACAAAATAATATGAATTTAATTTAGAAACGATAAATTAGAGAAAAACAATTTGCAATCCTCGGCTAACATAAATAATTTAACAGTCTTTTTAAAAATGCTCAAGGAATTAGATGACTTTATATGTTCTGGAAGGCTATTAAATATGAGTGGAGCTTGATAAAAATAATTTCTTTGACCAAAAGAAGATTTAGTTTGAATTGCCATAAAATTCAGACCAGAGCCAATTCTCGTAGTACGAATTTGCTGTGTTCTTTCTGCAATATTAATATTATTAAAAAATCTACAAAGCGTTTGTGTAATATATAACTGTTTTACGTTTATTACATTACATTCCTTAAAAAGTAAATGAGTTGGATATTCAATTTTTTTCTTGAACATAACTTTAAGAATCATTTTTTGGGCAATATTAAGTGGTTCTATATAAGTCTTTGCGCAGGATCCCCAGCACACTATATTATAAGAAAGCAGAGACTGGATTATTGCAAAATAAACAGTTTTTAATTTTTCTTTGTCTAGTATATGTCTCAGTTCTTTAAAGATATAGGTAAGTCTCCTAGTATTATTTACTAACATATTAACATGATCATTCCATCTCAAGAATTTATCTATTTTTACACCAAGGTATTTGATGCTGACTACATTTTCTAAAGGGTTGCAGTTACATGTTTGAAAACAATTGTGAATAATCAAGTTGTGAGTTTCGGAAGGCTGACTTTTACTTGAAATGCTAAAAGTGATAAATTTGGTTTTTTGTGCATTCAAAGTTAATATATTATTGTTTAACCAACTATTTACCACTCTTAAACCTATATTACTTTTGTTGAAAGTTTCATTCCAAGTTTTACCCTCAAATATTAAGGCAGTGTCATCTGCAAAACTAACAATGTTACCAGGAATATTCAGACTACATAAATCATTTATATAAATAAGAAACAATATTGGCCCAAGCACACTACCTTGCGGGACTCCAAAGGAGATTGATTTACCCTCGCTTAACATCTTATTTATTTCCACTTGTTGTGTTCTGTCACTAAGATAAATCTGAACCAGCCCATTGCTGTATTATTAATGCCTAAAGATGATAATTTTTTAAGTAGCAATTCGTGGGAAACAGTGTCAAATGCTTTTGATAAATCCAAGAACACCGCTATGGCTTTGTTGCCATAGTCCAGCGCTCTTGTAACTTTGGTCAATACCTTTAAAACAGCATCACTCGTACCTTTATTTGCTCTGAAACCGAATTGATTGTCGGAGAGTAATTTGTATTTTTCTAAGAATGAAACTAATCTTGACTTGGCCAATCTTTCTATCAATTTTGAGAGAGTATTGAGCAAAGATATGGGTCTGTAATTGTTAACCTCTAGGTGATCCCCACCTTTGAAAAGAGGTACAACCTTAGCATTCTTACAATGAGTAGGAAATATGCCACTCTTAAAACTAAGGTTAACAATGTGAGATATGGGACCAGCCAATACAGAAACATGCTGCTTGTATACCATGATACTTAAACCATCAATACCACAGGAAAAAGACACTTTTAATTCATTTATAACTTTTGAAACTTCATAAATGCTAGTAGTTTTAAATTCAAAGCTCTCTCCTGAAAATTGAGTACAAGGTATAAAATTGTTAACAAGACACATTTCGGTAGTTTTATTTTCACTGCACAATTGTTTTGCGAATCTAGGACCAATATCACTGAAGAAGCT
This sequence comes from Limnephilus marmoratus, assembly GCA_917880885.1. Lineage (NCBI taxonomy): Eukaryota > Metazoa > Arthropoda > Insecta > Trichoptera > Limnephilidae > Limnephilus > Limnephilus marmoratus. The sequence continues at coordinate 813,670 of OU862918.1, read as the reverse complement.
ATTTACGTGATTAGTGATTATGTTTGGATTCTCTTCCATTGAGATGATATTGTTATTGATTTTTAATTTTTTTATAGACACTTGCTCCTTTTGTATATTTACAGCCTCCTTTATAATCTTCCACTGTTGCTTGGTATTTCCATTGACGTTATCCAGTTTCCTTTTGTAATATGCTTGCTTTATATATTTTATAATTTTTGTACACCAGTTTCTATATCTTTTGTAATAATCCAGCAGTTGAATATTATTTGAATCTGCTCGACATTTGTTGTGTAATTTGTCTCGGGTTCTGAGACATTTAATAATTCCATTATTTATCCAAGGTTTTAAATATTTCATGTTATGCTTTACACTTTGTACAGACGAACAACTTTCCACATGCATTTTTAAACATTTTATGAAATTTTCAGTAGCTAAATTAATATCTTGCGATGACAGTACTGACTGCCATGATTCTTTCTTTAATTTGACTTTCCAATGATTGTTATCAATGACGGTTTTCAAGTTTTCATTATCTTTTGCTATTTTATTTAGTGTAAAGCTCATAAATCTCAGCAATATCACATCATGATCTGTTATGTCAGTAGTGAAGACAGCTCCCTGTGGTTCAAATTTAGATTTTACCATAATATGATCGATGCAGCTTGAAATAGTAGAAGAAACTCTGGTAGGTGAAATTATGATTGGCTTCAAGCCATGAAAAGCCAAAAGAGAGAGGTATTTTTGAGTTTTCATATCGCTCAAATCCAAAGTATTAATATTTATGTCGCCACATAAAATGATCTCCTTATTTTGTATAGATGTAGAGTCAAGCAGTGCATTCAGTGATTCAAGGAAATTATCTTTATGAACCAGGGACGGAGATCTATAAACAGCTATTACACACAAGGTACTCGATATCTGCATTTTTAAGCAGTTTGCTCCAGGGAAAACAACTTCCTCAACAGTCACGGTAACATTTTGTTTTACATAGGCAACTACACCATCATTTTGCAAATAGTTATTATTTGTGTTGTAAACTGCGTATCCGGGGATGTTAGGTATATTGGTAAAATTTTTCAGCCAAGCTTCTGTAAAAACAAGTACCTCAGGACGATGCTCAATACTATCCAGCATGGTTATGGTTTCATCAAAGTTTTTCTTTATACTTCTAACATTCAAACAAAGTAAAGAAAATTTGGAATGTTTTAAAAAGTTTTTGCAAGTTAAGGAATCTTAAATTAGATTCTGTATTATCAATCCAGTCAATGTATTTTCCAAATCCATTTTTTAATGATGAAAATATTTTTCGGTGCCTTTCACTATTAAACTTCTATTATAATCTATTGAGGTCATCTTCGTGTTTGATTTCCCTGATTTTCTTGCCTTCTTCTTCTTTCATTAGAATTGCTCCATTTTTGTACCAAATATAATTATATTTTAATTCTTTTCCCTTTGTTTTGGCTTTCCAAAGTAGTTCCTTGTAGTAAGGAGATAATGACTCTCCTAGGAATATAATGTTTTCACGATTAGAAATTACCTTCTTATTTGCTAATAATTTTAGTCTGGTTTCCGGGTTTCTCATTTTTAGGATAATTTTTTTTGGATGTCCTGGTCTTCTGTCATATTGTCTAATTGCCGAGGCAATATCCTCTGAATTTATTTTGATATTAGCACTTTCTATTAGTTTTAGAGCGGTTATTTTGGGATGTTCTTCAGTCTTTTCCTCAATGCCTGTAATTTCAATACAGTCATCAAGGTTTGACTGTTCTACGTAAGCCACTCTGGTTTCCAGATTCTTAATATTTTTACTTTTAATTGCCAAATCATTTTTTAGACGTTCAACTTCTCCTTTAACCTCACTCATGGAGTCTAAGCGGGTAATGATATCGTCATATTTTTGACCAATAAATTCGGTTGTTTTTTGAAATTCTAACAATTTTTTTGTCAATGTTTTCGAGAATTTGGGTTTTTGTTTTCTCTAATTTTACATCTATGTAAGACGCAAATTTTGAAAAGCCATCTTCTTCTGTGCTAATGTCTTCAGGTAGTGTATTCATTTTGTTTTTGGATCTTGTGGTTGTGTATAAATTTTCTTGTTGTAGGGAGCCGGTTTTTTTGCTTGAACTCATGGTCACACTAGCAGTAGTTTGTATTGTATATTAGCAGAACTAGTACAATGCGTAAGTACTGACTGAGCAGTAAAGTGAGCAAGCTGTATGGACAGTGTGAGAAAGATGGCGACGGTTTTGGCCAATCACAAGAGCTCCACCAACTGTCAAAATATATTTCAATTCCACTGTCACTATTTTCCGAAATTAATTATTCGAAATTCACTTGAATAATCTAATTGTAATGTACAAAATTTATATCACCATGAATGTAGTGGACACTTGGGTGAATCTCGCAGTGTTTCGGATTGTATTGTTTACTAATTATACACAATTATGCGATGTTTCTTACGGATCACTTTTACTGTGTGTTATTTAGTTTCGGTAGGTAGGTTTTTTGATTATTAAGTGGCAATCTCTGTGGAGTTAATGAAAAAAAAACATTTTAAGATATTTTAGAAGTCCATTTTCATTGCACAAAATTAACAAGTTTTTGATATTATCTTGAGGATTTACACGATGGGATATATTTTGAATAATTCTACAAATTTTAAGGTCATCAGCAAAAAGTAAGATACTTGTAGATACATCATGCAATATTTTTGTAATATTATTAATTTATAACTATATAAACAAGATACTGTAGAGAATGACAGCGATTTCATTTTACAGCCATAAAGTAATTTTGTAGGTATAAGGGTATCCCTGAGATCTGACAGCGCTTGCGGGCCAGACGCCAGAATAAACTCGTAGGCAACTTCATTCCCTTACTTGCGCCCTTTTGGGTCATTCGTCGCTGTTCGCTGTCATTCTCGCCATTTTCCTTCAAATCCTTCTGAATCGAACTTTTGTCGTGAAATGCTTTGTATCCAACATTCAATAAACGTGGAGTCCGGAACCTCAACCTGTGTATTAATTTATCTTCATACCTTGGCTACATTAGTAAGTACGATCCCACCAAAATAAAGTTCTTGCCAAATTGGTGAACCCGCTTATACACATGGATAATGGCGGACAACCAGCAGCGAGCGACCATCATGGCGCAGGGAAGGAAATCCTGAGGTATCATACCCCGGTGAGTTACCTTTCAATTTTAACTAAAATAACAGTGCATCTTTTGCTCTTATTGCTTTTCACTAGGGAGACCTCAGTAAAACTTTAAATATAATATGCATCGCATATTCCGTCATATATTTCGATAATGACGGCCTAAACAGTGCTTGGGTTTTCAAGCAAAGTATTATTATTCTAAAACAAATATTTTTTTAAATGTAATTAATAATTAATCATTCAATCATATCAAACATATCTTGATTTTTTACTATATACCCACATGGATTATGTAAATCAATCTTCCGATAACAGGATTTTAAAGTCAAAATATTGTAACCTTTACGACCTTTCAAATAAATACTATGATCTCTCATAAAATATCAAACCAACTAATCATTATTTCTTTTCGTTTCTTCAAAAAAGAATTAAACTGCGTTGTACCATCTATTTCAGGGGAACAAACTGACATTTCATGACCGAAGTACTTAAGGCGGAAACACAACGCGGCAGGTCCGGTAAATTCTACGCCGGGACGGATTCCAGCGCTGCAAGCCCGAAACTGCCGATTTCATCAGAGCGGCAGGCAGAGAAAACACTTATCACAGAATTCAACGCTTGTGGAAACCATCGCTACAGACACGTAAATTTAAAAAAAAGTTCATCATTAATTTTATTTCAGCATTTTTAAATTATGTTACATTGTTTGATGGGTTGATTCCTACCCAAAATGTTGCAATTCAGCACATGTTCTCTTTAAGAAATTTTTAGAACTTGTGAATACATGTGAAATTATACCTACCTACAATCCATAATAATGCTACCTATTAGCACATTTCTTTTCAAGTATACTATCGAAATTCAGCAATATTTTAACATTTCTTGGAACTACGAATATTTTTCAGATTATTTTACAAATGATATTTGAAAATTAAGTCCTACAGACAGTACATTCTAATTTTAAACTTTGCTGAACGCTTTCTATGTAACAATCGATGGAATCTAGTACAAAATATTGTTAATTTTTTAACAATTTTGCCAAAAATTTTAAATATTTTTTTTAATTAATACGGGTAATAATTAAAAAAAAAAACATTTTTCACATATGATTCATTTCTTGCAATATTTTTCTTGCCATACGCTTTCTGCCATATTTGCCAATTTTGAATGTAATGCGAAATGACCACTTCTGACAAAGACTTCCACTTCGAACAAATCTTCGGAATAAATTCAACGGCAGAAGCCAGAAAAAAAACACAATCAACCATGGAATCTACCAGCTCTAATAACTCCGATCAAGCGATACACCACGTTTCAGTAAAGCTCCCCACTTGCTATAAAGAGAATATTCAACTTTGGATAGTTCAAATAGAGGCCCAGTTTGCGAATTCACGTATTAAAGATGACTTCACCAAATATAACATCATCGTCGCAGCCTTAGATTCGCAAACTCTACAAAGCGTGAGTGACATAGTCACGAAACCACCAATAACGGACAAATATACTACCCTCAAGACCGCGCTTATTGATCGTCTGCAGGATTCTGCGGAGAAGCGTCTAACTCGCTTGCTTACGGGAATTCAACTTGAAGACCGGAAACCTACAGAGCTCTTAAGGCACATGTTAGAACTAGCTGGTCCAGCTTTAGCGGAGAGCGCAATAGTTCGTACATTATGGTTGCAGCGCCTACCGCAACATGTGCAGGCAATATTGTCAGCACTCACGGAAAATAATGTGAGCCAACTGGCGTCCACGGCTGACAAAATATTAGATGTTTACCAATCATCAGATTGTAGTGTCGTCGACCGCAATAATAAACCATGCACATCAAGATCGGAATCCACGGAAACTTCAATATTACTCCAACTTCAACAACAAATTTCCGCACTAACCCGTGAAGTATCTCAATTGAAGCTTACTCAGACGAACCAATCTTCAAACTTTCGAGGAAAACGAAATTAAAGTCCTCGTAGGAACTACTCGTATCAAAATTCGACACAGAGGAACTTCACAAGCAGACCTAGGTCTCGGTCTCGTGATAAATCTCCAAATAGAAACAATAATGGCATCTGCAGTTTCCACAGAAGATTCGGGGAAAAAGCATACAGGTGTTTGCAACCATGTTCATTTACCAAGAAAAACTCGGAAAACGACAACCTCACAGTAGGGACATGTGAGATTCCCAGCAAAACTTGTCGTCTCTTCGTATATGACCAACAAACTAGGCAAAAATTCCTTGTCGACACGGGCGCCGATATTTCAGTCCCCCCAAGAAACCAGTCTTATAACAAGAATAATGTCACTTCTGACAACTGCCCCACTACCCTGTATGGAGCGAATGGAAATCCAATCAAAACGTATGGTACAAGGACCGTCGAGCTCAATTTTGGCCTTCGACGAGCATTAAAATGGCGATTCATTGTCGCTGATGTTTCAAGACCCATACTAGGAGCTGATTTTCTTCACAATTTTAACTTAACAGTGGATCTCAAGAAAGCAACCATTGCAGACCAATCTACAGGACTATGATTCAGGGGAATAACCTACAAAGGACCAACTTCTGGAATCTCTACTATTTCTACTGTACAAAAATATAGGGACATCCTGAATAAATACCCGAACTTAACAAGGTCTAACATGAAAATCCCTGATAAAAAAAGACACACTGTAACACATTGTATAGAGACCAAGGGACCTCTTGTTACTGAGCGTGCTCATAGACTCGCACCAGCTCTACTTGAAGCAGCCAAAAAGGAATTTAAATACCTTATGGAGCAAGGGATTTGCAGGCCATCAAAGAGTACTTGGGCCAGCCCCTTGCACATGGTTAGAAAACCGAATGGCGAATGGCGTCCATGTGGGGACTATCGCCGCTTGAACGCCCAGACAATTCCGGACAAATATCCCATACCGCAACTGAATGATTTTGCACATAAATTATCTGACGCTACTATATTTAGCACCATAGATATGTCTCGCGCTTATCACCAAATACCGGTGGAAGCGGCCGATATACCGAAGACTGCGATCATCACCCCGTTTGGCCTATTCGAATTTACGTCTATGCAATTCGGGCTATCAAACGCAGCACAAAGCTTTCAAAGATTTATGCATTCTGTAACAAGGGACCTGGATTTTTGCTTCGTTTACCTGGATGACATCCTCATCGCTTCCAAAAACGAAGAAGAGCACAAAAGGCATCTAGATTTACTACTAAAACGTCTCGCTGAATATGATCTGGTTATAAATATAAATAAGTGCAAATTTGGTGTACACACAGTGAACTTCTTGGGTCACACGATCACCCAAAAAGGAATGTCACCTATCAAGGAAAAGGTAACAGCAGTTACAGAGTTCCCATTACCTAAAACAGCGAAAGACTTACGACGCTTTTTAGGAATGTTAAATTATTATCGCAGATTCCTGCCCAATTCCATAAACATACAGACTAAGTTATTCAACTGTATAAATGGTTACAAAAAGAATGACAAAAGGATACTCACTTGGAATCAAGAACTCACAGAAGCATTCGAGAATTGTAAGCAGCAATTAGCAAATGCAGCTTTACTTGCGTACCCAATCCCGACAGCAAGAATTTCAATAATGGTTGACGCTAGTGATATAGCTATGGGAGCAACGCTACAACAACTCAACAACAATTCTTGGGAACCACTGGGATTCTTCTCGAAAAAATTTACACCCGCACAGCGGAAGTACAGCACCTTTGACCGTGAACTTACTGGCGTTTACGAAGCTATAAAGTATTTCAAGAACCACATTGAAGGTCGAAATTTTTCAATCTACACTGACCACAAGCCACTCACCTTTGCCTTTAGCAAAAAGCGAGCATCTAGCTCTCCACGTCAAGAAAGACAGTTGGATTTTATTGCTCAATTCTCCACAGACATCAGGCATGTTTCTGGATCACAGAACGTAGTAGCAGACGCACTATCTCGAATCGATGAGATTAATTGTCCTACTGAAATTGACTACAGGCAGATGGAAATAGTGCAGTGTCAAACTGACGAAATTAGTAAGGCAAAAGATGACACCACCCTCGCCTTACGTCAAATGGTGATACCTGGCACAGATGCTTCAGTTTGGTGTGACATCTCCACAGGCCATGTCAGACCTTTCGTTCCAGCCTGCATGAGAGATCAAGTGATTGAAAGCATCCATAATGTTTGCCATCCAGGCATCCTCGGAACAACTAACACTATAAAACAAAGATTTGTTTGGCCCAACATGGCGACAGATATAAAAAACTTCGTCAAGCACTGTATTGCGTGCCAAAAAGCCAAAGTCACCAAACATACGGTAGCGCCACCAGCAACTTATGTTTTGCCTGAAGATCGTTTCCGACATGTCCATATCGACATAGTGGGCCCTCTTCCAGCTTGCAACGAGTACCGATACCTGTTAACCATGATAGACAGATTTACTCGCTGGCCCGAAGCTATACCTTTTAAAGACATGTCAGCGGAAACCGTCGCTACTGCCCTTACGACTCACTGGATTGCTCGTCACGGGACCCCGTTGACCATCACAACAGACCAAGGAAGACAGTTTGAGAGTTTTTTATTTAGGAAATTGACTGAGAAGTTTGGAATCGAGCATACAAGAACTACCGCATATCACCCGCAAGCCAATGGTATGATCGAAAGATGGCATCGCACATTAAAAGCTAGCCTCATAGCAAGCGGAGAACCAAACTGGTTAGAGAATCTCCCTCTTATCCTACTCGGTTTGAGATCGACAGTTCGGGACGATTTAAAATGTTCACCAGCCGAACTCACATACGGTAGAACTCTCAGGTTACCTTGTGATTTCTTCACTGAGACTCCAAGGGAAGAACCTGACACTTATGTTGGACGTCTACAAAGAAAATTTGATGGCATAAAATCAACTCCTGCAAGTGCTCATGGTACAAGAAAAATCTTTATACACAAAGATCTTCCTACTTCTACCCATGTATTCCTCAGAACAGATGGAGGAAGAAGATCGCTCCAAAACCCTTACGAAGGACCATATAAAGTCGAAGAACGCGATGAAAAAACGTTCGTCATCAGCGTAAATGGGAAACCGAAGCGTGTCTCGATAGATCGCCTAAAGCCCGCTTTTATACCAGTAGAAGACAACGTACCTATTTCTACATCTGTCCAGGAACCACTCCCAGAAAACATAACAAGAACAAGATCCGGTCGAAGGGTGCATTTCCCTGACAGATACCAATCAGTACGCAAATAAATGGCACTAAGGCAGTATAAATTCTTTTCAATATAAAGGCAATATAAATTCTTTTCAATATAAATTCTTTCTCTCATTTATATTCTTACAAATCCATATCAAATCTAAAATGATTTATACAAAACAGATTTATAAAAAATAAGTATAAAACACATAGAAAAACTCATTAGAATTCCAAAAAGCATATATTTTTTTAAAAAATTACTGAACAAATATACTAAAGTCTACAAATTTTGATAAAATTTTGAGCTCTAGTATTAGTACTATTATAATTCGTGTAACTAATGAAAATTTTTTCATTCTTCAACCATGTAAATAACATGTAGCTAGTTTTAAGTCAACTTTACAATCGTATATTACACGATAAAACATCTATGTATAAGAAATCATTTAACGTTACGCTAAGATAAGCGTTCTCTTAGTAGGTTTTACAATAACAAAACCAAACATAATATATCATGCTTTAATATAGCACATATCGTTTATATCATTCTATAATGCAACATGTACTTAAGATAACTTTTAAATATAACTATAACATAATGTATGTAATATTGATCATGTTAACAAAATAACACACATTGATGTATCCATTCATGAATAACTTATCCAAGTTTCAAACCACCCCGCTAGACGCGTTGACTTTCACATGTATGTATCTTTAGTAACTTTTAACTAACTTTGATTACGTTTTGCGTATTTTTATAATATTATGGAATTTAACCATGTTCAGTCGAATGTTTGCTGACATCCACATATCCGAATGAACATGTTGTTGAGATTTTAACATTTAAATCATACAATAATTTTTATACCATTTCTTTTAATGAAATGTAATTGCTTATAACAATATGATTATTTTTTATCCATATCCTATCAAGCGTACATGTCCCTCGCCTGATAGAATGTGTTGATAAAAAAAAATTTTTAAAACTATAAATTACTCCTTAAGTGTTTACAAAGGTATTTGCAAATACACATCAAGTTCATTTATAAAAACCATTATAAAAATTATATAAACTACACTTATAAACAATTGATGAGATATTATCACTATAAAAATGATAGATTAAGGATTTCATACCTCATGTTCATAGAAAACGAATATGTTGTACATTTTATAATATCTACTACTTTCCAAATCTGAAATATTTGATTAGTTTAAGATCAAACATTCTAAACCTGTATTATATATTAAATAGTTTTAGCCATGTACTTTATCATATTCCAGTAATAGAGTATTTACTTTACATGAATAATAAGCTATAGTTATTCTAACACTGTTATATTATCGGAACATAATATGTCTTATATTTACCACAAACTCAATATAACACATATTTATTACATATTTCCATTCCTACAAAAAAAATTAGAACATTACGCACTTTGCAATAAAAAAGTAACATGTACTTCTAACCACTCCGCTGTACGCGTCGAAGTTAAAAACTATACTCTAAAATTTTATATAACTCATAAATACAAGTATTACATGTACCTAATTTTAAAATTTACTAAGTTTTTCATTATGTTAAAATGTTTTGTTTTTAAAAAATCTTTCAAACGCGTGCAACCAGATGTTCCTTGATGTCCACATCTGATTGAACGGGTTGAAAATTTTTTATCACATGATAATGATTCAATGATCCGTTCCAAATGCTTAAGGAAACATGATAATGTTATTATTAACTAAATTCATTATTAATTATTAATTCATAACTTCAATAGTTCTAAAAGGTGAATTATATACCTGTCATTGGCTAAGGCATACCAAGTCTAAATGTTTAAAAAATACATAACATCTCCAATAACATCACGTTTCGTTAAGCAATTGACATTAATTTACACTATAAAAAAAATAAGAATAAAATAAAAAAACATGTATTTCGTACACGATTATAGTTTTAGCAAATTACCTGAAAGGGCGATTTGAATTAAAGCATAAGTGCGTGACACTCCTTGCTCCAAACAAAAAACGTTTGTTGACGCAGTAACTTTTAAGTATTTTCTCTCTAAACTAATAATTTTATTTGTTAATAATACACAATTGAAGTATTGTGAGGTATTTTTAATATTTATATTAATTTTAAGTGATACTAGTCGCAAACATCCTGTACATATGCTCCAAACATAAAGTTTGTAGATGCAATTTATTGATTATATACATAGTCAATCTAGTTGGAGCATACTCCTAGAAATAACATTATGTTTATAGCTTCAAATTCAAAATCCACGTTAAAATACTATATTTATAATGTTACACACATATTTCACAATCAAGTAAGTTTTTAAATTTAGCTTTAAAAGTTAGGTGACATACAATGTTGCATTTTTAATCTAATCCAGAAGTCAGCATGTTTCGTGTGGTGGGTGGTCCCACACAGAATAAACCAAGTTTATATAATATATGTCAAATCACTTTTGAAACTGTTTATATTAAAATACAGAATCACTCTTCCTTCTATTTACGACTGTAAAATCTAATTTAAGTAATCATATCTAATGCATTTCAGAAAATATAATAACATATTGTTAAATTAAAAGCAGATTATTATTCGACACTACTCACAATACCAACATGTGATGTTTTTTCATTATATTTTCTGGAACGCATTGAAACCAATAAACTAATTTTACATTTATTTTTTTATGTCGTTTTTCAAACTGGGAGGAAGGTATGTAGAGAATGACAGCGATTTCATTTTACAGCCATAAAGTAATTTTGTATAAGGGTATCCCTGAGATCTGACAGCGCTTGCGGGCCAGACGCCAGAATAAACTCGTACGCAACTTCATTCCCTTACTTGCGCCCTTTTGGGTCGTTCGTCGCTGTTCGCTGTCATTCTCGCCATTTTCCTTCAAATCCTTCTGAATCGAACTTTTGTCGTGTCATGCTTTGTATCCAACATTCAATAAACGTGGAATCCGGAACCTCAACCTGTGTATTAATTTATCTTCATACCTTGGCTACATTAGTAAGTACGATCCCACCAAAATAAAGTTCTTGCCAAAATACGATCATGATGTGAACCCTGTGGGACTCCACTTTTTGCATAATTTTTTTCTGACAGGGAGGATTTTATTTTACGTAGTATACCAAGTTTTCCTAATTTCCAAATAAGAATTTCATGGGAAACTGTATCATATAACAACTTTATCTGGGACAATTTTTAAACCGACTATCAGGCTCATACACCTATAAATAGACTACATCATGTTGGCAATAAAATATAAAAAAAATGTTTAAAGATTCCGTATCAATCATAAAACGAAGCCTTTATAATTACTTTGCTGAAAATATGATATAATTATAATTACTTTACCGAAAGTATGATTTCACGACTTCGTAGTGTACACCCTTTTAATTTTAATTTGTCTTATATATTAATCATTATATATACTCGTATTGTGTACTACGTACATACTTGCTAGCACAACTGTATTACTTATTACTTCACTTTGTTAAAGCCCTGTGGAGTAGCTTGTGTCGCTCTCCACAGAGAGAAAAAAAATAGCCTTATATTTATACGCCCGAGGTCTCAAAAGTTTCGTATGATCTGCAGCTATTTGAAAACGTAAAAATAAATGAAATTATTGTTCACTATTAGCCCGCTAAAATGGCCGGAAGTTTTGAAAAAAAAAATAGATTTCGTGATTTGGAAAAAAAATAAAACAAAGAGTTCGTATTTTATATTTTGTTCCAAACTTATTTTTCATTCCATAACTTCAGTACAAAGACCCAAAAATTTTTTTTTTTAAACTAATGTGATGTGTTGGTTAAAAATATAATAGGGGAAAATAACATTTCTGGATAAAATCAGAATTCTTGTTGACTTACTTGTACTCATAAACTTAGATTTTTTTTCATTTTTGTCAGTTATACGCATTTTTTAATAATGAACAAACATTAAAAGGTTAAATTACTGATTTTTTTTTTTAATTAAAAAAAATGTTTTTTGGTTTGTTTTCTGATTTTCAATGCATTTTAGCGGGCTAATAACCATAAAAAAATTAAATACAGTTCTCATTTTCTTTCTAAGATGCGACTTTTGAGACCTCGGGCGTTTCTGAATTCAAAAGTTGAAATAATTGACACACCCTACTATAGAGCGTAAATAAATAAAAATAAAAAATTATATATACTATACCTATCAAAGCAGTCCTGGGTCGGTCATGAATATCCCGCTCATTGAAACCCGCTCACGGACCACCAAAGAGCGAGCGGGTAATTTTTTCGTCAGCACCCGGGTCTCGCGACCCACTTCTCGCAACCGCTCTACTACTGCAACCTGGGTTTTGGGAGCAGATGTGGCGAGGCGAGCGACGATATGCGAGAGCGAACGGGTTGTCAACACCCGGGTTTCGCCACCCGCTCTCTCGACTCAGGTAGTAGAAAGTAGCTGGGTGAAGCGTAATCGAGTTTCATATTTTGTGTCGCGAAAAAGCGGGTCTTCGCGACCCGCTTGTAACCCCAGTGTGTCGTGAGCGACCCGGGTCGGGTAAAACGATCGATCGACCCAGGACTATATCAAAGGCTTTTCTAAAATCAGTACGAGCAGAGTCTACTTATAATTTTTCTTTAAAAGCATTGGTTATAAAATTATAACCAATGTACGTAATTCGGATCTTGAAGAGTTTCGGATAACGTGAATAAGTTTGCCGGCAGCTCGTTCCGGTCGTTTAAATGAGTCAAAGAAACGACCCTTTTTGATGAAGCTAATGTGTCCGTCGAGCTTCATGCATGTGCACAGGTGTATCAAGGAACAATGCTTCTAGCTTCTTTAGATCAGGCTCCATTAAATTACCAGTAGAACATATGTAGTCAGCATACTTGTGTCTGTGCATGGCAATTTCAACAACGATTGTCAATTAGATTGACCGCCCTCCTTTGCACTGATTCAAATAGGTTTATCGAACGGAACCATTCATTATTGAAGGCGGCTCTAAAATCTAATTGTTGGGCTACCTATTTAAGATTTTTTCAGGGTTGGCAGCTGGTTTTAAAGAATCTGCTTGCCCTGTACAAGACACTTACTTTCTTGAAAGCCATTATTATTAATTTTTATGCGGAATATTAATATTTATTATGATTCTGGAGCCGGAAATGATGTTGTAACCTCAGTCTTTTTAGACAAAAAAACCTAATGGATTTAATTAATGTAGTTGGATTTAAAAAAATTAAGCACCTACCCACAAAAATTATTTTAAGAGAACGAATAAAAAACAGGTATTCTTTTCACGGTTTTCCAAAAGAATATTTTTTTCAAAAGTCGTAAATATTTCAATTAAATTATTACACCAAAAGGTTTGTTATTCCCCGGTGCAAGATATCTTCATAGTTAATGAATTAATTAAATGTCAGGGTTTAATTTTAATGTCAAAACAATTTCATTAATAATGGATACCACTGAGAAGTTAATTGGATGCTTCGGTGCATTAAAATAATTTTATTACATTACGGGAGTTTTTTTGACCTATTGTCTTCTTTAATGGTTCCCTCGTTACGGAAAATCGGACACCCGATCAATGTATCGAACCGATGAAAAAGATTTATATGCCTTCAATTAAATTTTGGGTTATTTAATGTTAACAAGTATAATTTGTAAAACTTCATTTTAATTTTAAACATTTATTTAACGTATTCAGTAATATTGTTAGTATATTTAATAGTTAATTTATAAACAAGTACAGTTGTTTAGTCCGCTGAAGGTAAACTGTGGTGAAGCGACTTTATAAATGATATATTATTTGGATACGTTTTAAGATTTTCACGGCCAAAAGTTCACATCTACCGGATCTGCCATGATGATGGACACTGCAACGATATCCGAAACGTTGGCTAAAGAAGGAGGTAGCGCAACACGGCATAATACCCCAAAAACAAATAACGAATATATATTATTTGTTTTATTTCCATAAAAATCAATCGCTTTAATTTTTATTGCCTTTGCCCTTACTGATTTCAGAGTAGAATTTCGTAATTAATTAATGCTTATTAATTCCCTTAAAGCTACTTACACACTTATTTTATTGTATAACCAATTTACATTGTTTCAAAACCCAATTTACACTGCTTCGAAAGCCAATTCACTAAAGTTTCCGTAATTATCTATATTATATTTTTATTATTTCAAAACATTATAGCGTTTTGCCTTTTTTTAAGTTCAATAGGTCACCTTCCAAACCTACAAACTTATAAACGACTAATAAATACATTCCACACAAAAACTCACGTGAAACCGGAGCTCGAAGTTTGAAAATGTCCTGTTTTAAAGTAAATTTTCCACCATTCCGTGATTTTTTTCATTTTTCTATCACTCAATTTGGCATATTATCAATAAATTACATAATGCTGGATAATATCGTACGGGAAATATGTGATTGTTAAATTCTTGATACTTAGGTACTTGTTTAACCTTTTGACCGGTCGGTAGCTGAGTTGGCATCGCGTTTGGTTCCACCCAGGCTAAGTCCTCCATCACAACACAAGCATCATTTTCAGTTTTCTGTGATGGTAGTAGGAGGTTTTTGAATGTTGTTAGGTTATTTGTAGCTCGGGAATATTTGTCTTTCTTCAAAAAAAATCAGTCGACCCACCAATAATAATTAGTTACATCCATTTAAATAATAATAAATTGTGTTTATTTCAGCTAAACGGAGCAGTGAGTTTAATCCTCTGTCTGCCACATAAAAATTATATTTAAATAAAATACATAATTCGAAATTAAATATTAATGGTGGGTTTTTTCATTTACCGAGAATGCTAAATGCAATGCTAATTGTAAAAGTAAACGGTCAACGGCATAGAAATTTTTAAACTTCGATCATTTTCTTTTACAATTAGCATTGCATTTAGCATTCTCCGTAAATGAAGAAACCCACCCTAAATAACTAAAATAAAATGGAAAACATAATTAGGATTTGAACTCCGGTGGCTTTATGGAAATTTTCCATCAACAAGAGTATTTTTCGATCTCCGGTAGCGCTGACTCGCCTAGCTACCTATGGCACATCAAAGCAGCGAGCCCATGCACCTTTCCCTCTGCGAACATCTGCGAGGCGCTGCATCACCAAGGGAGGACGAACAACGCCCTTTATGCGTGGTTATACTATACTCGGAGTGTGTTCTTGTCGCCTTGTGTGTACCTTGTCCATGGTTTCCCTAGTGAAAAAGCTCTTGCAGTGTGTCTGGAAGAGTTGCTTCTTCAACGGAGGACTCACCTGTTAAATAAATAATATACTCTTCTTTGGCGATCTATGTAGCGTTTTATCATTTAGGTCATATGCCCCAAATATTTTATTTTGAGATTGGCTCCACCGAGACGTATGGGCGAAATAACAGCCGGACCATTATTGGCTTTGTATCGGCAGTGATGATTTTTTAGCATTGAGTTTTTAGCTTGTGTCGCTCTCCATAGAGAGAAAAAAATGGCCTTATTTTTAAACTGGGATCTCAAAAGTTGCATATGATCTGTAGCTATTCAAAAACGTAAAAATAAATTAAATTGTTATTCACTATTAGCTCGCTAAAATGGCTGGAAGTTTTGAAAAAAAAATGGATTTCGTGATTTGGAAAAAAATAAAACAAAGGTTCGTGTTTTATATTTTGTAGCAAACTTAATTAAAAAATAAAATTTAAACATAGTATGTAATGTGTTTTTTTTAAATATAAAACAGGAAAATAACACTTTTTCGGGATAACATCAGTATTCTCGTTGACTAACGTATTCATAAACTCGTTTTTTTTTTCTTTTTTTTTACGCAGTTTTTAATAGCAAACAAATGTTAAAAATATTAATATTGAAAAATAAATTAATTGCCATAATTATAAACAAAATCTGTTTTAGGTTTTTTCTGATTTTCAATGCAATTTAGCGAGCTAATAACCATTTTAAAAAAAAATTTACTTAAATGCAGTTCTCATTTTCTTTGTGAGTCTCAACTGAGACCCCAGGCGTTTCTGAAATCAAAAGTTGAAATAATTGACACAACCTATTGTGCCCGTGACCGCTTCACATATCGCCAGAAAGTTTTCTCATTACTCTAATCCTAATTTAAAATGAAATAAAACGTTTAATGTTTATTACGTTGCTCGCTAATGGTAGGCATTATAACAATTTATAATTTTCATCACAAAAATTTAAATTGATAATGGAAACAGTTCTAACCAGATAAAAATACTATTTTGGTTATTATG
Organism: Limnephilus marmoratus; assembly: GCA_917880885.1. Lineage (NCBI taxonomy): Eukaryota > Metazoa > Arthropoda > Insecta > Trichoptera > Limnephilidae > Limnephilus > Limnephilus marmoratus. Next base: position 797,086 of record OU862918.1, on the reverse strand, counting down.
GAGCAAGAATATATATATTTTTTGGTGATAAGTACTGTCGTATAACCCCGCTTCTAAGGGATCGCCTTCATTGGCTTCGATGCCATGAAAGAATAGCCTTCAAGATCTGCAGCGATTGCTTATATATCGGAACTAGGTATCCGACAAAATAGTAGATAGCTTGCTCTATCTGTATATATACATAACACCGCCTATTTGGCGACCAGCATGGGCAAATATTTATTTATTTATTTATTTATTAACGCCCTTTTTCGGGGCTTTTACATATGAAATAGTTAGAAATACACAGTATTTATTGTACATAACTGAACTGCCTTCGTAACAATATTTTATATTTGTTTAAAGATAAATTGAAGGTGTCCACTGACTTGGTATAATTGTTTCCCTCCATTAGTATTCTAATATGCATCTAAAGTGGCGACCACCGACATTTGGCGACCGATATACGGTCGCCACTTTATTTTTCGAAATTTTTACACAGTTTATAGTACATGTCGTCATAAGCATTTTGGCAAAAATTGTCCTGGTTGCCAAATTGGGCGTGAAGTGGATGATTTCGAGTATTAAAGTTCCGCCGTCTGTCGCTACGCAGCTAGGCGCTAGGTGATATACAAGGCCATGTATTCTGCCTTTCAATCCTACCCTTTAGGCGTCCGGGTGTGATATACGCCACCTTTCATACCTAGCATTTAGTGGCGACCGGGTACGACGTATCTCGCCTTTCATTCCTAGCCTTTAGTGGCGACCGATGGCGTTGGCAAAAACGTTGCCGGCTCATTTAAACTCCCATAAAAGAGTTGAGGTGCACGCGGCGGTGGCGTGATTTTGACAAATTTTGTCGTGATCAATCGTAGTATCATTGACGTCCGTGTAATTTGGAGTATATTTGGCGACCGACCATTTTAGTGTATTAATTACAATACAGTATAGATTTTACGGTTAATGCAATGAAACGGAACAAAAGAATTGAAAGAATAACAGAAATGCAATATCAAGATTATTCTTCGGAGTCATACCTATGACGTAGAATACAGATAATCTGAGGTACTTGCCTTCAATTAATAATTCTTCTTTTTGGTCGTTTATACGGTCAAATTTACTTCTTTAAAATTCCCTATTCTTATTTTACAGGAGTTCACTTACTCTGACGGTGATGGTTGGATACGACCCAAATCCCAAATTCATGCAGATTTCAAAGGTTTCAGATAGCGGATGTGTGAAACAAAAGGCGAGCTCACCGATTAATTTTAATCGAAAAAATAAAAATAAAATTGCATGGTTGATTCATCTAATCAAAACGACCCTCGTACATTGTTTCCACAAAACTTCAACGTGTTGACCAAATCCAAGAAGAAAATTGATATAGAAATAACGAAAAATAAATACAGTGCGCTGTTCACATGCCGTAGAAATGAAACCTTCAGAAAACTAAAGTAGGCAAGAGTGGGTAGGATTCGAAGCACCGCATAAAGAGGAGACCGATTATTCGATCTTAGGGGGCATACATTAATTGAGCTAAAAATGGGGGTGGGAGGTCCAGTAAAATCTCACCAAATCTTGAACAGTTTTTCAGCATATTGTCGCGACCATATTTTCCACAACGAGGGAGGGGTGGCGAAACGGGATAGCATTGGGCGGGATGGGATAGGGTGGGACCCCAGATACACAACTGATGTCTCGTGAGGGGAGAGGGGGGGGGGGACATCAAATCTCACAAAGGGGGGGGGGGGGTGTCTAAATTGGAAAATTAACTGCTCACGTAATTAATGTATGCCCCCATATTCTCTCGCAGTCTAAATCCTATAGATGTATGAGTTTGCCTCTTTTGAGTGTCGCTAATTTTCGTTTCATCGAGTGTCAAATCACAACGGTATTGATGTTTTTACTTCAAAGGAGTTCGACTGCCAGATTTTTGTTTTTATTTCGAAAAGGGCTTAGGACAGGTTAAAATTTGACAGAATCATCAAAAATTAAAAATTTGGTGTTAATTTTCACGTTCTATGTAAGTGCTATTCAAGTTCTGTTATAAAATTAAAGAGCAGTTGCATTATAAATCTGAAATAATCACAGAACTTGAATAGAACTTACACAGATTGTGAAAATTAACTTAAAATATTTGATGTATCTGTAATTTTTTTTAACAACCCGTTAATTATAATTATAATTGTTTGAGGCATACTTTCAGAAACAATGTATTCGAGGAAACCAACCGTGAAAACATCGAAAACAATGCGACTAAATTTAATATAAATGTGTTTTTGTTTTTTTTACTTTAGCCTCACACGGGAGGCCCTGAAGAAAATAATTACCTCAGGGCCTAGGTCATCTTTGAGGACGCTGCGTGTAGGAAAGGAAGTGGAGGAAGCTATGGGAAGGAAAAGGGTTTTAGGGGTGACAAACCTCACCCCATGAATCAGTAGATGACTAAGTTGTAGGTGAAAATATTGAAATGAAGTTAGTGAACCAGAAACCACCACATCAAATGCATCACAATCATATAAAAGTTTGTTAAATCCTAATCAGACAGTCGCGAGTAAAAATACTACAACAAAAAAATCAATTTCAGAGTGTGCAATTCACACGCGGTAGAAGTGAAACCTCCAGAAAACTAAAGTAGACAAGAGCGGGAAGGCTACGAAGAAGCGCACAAAGAGGAGACCGATTATACTATCTCATTCTCTTGCAGGCTAAATTCTATAGGTGTATGTGTTTGTCTCCTTTTATTGATTATTTTATTTTATTTATTCTCATTTAAACTAAACTTCGACAGATTGAGACGAATGCAGATTGAAACGAATCAGTTGTAGGATAATTATTGTAGGGTTAATTTATTATAATATTGTTTCCAAGTCTAAATTATTTTATTCCACGAGGCGTTGCACTCAGAGGAGTCTAATACATTACGAAGCACTGCACAAAGAGGACACCGTTTAGTCTATATAATTCTATTGGAGATGTTATTTCACTTCATTCCTAGCATTTAGTGGCGACCGGGTACGACGTATATCGCCTTTCATTCCTAGCCTTTAGTGGCGACCGATGGCGTTGGCAAACTTTAGTGGCATATTCTGCATTTCACGACTAGCTTAAAGTGACGTTCGAAAACAACGTTGCCGGTTCACTTCAATTCCCGTACGAGATTATAGTAGCACGCGGCGGCAGAGTGATTTGCAACGTTGCCGCACATACTTGGCCGGTTGCCTCGAATGTTTTATCTTTTCAAAATTTGTCATGATCAATTGTATTATCGTATACCGAGCATTGACGTCCGTGCTGCTTAGAGTGGATTAGTTTATTTATTACAATACAGGATTGATTACTGTTGATGCACTGAAACGGAACAAAATAATTGAAAGAATAACAGAATACCCATACCAAGATTACTCTTAGGAGTCAAACCAACCCTCTAACGTAGAATTCAGATACTCTGATATGTGTGCCTTTAATTAATAATTCTTCTCTTCGATAGTTTTTACGGTCAAATTTACTTCTTTAAAATTCTATTTTAAATCCCTATTCTTATTTTACAGGAGTTCACTTACTCTTACGGTGATGGTGGGATACTACCTTGTAACATTTGCTGCTAGCGTCGTGAGCGATTCGCAAATTTCGCATGATTTGGTTGGCAGCATTGCACTCCGAAGGGGCGGCAGATGTTTCGAGATGCTTCGGGAAAAGTTCGGGCGCTTGAGTTGACGGCAGTACCACAGATCGAGCAGGTGTTTTTGTGTGACGGGCTGTTATATTGCTGGACTCAAGACATTTTGGATCACGAGAAGTGAGATTTAAATTACTCATATTATTAACAGTTCGAGATTGTGCTTTATAGATTATTTTTAGGGATTACTGATTCATAAATATGTTACGTTTTACGTCACAGGCGCCCATCAGTAATTTTCTTATGTCGTTACAATATAATTTCTTTCTTATTGACACGTGTCGAGAAACTTTAAACATTTACAGCTGTGTACGATACATCGTAACCAGTCACCCCTGATGATTATTTCCGTTGTTTAACTTAGAGTCTCATAGCTAATCATTATAATATGTTCCAAGGGCAGGGTTTGATTTTTTATAATAAATTATACATTGTTCCCAAACCTACTTATTATTGCTACCTAACCTCATGGCTTGCTTGCTGGCTTTGTATGTGATTATTTATTCTATTCATGGATGGATGACCAGGTTTGGAGGGTATGAATTACAAGTAAGTATTAAACGTTACATTGGCGCGCTTCGGCTGAACCTGTCTATGTTTTTTCTTTCTCGCACGTGTTCGCGGTAGTGTTGTTCACGATTATCATATGGTTTTTACATCTCGATCTGTTATTAATTTGATTCTCACTTTTCCTTGGGTTTATAACAGCCCGTCCCACGACTAACTTGCCGATCTGATATTTTTAATACATAGTTTCACACAGTTTTTTTGCCTTGGTTTCCGTCAACTCATCGGCGTTATTACGCTTTTAACTCATTTTTGCTGTTCAGTTCGCTGGCAGCATACATTATTTATTATTTTCCTAGAATTGGTGATTGCATGTGCATTGTCATTTTTCATGTCGTGTTGTTGCATGTATTCTAATAATTTTCTTTCTACCCTACAATCGAGAAATAGGTTATGGATGAAGGAGTAGGTACAAGAAGTAGAACAGCGGCAAAATTCATCATGGCGAAACAGGATGATACACCGGCGGGGTCCGGTTCAGCTTTGTCAATTCCGTCACTTCCGTCGTTTCCGGTTCACAAGTGGAACCTCACCTTTGATGGCTCTGCGGATGTCAGAAATTTCTTAGAACGGAACAAGCTGAACTACAACTTGCGTCGTAGAGATATTCAATTTAGGGTTGGGGAAACCGTATGGAGGCGTTCATTCGTATTATCAGATGCAAGTAAACACTTTTCAGCAAAATTGGCACCTAAATTCATTAGGAGCAAGATTATTGGGAAAATTTCTCCAGTAGCATATCAGTTAGCTGACATGAATGGCAAAAAACTGGGTATTTATCATTTAAAAGACATTATTAAATCTGAAACTCCAGTTGATCATTAGGGTTATTTCAATAGGGGTTGGGTTCTCTTATCTCCGTTGAGAGATTTTCTTTGTCATTTTATTTGTATGTTATATGTGTTCTATGTATTTGCATGCATGTCCAGCAATTGCATGTGGATCATTCAGCGTGGTGACGTGACTTATCCTTACGTCCTCACGTTGATTGCATTGTCCTTGTGAGTGTTTGTGGTTTCAGATATTACACTTATGTCTTGTTCTTTGCAAGTGTAATTGAGTATACTTAAAGTTATATGAAGTTCAACGTGTGAAAGTGACTGATCATCATTTTCATACATTGAATTTACTTGTTATTTCGGTTTGTTTCCCTGTAGCAAAACCGTTTATACATAGTTTTCAAAACCTTTTATATTAATTTTTTTATTGAACTATTTTCTGTGTATTGTGCGGATTTATAGAGGTGTTTAGCGTAGTATCATTATTGCTATTAGTGCGTAGAAACCTAGAATACCTTATTGTTTCACTTACATTATGTTGGTGTCTTTTGGAATAATTTCCATGGGAAAAAAAAAAAATATTTATATGAAAAAGGCTATAGCTTCAGAAGCTCAAAATTATCTATTTTTCATATCGTTTTAGGAAACGTATGGCATGGGCATTGTTCCAATTTGTTTACTCTGGGTATGGTGATGGTTGTTTTTCACACGCAATAGTGAACATATTCCTTAAGGTTCTATTCTATGATACTTAAGTTATTATTTTATGATATACATAACATCGGTGCATATATTTGATGAGTAAGCATAATATAAATACATTTATTAAGTTAATTCCGCTGTGGATTTTTGTTTTAAGATTATTATAAAGGGTTTTGTAATTGTTTTGTTTTACAATATTGGTTAAACAATTTTTAATTCCATGTTCAATTTCTGAGTGCATTTTATCCTCTATTTATACTAAAGATTTTGAACTTAGTTTGTTTACTACAATTTTATTTCCATATTCAACTGGTTGTTGAAGTTCGCTTAGAGCTCGAGCGAATTTGGACACCCTGTCAAATGTGAGAAAATTAATTCTGAGTTAAATATTTATTACAATAAATTATTGTCATATATTTAATTGCTGATTACAATTATGCTATCTAATACTAGGGGAATTATTCATGTTCAAGTTCAATTATTCATCCAATTTTATTGGGATCTTCTATTTGGGTAACTTTTTTTCGACAGAGGTCTTCATTCTGTGAGTGGGGTCATTACTTGCTTGAAGTTTAATGGTTTGATTCTCGGCTATTTATTTTTTTGATCAACAGGTGTCAGGGGTGTTTTTTTTCAAACTAGGATTTAAAATAAATGTTTGTGTTTGGACTTCAGTATTTTTATGTAATATCTTCCTCATTCAATTGAACTTTAGAATGTTAATTAGGTATTCAGTCTTGCAGGTCATCTATGAGAGTTATTTACTTCCTTTTCAAATAATTTTTTTTTGAAACATTTCATTTAGTAGGTAAAGCACATTTCATTCTTTACTTAACTTAGCTTTTTCATGCAAATTTTACTCAGTAACATTATGTAAGCTTTAGTGGAGCGGTTAGTTAGAAATCTCACTTCTGAATACTCTTCAGCGTCGCATTGTCAACCCTCATCAGCACGGGGAAATTTCTTCAATGTATGCAGAACCTCACTCAAGGATCTTCTTCAGCTTACACAAGATGCAGTTTTGATCATCATACATCTTCATTCCTTTTGGACGGCAGAGCTAGCAGCGCGGGAAAAATTTCATCACCTACACAGAACCTCACTTAATGACTTTCGTCTGCTCCAATTTTGAGATGTTTCATCGCTACCTTGGGCCATCTTGGGTCATCAGTTTTGGAAGAAAGTAATATCAGAAGACGCTGAATTTGAGATTTCGGACCAAATGTTTCATCGCTACCTTGGGCCATCTTGGGTCATCAGTTTTGGAAGAAAGTAATATCAGAAGACGCTGAATTTGAGATTTCGGACCAAATGTTTCATCGCTACCTTGGGCCATCTTGGGTCATCAGTTTTGGAAGAAATTAATAGCAAAAGAAGCTGAATTTGAGATTCCAGACCAGATATTTCATCTCTACCTTGGGCCATCTTGGGTCATCAGTTATTGAATGCATCATAATTGGAGAGAAGCTGCATAGATTGATGCGTCGTTCTGTTCATCGCATTATGTCATGGCTTCAGTATTGCAGTACGGTGGTCACCGTTTCTTCCATGAGGTACATTATATGGATTGGGAGTACTTCTATCACCAGGATCCTTCCGGCTGACAATCCTTATATTTTGGCTTCTTCCATGACTAACATTTACGGCCAAGGCTCACATAGTATGCAGTTCTCTTCAGGAAGTGACACATGGACCTCTTGATTTCCAGGAGGAAATATTTTCTTTTGGTGGAGGGGTAATGTAACATTTGCTGCTAGCGTCGTGAGCGATTCGCAAATTTCGCATGATTTGGTTGGCAGCATTGCACTCCGAAGGGGCGGCAGATGTTTCGAGATGCTTCGGGAAAAGTTCGGGCGCTTGAGTTGACGGCAGTACCACAGATCGAGCAGGTGTTTTTGTGTGACGGGCTGTTATATTGCTGGACTCAAGACATTTTGGATCACGAGAAGTGAGATTTAAATTACTCATATTATTAACAGTTCGAGATTGTGCTTTATAGATTATTTTTAGGGATTACTGATTCATAAATATGTTACGTTTTACGTCACAGGCGCCCATCAGTAATTTTCTTATGTCGTTACAATATAATTTCTTTCTTATTGACACGTGTCGAGAAACTTTAAACATTTACAGCTGGGTACGATACATCGTAACCAGTCACCCCTGATGATTATTTCCGTTGTTTAACTTAGAGTCTCATAGCTAATCATTATAATATGTTCCAAGGGCAGGGTTTGATTTTTTATAATAAATTATACATTGTTCCCAAACCTACTTATTATTGCTACCTAACCTCATGGCTTGCTTGCTGGCTTTGTATGTGATTATTTATTCTATTCATGGATGGATGACCAGGTTTGGAGGGTATGAATTACAAGTAAGTATTAAACGTTACAACCTAAATCCCTAATTGACACAGATTTAAGGTTTCAGACAGCAGATGTGCGAAACAAAAGCGAGCTCACCAATTAATTTTAATCGAAAAATTAATATAAAATTCTGAAAACGACCTTCGTACATTTCCAAAAATTGTATTGACTAAATCCAAGAAGAAAATTGGTATAGAAATAACAAAAAACATACAGTGCGCAGTTCACACGCCGTAGAAATGAAACCTTCAGAAAACAAAAGTGGGAAGGCTACGAAGCACCGCACAAAGAGGAGACCGATTGTTCTATCTTATTCTATCGCAGGCTAAATTCTTTAGATGTATGTTTTTGCCTCATTTTAGTGTCGCTATTTTTTAGAATGGAAGAGGAAACTAAAGGAAATTGCTGCAAACCAATCCCAGGATTGAAACCAGAGAGAGAGACTCTAAGGTTAGCAGATCTAGATGCTACCAATTTAATTGAATTTTCTAGGTCGAATCGAGTCGTTTTCTATGATCGTACATTTCGTGTAACTGGCCCGATCGTATGGAATAAACTTCAATCGGCTCTTACTTTGCTGAATTTAAACGGGCTTTAAAAACAGAATAAATTATTTAAAAAAATCATACCATTCATGAATCTTAACTTCTTTAAATATACTGTAATAGGTCAAATTTTCAAGTTTCCGGTAATTGTTTGGTTTCGGTTTCGCCCTGTTTAATGAATATTTAGAATGTTTCTTATTTCTGAACTTATACAATACAGCCTTCTGTTTTATGTATTTAGTTTTAAGATTTTTGTTTTATGTTTTGCTATAACAGCACTGTTATTGTTTTTAGTGCTTTCTTGGCATTACTTTGTAAATACTGTATATTGTTTTTCATATTATTTGTTCAATACTACGTAAGGAGCATAATAGGGTTATTTCTAAGTTGATTATAGTTAAGAGGGCATTACCAGAGAAAACCAGAAATATGTCATTTTCAAATCAGATTTTAGACGCATTGACTCTTTTCCACAAAAAATTATAAATGGATTTCGAAAGATTGTTTTTTTATCTAGCATTCGCATGTAATAAATTTTGAGAATTTTTTTAAATTTTTAGTATAATAAGGTTATTCCATAGGTCGTTGGCAGATTTGTTAAATTTTCAAAAAAGATTTTGTATTATACCACACCCATTTCAAATAATATAATCATGCAGTAAAATAAATACATTATCTAACAAACGCATGTTTTAGAATTTTAATTTTAGTTTCAATAAAATCATTAAAAAATATGTACGTACATGTGTTTCTTGACGAAAATTGGTACATTTGTGTATTTATTTGCGCACTTGCAAACTAATATATTTCAGATTTTTTTAACATTCTTAAATTTAGACATTATTGAAAAATGATGAATACTTATAAACAAAAAATAATTACAAAAAGTACATTATTTTAATAGTTTTATCATCACGCCTTTCAGCATTTTTGGATGAAGGTATATATTAAAGCTAATTTGGATTGAAATAAATTCGATATTGAGTTGTTATTTAAAAAAGCTGGTACGGAGAATAATTAATCTTTCTAATTGTAACCGCCCTGCACGATCATAAGAACAACTTTCGACGAAGTGTGGATTTTCGTCCGCTGGCTGGTTAAACGCTCTTAAGCGCACTTAAAGTGAAAGAACACAAAACTGCGTTTTACAAATGTTACGTTATTATTATTCAAATAAATAAGAAGTAAACAAACAATGTGTGGATAAGTTTTAAGATTTTCACGGCCAAAAGCATTTTCGTTATTTGTTTTTGGGGTATTGTGCCGTATTGCGCTACCTCCTTCTTTAGCCAAATTACACATCTACCGGATCTGCCGGATCTGCCCTGATGATGGACACTGCAACGATGTCCGAAACGTTGGCTAAAGAAGGAGGTAGCGCAACACGGCACAATACCCCAAAAACAAATAACGAAAATGCTTTTGGCCGTGAAAATCTTAAAACTTATCTGACTAACCTCTATGGGGAGGAAGTTCATACATTGGTGCGCCGATTGGAGAATCTGAGGAAACGAAGGAACCTTTTACTGGGCAGCCTAGCTTTCCTCAAAAGATGTAAGGAGGAATCGGTCGTACCAGTATACATCCGAATACAAAGACATATCACATCCCGGAAAGCCGAGAGAGTTTTCCAAAGAGCAGAAGCAGCGCTACTAAGGGAAAGAATCCATAACGTGCGCAGCGAACTGGATGGAACATCTCGGTACCTTTTCGATTTACACCTACATCTAAGTGCTATGCTTATCGAAGAAGACTGGAAGAAAATTGACAATATGACTTACCAACAAGCACAAAGAAGTAAGCAGTCAACAGATGCGAGGCATAAACACAAGTTTGAGAGACTCAATCAAGGCAAAAAAGGTGATCGAAAACAACTTGATCATAATAAAGTTATTATTAACATTTCGTCCCTTGCGCTGAGCCCAGACGCAACTTCTGTGCTTGCCAAGGGGGTGAACTACGCAGTTGCCCCCAAAAAGATACCTGTGGAATCTATCATATGTGGTGTGGAGACAGCACTACATACAATGACGAAAGTCCACAAAATGTCAGAGTCGCAAGCAGAGGACATACGACAAGAGACTTGCCATATTTTGAAAAGGGCTGAAATACCCCGCCCAAACATCACAAAAGGAGAGTTTGCGGCCCTAAAAGAATTGCGCGCCAATGAGGACATCTTAGTTCTGCCTGCCGACAAAGGTAATGCCACTGTGGTGATTAATACGGTAGACTACATTAAGAAGATGGAAGACCTCCTGTGCGATGCCGGCACTTACAAGAAAATAAAGAACAACCCCACCAATAAGATTGACCTGAAGACAAGAGAGCTAGTTAAAGCTTCCAGTATTAGGAAAGAGGATCGATCTGGGATTTTCGTAAAAGCCTCCAGAACTCCTGCCCTATACGGTCTTCCGAAAATACACAAAAAGGATATCCCAATGAGACCGATTGTCAGTGCTATTGGTGCACCTACTTACAAACTGTCCCAATACCTCTCCAGACTACTACAGATGCAAACTGGTAAAACTGAATCTTGGATCAAGGACTCCACAGATCTGATCAGTAAGCTAAAAAGGGTCAAGACTGAGGAAGGCGATATCCTAGTCAGTTTTGATGTAGTGTCCCTTTTTACAAATGTGCCTCTAGAAGACTCCATGACAATGCTCAGGGAGATCTATGAGGACGACATTTGCAAACTTTTTGAACACTGTCTCAAAACGGGATATTTTGCATTCCAGGGTGAACTTTTTGAGCAAGTGGAAGGAGTTGCGATTGGCAGTCCATTGTCGCCAGTACTTGCCAACTTTTTTATGGAGAAGTTTGAAGAAGTGGCACTCGACACAGCTTCAGCTGTTCCCAAGGTATGGTGGCGTTATGTTGACGATGTCTTCGCCATCTGGCCTCATGGAACAGAGAAACTGAATGAATTTCTGAATCATCTTAATTCACTCCACAGTAAAATCAAGTTCACAATGGAAGTAGAAAACGATGCGAAAATCCTGCCTTTTCTAGATGTGGAGGTGATGCGAAAAGAAGATGGTAATCTAGGACACACTGTATATAGAAAACCAACGCACACAAATCGGTATCTACATGCCGATTCGCATCACCACCCAGCGCAGAATAGAGGACTTATCCATACGTTGGTGACGCGAGCGACCAGAATATGTGAAGAAACTAAAATTGGAGCAGAACTTGCAAAGCTGACCGATGCACTGGAACGCAACGGTTACCCAGCTAGTCAGACAAGGCAAATCATAAGAGCCAAATCTACACCAAATGAAGACAGAGCTAAATAAGAGTTAAAAGGCTGCGCTTTCCTGCCTTACGTTCACAATGTGACAGACAGAATCGCCAGGCTGTTGAGAAAAGATAGCATCAAGACTGTCTTCGGTGCCACAACTAAAATTCAAGACCTACTGAGGACTGCAAAGACTAAGTTTCCTCTGGAAGCAGATGGAGTGTATAAACTCAGCTGTTCCGGATGTGACAAGGTTTATGTAGGCCAAACAGAGCGGACGATCTCCAAAAGGATAGCAGAACACTTTCGTGCTTTGCAAACTCGGCCACCCTGATAAATCGGCAATCGCTGAGCACTTAATCGAAACCGGCCATTACTTTGGATTTGTTCCTGAGGTCTTGGAAAGACCCAAAACTTATAGAGCACGCCTAATTACGGAGGCAATTGAAATCTACAAAAATCCTTTTAATATTAATAGAGACGACGGAGCTAAGCTCAATAGCTCTTGGTATCCGGTGATTGACGGCTACACCAAAGCTAAACGCAAAAAACATGTCTAAGTATACAGTAAGGCCAGCTCGTGGTAAACCATTTTTTGTGTTATAACTTTATATTGACTAAATTCGCTTTAACCAGTGTAATTCTAATTCTAGTAAAATTCATTTAATATTAATAGAGCAAAAAAAACCATGTATAAGTATATAGTAATGTGAGCTCGTGGTAAACCATTTTGATTTATATTGACTAAATTCGCTTTAACCATTGTAATTCTATTTCTTAAATTCTTACCATTGTGATTTTTAATTTTAGAATTAATTAAGAGATGGAGCCACTTCGGTCGGCATCTCGTTAACGGACTTGCCCCTGACTAGCATAAATACCACGTTTTAATGAACTTTCTATTCCCACTCCTAAAGGTCACGTTTCCATGTACGGCCAAGCAATACCCTGGCAAAACAACGTTAAATACCTTGGAGTCACACTCGATAAAAAACTCACATGGCACACACACATCAAACATACAATTAAAAAAACCAAAAACGCTGCCGCATCCCTTTACCCGCTTTTAAATTATAATAGTCAAACGTCACTACAGAACAAAATTCTTATTTACAAATCAAAATTGCGACCCATCATGACTTACGCCGCCCCAATTTGGGCCACAAGCAATACTAAGAGTCTAGAAACCTTCCAAAATGTCTTGCTTAGAAGATTCACCAAAAGCCCTTGGTTCGTCCGAAATAGCATTATTAATTCAGGCACGAAAATTCCTCCACTTAAAAAACACATAATAGATCTAGCCAAAACATTTTTCTCCAAACTTGCTTCAAATTCAAACCCAAGCATCTCATGTCTCGGGCAATCAAGTCCCGATGACAATCGCCTCCACCGCCTGCCCATTTCCATCCTTCATCCACCTTGATGCGCGGGCTATAATAAAATTTACCTTTGTTCTCTTATATAAAAGATAAATAAATAATTATATATATTTATTATGGTATACATATTTGTTGCATATGAATACATACATGCATGGGTGTATGTAAAAATGTCTGTATGTGTGTGTTTATCTATACAAAATGTATACCACTCACAGATAAACAAACCATCAAAAAAAATTATTAATGTCCTTCATCTTGCCCAAGGTAGCCCGAACATCGGACAAAAAAAAAATCCATCAGGTGACATTACTACAGTTTGCAAGACAAAGGGGTTAATTTCTCCCTGTAACTTGCCAAAAACCAATATATAATATAAAAAAAAAAATACTTTCTATTCCGTTCCGCGGCGACGACGCCACTGCTTGTCACGATTATTTTGTACTGGTGAAAGTTAACAATTGTAATTTATTTATTTTATTTTATTTTTTCTTAAATTCTTACCATTGTGATTTCTAATTTTAGATTTCATTAAGAGATGGAGCCACTTCCGTCGGCATCTCGCAAACGGACTTGCCCCTGGCTAGCATAAATACCACGCTTTAATGAACTTTCTATTCCGTTCCACGGCGATGACGCCACTGCTTGTCACGAGTATTTTGTACTGGTGAAAGTTAGTGGTGCTGGCGACACGGTATCGCTTCGAAGTAAATAAGCACACACTTCACGACTAAAAATTACACATCTACCGGATCTGCCGGATCTGCCCTGATGATGGACACTGCAACGATGTCCGAAACGTTGGCTAAAGAAGGAGGTAGCGCAACACGGCACAATACCCCAAAAACAAATAACGAAAACAATGTGTAAATTCTTTTAAACTTTGTATTTTGTTTAGGCTCTTTATATTCTTTTCCGCCGCTGTTAATTTTCGCTTTTATTTGATCTAGTCCTTAAATATTCCTTTCTTCTTCACAATATTTATTTTTTATTCGCCCCTATTCTAACCCGAAACCATCTTTACCCTTCGGATTACCCGCACGAGTCTTATGTTTTAATCTTTAAATATTATATAATGTAAGGTTTGAATATATTATCGAATCCTCTATTTCGAACGAAAGTTAAATACATATTCATAAAGTTCAGAAACTCGGTATTTACTTCCGAAAAATAAAAATGATTATTGTGTACACAAATCGTGGAGACGTAATACTTCTCAAATAAAACAAGCTCTTACGTCATTGTAAGATGCGGCGAAAATTCTCGATTCACAAAAACCTGCCGTTATTTTTGTATTAATTTTTTAAATCACAGGATTTTATAATTTGTGATACCGAAAGTATTGGCCTCAGGGTCATTGCCCTTCAAAAATAAATATTGTCAATGTTCTTTATATGTTCTTTATGAGGAAGAAGATAACACTAATAATCTAAACAAAAATATAAAAGAGAACAAGACACATAAAATAAAAAGATAATGGTCGTAACTGGGACACGAACCCAGAACCTCTCGTTTTACCGGGAACAATACCTTACCAATTCGGCTACTGCCACCTATTGCATAGTGAAGTCAGAAAATTACTTTTCGAATGAACACCGTTAGTAACTTAAAACCATTGTCAAAAATTTTATCAAAGAAAATACATATACACTTTAAATTTGTACGGAATGTATGATTAGTTAATAATTTTAAAAAAATCATAAAAACCACTTCATCGTCTGTCTAAATTATTCCCACAATGTGATACTCATTGTGGGTATCAATTTTGAAAATTAAAAGCTCATTAAACATGAATAATTTTACACAGAAATATTTCACGTCACAAACAACCGAAATTGGTATGTAAGATGATACCACACAAAAGTTTCCCAGCCTTCAATCAGGGGAATATGGAACTCCATTTTCTACAGAAAATGTTACGTAGCGTAATTGTGTCTCCCGTGTCCCTTGTCTCTTGTGTCTTCTAAGTCTCTTGTGTCTCTTGGCTGTCTTTGAATTATTTGTCGTTTGAGAGAATTTTTATGAATTCTTATAATTTTCTATTTTTATTTGTTTTGTCTTATAATCTTTATTTAGATGTACGCAAACGTACAATTATTCTGATTAGATTTATCTTATTGTTTTTACCTATCAGTGTTTTTTTTATAACTGAATTGTTCTCACGTAAGTGCCAATTAAATGAATAAATAAATAAAGTAAATAGAATATGGTATAAAAGAGAAAGGAGGTGGTTGGAAAGAAATTCGTTCTGTATCTGGTCACTGCACATTGTACATCGCTAAACCATTGTAGTGTTGATTATATGAGTATCTGTCGGGTAGGTTCGGGAGTACCGAACCTAGCCGAAGCGGCCGGACATCGGCACAATATAATAGCGAGCACAGAGCTCGTGCGGCGTCTTTCTCGTTAGGCGGCTTACAGCCAACACTGTAATTATTATATTCCAATAAACAGTCTCCGTGTATCAAAGATACTACGTGTTTTAGTAAATAACCTGGAAAACATCCAAGAGCGATACTGGAGATAAAGGGCCCAGTATTACCTGCAGTACAGGACATTACAAGTGGCGCAGCTAAAAAGGAGTACACGCCAGACTGTTTATCAGATTGCGGCAAGTCGTGACAGGGATCGTGACTTGCAAAAATCTCCTGAAGGTGACAATAAATCACTTGGGGCATCGCTGAAGTGCCATCCATCAGGAGATTTTCAGGGCATAATAGGAGACAGTGGAGAAGGAGGAAAGAAGAGGAAAATCACGGGACCCTGGGTAACTAAGTCCAGCCCGGTAATACAGGAAAGAAGAGGAAAATTACTTACGGGACCCTGGGTAACTAAGTCCAGCCCGGTAATATACAGTGGAGAAGAGGAAATTACGGGACCCTGGGTAACTAAGGCCAGCCCGGTATTGATAATCCTGGAAGCGGCTGGGCGCCTGGACTGCAAAGGCGCCGGTTCCTGGTGTCAGGTTGTTTTGTTTCTTTTTCTGGAAGGTGTTATTGTTGCCGGGTGTGTGTTTTTTTTTTGGTGTGGGCGATCATGGAATCGGGCGGAATCTCCAGGTTCTCTCACGTTAATGGGGATTGGAGTTTGTTTCGCCTGAGGTTAGAACAGTTCCTTCTAATTCGTGATGACATAAAAACGACTAAGTTAGATGCTTCACAGAAACGCGCATATTTGCTAAATCTTCTAGAAGCGGAGACATTAACTCTTTTGATCAACGTATGTTTTCCTTCTAAAGTTACAGACGTGGCATTCGATCAGTTAATAGAATTAATTGAGAAACATTGTTCCAGACCGCGATCGGTGTTCAAGGAACGAGAAAATTTTTATCAGGCCAAGCAATCGCTTGGTGAATCAGTCAGGGATTTTGCAGTGCGTTTACGAGGATTATCTTCGTTTTGTGAGTTCGGAACGCGTTTACCGGAATGTTTAGCTGATGTTTTTGCAATCGGCATTTTGCCGGGCCGAGCCAAGGAAAAAATTTTTCTCGAGGGGACTAAATTAACGTTTAACAAAATGGAAGAATTAGCAATAACGGTTTCAGTTTTAGATAATCTGGTTCCGGAAATTAAATCAGAAATTTCCGTAGGGACGTCGGGCGGCGTGAATTCAATTAATCGCTCGTATTCGCCGGGGAGAGATTCACTTTCGGATAAAACTCAAGGTTTCCGGAGGTCATCTTCGCGGTCGAAAAGTCCCGAGCCGAGAGGATTCTCGAATATTAAAAAATGTACCATTTGCGGTGAATCACATTTAGAAAAATATTGTAAATTTAAGAATGCAAAATGTTTTAATTGTCACAAAATAGGGCATTTGAAGAAATTCTGTAAGAATCACAATGTTTATCTGATTTTTGAACAATCCCGGGAGAAGGTTATTAATAGGATTTCTTACATTAATCCGTTTAGGGCTAATATAATAATTAATAAATTAAAATGTGCCGCTATGATTGATTCAGGCGCCAGTATGTCGGTCATGCCGGATTTTATTTTCAACCGATATTTTAGGGATGTAACATTGTCACCTGATAAGCGTACTTTATCTGGATACGATGGTAAACCACTTAATCTTGTAGGTAGTGCTTGTTTTACCGTGGAATACAATAATATCAAAAACAAGTTATTATTTACTGTTGTGATTAATGGCTCGGAATTGATAGTAGGTCGGGACTTCATGGAGGCTTTTAATCTGAAGATAGTTCCAGTGATGGATAATTCGGTTTCAACAATCAAAGACAAAATTGAAATGATTTACAACGAGTTTCCAGAAGTGTTTTCGCCGGGGCTGGGTAAATTCAGTAAACATAAAGTGAGTTTTAAAGTAAACAAGGAAGCTCGTCCTGTTTTTTTTAATGCGAGGCCGGTTCCGTTCGCTATTAAGGAAAAAATTGAGAGAGAATTAGAAGCTATGGTAGCTGATGGTATCATTTCTCCGGTAACCAGCAGTGAATACGCGTCTCCAATTGTACCGGTAATTAAAAAGAACGGGAATGTTAGGATTTGCGTGGACTACAAGAGATCTTTAAATCTCATGACGGACTTGGAAAGGTACCCGCTTCCCTCCATAAATGAAGTTGTTCACAAAGTAAGTTCGGGTAAAGTGTTCGCTAAACTAGATTTAAGACAGGCTTACTCACAATTAGAATTAGCTGACTTTTGCAAAAAGTATACTACAATAAATACGCATTTAGGGTTATTTCAATATAACAGACTAGTCTTTGGTTTTAAGTCAGCGCCAGCGATCTTCGCTAGGACTATAGCAAGCTGTCTTCAGGGGTTGAAGGGGGTGGCATTCTATTTAGACGATATCATCATTTCGGGGGGCAACGAACTGGATTTAGTGTATAACATACAGGCAGTGTGCGCGCGTTTACGAGAGTGCGGGTTGAGGGTCAACACGGATAAATGCGAATTTTTTGTAGAATCGGTAGAATTTTTGGGGTATGTAATTTCGGGGAGCGGAATCCAACCTCAGCCAAACAAACTTGAAGCTATAAAAAACGCTCCGTATCCTACGGACGTTCATAAATTGAAAAGTTTATTGGGTTTTCTAAATTTTTATCGGAATTTCATTCCTAGGATGTCATCAATACTGGAACCCCTGCATAACCTTTTGAAAAAAGGGGTAGAGTGGAATTTCTCAGAAGACTGTAAAGTAGCAGTCGATACCATTAAAGAATTAATGGGCAACAACACGATTCTTACAAATTATTTTCCGGACTTGACTTACCGGTAAAACTGTATACGGACGCTAGTACATGCGGACTCGGGGCTGCGTTAATGCACGTGTTTAAGGACGGCACAATGCGTCCAATTGAGTTCGCTTCTCGTAGTTTGACAACCGCCGAAAAGAAATATAGTATTTTGGATCTCGAAGCTCTGGCAATTGTGTTCGGGTTAAATAAATTTTTTCAGTACCTTTTTGGAAGGGAGTTCACGTTATGCGTTGACAATATGCCGTTACTAAGAATTCTAGGGGAACACAAAAATATTCCGGTTCTCGCAGCAAACCGTTTGCAGAGATATGGCATCATTCTGGCAGGGTTTTCGTACAAAACGGAATTTGTGAAATCTTGTAATAATCAAGCAGATTTTCTTTCTCGCTTACCGTTGAAGGACACAGTTGAGGGTTTTAAGGATGATTGCGGGACTGACTTTGTTTGTTTTATTGAGAATTGTGACCATGTTAATTTTCAAGCAGTTGTGTTAGCCACCGCAGCAGATAGCGAATTACAGCTAGTGTTTAGGTATTTGCGGCAGGGCTGGCCCAAACGAGTAAATCGTGACAGCAGTATATGGAAATATTGGTTGAAAAGAAATGAACTTTCTATCGTAGAAGATTGTTTGTTTTGGCAACATAGAATAGTTATACCTGTTTCTCTCCAAAGGCAAGTTTTAGATTTATTACACAGGTCACATCTAGGTATTGTAAAAATGAGGGGAATTTCTAAAACATATTTTTGGTGGACTTCTCTAAACAAAGATTTGGAGGAAGTCGTTCAATCTTGTTCAGATTGTTCGTTGTCAAAACAGTCACCACCCAAAAGTCAATTGACGGTTTGGCCAAATCCAGGTAAAGCTTGGAGTAGGGTACATCTAGATTATTGTGGACCCCTAGCGGGGAAGATGTTTCTCGTGGTTTGTGACTCATTCTCGAAGTGGTTAGACTGTATCGAGGTGCAGAAGGCAGATTCAACTCACACGATTATGGAATTGAGGAAAATTTTTTCTAATTTTGGCAACCCTGAGTTAATTGTATCTGACAATGGCTCAGTTTTTACAAGTGAGGAATTTAGAGTTTTCTTAAAGGAGAACAATATTAAGCTTATGACTTCTCCGGTGAAACACCCCCAGTCAAACGGGCTGGCAGAAAATGCAGTAAAAATTTCGAAAATGTTCCTCAAGAAACTGTTAATAAACGGTAAATTCCCACTAGATTACAATGTCAAGCTGTTGAATTTTTTAGTGGACTATAGAAATTCTTTCCATTGTTCGACAGGTATTGAACCAGCGGTTCTGTTAGTAGGAAGAAGGCTGCGTTCTACGTTCGACAGTTTGTTGCCAGTGAAAAATGGAGAAGACTTTTCGGAAAAAGTCAAGGAAGCTAACGTTAACATTTCTAAAGCTCAATCTGATCAAGTTAGGTTGTACAGAGGGGTAAAAACCAGGATTTTTAAAGTTGGACAAAAATGTTTGACAAAAGATTATCGTCATGATAATAAAGTCGTTTGGGCTAAGGGTGTAGTTTCTAGAAAGCTAGGTAAAAAAGTTTATATTATTAAAATAGGGAACACTGATGTGACATGGAAGAGACATGTGGACCAGATGAGGGAAATGTCAGTGAGCTGGAAGGAAGATGGCAAAATTGCGCAGCATCCCGCGTCTGAAATTTTGAGGAACGAGCCTCATGAGTTAGAGACTGCGACCTTGTTGCGTGGATTGACTGGTTGTTCTCCTGATTCCAGGTTGGTGGGGGAGGAGGTGGTGTCGGAGCAGGCACGGCAACAGAGACCATGGTCGGGAAGACTGCGTTCAAGTCACAAGGCACCTACAACTTCCAGAGGAGACGGGACAACTTGACCCAGTCACCGCGGTTAAATTATGTGTATCTTAAATAATTATTGTGTATGAAGTATTACAATTTATGTTAATTGTTATTTAAGTTATTTAAGTTATTTTGTTATGTAAGTAAGTAGCTTCAGAGTTGAAGGAGGGAGAGATGTAGTGTTGATTATATGAGTATCTGTCGGGTAGGTTCGGGAGTACCGAACCTAGCCGAAGCGGCCGGACATCGGCACAATATAATAGCGAGCACAGAGCTCGTGCGGCGTCTTTCTCGTTAGGCGGCTTACAGCCAACACTGTAATTATTATATTCCAATAAACAGTCTCCGTGTATCAAAGATACTACGTGTTTTAGTAAATAACCTGGAAAACATCCAAGAGCGATACTGGAGATAAAGGGCCCAGTATTACCTGCAGTACAGGACATTACAGTTTGCTTGCGTGATTCTTTTTATAGAGTCAGTCGACATAATTTTCTATGTAGAATTTAATATATAAAAGTAATATAGACAGCCAACCGGATTTCGCTTAGCTCTAATGTCGTAAGGGCTTGTACAAGGTGGTTGCAAAAGTCAGTTTTAAAATGTTTTCAAGTTCCGAAGATAATATCGGTCAAATGACCGCTGCCAGAGTTAATTAGCACATTTGAGAAAGTTTCGTAGCATTTCCTTGACTTTGTGGCGATAAATTCGAGCTAACATATATTCGATACATTCGAGCCAGTCCCCCCCGAGGCGAGAGGCGAGAGGCAGGAGGTCGGGGGCCGCAGTGTTTGCCCACATGCCCAGTTGTCACACGACCAGGGAATCGATGACGAAATTCAGGTTGAGCCAAAATCATTGACCGATTAGAAGATAAACTAAATCATCATACCGCAGAATACAATCACGAAAAGGGATATAGATATACATCAATACCTGACTCTGAGGACGTGTACTTCATAGGAATAAAAACTTAACTAGGTTAAGTTAATTCATACGAATTACCATAATCTAGCTCCAAATTATTTAAATTTAATTGAGAAGGACAATAGACATTCCACCTGACAAAATTTTTAATTTTTTGAAAGAAACAAATACTTTGGGGTATAACATTATACGTATATTTAATAAAAAAGCACACTTCGTAAATGTACACCACTTTCCATTTGAATTAATAATAAAGATCCAACCAGGTTTCGCTTAG
The DNA here is from genome assembly GCA_917880885.1 of Limnephilus marmoratus. Classification (NCBI taxonomy): domain Eukaryota; kingdom Metazoa; phylum Arthropoda; class Insecta; order Trichoptera; family Limnephilidae; genus Limnephilus; species Limnephilus marmoratus. The sequence continues at coordinate 775,598 of OU862918.1, read as the reverse complement.
CTCAAGCGTCATCATGGCTTAATTATATTAACCGCTTGGATAACTGTTAATTATTAATTCAAATAAAAACTGGTGTATTGCAAATAAGGTTTTTTCTTGTAATGAAAATGTTAATCTGCAGCGCTCAATTCACACATATCTAACCTACAAAGGCTGGCTGGGCTCATTTATGACAAGACCCGCATGCCTGCATCTTTACTTCCATTTATTTATTTTTTTCTACTTTTATTTCTTCCACTTCCATTTATCTCTTAATTTTTTGTTGTTATGTTTTCCTTAAACATTGGTTTCTTAACATGCCTTCTGCTTTTGTTTACTTTACAAATATCAAAGTCGTTAACCTTTTCGTTAGCCGGGAACCTTTATTGGATAACCAACACCTCTGCCATAGGTTACCCCGAGTGGTTCGCTACATTTGGTGATTTAGCAGGGGTGCCCGGGTTCATGGGGTGAGGTTTGTCTTGGTCTTGGAGGCGGGCAGGACATGACCAGGATACACTGAACCCCAGATTCCTATCCACCCCTTAAACCCTTTTCATTCCCAGAACTCTCCTCTCCTTCCTTTCCTTAAAAAAACCCTCCACACAGCATCCCCAAAGATGGCATAGGCCCTGAGGGTAATTATTTTCCTCAGGGTCTCCTGTGTGGAGCTCATGTAAAAAACAAAAAAAAATAAATAAATAAAAAATAAAAAATATATATATATACAGGGTGTCCGGGTGTCAGGGTGTGCATTAACTTCGGGAGGTGATTCTACTTGATAGTATAAGTAAAAAAGATAAATAACTTTTTTCGAAATTCCAACTTTTAGGGCAGTTTTGAGGTAAAAAGAATAAATTAGTCCGGCGTGTGCTGCCAGATTTATTATTTTCCGCTGTTACGATACGGGCCAATCACAATCGAGTCGGGCGCCCGGCAGGCTCTCAGCAAGTAAGATCGTACCTCACACTAAGGATTTTTAGTAGATACGTCTTTTTGTATGGGAAAAAAATGTTGGAATTTCGGAAAAAGTTGTTAATCTTTTTTACTCCTACCATCATGTAGAATCACCTCCCGAAGTTAATGCACTTTACCCCCGGACACCCTGTATATATATATATATATATAAAGCTTGACAATAACAAAAATATTAAAGCGTTTTCCGATAGGGATAGACTTTGGCACCACCTTGTGTATCAACTAATTATAATTAATTAGAGATTCAAAGGTACACGTGAGAAAATAATGCAAAGAATCAATCTACGTAATAAATAATACAATCTCTCACTATCTTCGTGTTTTCCCCGTGTAAAGTATTATAAATAAATGAGTCTATATTTAATTATAATTTATTAGTTGATATAATAATGGAAAATCCCGACGAAGCTTGCGCAAAGCGATACCCGCTTGGCTGTCTATATTAAATTCAAGAAAGTGGTTTATTAAAAAGTGTGTTTATCATTTATTACCTTATAATAAATACATTTGTTGTCAATTTCGAGTCATTCCCGTCGCGTAGTAACCGTGGGCTGTAGGTATTGTGCGCTTTTATAATCACTGCGATGATTCACGGTTACAGGATCGTGACGGCAAAAAAGGCAATAAACATACGTTCCTTATCTCTATTATGCTACAGCTTTTTCTTACACTTTAAATAATGGTGAGACACATATAATACGTGTGACTGTTTCCTCCAAAATACTACTTTTTGCGACGGGAATTGCGTTTCTTTTTCTATATACGTGTGAGGGAGATGTATAAATATGATTGAATTTTTTCTTTGGGGGGGTGCAGACACACGTTCACTGTTTGTCTCATTTCCGACTGTTGTTATTTAGTGTATAAGAAAGAGCGGCAGCTTTATAATGTTTAAGAACAAAAGTGAAACCATAAGCGCATTGACATTTGACGTTTTCGAATTTTTGGAATTTTCTCAATGTGATGAAAGCTTATGTTATTTGGGCGAACACTCTTCAGTAGCCCTTATTAGTTTATGTCAGGTTTGTAACTCAATTGAATGCTAATTGTTACAAGGTAATTTCATGTACTTAAGAATGCGCCTACCCTGATCTTGTTAAAAAACATGATATATTGTTTAATCATTAAAATTCTAGTCACGAGGGTATGTGGGTCTAGAATTCTAGAACCAAACACTTGAAAGACAGCTACATGGAAAGGTTGAGTTGAAAAGCCTACCCTAACTTATCAATTAAGTGGTACATGTAGTGTAGACAGTCTCGTAGAGTGCTTAAACATGTAAAGGTTCTCGGAACTTAATGACAAATGAAAAGTTAAGAGAAGTCATTATTTTGCGCCATCCCCTGCTTGTTTATAGGCCCTTCACACGACCTGACTCACAGGACCCAACATGTCCGCACGCCGACCAAATTACTCGTATTTCTATTCTAACGCACAGCCTGAAGCGGAATATTAATAATTCTGTAGGAAGTTTTGCCTGTACACGATCCAACTTGCAGACTAGACATGTCAGCGGTTTTTCCTACACACGATCCGACTCTGCTTATCGGGTTCTGCAAATCACGTATAGAAGCAATACAAGGTTTTGCATAAGGCCAGGAATACATTTATCCGAATTTTCCGTACGATAATATGTTCCGATAGTCTGATCCTATCTGATACCATCGGAAGGCGTTTGCGCCATACAGCTGCTAAAACAGTCTTCACTTCACATCCGATCGGACTATCGGATCGGATGTGCGACTTTATTACCGATTCGATTGTTAGTTTAACACGTAACTACTTATAACTGCAGTTTAAAAGTATCAACGTCAAGTTTTTATTGTACATGTCCAATAATGTTAATATTCAATATGTAAAAAAACGGCGTTTATTCATTAATTTTGCTGTGGAATTATTGATAGGCGTGACAGGTGTCTGTTGTTTTACTTCAGAATTCGAAACCGCTGTCGCGCGTATTAATAATTAGATACACAGCTGATCTTGTTCGTAAATAAACTGTTTTTTTTATATATTGAATAATAACATTATTGTCTTGTTTTTGCAAGTTATTTATTTAGTTTTTGAAGGCTTTTTTAACAAGATACAGAAAAACATCGTATGATTTTTAGATGTCTTTTCTGGACCGCAAATATAATATTTGAAGTCAAAGCACTTTGAACTTCCGACCTTTTAAAATGACCAAACGTCGTCAATCTTTTCCATAGAACCTTTTTTACCCTTGGGTAGATAGGTTCATAAAAACCAAAAAACTTCGCCAAACCTTTTGACATAACATGAGACGCAAAAATGTACATAAACATGTCTATACAAGAAGACGGGGAAGGAAGCCCCGGAGGTCATGGCATGATTAATGGAATCTACTTATAAATTACACCCATAATTATGTTTAACTATTTTGCGTGCCTTCGAGTGTGTGACTATGGGTAAATTGCCTGTGATTATCTACCTGCTATGTATTTTGTGCCTTTACGTTGTAGTTACTTGAAAGGTAATTCTTATAAATCTATTTTCTATAAATATATATATAGCAGTGGAGTGGAGTGGAGTCTTTAAGTCAAAAGGTCATTATTCATTAAAAAAAATTTAAAAAATTGGACTGGAGTTCTCTATTATCCTTCAGCAAAACTTTGAACGCGTTTTTATAGAAACTACGTTTTTAAACCTGGTTGACAACATATTAGAAAAACTATACATCCGATTAGCATGCACCAAGTCTTAAACTGTTCGAAAATCCAGTCACTATGGCACAACCAGTCACTATAGAATTTTTTTTATAACTGGCCCCCTTTTATTTTTTTTCATGAACGATGAAAATTTTCCATAAAAAATCGAAAATAAAATTCGCATTTTTCTGTTTTTTTTTTTTTTTACCCTAGGGGCCCCTAGCCGATGCGGGGATCCTAGAGTAAAGGGGCCTCGAGACGTGCATTGCCTAGGGGCCCCGACATGTTTAATCCGTCCCTGGCAGAACCGTATTGTCCATAAGGCAGTGTAAGCCACTGCCTACGGGCCACGCATCGGCTAGGGGCCCCTTTGGTAAAGGGGCCTCGAGACGTGTATGGCCTAGGGCTCCCGACGAGTTTAATCCGGCCCTGACTATTACACCACAGATAGGGATTGTTTTATAAAGGGCCCCTTTCCGTTTTATTTATTTTTATGAACGATGAAAATTTTCCTGAAAAATGGAAAATAAAATTCGCTAGTGCGTATTTTTTCTTTTTTTTTTTAAATATCGAAATTCCCCTACATGGTGCCATAGACCATACATCATGTATTTTTGAATTGGTGCATGCAAATCGGATGTATAATTAATTATTTTTTTTCGTTATTTGTTTTTGGGGTGTTTTGCCGTGCCGTAGACATCTACCGGATCTACCGGATCTGCCGGATCTGCTCTGATGATGGACACTGCAACGATGTCCGAAACGTTGGCTAAAGAAGGAGGTAGCGCAACACGGCATAACACCCCAAAAACAAATAATGAAAATGCTTTTGGCCGTGAAAATCTTAAAACGTATCTAATTAATAGTTTGTATAATATGTTGTCATCCAGGTTGAAAAACGTGTTATAAAAGTTACGAGAAAAACGAATTATAAGTTTTGCTCAAGATAATAAAATTCATCATACAAACTGTTTCAAATGTTTTCCCATAAAATGCTGCTCCGTCAATTTTTTGGAATTTCATGTGCATCTCTCAGAAAAATAACAGATTTTTTTTTCTGTGTCCTGGTGCTTTAAGGCCTTGTTTGGGATTTGATCAAGAAAACGTGGAGGCGTTTGGGGGCCCCCAGGATCAGGGGCCCGGGGCGGGCTGCCCCCCCCCCCCCCCCCGCCCCCTCTTAGTCCGCCACTGCCCTCTGTCCTCGGCCGTCATCTTCCAATCTGAGAGATGGAGCCTCTTGCATCCTTCCTGACATCATCTTCCAGTCTCAGCCTAGGTCTACCCGCCTTTCATTTACCTCCCGGGTGTCCTAATAGGACCTTCTTCGGTACTCGTGTGCTTGGCATTCGGTGCACATGTCCGTATACACGAATATAATTATTACCTGTGTATATTTTGAACCCAAATCCTAAAATATATCTATGCTTACATACGAACATATCTAAATTTACGTAAGACCCACATCAATAATATACGAGGGGCTGAGGAGGTAACACATTAATTAAAGCAGCAATCGGGGCGGACAAGTTCCTACTATATTCGTATGCTCTTCTATAGACCCGCTATAAATACAATTAATCAATAAGATTGTGACGGACTTCGAGCAATCATTTTTTCCGAGCAGTTGATATATTAATTAATTCGTCCATCGATTTATGGGCATATATTAATTAATATCAGATATTAATATCTTCGATTATTTTATTTTTTTCATATTCAGATGTATTCATGGTTAGTGCAAATTTTTTTTTTGAAAATATACAATTCTTTCTTTCTTTATTTTTAAAAAGAAAGACAAACATTTCCAGATTACGAATAATCCAACAATGTTTGAAAATCAACTACTACCACCACAATGAGCGGAAAATGTTGCTTGTATCATGATAGAGAACTTAGCCAGTCGAGGAATCATGCGACGCCCGGGTTGGACCCCAACGCGATGCCCACTCATCCACTGACCGGTCTTTGTTGCAAACATTGAGCGATTGAAAACATTGCTTCAAAAAATTTAACAATATTTAAAAATACATTCTAGAAAACTATATGAAATGTGATTTGAACAGGTACATAAAAAGAAGCACAATAAATGTAAGTAGGTACTTTTATTTTATTTTTTTATTTATTTTAGTTTATTTAGGAAACAAACAGTTATACATATTTTAATAAGAAAGTAACATATTACATGGTTGCATTAACCAGCGAAGTTTCCGCTAAAATTTATAATACATATGTATAAAAACATAGATTAAAACATTAAAGAAAACATAAAGTGATGGAAAAAAAGAAAAATGTATATATATACAAATCATATAAACACAAATTTAGGCATGTGGGATATGTAAATCATCAAAATATTATTATTATTATAAAAAGAAGGAAAACCAACATAATGAGAATGAAAGAAAAAATAACATGAAGCAGGGGTGGAGAGTTCGTAATTAACAATTTGCTTTAATTTTTTCTATTATGAATTTAATAAATTGACCTGAGGACAAATGAAAAATATCAGCGTCGTAAAGAAATAATTGTATTTTGTGCACGTCCTTCGGAGAAATGAATGTTACCTGTAATTTGATTTTGAAAAAGCCGTGTTGATTTTTGGATATGATTGTTTGTACTGCTGGAAAAAGTTGATCAAGAACTATGTTTTGCGTGATCTTGCTGACAATTGGTAGTTTGGAGATGGGCCTCTAGTTGGTGATGTTATTTTTGTACATTTATTAGGTATATTTACGTACATTTATTCATTTATTTTTATTTGACTTTTTCAATCTTCTGAAAAAACTTCCTTTACCTTCTTAATCTTATTTCTTTTGCAAATATTGTCCTATTGTCCTTTCACTTATTTGGAACAACCGCTTAAATTGCTTTGCCCGATGTGTCCCAATAGAGAACCCAAATGAGTAATGACCTTCTAACTTAAATAACTGCATTTTTATTTTTATTTTTATTTTTAGAGTTAGTTTAAATAGTTAAAATAATTTTCAAAGTTTTAATTTTTCAAGTTCCCCGAAAACCACCGTATGTATGTATGGTGAATCGTGTGACGTCATCACTCCTGAAAAAATATTATAAGATCGGGCAATCAGCTGATCAACTACCGCCATTTTGAATTCCGTTGTTCGAAGTATTCTTCCTAGAAGCAGCATTACTTTTTTTTTGTTGCAGTAGTTTTTGAATATTTTCAATAATATAGATAACTAATAAGAGATACCTTTATTTTTGAAACATTATTTAGGCCTTAATAATGCCTCAATAAACACAACAACTAAATCTCTATAAACAGTATGTAAATAAACGAATAAATTAATACGATGGCTTGTGTCATATCATACATTCCCATACAATGACTTTACGGTGACGTCATGACACGTCGAACGGTGACGTCACCACTAAAATTTGTTTTTACGACCCGATTAAAAATGGACTTTTTAATAACTTTTTAAAAACTCTGCGTTTAATATTATTAAATAAAACTTATATATTCAGAATCAGCGTTTATTGCTTTATATGAACATATTTTTTAAAGCCATAATATTTTTTACTAGAGTTCCTTATTAAGCGGAATTGACATTATAAAGCAAGCTGACTCCAGTAAACGCATGTTTAGTTTTTTCCAGTAAAAGTTGTCAAAGAAAGCCTGGCCAGTCGTACTACACAAATAAATATAAAAATAAAAACCACCATGAAGATAACGTTGGGAGTTCTGTCCAAGTATGATACAGTTAAATATGACCGAATCGGATGGGGACACGTTAGCTCAGTTGCTAGAGCTCGGCCCCGGCAAGGCGTAGGTCCTGAGTTCGAATTCTAGATTTTCAGTTTCAGATTTTCGATCGAGTTTCGCTAATATTGTCTTCATTAATTAAATAAATTCCTGTGACGTCTCTGATTATTCTATGCACGAAACTGGTAGAGGGGGATAATATTAACAGTAGACTTAATGCAAATAAGATTCCAAGAGCTCACGTGTGATGATATCATAAATTTACAACTGAGTTACAAAATAGGAAATTCCAAAGTAATGCGTCAAATTATTTTGCGTAACTCTAAGAAATGCCAGGAGAATAAAATATATAAAGTATCATGCATGTACATTTTTGACAATAAGTGAGTAGAGGGGTGAAAATGTCGTATTGGGATACCCTAGGAAAACATGCCTCGATTGTTATCCTTTTTATATTTTTTTTTGTTTGTCTGTTATTTCACAAATTGTTTGAAAATAATTAGTCTCGATAAAGTACCTACCTCTGAATTTATAGTTTATCGAAAGGGTTATTTGTACATTTTAAAATAAGCTTGTTTATGAAAACTGCCGGAGAGCATTTAAAAATGGCTTTTAAAGTGTTGTCTCAAGGACGCCCTCAAAGGAATTTCAATTAATGAAATTAAGTGTCTGAATAAAACGAAGATCTTTGTTTAATTATTTAGCTCCCGTTTGTAAATTGCAAGAATTTGTTTAAAAAACGTAAAAAAATAAACAATGTTACCTTTGTTCTCCCGTGACTTGTTGGATATCTCGCACAGAATGCAGGTGTAGGCTACCACGATGATGACCAGGGGAATGAAGTACAGGGCGGACACGCAGAAGAGGTTGTAGGCGATCTCCTGGGCGCTGTTTGCGAAGAACCCGAATGACACACACTGCTCAAACTCCGGCGTGTCGGGATGGGGCGATACGTGGAACACGACACTCTGAAACAAACCATCCAAAAGATATTTTTTAACTCAAGACTCAAACAAGCTCTTGGTGAAAAGAGTCAGCTCTTCAAATATTGGGGAATCTATTTCAATTGAAGTACGAATGAAAAGTTTGTAAAAAGAAAGTTACTGTCGGAATATCTCGTCATTCAGTTATTTTTTTAGATCAATGGTAGACAAACGCCACACAGGCGTACGACACACATCGAAACATTTGGCCGCGGTTTTTAAATTAAACCCCACGCTTCGCAAAAAATGTATATTTTTCCAGTATTGCCTGAAGCGACCAAGGTAATTTTTTAAAAATTTTATAATATTTACACTTCATCGCGCAGTACAAAATGCTTTCAATATGTTTCCGTTGGAAAAAAAGCAACCAGAATTGAAACATACTTTGAATTTGTTTTAGTTTTATTTACCAGTTTGAATGCATCTGCAACTTTGCAGCCTTACCTTTTCTCCGCTAATTGAATTACTCACAACATTTCTTAAGAAAAGGTAATGCAAGAGTTTCCTTTAACTTCAGTTACTGAAACTTGTCTTGTATCCAATAAATTAAAATTAATTCATTCCGTTTTAAAACAGACACTTACAAAAACCACCAAGAAAATAACTTACCGCGAGAAATATAATGTAAAATATTTCGAATATTTCTTTTGAAAACACTCGACCAAACTGTAGAACATTTTTTCTGTTGCTTGTTACATATGTGGCGGCGCATAATCGCTCCGCCACTGGACTCCAGGCGAACGCACTAGAATCATATCTACAAAGTATTTACAGCCAGGTACCGCGCGCCCGCTGGCACATGTCTACCTACCGAGAAATAGTTCTGCCACCTAAGCGAAAGAGCTAGAACGTACGGCTGTACCGTTCAAGTGCCCGCAGAAAGTTCGAGCGATTTCTCACCTTTACGTGAATTCGCCGCATTACCTACCGCGAGAATTAATTACTTGTCACGGGTATATAAGCCGCGCTCGCCGGCTCGGAGTCAGTCAGTACCTCAGTATTCATTCATCGATAAAGGAACTCAGAACGAGCAGTGTCGCGACTAAGTACCTGCCCGCGCGGGGCACGGGCCTCGCGCTGTCAACCGTGAACATCAATTTATCCAGCGTGGCACAGGAACATTCCAGCACCTTCGAGGAACCTCTCCGACTACCATCTCGACATGAGATGTCAACCAGCACCCTGCAACGAGCAGCTACCACAACCAACAACAGGCAACGCGCCATCATCCAACATCCTGCAACGAGCAGCAACAACAACTGGCAACGCGCCAGCATCCTCATCCTGCAACGAGCAGCAACCTCATCGCCTCTCAAGGTTCCTTCCTGCGTCACGTGTGTGCTCCGACCCACTGGACACACAGCCGCCATACATCGTCAACGCGACGACGGTCGACCGCCTGGACCAAGGTCACTCCTACACCGCCATGGTGTAGTGCAACACGCTGGCTCCCTGAAGACCAGTGATCTTCACCGCCGTAGTGTCCTGACCTTCATCTTCATCACCACGCAGCAGCATCACTCCACTCCGCTCCCGCTCCGCATCGACCTCCACTACGTAGCCACAATAAAGACTGACTCACACATCGACTGCACGCCTTTCATTTATCTCCCGTCTCTACCGATCCAGCCCGCTCCCTCACATACATGCAGAGAATTATCTGTACCCTAAAGGATAAACCACGAAAGTCCGTTATATATCCTGGTACAGTTATTATATAATGCATTATTTTCGATATTCGATATCCTAAAAATAACGAATGCTAGCGCTCGTATTAAATTTTATAACCATGTTTTAATAAAACACTTTAGGCCGCCTATTTTGGCAAGATTACTTTTACGTGGTGTCATAATTATGGAATCTTCAAAGACCAACAATGCAAACCAATTTTGATTTTAAAAATTATATTTACAAGTACCATTTTATTGGGTCATTTCGAGAAAACCAAGATGAAATTACTCAACCCTCTAATTTTTTTAAATTATAAAAAATTGTAATATATAACATTAAAATCTTGAAATACACACAATCGCTTTTATAAAAATTTCATGATTTATAATCAGTTTTAAGAATCTATAAATATTCTTTTTTATCGTCTCTAAAATTTTGGGAATTAAAGGGCTTTTCACATCTTATTTACTATATTTATTATTGGGACTCCGGAGCTGACGACCAGCAGGAATGGAATCCGCAACTTCATATTTTTCCAATACGCTATTGAGTCCTTGTTTATATAGATACACCTACAAAGACTAGTTATCTTCTTCGCTAACAACCAATTAATGTTTTTACAAAGGCATACGAAAGAGCGCATGTGCAAACGTTCGAAGTATGATGGAATCAGTATCTCCTACACAATGAAGAAAGGACGCTATTGATAGAATTCTACCATGTTTTCCAATAAATCATCACTCGCAATTAATTACCCTTCATTCTGCAATCAAAATTTTGTCTTGCCTACAAAGCACAGACGGAATAATTAGAAGTTTTATGAAATATGACAAAATGTTTAATGGTAAAACACTTTGGTGAACTTGATAACGTCAATCAGGAGAATGATGCAATAAAACTATTGTGAATAATTACTTCATTTCATAATGCCGAGGCCACATACATGCACCTATTCCTCGCCTTTACCTTATTTTAATTTTTATTTCTTTATGTATCATATTCAATCATATTTTTTTTTCAAGTTTAATTTGTGGAACTCCATTTAATTTTTTATTTTTTATTATATAATCAATAATACTATTATTAAATTAATAAAAATGGTTTATTTTTAAACAAGTCCTGCTGTGTAATTATTATTACGCGTGACAGCTATTTCGCCTTCTTAAGGCATTGTAAAAAAAAATCTGACAATGCCTTCAGTTTGTTAATGCTTTTAGAAGGTGAAACAGCTGTCACGTGTAATACTAATTACATAGCAGATCTTGTTTATAGATAATCTGTTCTTAACAAAGTCGGGTTATGGAAGAGCAACCGCAATATCGCGATAAATATAATAATGAATAGGTAGTATGTGTACGGTAATTTGTGAATATTTATGAGTTTTATGGGAGTCCATGGATATTTATGGCAACCTTTGTATGATAATTTGTGGATATTTATGAGTTTTATTATAATGTATACCTTTTTACGGTAATTTTTGGATATTTTTGAGTTTTATGGAAGTGCATGGATATTTATGGACACCTTTTTTATTATTATTTTTTTTTTTAATATGTTTATTTAGTTATTAATTGTACAATAATTTCTCTTACTTAAATCTTACAAAACTGATCAATCAGTTTGATTGTAAGAAATCTCTCATTTTTCCTATTTATTTACTTACAACATATAAAATGTTTGATATTTTGGTGCTTAATACATATCTAGTAATTACTTAATAATATAATACTTAATATTAAAATACTTAATTAATTATTATAATGCTTACTGTAACATAAATTTTATTTTGAACAATGGTTAAAAGAACTAGGTCTAGATCTATACCTATTCGATCGAAATATTATTTGTTTTTCATAGATTTAGGTATTTTTATACAATATTTTAGTTTTCATATTCTATTGAAGTAGAATGATCTAATTTTAGTTTTGATTTTTGAATGTGATGTCTCGTTTTTAATATTTTCAGGTAATGCATTAAATATTTCCGGAATTTTATGCCTTTTTGTTCTATCACCGTATACATTTTGAGATTTATTAATAATAAACATTTCTGCTTCTCTATGCCTAGTGGGGTAGTTATGGTTTACAGGTTTTTTGAATTCTGTATTCCAGAATTCATCTAGAGTTAATTGGTAATCTACCCTACTATGTATAGAGAGCACATTACACAAGGAGAACATTTTTTTATAATCGTCATCACATAATTGAACTTTTTTTTTGCCTGATATCAATTTTAGGAAACGGATTTGTAGTTGTTCTATTTTATTTAAGTACGTTTTGTACGTTAATCCGTAACTATTTATTCCGTATCCTATAATTGATTCTGCTAATGCGTTATATATACAGTATAATATATTTTTATTAACAAAGTTTTTTAGGTGATAAAATTTCCCTAATATGGATCTTAATCTATTACATACATTTTCAATATGAATTGACCAGTTAAAATTGACATCTATTGTAAGACCAAGGTATGTATATTGGTACACTTTTTCTATGTTTGGGCAATTACACTGCAGGGATTGGTTTTTTGTGTGTAAGCAATCATATGAATGACTTTTAATGTGCAATTCCTTATCCTGACAATTTGCATGTGGTGAATGTATAAGCATATATTTGTTTTTTTTTTTGCGTTGATAATAATGCCATTGTCGTGGGACCATTTAATTATATTATTTAGGTCTGTTTGTAAAATTTCCTCAATTTTTTGTGGATTTTTGTCAGCACATATGATGCAAGTATCGTCTGCAAACATGTAGCATTTACAACGTTTTATTACGTTTGGTAAACTGTTTACTTGCATAATATAACACGTAGGTCCCGATATCGATCCCGTAGCTACCCCAGTGTTTGCCAACATTTCATCACTCAAAATTCCGTCAATTTTAACTTTAATTTTTCTATTAAACAGATAATTTTTAAAAAATTTATTTAAAGGACCTCTAATACCACATTCCTCCATTGCCCTTAGTAATGTTTCATGGTCCAATGTGTCAAAGGCCTTTTTAAAATCTATAAAAATTATGCCTACATAATATTTTTCATTCAAATGACAATTTATATGGTCAGTGAATTTAGAAAGTAATTGTGTAGTACTTTTTTGTTTTTGAAATCCGTACTGTATGGGATTTATGATTCTATTTTTTTCTATAAAATTTTGTATTTGATTAAAGATAGCCCTTTCAATAATTTTATCAAAACACGAGAGAATTGCTATTGGTCGATAGTTTGTGAAATCTTTGTGGTTTCCTGATTTATATATAGGTCTGATAATGGATGTTTTAAGTTCGTCAGGCATGATACTTTTACTTACACAAAGGTTAATTAGTTTAGTCAGTATTGGGATTATATTATCAGCAATTAACTTCAGGTCTTTAATTCTTATTTGGTCATTGCCTTCTGATTTTTTAACATCCATATCATTAATAATTTTTTTAACATCTTTTTGTGATACAGGTCTAAATCTCATCGACATAATAGCAGGAGTTGTATACGTGTTACGATCTAGGAATTTTTTAGTACAGTTATGTCTTATGTCTTTTATTTCATTTACGAATGTTGTGGCAAATTTATCGCATAAAAACTTTGTATCTCCTTGACTTCCCATATGTTGAAGGATTATTTTATCTAAATTTTGTTTAGGTTTACCTATTAGATTATTTATTTCGTCCCAGAGTTTCCTCGGGTTGCCGTTTAAGCTATTTATTACATTTTTATGGAACGTGTTTTTAGTAATATTAATATGTTTGTTTGTTTTGTTTCTATATCGCGTATATTCTAAACGAAATACCGGGTTATTTGGGCTATTCCTGCATTTTCGGTAAAGATAATCTCTTTTTTTAATCATGTTCTTAATTTCTTCAGTAACCCATGGGTTGTTGTGCCTAAGATTATTTTCAAATAATTTTTCTTTTTTCGAGGACGCATATATATTATCAAAAATATTTTTTAAATTATAGTACAGTTCTAAAGGACATTCAGTTTGTAATAATTTCCCCCAATTTACTAGTTTTAATTTAGAATGTACCAATTTATTATCAATAATTTCAATTTTTTTATATAAATCCTTTGTAAGTACCTCTTTACCTATTGCAACTCCTGTTATATAATGGTCGGATATTTTATTAGTCACAATACATGAAAATACAGTGTTATTACGGTTGCGAATTGCAATATGATCAATACATGAATACACATTTTTTCCGTTTAAAATTTCATCCCGAGTCACATTTAATATTACATTTTCTAAACCATTTTCACTGAGTAGATTTTGATATTCTGTAATTACACTATTTTTGGTATCCAATAAATTCAAGTTGATGTCACCACAATACAAGTAGTTTGAATCAGATGAAGTTAATTTTAATATTTGTTTTAGTTCCTTCAAGTATATTTTCTTGTTGCTGCTCGGCGGACGATATACCGCAAGTATATTTATGACATCTTGATAAACGGTGGTGATTTCTCCAGATATTGTCTCGCAGCTTTTAAAAGAAATGTTTGTTTTCTTAAAAGTATGATGGTTTTTTAAGTACATGATTAATCCCCCTCCTCTTCTATTCTCTCGAGTATTTGCAATCGATGTGAAGTTTGGTATATTGAACATAGGTATTATTTCGTTTTTAATATTTATTTCCGTTAGAAAAATTACATCTATAAACTGCAGAACGTCGTTAACTTGTGCAATAAATGAATTAAAATTCTTTTTCAACGATCTTATGTTTAGATGAATAGCCACAAACCTCATTTTGATGTTTTTATCGTTTATCCAGTTATCCAAATTATAGCACTTGATAAATTTGTGAGTTTGAAATGGTGTCGAATCTTCCATGACGTGGATTTAGTAACTGATAAAATAAGTGTTCCGAGTCAAAAGGAATTTTGGTTTTTTTTTTTTTTCTTAAATGTATTTGTTTATATCATTCTCATTTTTTATATGGATAATTTTCCCATCACCTTCACTTCTTATCAATATTTTGGCATTTTGTACCCAAATGTATTTAAATTTGGTTTTCATTTTTTGTTTTGTAATGTATAGTAGATCTTTTTTTTCTTTAGTGAGATTTTCATTGATATAAATTTGGTCGTTGTTTCCATTCTTGTAAATGTCATTGTTTGTTAATATGTTTTTTTTTTTTTGTAACCACTCGTCTCGATAAGTTTGACGTATGAACTTCACGATTACGTTAGCCGGTTTGGAGTCCTTTCTATTAGGAAGTCTCCAAACCTTCTCAATATTTTCGCAATTTGTGTTTAGTTTTTCTGCAATTGTCTTTATGGTTGTTTCAATATTTTCATCTTTTTTCATTTCCAGACCAAACAGTTCAATATTACAGTTTTTTTTCTATTTGTTCAATTTCTTTCACTAAGAATTTGCTTCATTTCTGGGATACTTTCTGAGTTTGGGCCTTGTGACCCGCTGCCTCCGGCCGTTGCGTTGTCCGTGTTCGCATTTATTGTTCGCTGTGTTCCGCAGTTTGTACAAATAAATTCATTACCCACGTTAATGGCGGGATTTGAAATAGCACATAGTTTGTGGAAAGATCCATTACAGTCGATGCATTTGATTAATTCACTGTCTTTAGCGACATATTTTTTACATTTTTTACACTGCACCATTTTGAAGTAGTTGGAGCGTTTTTCGTTTATTTTTAAATCACTTTTACAATTTATTTGTCGCACAATGATTTACACCGTTCGTGTTCGCTGAGAGACGCGTACATTACGATTGGTATAATTCCTTGTACGGTAATTTGTGGATATTTATGAGTTTTATGGAAGTGCATGGATATTTACGGATACCTTTATACGGTAATGTGTAGGTATTTATGAGTTTTATGGAAGTGCGTACATGGGTACCTTTGAAATTTGTGGATATTTGATAGTGTGGATCGATTTTTTGTTTTTTTTTTTTATTTTTCTTAGCAGCGGGGTGTGGAATAGATGCTCTATGGGGATACTTTTAAAAGTCATTATGACAGCATTAAGATATTTGGAGTGCAAGTACTGCCCCAAGTCAATTCAAATTAAAAAAAAAACAGCGAGAAACTAGAAAAAGAAGGGTTTAATGTTTGCTCAATAAAAGTAGTTAAAATATAAAAAAAATCAAACTTTTCATTTACTTGTAATATTATCTACTAATCAAGAAACAATAAAAGTACCAATGCCACACAAAAAATCACAAACAATGTTAAAAAATAAAGTCAAAAATCATAAAAGTTATTGCGTTTTATAGTCCTTCTTCGAATTGAATACTGGCATTATACGAAAAGATTCTAGCTTGTTTTGTATCCACCCTTCACATTTTTCAGGGTCGCAAATAGCAGAGCATGATGCCGTTACCACTTTGATGCATCTTTCCGTGGCTTGCGTATGACAGGGCATCAATCGGAACTTACGCAAAATGTTGGATTCGATAATTTCGTGGTCTGCAATGGCATCAATTGGAGAATAGTATTGGCTGTTGTTAACAAACGCGAATGACAGATTTTACCCGGGTTTCTTTTCGCTAAGTTTTCGATATATTGTCCTTCGGCGATTGCTCGGCACATCTTAATATATAAAACAATGTCGGGTTAGTTACACTATTTATAACTCGAGAACGGCAGGACCGATTTTGATGATCTTTGATTTGTTGGAATTGTCCCCGCCCCGGATAGCAGAATAACTATTAAAATAACTAGCAAAAATTTACGGAAAAGAAAGTTATGAAGATAATTTATGTAACGAATTTTCATCTTTTGAAAGAGCTGCAGTCATATTGTGATAATGTTGAAGTTTGCGTGAATTCCAATAATTCAAAATCGTCAAATGTCAATGCGCTGATTGTTTTCCTTTTGTTTTTAAATATATAAATGTCAACAGTCGAAAATGAAACAAACGGTGAACGTATATCTGCACAACTTCAGGAAAACAGCCACTTCTTTCCAAAACATTCAAGGCGCATTGCATCGTGGAGATTGCAATTCGGTGAAGTCAATCAAATACATTTGCAAATTTGTCCTAAAAGTAAAATATGGAACAAGTACAAGGATGACATGTCAGAAGACATTTTATATCGAATTCATTTCTGTTCAGGGAATCCTGATCTCGAGGTGAATGAGGATATACATAACCGGGATTTGTTTTGAAGACACGTATTACCTCACATGCGGCAGTTTGTTAGTCAAGTTAGGAATACCAACGCAAGATAGTGGAATGAACGATGCTTTCAATCAAAAATTGGATCATGAACGTGAATATGATCAAGATGCATTGAACCAATCAGTTCGAACGAATGTTCCACTGTTGAACCCCCAACAGAAGGAAGTATACGAAACGTTAATCAAGGCAATTGATGATGGAAACGGTAGCTTATTTTTTCTTGATGCGCCCGGTGGAACTGGAAAGACATTCGTCATCTCATTGATTTTGTCCACCGTTCGTGCGAGATCCGAAATTGCTGTAGCACTCGCTTCTTCAGGAATAGCGGCCACATTTGTAGAAGGATATCGAACAGCTCATTCAGCATTGAAATTGCCGTTAAACCTTCAAACGACCAAAAAACGGATATGCAACATTACGAAACACTCAGCAATGGCCAAAGTTTTGGTAGCAAGTAAAATCATCATCTGGTATGAATGCACAATGGCGCACAAACGCGCATTGGAAACACTCAATGGAACTATAAATATAAATAATAAATATAAACTGAAATATCTGCGAAATGACTCAAGATGTTTTGGAGGCACAATGATTCTACTTTCTGGCGATTTCTGCCAAACACTACCAGTCATTCCAAGATCGACTGCTGCAGATGAAATAAATTCTCGGCGGAGCTATGTGAAACTTCAACTAACGATAAATATGCGAGTTGCATTGCTAAACGATCCATCTGCCGAAGATTTCTCAAAACAATTGCTGACTATCGGTAATGGCCGTGTTCCTGTCGACGAATCAAACGGATTGATTTCATTTCGACCGAATTTTTGCATTTTCGTCTCAACAAAGGACGAGCTCATCAACAAGGTGTTCCCGAACATCATTGCTAACCACAAAAATCACAATTGATTGAACAAAGATGTGGATTGCTTAAACTTCACAATTCAAAATCAAATCGTTGGTTCACTGTGTAAATCTATCGACTGTGTAACAAATAAAGACGAAGCAACCAACTATCCAACTGAATTTTTAAAATCATTCGAACTCCCTGGCTTGCCACCGTACAATTTACAACTGAGGTTGGCTCGGTAGTCATTATTCTTCGAAATCTAAACCAACCAAAATTATATAATGGAACGCATTTTGTAGTGACAAAACTCATGGCAATGTGATTCACGCGACGATAATCAAGGGAAAGTTCAAAGATAAGGAAGTTCTCATTCCGAGAATTCCGATGATCCCAACCGATATGCTATTTGAGTTAAAACGAATATAATTTCCGATTCGTTTTGCATTTGCCATGATGATCAACAAATTACAAGGCCAATCCTCGAATTTTTGTGGCCTGACTCTAGAAAACGAATGTTTCTCTCACGGTCAATTCACGTATCGGCCAACCATCAGCTTTGTTTGTTCTCGCACCTGACAACAAAACGAAAAATGTCGTATATCACGAGGTGCTTCAATGAAGGGAACCGACCCAAGTGCAATCCATTCAGCAAATAGTTTAACAGAAAGTAGTACAATAATGCCACGTGAATCATTTCGATTCACTTTAATAAAGCAAATGCCTTGCTGCCACGTGGGTTACATTTCTTAATTCATTTTAACTTTAAAAAATTCCATTAATTCAGCTAATAAGTTAACACAACAGTTATTGATTATGAGGCGGTATGAAGTTTGCCGGGTCAGCTAGTTTCTAATAAATAAAGCTAGTCTGTGCTAAGGTCGTCACGGGATTTTGTAATGTCCGATAAGTTGCATTCTATTGCTTGAAATTCTATTACAGAAAGACGTTCACAGTTCTTGACTAACTTTCCTAGGTGGCCGCTAAAGCTTCTAGGACCTATTGTCGTTCCATCAGGGTATTCGAAAAGGTGTCTCAAACTTAACTCGTTAGCATGTAACTGACAGACCAACTACTGAAGTGGACGATGGAGCTTTCCTTCAAGAAGTCGAATAATGCCAGATTTAGTTCCAGTATTAACCGCTGTTCCGTCACATCCGATAGCCACGATGCACGCTAAATCAATGGATTTCGCCACAAAATATGCAAACTATTTGTGTTATTGTTTTAGCATCACCGAACTTAACGCCTATGTGGCCAATGTATTGTGAGCCAGGTTCTTTCAAAAGACTGATATGTTCTTCTATTACAACTTTTCTGCGTCCATCCTCCATGATTAATGTTTTATCCTTTCGACCGTCAAACGATATGCAAATGCACGAATCAAAATGAGGCTGATTGATGGCTGTCAATGTGGTCCTGGTTTTGGCACGAGCACGTCAAATCTTATTACGATCGATCACGTTTGTTAGTTTATCTGTTGTTACCAATCCCATATCTTGCATTGTAGCGCAGACGACTGCCCGATCAGAAATACTGTATCGATCCAATGTTCTGGATACAACAGATAGTCCACTGCCTGTTGGATTTATTACGTAAGAAGAAGAAGTAAATGAAAAAAAGTATTGTTGGTCAGTTGGAAGATCAACGTTAGTAAAACTTGAAACTGTACTGCGAGATATGGACGGTTGATCTAAAGATGTTTGTTGTGTTTTTTGGTATAGTGCGCGAAAGTGGACACAGCATTTTGTCAAAATTTCGAGGGAAAATAAATATTATCAATTTTTTTTAATATTATTATTTAAGGCGCCGCAATTTTTATTCATTATGAAATGTTAAAGTAAAAATTAAAGTATTCATATTGACATAAAACTGTTTTATAAAGGGACATTTTTTACCAGGTTTTAAATAATTCAACTGCTTTGGGGCAGTACTTGTGATCAAAATTTTAAATTGATATTTTGTATGCTTAATTGTGTGTACCTAGAGCATCTATTTATCTAAAAATAAAAAATTCCATACAATGGCGATCCACCCTAATATTTATGAGTTTTATAGAAGTGCAAGGATATTTGCAAAAAAGTAATTACACATTACACATACAAAAGAAACTTACTACAAGCCAAAAATAGGTGATTATAAACAAAATCCCCGTAAGATGTGGCAAATAATAAATGAAATAACTAGTACTAAATCTACCAACGCCACATCAATTGACGAGCTGAATATAAACAATGTAGGAAATACGCTGAGAATCCTCAATAACTTCTTCATAAATATAGGATCTAATTTAGCAAAACAAGCTACGCAATGTGATGAAGCAGTACAAACAAATGAATCTCCTGAGCAAGGAAAAAAGCTCGAATTTAAACAAATCACAGCTGATGAAATCAAAAATACAATTTCTTCTCTAAAATCAAGTGTATCTTCCGGGGAAGACTTAATAACAACAAATGCAATAAAATTTCTCTGTAAAGAACTTATCGTAAATCTAACATATCTAGTAAACATGGCAATAACTGAAAGCGTATTCCCCACAGCTCTCAAAAAAGCTATTGTAATACCAATATATAAACAAGGATGTAAAAATGACATAAACAACTATCGACCAATAAGCCTACTCAATACATTTTCAAAAATATTGGAGAGAATTTTAAAAAAACAACTCCTATCCTACTAAGAAGAAAATAAAATATTATCAGAAACACAGTACGGATTTAGGGAGAATCTAAGTACTGGTGACGCCATAGAAACTATTACAGATATGATCATAAAAAGTTTAGACAAAGGAGAAAAAACACTGGCAATCTTCATAGACTTACAAAAGGCATTTGATACAATAGATCACAAAATCGTTTTTGCAAAATCTTAAAAAATTGGTGTGTCAAATAGAACTCTAAACTTATTAAAAAGCTATATAATGGAGCGTACACAGAGCGTTCAAATTAACAAGAAAAAAAGTAAACCTCTCCTAATCAACCATGGAGTACCGCAAGGAAGCGTACTAGGACCGATATTATTTCTAATATACATAAATGATATCGGTAACCTAGAAACGAGAGGAAAAATCTTAAGCTTTGCTGACGATACAGTAATTGTATTCAACGAAAAAGATTGGAGAAGTACCCACAAAGAAGCGGAACATGGACTTGGTCTAGTGCAAAACTGGCTTAAGAGAAATTCCCTTACACTTAATGTCAATAGAACAAAATATCTGACATTTTCTATAACAGCCAGAGGACAGCCAGAGGATGACTTTAATCTCAAATTACATACATGCCAAGAAAACTATCAAAATCAAGGCTTATCATGCCACTGTCCTACCATAGCACACTCCAAAAGTATCAAATATCTTGGTATTGAAATTGATGATAATCTCCGATGGAACGCACACATTGAAGTAATCACAAAAAAACTCACCAGGTGCATTTACTTCTTTAGAGCCATCCGTAACATCCTCAACATAAACGACATTAAGAAAGTGTACTACGCTTTATGTCAATCACAAATAGAGTACGGGATAACTGAATGGGGATCTGCCTTGAGCACTCACATGGACCGGCTCAATATAGCCCAAAAAGGAGTACTAAAGACAATTTTGAAATTACCGGTTAGAACTCCGACAGAAGAATTTTTTCAAAGCATTCAAGTCTACAACATACAAAAACTTTATGCAAAAAATATTTTATTTAAAATTTAAAAAAACATATCAGAATACTCCACTGTCCAACATAGATACACAACCGGGGCAATAAACCAAAATAGTCTAGCTACAGCCAGTTTGAAAACATCTTTTGGACAAAGAAATATAAAATTCAATGCGACAAAACTATACAACGCTCTAACAACTCAAACAAAAAAAAAATAATAGAAATAAATAAATTTAAAACAAAAGTAAAAATATGGTTACTACAGCGCTCTTGAGGCGATTTTTCGCAAAAACAGCGCTATATAAGTTGTCCAAATTTATTATTATTATGGTTGAGAGAACAAAGTGAAAATAAACTATCAAACATACTAAAGACCGTGTAAAGACAACTGGATACTAAATACAAATGTGGAAAAACTACAGGCCGCCTCAGAACAGGAAACTCTAGTGAGGAGGACTGTGAAAAAAAAATTATGTACTTTATAATACCTTAATATAATATAATGTATAAATACATTATGCACAAATTTTGCTATAGATACTAATAAAAAAAAAATAATAAAAATTTATGGACACCTTTGTACGTATGGGATATATAAAGTATGGGATATTTATGAGTTTATGAGTTTTATGGAATGGAGGGATAATAATGTATACCTTTGGATATTTTTGAGTTTTATGGAAGTGCATGGATATTTATGGATGCCTTTTTAATGGTTGGTATAATTCCTTATTATACTTTGTGGATATTTATGAGTTTTATGGAAGTTCAAGGATATTTATGGTTTCCTTTGTAAGTAAATTTGTGCACAATTACGAGTTTCATGGAGTTGCATCAATTTTTATGAAAATATTTTTATCATAATTTGTGGATATTTATGAGTTTTAAGAATGTGCTTGAAT
Organism: Limnephilus marmoratus; assembly: GCA_917880885.1. NCBI lineage: Eukaryota > Metazoa > Arthropoda > Insecta > Trichoptera > Limnephilidae > Limnephilus > Limnephilus marmoratus. The sequence continues at coordinate 753,056 of OU862918.1, read as the reverse complement.
ATTTACGGATATATATTTTTTTAATGTCATGTATATATATTATCGAGGCTTCTGACTCACACAATGATGTCATTTTTTGCCTCATCTGTTTTTAAATTATAATATTATCATTATAATCTCTAATAATAATAATAATAATGTATACACCTTTAAATTTATATGACGAGAATGCCAACATTCTAATAAATACTAACCAGGAATTATTAGATTCCTGGTCAAATAAAATTATTCACGCAAAACACTTCAATTATCTCAACCAAACGTATGTTGACAAACTTTCGTCAAACAAATAGTTGAGTATTGGAGAGTTGAGCGCAGAAATAGAAGGATTTATGCTTGCCATTCAAGATAGAGTCATTAATACTAAAAATTATAGAAAGCATACAATCAAAGATATAAATCAAATTGATGGTTTATATAGAAAATGTTTGGCTTTTTCCGAAACTATAGAACATATTATATCGGGATGTTCTATATTAGCGCCTTCCGAGTATACATTTAGGCACAATCAGGTTTTAAAAATAATTCACCAAAGTTTGGTAATTAAACATAACTTGATTGACTGCCGTAATATAGTACCATATTATGAATATGAACCAAATTCATTTTTAGAAAATGAATTTTATAAAATATATTATGAAAAAAATATACTAACAGACAGAACAATTAGTCATAATAGACCTGATATAGTTTTACATGACAAAATTAAAAAAAGAACTTATATCATTGATGTAGCTATTCCAAATTCCTGTAATATTCAAGAAAACTATTTCTGAAAAAATAAGAAAATACACAGATTTAGGAAATGAGATTAAAAGAATTTGGCATTCTCGGACTATAAAAATATTGCCATTTGTTATTTCGGCCACTGGCATAATACCTAGGAATCTGATTCAAAATTTAAGCATATTAGATTTATCAAAGAATTTGTATATAAAAATGCAAAAATCAGTAATTTTAAATACATGAAGGATTACAAAAGATTTTTTAAATATTTATATTGAGGGATCAGTAGGATTTATAGGTTCAATTAGAAATGCCACAGAGCCGAACCCTTTGATATGAAAATATCTGGAGTCGGTGAATTATATTCCCATTTAGTCTCTAGTAGGTTGACATGTTGTTCTTGTATTATTTTGTATTTATAATACTTATATAGTGCAATTGCATAGTGTGGGTTGACTAGATGATCATTTAGGGAAGAGTGTGAAAGGGTTTAGTTTTTCCTGTGGGGAAAATTTAACCCGGACATTTAAATCTGGTGCGTAAAGTAATATAATAGAAATGCTTAGAATTTTTTTCCATAGGAAAGCTAATAGCTCAGAAATGCACAAAATAATTTGCAAGGCAGATAGAAATATTACACCTTTAAATTTATATGACGAAAATGCCAACATTCTTATAAATACTAACCAGGAATTATTAGATTCCTGATCAAATAAAATTATTCACGCAAAACACTTCAATTATCTTAACCAAACGGGTGAGGTTTGTCTAGGTCTTGGAGGCGGATGACCAGGACATACTGAACCCCAGATTTCTAACCACTCCTAAACCCTTTTCCTTCCCAGAAATCTCCTCTCCTTCCTTTCCTTTAAAAAAACCCTCCACACAGCATCCTCAAAGATGACATAGGCCCTGAGGGAAATTATTTTCCTCAGGGCCTCCTGTGTGGAGCTCATGTAAAAAAAAAAAAAAAACCAAACGTATGTTGACAAACTTTCGTCAAACAAATGGTTAAGTATTGGAGAGTTGAGCGCAGAAATAGAAGGATTTATACTTGCCATTCAAGATAGAGTCATTAATACTAAAAATTATAGGAAGCATATAACCAAAGATATAAATCAAATTGATGATTTATGTAGAAAATGTTTAGCTTTTCCGGAAACAGTAGAACATATTATATCGGGATGTTCTATATTAGCGCCGTCCGAGTATACATTTAGGCACAATCAGGTTTTAAAAATAATTCACCAAAGTTTGGTAATTAAACATAACTTGATTGATTGCCGTAATGTAGTACCATATTATGATTATGAACAAAATTCATTTTTAGAAAATGAATTTTATAAAATATATTATGATCAAACTGTACTAACAGACAGAACAATTAGTCATAATAGACCTGATATAGATTTACATGACAAAATTAAAAAAATAACTTTTATCATTGATGTAGCTATTCCAAATTCTTGTAATATTCAAAAAACTGTTTCAGAAAAAATAAGAAAATACACAGATTTAGGAAATGAGATAAAAGAATTTGGCATTCTCAGACTATAAAAATATAACCATTTGTTATTTCGGCTACTGGCATTATACCTAGGTCTCTCATTCAAAATTTAGGCATATTAGATTTGTCAAAGAATTTATATATTAAAATTACAAAAATTAGTCATTTTAAATACGTGTAGGATTACAAAAGATTTTTTAAATATTTATATTGAGGGATCAGTAGGGTTTATAGGTTCAGTTAGGAATTCCACAGAGCCGAACCCTCTGATATGAAAATATCTGGAGTCGGTGAATTATTTTCCCATTTGGTCTCTGGTAGGTTGACATGTTGTTCTTGTATTGTTTTGTATTTATAATACTTATATAGTGCAATTGCATAGTGTGGATTCACTAGATGATCATTTGGGAAGTGTGTGAAAGAGTTTAGTTTTTCCCGTGGGGAAAATTTAACCCGGACATTTAAATATAAGTTATTTATTTATTTATTTATTACACGCCCTGATGGGCGTTTACATTATAATTTATAAGTTGAGTAACAACCAATGAAGAAAATATAATACAATGAGAAAAGAAAATACACAAAACAGTGTAACAACAAAACAAATAATAAAATAAAAATACATATTGTGTAAAAATGATAAGAAGTCTCATATTCAATATAAACAAAAATTGAAGAAATTATGTAAATCTATTTGTGCCTAGAAGAATAAAAGTGATAGAATATACAACGTTTATACTGATTAGTTTTTAGATGAAATATATCACCTAGATTAGAATATTTATTTCCGAGACTGAAGTCTCGGAAACGCTGAATTTTGATAAGCTAGTGTCCTGGTGTTATTGAAGTAGAAGGGTAATAAATGTCGATATGATTTTTGGGGAACATGGATATTGATAAATTGAAGTAATTCAGAACAGTCAATTTTGTAATGCAGTATTTTATGTAATAATATTAAATCTGTGTTTATTCTTCTTTCTGGAAGTTTCAATAGAGACGTTTTATCCAGGAGATAATTGTAATCAATGTTTAGTATAGGAATACGCAATTCATAGTTTATAAACCTTAGAAACTCCCGTTATATAAGTTATATAAGTTTATTCCAGAATATATGCTGGGGAAGTGCAATGCAATACATTCCATAATGTAAAATAACAAAATGATCTCTAAAAGGTACTTAGAGTCCTTTTATATTCATTTCGTATAAAAAATCACTTTAAAATATTTTCCAGTTTACACGATCTAATAAATTTCATTATTCTCGATATGGCATGAAACTCGGTTGAGGCTATTAAATTCTGAACTTCCGATGAGTTCGAGGTCATAAGTATTGTAACTCTCTGTCGTTCATATTTAATGCACTTCGATAATGTGTGCTCGACATCTTCAATTTGTTGACATATCGAGCACATTGGAGAATCAGAGAGGCCTATCAAACACAATATTCTTCCCATTAATGCATGTCCGGATCTTAATCTAAAAATGATTCTCATTTCCGATCTTTTCAGATTAACCTCAGTTAACCATGGTCTTTTAAATGGTTCTTTTTGGAGCTTTCTGTACCATATTCCTTTATTGGTAGACAACGTTTCAAAATGATTATTCCACAAATTATTACATATTATGGAATTTATTTTTTGGTAGTAATCTTCAGCATCTGGCGACCAGTCGTAGATGATTCCATTCACACATGCTTCGTTTGCCAACAAATCCGCTTCTTCATTCCCATGTATTCCTACATGAGATGGAATCCATTGTAAACATATGGACACATCTTTCTGCTGTAGCCACCTTATTTGTTCAACAATATTATAGGCTATTTTCCTACAGGGAACTCCTTTCGGAATACTTTTAATATGTTGAAGTGCACTTTTAGAATCACCTAATATTAGAATTTGTTTCTACTTATTTTTAATTGCATATTCCACCGCCTCTTTGATTGCTATCAATTCTGCATTCATGATAGTGCATTTTTTACGGATATCTTACAAATAGATACAAAGATATTTACGGATAATTTGTAGGTAATTATGAGTTTTATGGAAATGCATGGATATTTATGGATACCTTTGAAATATTTTTATATTTATGAGTTTTATGGAAGTGCATGGATATTTTCCTTTTGTAACCTTTGTATGATAATTTGTGGATATTTTTGAGTATAATGGAAGTGCATGAAAATTTATGGATACCTTTATAATGGTTGGTATTATTCCTTGTGTGGTAACCAAAATGATGGCGTAGTCATATACACAAGTAATAAAATCAACCCCGACTATACAAGAAATAAACATCATAGACTCTAACTGCATAAAAAATACATATGATAAAGAAACTTGTATCCTAGCTATATATAGAACTCCATCCAAAAATAACATAACAAATTTCCTAACTGCACTAAACAGCACATTAACTGATCTCAACAAAATTAAAAATATCATCATAGTAGGAGACCTAAACATAAACACTTTACAATATGGACACCCGCAAAGCATAGAATACCTATCATTTCTAGCGCAACATGGACTGGAACCCACGATAAATATCCCAACACGAGTCACACAAAACACAAGTAGCTGTATAGACCATATAATGATCAAGTCAAAACTAAAATCCGAAACAATAGTACTCGAAAGAGCAATTACAGATCATTACATGACTATGATAGCAATAGCCACCAAAAACACAAAATCTGAACAACATAAAACATTTACAAAAAAAATAACTGAATATCGAAACTTAAAGGAAAAACTCAAAAAAATGGACTGGAATCCAATATACCGAATACAGAATGCTGAAGAAACCTGGGATAAATTCACAACCACGTTAACACAAGAAATAAATAACTTCACCAATATAAAACTTGTAACACTTACACACAAGACAAAAAAATAAAACTATGGATAACACAAGGAATATTAAACTGCATCCGTAAACGAGACAAATTACACAGACAAATTAAAAACACGCCATATGACATGGAACAACTTAATTTCTATAAAAGATATAGAAATATCTGCACAAAAATTATAAGAGTAGCTAAGGAGATATACTATAGACAAAAACTACAAAAAGAAAACAACAACCCAAAAGCTATATGGAAAATATTAAAAGAAGTGACATACACACAAAAACACAAACAGAAAAATAGTATCGAACAATTAAATATTAATTAAAAAAAATAGATATCATTACAAATGCGGAGATAATAACGAACCATGTGAATAACTTCTTTGCAAATATAGGAAAAGTTTTAGCAAACCGTAAAACACAAACACAAACCAACTGATCATACATCAATACACAAAAGACAAAACTAAGACTTACAATAAAAACAATTACGGAGGAGGAAATTGAAAAAATAATCGATAAATTAAAAAACAATATTGCACCGGGATTAGATGAGATTGCTTTCAGAAATTAAAAAATGAAATAATTAAACCAATAACACACTTAATCAACCTTAGTATAAAACAAAGCTGCTTCCCTAGTACTTTGAAACAAGGACTGGTAATACCTATTTACAAAGCAGGAGACAAAATGGAAATAAATAACTATAGACCAATCACATTATTAAACTCACTATCAAAGATCTTCGAAAGAGCATTAAAAAACCAAATTATAAAATACCCTGAAGAAAACAAATTAATCTCGGATAAACAATACGGATTTAGAGAAAAAAGAGGTACCAAAGAAGCTTTAGAATATGTAATAGATTATATACATAGCAACCTAGATCAAGGGCAAAAATGCATAGCAATATACCTAGACTTAGCTAAAGCCTTCGATTCAATCTGCCACAAAACCCTATTTAAGAAATTAGAAAACATTGGTATCTTAGGCAAGGAACTCCAACTAATGAACAGTTATATGAACAACAGAACCCAAAAAGTTAAAATTAATCACCATACTAGTAAACCACTGCCAATTACATATGGAGTTCCACAAGGAAGCATACTAGGGCCTGTGCTATTCACTATCTACATAAATGAACTCTGTAATATGGAAATAGACGGAGAAATAATTAGTTAAGCGGACGACACAGTATTACTCTTCAAATCTAAAGACTGGAACAATGTGTATAATACAGCAGAATTAGGAATCACGCGAGTGAAAACATGGCTAGACACAAACATACTTACATTAAATATATCGAAAACAAAATTCACAACGTACAGTATAATTTTTATTTTTTTTTTTTTATTTATTTGATTCAACTGATTTATACATGTGTGTTACATATTTGACTAATGTAGGCCTCACTGGGTGCTTTACCCGTGCTGAGGACCTCATTTTACAGTTTGATATGATTTTTTTTTTTTTTAATTTAAGATACATATAAAATAAAAACTAAAGAAAAAAGAAACTCAATAATAACATATGAAAATTAAAAGAAAGTAAAATACAGCAAAATAAAATATAGTAAAATAACACTAAAATAAAACAATAAAATAAAACTATATAAATAGGATAGATACATATAAACCGATAGTGAAATTAAAAGGGTTTTATATATTAGTGAGTATTGCAATGGTGTTTATGTCTATGTGTTTTTATTTTTTTATGTTGTGATTTTTTTGTAAAGCTGCCTTTTTTGTTCTTTAATCAATCTTTTAATTTTGAGTGTGAAAAGTTTTTTGTTTTCTTCTTTTTTTAAATCGAGTGAAAGATGGTTGAATGCTTTCATTGACTGGTATTTGTGATCAGTAGCGTAGCAAGGGGGGGCGGGGGGGGCGGACCGCCCCGGGTGCCACCCGAGGAGGGGGTGACACTCGAACGTGGAGAAAAAACTTACGAAAGTGCAAAATAGCCGTTAAAAATATTTTACACGTTAACACTTACTGTTATTTTGCTCTATAGCTCGGTTGGTCGGGGATTCCCGAAAAATATTTTTTTTTGTTCTTAGCTGAGTCGGGGATTTCCCTGAAATATTCCTTGTGTCATTCTAATTTCGTTCGTATATTGTGATTAACGTAGACACGTGAAGTGAATTGTTATCTATGGACTGACGTGAATTAGTGAAGAAATTATTATTGTGTTAGCATCAGTAGCGAAACGAGGGGGGGGGGGCGGAGGGGGCGGACAGCCCCGGGTGCCACCCGAGGAGGGGGTGACACTCAAACGTGGAGAAAAACTTACGAAAGCTCGAAATTGCCGTAAAAAATATTTTACATGTTAACACTGACTGTTATTTTGCTCTATGGCTTGGTTGGTCGGGGCCTCCCGAAAAAATGTTTGTTTTTGTTCCTACCTCAGTTGGGGATTTCCCTGAAATATTCCTTGTGTCATTCTAATTTCGTTTGTATATTGTTATTAACGTAGACTCGTAAAGTGAATTGTTATCTATGGACTGACGTGAAATAGTGAAGAAGTTATTATTGTGTTAGCGTGTGTGCTGAAAGACTAGTTTGAAAAACAAGGTCGGTAGGTGTGAATTTTTAGATACCGTTTTGTAGCGCATGAATAGTTACAGTCGGGACAAGAAAAAGGTTTTTCATCAATGTGAGTTAGCAAGTGCCGTTTTAGTTATTTTTTTCGAGAATAAGAATAGTTGCAGTCCGGACAAAAAAAAAGGTTTTTTTCCACTGTCGGTTAATGTATGATTTTTAGATTTCTCTTCATAGTACATGAATAGTTGCAGTTGGAACATGAAAACAGTTTTTCTCCGCACTGAATCAGTAACTGATTTTTTATTCTTATGTATCTCTTTTGAGAACACGAATAGTTACAATCAGGACAGGAAAAGGGTTTTTCTCTTCTGTGAATCGTACTGCGGATTTTTAAATCTTCCATTTGAAAACTTGTATTACTGCAGTCGGGACATGAAAAAGGTTTTTGTCTGCACTGAGTCAGCAACTGATTTCTTATGTATCCCTTTTGGGAACATGAATAGTTACAATCAGGACATGTAAAAGGTTTTCTCTTCTCTGAAAAGTACTGCGGATTTTTAAATCTTTCCTTTGAAAACTTGTATTACTGCAGTCGGGACAAGAAAAAGGTTTTTGTCCAGTATGGGTAAGCATGTGAATTTTTCGATACAGTTTTGTAGCGCATGAATAGTTACAGTCGGGACAAGAAAAAGGTTTTTCATCACTGTGAGTTAGCAAGTGCCGTTTAAGTTATTTTTTTCAAAAATATTTTTTTCTCTTCATAGTATATAAATAGTTGCAGTTGGAACATGAAAAAGATTTTTCTCCATACTGAGTCAGCAACTGACTTCTTATGTATCCCTTTTGTGAACACGAATAGTTACAATCAGGACATGAAAAAGGTTTTTCTCTTCTGTGAATCATACTGTGGACTTTTAAATCTTCGTTTTGAGGACTTATATTTGTATAAATGCATTCAGGTCATGAAAAGGGTTTTACTCCACTCTGAGTAAGCTTATGAATCATAGTGGAGTAAAGTGTTGCTCCATATGGAAACCTTTGTAAAATTACTTTCTTCAGGGCCTCCTCAGTGTAGCTAATGTAAAACAAAATATGTGTTGTAAAACCATGTAGGTGTATTAAAGGTAATACAGTATTAAATTGTGGAGATCCGGAAGGAATGAAAGGCCGATTAAAATAATAATATTTCCGCAATTCGCTTATGAATTACAATTTAAAACAATAAAATAAATAATATACGCATGGACTTATTGCGAGTTTGAAATCTCTTGTTTTATTTTTACCGCAAACGCGATTAAAACAAGGAGGTATTTAAGCGACTTTCCAGTACTTTTCGCAATTTAATTGAGACTTTTAGGTAAAAATAGTCACTTAAGTGTTACGTAACGTTTAGGGGGAGGGAGGTGCAGAACAATGTTACAGCGCGTTGCATGGGGAAAGAGAGGGTCAAAAATTTTCAAGAATTACGTTACGTTATACTTGAACGCCCCCTTTACTATTTCACGATTGAAATTTTATCGTTACACTCTGAACACAAAATTGGTTTTAACCTTAGTATTGGCTTTTATGTTTTCATGACAGCAAATGATTTTTTTCAGATTTTTGCAGCATATAAGAATTGAAGACTCCACACGGAAATCTTTTATTTGTAGCTATATGGCTAGGTCGGTCAGCATTCCCCAAAAATTCTGTTTTATTTTTTTATTTTCGTTCCTAGTCCTACTATTGATTTATTGGGGATTCCCGTGACATATTCCTCGGTTTTCCCTGTGTCATTCTCATTTCTTTCGTATATTGTGAATGACGGGAACTCGCGAAGGAAATTATCACCTCTCGATTGTTGAAAAAGCTGTTATTCTGTTAGTGTTTTTAATTTTAAGGATAACAATTTTTTTTACATATTTGACTAGCTAGAAATGTTTTTTATATTTTAGTAAGTCAAAATTTGTGTTTTGAATTTCTCAAAAAAAAAATTATGGGGGGGGGGGGGGTGACACCGCGTTTTCAGCCCCGTTGCCACCCATGCTAGCTACGCCACTGTTTGTGATGTCTTTGTCCAAAGCTTGTGTTTATCGTCGGTGTTTTTAAGTTTTGTAAGTATGCTTGTCTAACTGGTCTATTAATGGTTTGTGTTTGTTGGAGTTTGTGTTTTTGGTCAAAGATATAGTTAAGAAGTGTTTTTATGTATAATTGTCGTATATCAAGTCCGTCGAACATGTTGAATATTTGGTCTGTGTCAGTCATTCTGTGTTTTTTTAGTATAACCTTTATGATGGTTCTCTGTGTGGTTTCCAAATGAACAATAGCTGAGTTTGTTGCTCCTCCCCAAACAATGATTCCATATTCTATTATAGATTGGCAGAGTGCAAAATATACTGTTTTCATTTGTTTTAGTTTGTATATGTTTCTTATGTTTAGGAAAAGATGTATTGTTTTGAGGATTTATTGGTGATATAATTTATATGATGTGCCCATTTGAGATTATGGTCAATTATGATTCCTAGATATTTTATTTGGTCTGTTTTTACTATAACAGGGCAGTCGCAGTTTTTGGTGTTTAAACAATCGTGAATTTTTATGGTGTTTGTTTTATTTGTTGGCTGTCCCATGCTATTTATACTGTACGTTGTGAATTTTGTTTTCGATATATTTAATGTAAGTATGTTTGTGTCTAACCATGTTTTCACTCGCGTGATTCCTAATTCTGCTGTATTATACACATTGTTCCAGTCTTAAGATTTGAAGAGTAATACTGTGTCGTCCGCTTAACTAATTATTTCTCCGTCTATTTCCATATTACAGAGTTCATTTATGTAGATAGTGAATAGCACGGGCCCTAGTATGCTTCCTTGTGGAACTCTATATGTAATTGGCAGTGGTTTACTAGTATGGTGATTAATTTTAACTTGTTGGGTTCTGTTGCTCATATAACTTTTCATTAGTTGGACTTCCTTGCCTAAGATACCAATGTTTTCTAATTTCTTAAATAGGGTTTTGTGGCAGATTGAATCGAAGGCTTTAGCTAAGTCTAGGTATATTGCTATGCATTTTTACCCTTAATCTAGGTTGCTATATATATAATCTATTACATATTCTAAAGCTTCTTTGGTACCTCTTTTTTCTCTAAATCCGTATTGTTTATCCGAGATTAATTTGTTTTCTTCAAGGTATTTTCTAATTTGGTTTTTTAATGTTCTTTCGAAGAAATTAAGTTGTTCCATGTCATATGGCGTGTTTTTAATTTGTCTGTGTAATTTGTCTCGTTTACGGATGCAGTTTAATATTCCTTGTGTTATCCATAGTTTTATTTTTTTTGTCTTGTGTGTAAGTGTTATAAGTTTTATATTAGTGTAGTTATTTATTTCTTGTGTTAACGTAGTTGTGAATTTATCCCAGGCTTCTTCAGCATTCTGTATTCCGTATATTGGATTCCAGTCCATTTTTTTGAGTTTTGATATTTGTTGAGATCAGTGTTTATGATATTTTTGATTTTGTTGAGATCAGTTAATGTGCTATTTAGTGCAGTTAGGAAATTTGTTATGTTATTTTTGGATGGAAATCTAAATATAGCTAGGATACAAGTTTCTTTATCATATGTAATTTTTATGCAGTTAGAGTCTATGATGTTTATTTCTTGTATAGTCGTGTTGATTTTATTACTTGTGTATATGACTACGCCATCATTTTGGTTTTTGTGCTTCGTTGAGTGGTACGTATTATAGTTTTCAAGTGTTTTAGGTGTATATTTGTCATTCAGCCAGCATTCTGTCAGTACGATGACATCAAAATTATTTTCAAGTTGTTGGAGGTATAATATAAATTCATCAAAGTTTTTATTGATTGATCTAATGTTTTGATGTAATATTTTGATCCTATTTTTTTTTTATTGATGTTAGTCCATTGTTTAAAGTCATTAGTACTTGTATAGTAGTCCATTGTTTAAAGTCATTAGTACTGTGTGATGCTGTTTGTCCGGGTCTATGTGTTCAATGTAGTCAGTCATGTTGAAGAGTATTTATATATCCTATCGTTTTCGTTATATCCTAAACTTGTAGGTATATTAACTGCACTGTTTAGTCCATGATGCAGAAGAAGTAGTTGGTAGTCATCACATTGCGGGTGTATCTGTCCAGTGTTTAGCATATTGATTTTGATGTCTCCAATTTGGTACACGTTCCTTACATCTCGTGGTGGGGTTATCTCATCATCCAGGGGAAGGGGAAAGGGTGATCTGTCTATAGTTGTTGCAGTAGTGCTGGTATCGGGTGAAGGGTTAAAAAATTCTATATCAATTAATTGATCCATTTCTGGTTAAGTGTATATTATAATGTAGATTAGGTTAGGTTATCGAGAAAGTGGCAAGATTATATGATTTTACTTTCAAGTTCATAATGATTTTTTTATTTCAGTAATTGGCGAGCCTTCAGATTTTCGAGCTAGTAGTTTTCCGTTTTTGAACCAGATGAATTTGAAATTTTTATCTTTGGCCCTTTTTTTAGTAATCCACAAGAGGAAGAGGAAGAGGGAATAAAAATGACAAAACACTTCCAAGAAAACATTAAACTGTTTTGGAAGGAGGTCAAAAGGTCCCGGAGTGGTTCAGAGAACGGAAGCCTGAAAGTCATAAAATCGAAAGATGGAAGAATTTTAACGATTGAGGAAGAAATAAAAGAGAGATGGATGAAATATTTTGAGGAGGTCTTCGGAAGCAACCCGGATGATAGTGAGGCCAATGGTGAATCGGGTATGAACGATGACGGAGTGAATGTTACCAAAATCAGCGTGGATGAAATAAAAAAAATCGATAAAATGCATGAAGAATGGTAAGGCTGTTGGTTTCGACAATATTGCTGCCGAATACTTTAAAGGAGATAGTCATATTATTCTCACATGGTTGTGCAAACTTTTTAACCAGTGTTTAGAGGAGGGTTACACGCCATTAGATTGGAGAAGGGCTGTAATCATGCCGTTATACAAAGGTAAAGGGTCACGTATGGATTGTGGGAATCATAGGGCTATTAGCCTGCTAAGTTCAGTCGGCAAGCTGTACGGAAGAATATTGATTGAAAGGGTAAGAATGGAAACAAAAGATAAAATATGGGATGTGCAAGGTGCTTTTATGAGTGGAAGGGGATGCATGGACCAGATTTTCTCCTTGCGTATGCTCACTGAGAAGTTTCTGGCGAAAAACCAGAAACTTTTCTGCGCTTTTGTAGATCTACAAAAAGCATACGACCGAGTCGACAGGAAAAAGTTATGGAAGGTGTTGTCCAAGTATGGAGTGAATACAAATCTCATACAGGCAATTGCATCTCTGTACGAGGGAAGCGTTGCGTGTGTTAGGGTGAACGGTGGTTTTACGGGGTGGTTTGACATCACAAAAGGTGTCAAGCAAGGCTGCGTAATGTCACCATGGTTATTCAATCTATACATGGATAATTGTATGCAAGAATTGAAAGAGATGGGATTGGGCGCGAAATTGGGTAATCTGAAAGTATGTTGCCTGTTGTATGCTGATGATGCGGTGATGATTTCTAATACTATGGAAGATCTACAGTCTCTCGTATCAAGGATGAATGAAGTATGTATGAAGAATGAGTTAATGATGAATGTAAGTAAGTCTAAAGTCATGGTGTTTGAAAGAGAGAGTACGAAAACAGTATGCAACATAGTTGTGAATGATGAATACTTGGAGCAGGTGGATGAGTTTGTGTTTCTGGGTAGTGTGTTCACGAGAGATGGGAAGGCTGATAGAGATATTGAAAGAAGCGTGAATGCCGGTAACTCCATTAATGGTGGACTGAATGCCGTTGGCGCTAATAAAAAACTGTCAAAAGAAGCGGAACTAGCAGTCCACAATGGAGTCCTGGTACCTACCCTGATGTATGGCAGTGAGGCATGAAACTGGCAGAGGAAGGATGAAAGTAAGCTGAATGCTGTTGAAATGAGATCCCTGAGACGTATGTGTGATAAAACAATGTATGATCGTGTGAGAAATGTGGATATCCGCAAAGAATGTAAGGCTGATGTAAGCATAATGAGTAAGATTAAGAAAGGGACCCTCAGATGGTTTGGGCATGTAGAACGAATGAACGAAGAAAGTAGTGTACGAAGAATATACGACGTGAATGTGAATGGTAGAAGAAGTCGGGGACGCCCGAGGAAGACGTGGCACGATCAAGTGAATCAAATACTTGAGTCGGGCCATTTCAAAAGTCAGAACAATAGAAGAGAATGTATGAGACGATGTATGAATGTGAGTGAGGCAAAGAGTGTGTGCCAAGACCGAGTTGTTTGGCGGTCCGTCCTCTCTGCCTACCCCTGCGGGGAAACGGCGTGATGGTTAGTTAGTTAGTTAGTCATAAGAGATTTTTGTAATATGACGTCAGGGTATCATTTACGTAATTTTTTTTTATTTTCGTCTGCAATCTGAAGGGATACATTGGTATTTTTTTTGCCAATCATCATAGTGATTTTTTTATTTTCCTCTTTGAAGTTTAAAATTAATCGCGGAGGTTTTGTGTCTGTCGGTTTTAGAAATTTGTACTTGTCCTCCGGTTCTAGGCTTACTACGAAGGCAGTAGTGATTCTATTTGCAATTACTTGAGGTTGTTCGTCAGTCGATATTTTGAAGCCTGTTACCTCCACGATATTTTTCAATTCATTTTGATCTGTTGCAGCTATTTTCATTTCGAGGGCAACAATTCTTTTTTCCTTATTTTCTAGATCCTCTAAAACTTTTTGGTGCTGTTTCGGTGATTCAAGAATTAAATTTAATTTTTCATTAATTTCATCATATCTATCGCTAACGAATTGTGTTGATTTTTTTAAATCTGCTAATTCTGTCTCGAATTTTGAGAACATTTGTTTTTTCAACTCACCCAGTTTACAGTCAATGTAGTCCGTGAGGGAGTCCACGATTTTTTGTTGCTCCAAGGTAAATCTTGTTGAAGCCATTTTAGTGGTAATTATTATTTATTTTATTTATTTATCTATAAAAAGAATGTTTGTATTACATTATTCGATGCCTGTCTCACTAGGGTATAACTGTGTTGAGACAGGCGTAGAGGTACATAAATGAGTATCATACATAAGAATATTTAATTACAACATAAGAATATTTAAGGTAAGATACATACTGATTTATACAATTCAAACAGAAAGATGATTAAGATTGAGGGTTAATATCATAAAGAGAGCATTATATAGGTGAAGGAAGAGATGAATAAAGTAGTAAATCCTTTTGAGTCTATATAGGGAGTTATATTATACATAAAGGATTTTACTATTTTAAGTTCTTTAATATGGGTAAGGACATACGTGAGATGGTAATTCTGTCTATTTGTACTCTATTTTACAGATGTTAGCAGTAGTGTGACGTCCAATACTTATAATCCATTTCTTTATATCTTGTTTGTATTTGGTCATTGATTCAGTTTGTTTCAGTTTATAATTAATAAATAAATATCCCAGTATCGAGCGGCGAGTAGCGAGAATAATTAGGTAGCGAGTGTAAATACTGTCAAATTTTGCTCTTCCTCTGTTTTATAAATTAATAATAAAAATACAATATTTATTACATTAAAATGACTACACGGTCAAACGCGAAGTCTGCCAGTAACTGTGTGCTTAATCCGGAATTGATGCAAATTCTCCATAATAAGTTCGATGACTTCAAAACTCAATTCCTTGAAAAAACATTTGCGGAGTTCAAAAAAACAATTGTTGAAGTTATAAAAAAGGAGTTTAAAGACGAAGTAGAACAGCTCAAGAACAAGGTAACGCTTTTGGAGAGGCAAATTGATAACAACGATCAATACAACCGCTGCAATAATGTTATTATAAGCGGAATTCCTGAAAATAAAAACGAAAATGTATATGACATACTATCCAAAATCGGTACTGTGGCTGGATGCAAAATCACCCGTGAAGATGTGGATTTCGCCAGCAGAATCTCCCCAAGAATAAATCGCAATGTAATAAAGGCAAAAACGAGGAACATTGTGGTCAAATTCACCCGCAGGTACATTAAAGACGATTTGTTAGCAGCAATAAGAAAGAGAAAGGGTATGTTCGTCTCAGAATTACAGCTTCCAGGATCCACTAGAATCTACATTAATGACCATTTAACCCCTAAAAATCAATATCTTTGAAACAATGCCGAGAGATAAAAATGGAAAAAAAATACTCTACTGCTGGGTACGAAACGGAAAAATATTCATTCGTGTAAGTGACACCACCCCAATGATACTAATCGCTGATCAAGATGACGTCGATAGACTATCAAAATTAAAAACAACACATGATGTTTCGCCGACTGTCCCTTTAGGAAATTAAAATTATATAATACTGTCAAACATAAACCTAACATTATAAATCTCTCTCAAGTATGTAAATACCTTAATATCACACACATTATCTCCTTAATTGTAACACACGAATTACCATCACTTGTTAACTACAAAATAGTATCAAAAACTTATGAAATGTATCATCGTAATATTATTTTTCTCACACTCGCATGTTTACAATCAATTTGTATTTCGACCATAGATGTACCTCTTAATCTGTCAAAACTAATGCCTATCGAAACCATAAACAATGCAACTTACCATAAACAAACAGAACCTGACGTTCAAAAATGTCCCCAATCACAGCATAATTATATAATATTTCTAAAATATTTTTCAACAAATTTTATTCACAAAATATTAAAAAATGCTTAACATATATTTCCAAAATGTGCGAGGTCTTCGCACAAAAACACATAATTTCTTAAATCAGGTTCTTTTAAACAATTTTGACATTTACCTTTTATGCGAAACTTGGCTAAATGATTCAATACATGATAGCGAATTGTTTGACAGCAGGTACGATGTGTTTAGAAAGGATCGTGACTACTTAGTATCTGGACAGCAGCAGGGAGGGGGGGTATTAATCGCAACCTCCAAATCTCTTAATGCTCAGAAACTACCGTGGTCTACGTGTACTGAGGACATTTGGATATCGGTGCCAATACTATGTAACAATAATAAACTCCAAAAATTATATATATGCTGCTCGTACCATCCACAAAACACCAACTACATTCATAATCTAATTCATCACTTAAACAATACATCGGACCTGCACACAAATCACCCGGAAGGATTGTTTTTATTAGCTGGAGACTATAACATACCCAAACTAAATTGGAAGGTAACAGAAGGGCAAATCTATTTAGAATCAAATTTTCCAGAAGATACTGCTAGTTGTGCATTGGTTGACTTCCTTTCATTCACGCAATTACAGCAATTTAATTCTGTGATCAATTCAAATAAACGAACTCTTGACTTAATCATGACAAATATTTCAGAATGTAGCATAACTCACAGTACCCAGCCTCTGACGCCTGAAGATACACACCACAGAGCATTAGACATAGAGTTATCCCCTGTTATTAAACCGTCTCCCCTCGTTTCGTCAAGGACAGTCAAAATGTTTCACCGAGGTGATTACGGACAAATCATAAATGAATTATCCATAATAAATTGGGAACACGAATTTCAAAATAAGGATACTGAAGGGGCCGTATTAAACTTTTATAATATCATAAATGACCTCATACGTTAACATATTTCCGAAAAAAAAAAATTATGTTAATTTGGAAAGGTTTCCCCCCTGGTATACTTCCCCACTTATTAAAGTTGTAAAAGAGAAACTAAAATATCACAAAAAATGGAAAAAATACAAAAATTTAGCTGACTATCAATCCTTTTCAGTGCTGAGAAATCGTCAAAAGAAGATCTCACTTGAATGTTATGATAACTACATTAGGACGGCAGAAGAATCAATAAAAAAGTGTAGTAAACGCTTCTGGTCGTTCGTAAAATCAAAGCAATTGTCTTCTGATCTACCAAATCAAATGTATCTTGGCGATATCTCCTGCACTGATGGACAATCCATTTGTGACAATTTTAGTGATTATTTTAGATCGGTTTTTGTAGAGAATCCCAACCCCAGCCTCGATCCTATAAACTCTGATAACAATGTCGACAACTCTTATCTTCATATTCACACAATTAACTTTAATCAATCGCATGTACTTCATTATCTAAAAAACTCGATCCGAATAAAAGCGCGGGATCTGATTTAATTCCATCCATTTTTTATGTAAAATGCCGGGACCAATTGGCTTATCCTATCTCCATGCTGTTCAAAATGTCATTTGAGGAAGGCAACTTCCCCAACGTCTGGAAACAAGCACTCATTACACCAATCCATAAAAGCGGGGACAAAAATAACATCACTAACTACAGGCCCATCTCCAAACTCCCAATTATCAGCAAGATTATGGAAAACATGGTTCTTGACCAACTTTTTCCAGCAGTACAAACTACCATATCAAAAAATCAGCACGGCTTTTTTAGAAAACGGTCAGTCGAGACAAACCTGCTGGAATACACAGATTTCATATTTAATTCTATGGGTAGTAAAACTCAGATTGATTCTATATACACGGATTTTTCAAAAGCCTTTGATAAAATTAACATCAAACTGCTTCTGAAGAAGCTATTAAAAATCGGGATCAGTGGGGACCTTCTAAGATGGATCAAATCGTACGTCACTAACAGGAGTCAAGCAGTTAGAGCTAAGGGTTTTCTCTTCACGTTTCTATAATATACCCTCAGGAATTCCACAAGGATCACACCTCGGACCTCTCCTTTTTATTTTGTATATAAATGATATAGACTCTTGCTTCAAAAACTCTAAAATCCAAATTTTCGCTGATGACACAAAAAAGTAATTAATATTAATGACAGCCTAGAATTGCAAGAGGATATCAATAGGCTTGGACTATATTGCGCGAACAACCAACTGTACCTTAATCTAGAAAAATGTAGTACAATATCTTTCACCAAAAGCACTAACCCCCTAACATTCCCATATAAAATAAACGGAGTTGAATTAAAAAGGTGTAGTGAAGTAAGGGACTTAGGAATAATAATGGACTCCGGAATGTCTTTCCGATCACACATAAATTCCATTTGTGACAGGGCCTACAAACTCCTAGGATTCATTGTAAGAGTGACTAAACCATTCAGATCACCACATGTAATCAAGATATTATATTTTTCTTTTGTTCACTCCATACTAGAATTTGGATCAGTGATTTGGAATCCCCAATACAAAGTCAATATTGAAAGGTTAGAAAGAATCCAAAAAATTTTTTTGAAATACTTAGACTTTAAATCGTTCCGAATATCAGAACATGTAAAAGATTCCTTAGCATTCCATAAAATTACATCACTAGAAGAGAGAAGAAATATATCCGACCAGAAATTTTTATACAAAATCATCAACAACGCTGTTGACAGCAACTATCTTCTGGAAAACATCCATTTCCACTGTCCAGTACGTAATTCAAGAACAAACAAACTATTCCACATCCCACAATCAAAAACTAACTACTCACAACATACATTTCTGAAAAGGACGTGCACAAAATATAACAATATCCTTTCAGACGCTGATATTTTCCATTTGTCCTCAGTTCAATTCACAAAATATGTAACGGAGAAGATCAAAACAGATTGTTGATCGTGAATCCTGCTGTGTGCCTTATTTTAGTGTTTTTCTCTTATTATGTTGGTTTCATCTGATTTTCGTATGAATTATTATGATGGTTTCATCTGATTTTATTATGTTGGTTTCATCTGATTTTCTCTAATCTAGTTAGGTATTATGTATGTATAACTTCTTATATTAATGAGTTTTTTGTTTTTTCTTTAAATTCTATATTCTCAAATGTGGAAACTTCACTGGTTCATGCAAATTTGTCAAATGTAATTATTTAATAAAATATGTACAACTGTTTGTTTCCCAAATAAAGTAAAATAAAAAAAAAATAAAAAAAAAATAAAATAAATGAAACTCCAAGTAGCGAGTTCAATCGGTACGAACGGCTAGGTGCCGCGGCCTGTATCGGTATCGAGTACGGTGTCACTGCGGTGTACCTACACGACACGCGTCAACACAATGCACTATTGAATATGACAGATTGAATTTTATGATTATTAACAATCGTTTGTATTGAATTTATTAATTCACTGTGATTTTAGCTAATTAATACTATGTTTTAAGTTAAAATATCACTTCACTGTTTGCTAAATACATTGTTTTAGGTAATTTAGAGTGGACGCGGTTTACAATGACGTTTGCATTTGTCTATGCATCTTGTTTTATCCTATAAATAAAATATCTAGGAATCATAATTGACCATAATCTCAAATGGGCACATCATATAAATTATATCACCAATAAACTCCTCAAAACAATACATCTTTTCCTAAACATAAGAAACATATACAAACTAAAACAAATGAAAACAGTATATTTTGCACTCTGCCAATCTATAATAGAATATGGAATCATTGTTTGGGGAGGAGCAACAAACTCAGCTATTGTTCATTTGGAAACCACACAGAGAACCATCTTAAAGATTATACTAAAAAAACACAGAATGACTGACACAGACCAAATATTCAACATGTTCGACGGACTTGACATACGACAATTATACATAAAAACACTTCTTAACTATATCTTTGACCAAAAACACAAACTCCAACAAACACAAACCATTAATAGACCAGTTAGACAAGCATACATACAAAACTTAAAAACACCGACGATAAACACAAGCTTTGGACAAAGACATCACAAATACCAGGCAATAAAAGCATTCAACCATCTTTCACTCGATTTAAAAAAAGAAGAAAACAAAAACTTTTCATACTCAAAATTAAAAGATGGATTAAAGAACAAAAAAGGCAACTTTACAAAAAAATCACAACATAAAAAAATAAAAACACATAGACATAAACACCATTGCAATACTTACTAATATATAAAACCCTTTTAATTTCACTATCGGTTTATATGTATCTATCCTATTTATATAGTTTTATTTTATTGTTTGATTTTAGTGTTATTTTACTCTATTTTATTTTGCTCCATTTTACTTTCTTTTAATTCTCATATGTTAGTATTGAGTTTCTTTTTTCTTTAGTTTTTATTATATATGTATCTTAAATTAAAAAAAAAAAAATCATATCAAACTGTAAAATGAGGTCCTCAGCACGGGTAAAGCACCCAGTGAGGCCCACATTAGTCAAATATGTAACACACATGTATAAATCAGGTGAATCAAATAAAAAAATTTAAAAAATTTGGGTATTTAGGAGTTTTATGGAAGTGAATGGATATTTATGGATATCTTTGTATGGTAATATGTAGGTATTTGTGAGTTTTATGGAAGTGTGTGGATATTTATGGATACCTTTGTGTGATAATCATTATTTCAATCATTATTAATCATCATTATTTTCTCTGCTAAATATTATCTCGGAGTAACAACCTTAGCTCAATTATCAAACAATCATGGATCTACACGAAAACTCCCTGCTTTACATGACCAAGGCAAATGACCTTTTAAGCTCACTAATAAAAATTATCCATGACCCAATTAATAAATTTACTAAGGAGCAAATGGGGAAAATTACGCCGATAAGTTCAGAACTTTTGGGCACCACTGGATTGATGGCGGTACGAATGGGGATCCTTGAAGGCGAATTATTAGCCTTTAAAAGCATACCTCAAACTTTCGTCGCCTCAGTTCTTATTTGTCAAACAGATCATATTAGTTTTTGTTCAATCTCCATTTTAAAATTAATAATAAAGTATAAAAAATGATAATTAATCATTTAACCAAGAACTATTTAAACTAATGAGACCTTTACCTTTACGGAAATAGCTTTATCAAACACCTTCCATAATGTTTCATTGAAATAATTAGAGAAAACCTTCTCCTCCTGTAAAATTTTCTAATGGTCTATTGGACAAATACGAACTAAAGCGACGCTTTGTCATCAGAAGTTAACTCCCAAATTCCACCATCTAATATGTGTGACGTACTGATAGAAATCGAAGAGAGAAAATAAGTCATTCTCTTCAATATCCCGGAGAGTGTGTCAGATCTCACCGCAATTAACATCTCAGAGGATATTAACAGGGTATCTACAGCTCTTAAAAACATAGACATTTCAATTAATACTCAAGATATTAAAATCCACAGATAAGGGGCAAAGAAAGTTACTGGTAAAATAAGACCTATCAAATTGGAACTTAAAGATCGTCAGTTAGCCCGGACGATTCTAATAAACAATATAAGATTCAAAGATGGAATAAAGCCGGAAATGATCAAACTCTCCAACAACGGCGGCAACTGATAACTCTCCGCGAAGAACTGATAACTCTCACATAAAAGGCATAACGGCGGCAACTGATAACTCTCACATAATAAGATACATAGACAAATACAAACGTCATTGTAAACCGCGTCCACTCTAAATTACCTAAAACAGTGTATTTAGCAAAAAGTGAAGTGATATTTTAACTTAAAACATAGTATTAATTAGCTAAAATCACAGTGAATTAATAAATTCAATACAAACGATTGTTAATAATCATAAAATTCAATATATCATATTCAATAGTGCATTGTGTTGACGTGTGTCGTGTAGGTACACCGCAGTGACACCGTACTCGATACCGATACAGGCCGCGGCACCTAGCCGTTCGTACCGATTGAACTCGCTACTTGGAGTTTCATTTATACTCGCTACCTAATTATTCTCGCCACTCACCGCTCGCTACTGGGATATTTATTTATCAATTATATATAATAATTGCCACTAAAATGGCTTCAACAAGATCTACCTTGGAGCAACAAAAAATCGTAGACTCCCTCACGGACTACATTGACCGTAAACTGGGTGAGTTGAAAAAACAAATTTTCTCAAAATTCGAGACAGAATTAGCAGATTTAAAAAAATCAACACAATTCGTTAGCGATAGATATGATGAAATTAATGAAAAATTAAATTTAATTCTTGAATTACCGAAACAGCACCAAAAAATTTTAGAGGATCTAGAAAATAAGGAAAAAAGAATTGTTGCCCTCGAAATGAAAATAGCTGCAACAGAACAAAATGAATTGAAAAATAGCGTGGAGGTAACAGGCTTCAAAATATCGACTGATGAACCACCTCAAGTAATTGCAAACAGAATCACTACTGCCTTCGGAGTAAGCCTAGAACCGGAGGACAAGTACACATTTCTAAAACCGACAGACATAAAACCTCCGCGATTAATCTTAAACTTCAAAGAGGAAAATAAAAAAATCACTATGATGATTGGCAAAAAAAATACCAATGTATCCCTTCAGATTGCAGACGAAAATAAAAAAATTTACGTAAATGATACCCTGACGCCATATTACAAAAATCTCTTATGGATGACTAAAAAAAGGGCCAAAGATAAAAATTTTAAATTCATCTGGTTCAAAAACGGAAAACTACTGGCTCAAAAATCTGAAGGCTCACCAATTACTGAAATAAAAAATCATTGTGAACTTGAAAGTAAAATCATATAATCTTGCCACTTTCTCGATAACCTAACCTAATCTACATTATAATATACACTTAACCAGAAATGGATCAATTAATTGATATAGAATTTGATAACCCTTTACCCGATACCAGCACTACTTCAACAACTATAGACAAATCACCCCTTCCCCTGGATGATGAGAAAACCCCACCACGAGATGTAAGGAACGTGTACCAAATTGGAGACATCAAAATCAATATGCTAAACACTGGACAGATACACCCGCATTGTGATGACTACCACCTACTTCTTTTGCATCATGGACTAAACAATGCAGTTAATATACCTACAAGTTTAGGATATAACGAAAACGATAGGATATATAAATACTCTTCAACATGGCTGACTACATGGAACACATAGACTCGGACAAACAGCATCACTGCACAAGTACTAATGACTTTAAACAATGGACTAACATCAATAAAAAAAAAATAGGATCAAAATATTACATCAAAACATTAGATCAATCAATAAAAACTTTGATGAATTTATATTATACCTCCAACAACTTGAAAATAATTTTGATGTCATCGTACTGACAGAATGCTGGCTGAATGACAAATATACACCTAAAACACTTGAAAACTATAATACGTACCACTCAACGAAGCACAAAAACCAAAATGATGGCGTAGTCATATACACAAGTAATAAAATCAACACGACTATACAAGAAATAAACATCATAGACTCTAACTGCATAAAAATTACATATGATAAAGAAACTTGTATCCTAGCTATATATAGATCTCCATCCAAAAATAACATAACAAATTTCCTAACTGCACTAAACAGCATATTAACTGATCTCAACAAAATCAAAAATATCATCATAGTAGGAGACCTAAACATAAACAATTTACAATATGGACACCCGCAAAGCATAGAATACCTATCAATACTAGCGCAACATGGACTGGAACCCACGATAAATATCCCAACACGAGTCACACAAAACACAAGTAGCTGTATAGACCATATAATGATCAAGTCAAAACTAAAATCCGAAACAATAGTACTCGAAAGCGCAATTACAGATCATTACATGACTATGATAGCAATAGCCACCGAAAACACAAAATCTGAACAACATAAAACATTTTCAAAAAAAATAACTGAATATCCAAACTTAAAGGAAAAACTCAAAAAAATGGACTGGAATCCAATATACCGAATACAGAATGCTGAAGAAGCCTGGGATAAATTCACAACTACGTTAACACAAGAAATAAATAACTACACTAATATAAAACTTATAACACTTACACACAAGACAAAAAAAATAAAACTATGGATAACTCAAGGAATATTAAACTGCATCCGTAAACGAGACTAATTACACAGACAAATTAAAAACACACCATTTGACATGGAACAACTTAATTTTTATAAAAGATATAGAAATATCTGCACAAAAATTATAAGAGTAGCTTATAGACAAAAACTACAAAAAGAAAACAACAACCCAAAAGCTATATGGGAAATATTAAAAGAAGTGACATACACACAAAAACACAAACAGAAAAATAGTATCGAATTAAATATTAATTAAAAAAAAATAGATATCAGTACAAATGCGGAGATAATAGCGAACCATGTGAATAACTTTTTTGCAAATATAGGAAAAGTTTTAGCAAACCGTAAAACACAAACACAAACCAACCGATCATACATCAATACACAAAAGACAAAACTAAGACTTACAATAAAAACAATTACGGAGGAGGAAATTGAAAAAATAATCGATAAAATAAAAAACAATATTGCACCGGGATTAGATGAGATAACAACAGATTGCATTCAGAAATTAAAAAATGAAATAATAAAACCAATAACACACTTAATCAACCTTAGTATAAAACAAAGCTGCTTCCCTAGTACTTTGAAACAAGGACTGGTGATCCCTATTTACAAAGCAGGAGACAAAATGGAAATAAATAACTATAGACCAATCACATTATTCAACTCACTATCAAAGATCTTCGAAAGAGCATTAAAAAACCAAATTATAAAATACCTTGAAGAAAACAAATTAATCTCGGATAAACAATACGGATTTAGAGAAAAAAGAGGTACCAAAGAAGCTTTAGAATATGTAATAGATTATATACATAGCAACCTAGATCAAGGGCAAAAATGCATAGCAATATACCTAGACTTAGCTAAAGCCTTCGATTCAATCTGCCACAAAATCCTATTTAAAAAATTAGAAAACTTTGGTATATTAGGCAAGGAACTCCAACTAATGAAAAGTTATATGTGCAACAGAACCCAACGAGTTAAAATTAATCACCATACTAGTAAACCACTGCCAATTACATATGGAGTTCCACAAGGAAGCATACTAGGGCCCGTGCTATTCACTATCTACATAAATGAACTCTGTAATATGGAAATAGACGGAGAAATAATTAGTTAAGCGGACGACACAGTATTACTCTTCAAATCTAAAGACTGGAACAATGTGTATAATGCAGCAGAATTAGGAATCACGCGAGTGAAAACATGGTTAGACACAAACATACTTACATTAAATATATCGAAAACAAAATTCACAACGTACAGTATAAATAGTATGGGACAGCCAACAAATAAAACAAACACCATAAAAATTCACAATTGTTTAAACACCAAAAACTGCGACTGCCCTGCTATAGTAAAAACAGACCAAATAAAATATCTAGGAATCATAATTGACCATAATCTCAAATGGGCACATCATATAAATCATATCACCAATAAACTCCTCAAAACAATACATCTTTTCCTAAACATAAGAAACATTTACAAACTAAAACAAATGAAAACAGTATATTTTGCACTCTGCCAATCTATAATAGAATATGGAATCATTGTTTGGGGAGGAGCAACAAACTCAGCTATTGTTCATTTGGAAACCACACAGAGAACCATCTTAAAGGTTATACTAAAAAAACACAGAATGACTGACACAGACCAAATATTCAACATGTTCGACGGACTTGATATACGACAATTATACATAAAAACACTTCTTAACTATATCTTTGACCAAAAACACAAACTCCAACAAACACAAACCATTAATAGACCAGTTAGACAAGCATACATACAAAACTTAAAAACATCGACGATAAACACAAGCTTTGGACAAAGACATCACAAATACCAGGCAATAAAAGCATTCAACCATCTTTCACTCGATTTAAAAAAAGAAGAAAACAAAAAACTTTTTACACTCAAAATTAAAAGATGGATTAAAGAACAAAAAAGGCAACTTTACAAAAAAATCACAACATAAAAAAAAAATAAAAAAAAAAAAAACACAGACATAAACACCATTGCAATACTCACTAATATATAAAACCCTTTTAATTTCACTATTGGTTTATATGTATCTATCCTATTTATATAGTTTTATTTTATTGTTTTATTTTAGTTTTATTTTACTCTATTTTATTTTGCTCTATCTTACTTTCTTTTAATTCTTATATGTTATTATTGAGTTTCTTTTTTCTTTAGTCTTTATTTTATATGTATCTCAAATTAAAAAAATATAAATCATATCAAACTGTAAAATGAGGTCCTCAGCACGGGTAAAGCACCCAGTGAGGCCCACATTAGTCAAAAAATTTAACAAACATGTATAAATCAGGTGAATCAAATAAAAAAAAAAAAAAAAAAAAAAAAAAACTGGAGTCCAGGAAAAATAATGGCGAAACAAACTTAACGATAAAATGTGAACTCCAGCCCTAAAATTGTCGAGATGCAGCTTAATGGTGTTCCACTAGTTACAAAAAACGGTTAATATCACACAGGAATAATAACCTTGTAAATTACTTTTTGGTGAATTATCAAAATGTTATAGGACCAGCCAATAAACATAAACCGGAATCATGCAGCATCTACTACCAGAACATCATCATGCCATTAAAAAACTCCACAAATAAACATTCACACTCCCCTACTTTCTCAAACAACGTAATCAAATCAGTAAGGCGGAGGTCAAATCAGAAAAACAGAGGTCATAGGATAAAACTAAACGAACTAAAAATGTACTACCAGAATGTCAGAGGCCTTAAAACCAAATTAAGTTTACTTCAGTCTACACTACCTATGTCTGAGCATGACTTTGTACTACTTTCCGAAACATGGTTAGAGCCAAATATTCATTCTAGTGAATTAGGTTTTATAAATCATAATGTGCATAGATTAGACAGAAATACATTGACAAGTGCTAAAAGCAGAGGTGGTGGGGTTTTAATCGCTGTCAGCAAGAAATATAAAGCCAACTTAATTACAACAAAACACAAACAACTTGAGCAAATCTTCATACAAGTGAGTGTTGCCGGGAACAAAAAGATTATTGTGGGCTGTATTTATATCCCACCAAATTCAAGCAATGAAGTATAAAGGTGCCATAGTGAGGAAGTGGAAACTATATTAAAAAGGAATCCTAGTGCGACATTTTTGGTTGCTGGTGATTATGACCTTCCTAATGTGAATTGGGTGAACAGTGACAATAACATCAGTATTAATGAATCTGAACGCATTATTCTAGACATGGCGTTATTCCTAGGTCTGAATCAGGCAAATACTATACCAAATGAAAATAATCGTACTCTAGACTTATATTTTTCTAACTTAGACTAGTTATTGAAGAATGTAGTGAACCGCTGGTGCCCATTGATGCTTATCATCCTCCACTGGAAGTTATTATTTCTACTGTACATGTAAATACATCTAAACTGTCTTTTAGTTACCAAAACTTTTTCAAAACTGATTACAAGAAAATTTGTAATTATCTTCTCTCTTTTGATTGGTCATCTGTGCAATATGATGATCAACTCAGCTACCAATAAATTTTATTCTATTTTGGAAAATGCTATTAGCATGTATATTCGAACCAAGATATGTAAGCCAAACACCTATCCAAAATGGTACTCCAAAGAACTTATAAATCTACTTATCACTAAAAAACTTAAACATAAAGAATATAAATTATATCAAAAAAATTCTGATTACATTGAATTTAAAGATTTAAGAACTTCATGTAAAAAATGTCTATGATCTGCCACCGTAACTATATAAATAAAATTCAAAACTCCATAATAAATAATGTTGGTTGTTTTTGGAAATACTCGAAATCTATTAAAGGAGATGATTCTGATTTCCCGAGCATTATGCACCTAAATGGCAGCCATAGCAATAATACTGATGATATTGTTAACTTGTTTGCAAAATTTTTTAAAAGTGTTTATTCAACAGACTCAAACAATGTTCATGTTCCAACAACAACTCTAGATGAAACTCTTGATATTTCACAGTGTACCATAAGTCTCTCTGATGTAATTACTAAAGTTAAATCCTTAGATATTCACAAATCTGCAGGACCAGATAATATCCCTACAATATTTATTAAAGAATATGTCAAAGTAATTGCTCTCCCATTAACCAAACTTTTTGATCTATCTTTATCCAGTGGAATTTTTCTCGATAAGTGGAAAGTAAGTTATTTGACTCCAATTTTCAAAAAGGGCGATAAAAGTGATATTTCTAATTACAGACCAATATGCATTCAATCCACCATACCGAAACTCTTTGAAAGCCTTGACAAACTTTTTACACAAATAAAACCTGTGATATCACCTAACCAGTTTGGTTTTACGCCAGGTAGAAGTACTCCTTCCAACTTAATTATTTATGAAAATTTTATAACCAATGCTTTTAAAAAAAAAAAACAAGTAGACTCTGTCTATACTGATTTGAGTAAAGCTTTTGATTCAGTTTCCCACAAAATTCTCATTTGGAAATTAGAAAAACTTGGTATACGTGGTAATATATTAAACTGGTTTGAAAGCTATCTTAGTGGAAGACAACAAATTGTTAGAATAAAATCCTCCCTGTCCGAAAAAATTTATGCAACAAGTGGAGTTCCACAGGGTTCACACCTTGGCCCAATCTTATTTATCTTGTTTATAAATGATCTAACAAAAATATTTCATGATGTATTTTTCTTACTTTTTGCTGATGACCTCAAAATGTTTAGAATTATTCAAAATATTTACTATTGCAACATTCTTCAAGATAATATCAACAAATTGTTATTTTGGTGTAATGAAAATAGACTCTACTAAAATATCTCAAAATGCCAAGTAGTTAGATTTTCTCGAATAAAAAATTCAGTGATCTTTAATTACAACATAGATAACAATACTCTCGAGACATTAGCAGAAATTAAAGACTTAGGCATCACTTTTCAATCAAATCTTTCATTTGTTAAACACATAACAGAAATTTCTAACAAGGGCTTAAAAATGTTGGGATTTATAACTAGGCTAACTAGAAATTTTAACAATGTAAAATGTATTAAACTGTTATATTTTGCATATGTTAGAAGTCATCTTGAGTACAATTCTCCCGTTTGGAACCCATATTATAATATCCACTGGAGCGACCATGTCGAATAATTCGACATTTTGTTTTCTTCTAGGATTGCCCACGTCGAATAATTCGACGTTTATGACGTACCACTCGTAAACAATTAAAAACTATTTAATTATTTACCAGTTCCTGGCCAATATTTATTCCGTTGGAAAGCTGGTAATATTGTCTCTCATCTATGGCAACACTATTACTATTTAGATGCTTCTGGAAAGTGTAATTCGCGGTTAAAATCTGACAGTTCATATTCAACACCGACGCAAAACTGTTTGACAGGCCGGATGAATTTACACATGTTTTAAAATGCCGTAAATGATTGTGTTTTTGCATTTTAACACCAAACAGTTATCACAATTCAATTATCCATGTATTATCCATGTGGTTAACGTGTTTTCAAGTGTTCAAACTGAGAATTTAGTGATTTTTAACATGTTTTACGTAAATCGAATTTGAAATCTAAATTTCATTCGATTTTTGTGTTTATTTTTACAATTATCGACCTACTTACTTGACGTGTGCATTCGAACTATAGTTTATCAATTAGAAGAATTCTTAACAAAGATATACATCTAAATTTCAATTAGCTTTGAAAAGTTTTAATCTAGAATATGACGACGAAAGCTAGCTGTCAGATGCAAATTTTTTGTGACAATGGAAATGGCGAATCTCGCCAAAATGATTGCAAATATTGTAAAAGGTTAGTACTGCGTATTCTTATGATATATTATCTTATTAAAAACCTTGTATTTTGTTTAGACAACGTGTAGAAATCAAAAATATCCAATGTTGACTTGAAAAAGTAAAATTTAGGGCAATCTTACAGGAATTAACACGCAGGAATCCCACATTTTTAAAGTTTACGATTTTATAATATTTTTTTTATAATTCCTACAAATATGTGATAATCAACAAAAGATAGGTTAATTTATTAACTATATAGAACTATAATCAGTTTGCATGTCTTCATATTAAAATTCGGAGATATGATTTTTTCAATGTCGGCGGAAAAAATTCGAAATGCCACGAGCAATCGAGGCCAAAAGTTATAAAACGCGCGGTCGCTCCAGTGGATATAC
This sequence comes from Limnephilus marmoratus, assembly GCA_917880885.1. NCBI lineage: Eukaryota > Metazoa > Arthropoda > Insecta > Trichoptera > Limnephilidae > Limnephilus > Limnephilus marmoratus. The sequence goes on along the minus strand of OU862918.1, from coordinate 722,439 downwards.
ATGTACAAGCTGTTGAAAGACTACAAAACAAATTCTTACGTTTTCTAAATTTTAAAATGGGTATTCCAGCAATTATGTTAAACTACGATACTATTTTAAATGATATGAATGCTCAAATTGTCAGACAGAAGAGTTTTCACTGATTTGGTATTTCTGTATAAAATTCTAAATAATTTAGTTGATAGTCCAGTATTGCGTGAGTTGATAAGCTTCCGGATTCCACTACGTAATACCAGAAGTCAGGATTTATTTCAGTGCAGAAATTCTGGAACTAACTACCACATGTATTCCTCTTTGCCCAGAATACTTATGGAGGGAAATAATTATACCAAGTTAGTGAACATCTTCAATTTATCTTTAAACAAATACAAAATACTGTTGCCGAGGCAGTTCAGTTATGTACAATAAATACTATATATTTCGTTGCCTTTGTACGGTAATTTGTAGGTATTTATAAGTTTTACGGAAGTGCATAGGTATTTACCTTTGTTTGATAATTTGTGGATTTTTATGAGTTTCACGAATGTGTGTGAATATTTATGGACTTCTTTGTACGGTAATTTGTGGATATTTATGAGTTTTTTTTTAATGTGCGTGAATATTTATGGACACCCTTGTACGGTAATTTGTAGATATTTATGAGTTGTGTGGAAGTGCGTTGCTGTTAATTTATACCTTTGTACGCTCATCTGTGGATATTTTTGATTTTGTGGAATTGCACGGATATTCATGGGGATACCTTTGTATGGTAATTTGTGGATATTTATGAGTTTTACGGAAGTGCATGACTATTTGTTGACACCTTTTATGGTAATTCGTGGATATTTATGAGTTTTAAGAATGTGCTTGAATATTTATGGATATCTTTGTATTCGGTCAATTGATGTCATAGCGGAGCGCTTGTGATCTTCTTCAACTGGCGGAACTTACAAGGTTTGTCCCGACACAGTTTAGTCGCCATCGTGCGTTGGAACAGTGAAAAGCGTCTGTTTGCCGATGAGGCCTACTTTTTAAACGGATGCTCTGTGATCGCAACCCAGCGCGCCTTTCTGAATTGCTTTAATTAAGTCTCTGTTCCAGATCGGAAATCAATTGTTATATGGGTCACTACGTTTAGACAAACTGCAAGTGCGACAAGAAGAAGAACTGGAGTCCCTTATCCCATTAGATCACTGAGTATTGATGGCTGTTTTGAGGGAATACTTCCCTGAGCACCTCATCTCAATAAGGGGCGATTGGGAATTGCCAGCCCGCTCTCCCGATTTGTCCCCTTGCGATTTTTTTCAATGTTTTTTTTTTTTTTTTTTTATATCCCATGTTTACATGAACCGTCCAAGGACCGCACAAGATTTGAAGAACCGACATCCAAGAAAAAATTGTCTGATATGCTGGAAAGAGTCATGACAAACGCCAGAAATCGGTTTACTCAGTGTATGAAGAATGGGGGACGTCACCTACCTGATTTGATCTTTAGAAACTAAGTAAAACAAAACTTTAGGTACGTGCCTACGTTATAAAAAACAAATAAAAAAAATTTGAAAGGTGAAAGCTTTTGTACCTCATACACAATCATGATTGGTATAGAATGAAATTTTGAACAAGGTTATTTAGTAAACGTGGGGATAGATAGCAAAGATAGCCAAATGAATATAGTTAGGTTTAACAAGAATGTATCTACTCTCACTAAAAGAACTGAATGTTACCACTAATAAAACATTATTCTCTCGACATATATTTAAGTTACTATGCAGGGTATTAAGGGAGGTGCTCGACCTTACTTTAACCAGTGATTTCTGACATTATTTTAAAAAAAGAAATGAAATTTTGATCCTTGGTGTCATTATTGATTTTTTTTCTACAAAAACTTTAAAAAAAGTGTCGAGCAGTTGGGGGCGCCGTAATGGGTTAGGCACTCACATCACTGGTTACTCGGCGGAGTGACCAGTAATGATTTGTGGATTTTTTTTTGATTTGGAAAAAAACATTTTTTTTTAAGTCACCGGAGACCGAAATTTCATTAACATTTTTACCCCAAATAATGACAAATAGTAAGTCAAGTATGTCCCTTAACACCCGTATTATGTAAATAAAAGTTAATTCAAAAACAAACATCAGCCACAACGCTGAATAAAGAGGAAATGTAAAACAAAACTCAAAATCTTGTGTGTTTGCCATGTGAAATAGATCGCAGGGATTGTGAGCGATATGGGTAGGTCACGATAGACTAGGAGAATATGAGATTAAGGATAGATTTCTGACTAATGATATACGTGATCAGTAATGTATGAGCATAAGGTTAGGCTAGTTTTCGCGCCTTTATTGTTACATGTGGTTCTTTCTAAAATGCCTATTGTATGCCCTCTGCCATCATAGTTGGTTCAGTTGAATTCGCCTCGCCGCAAAGGACACAAGTCTTAAAACCGCACCGCTTTTACAGTTGTAATAATCAAACCGCAAACAGAACTATTAAACCGCAGCTATTCGCAAGTACCATCGCCACGCGTCACCTATTCTCGCTTATTATTTCGCGATTAAACGTTCGTTCCCAATCGCCATTCCCTTCCAAAATCTCTCCAAACTAACATACCTACCTTTCCAGTGAACACTGAACGAAGAGGGAAGCAGTCTGGGTAAGTGCGATTAAAACATAATAAAATAGGTAGATAAGAACCGCATACAGTCCACAACATACCGGTAACATTTGATCCCTCGATCCATTGAGAGGTAACATTTGCTACCCGCCGCAATACTAGTAATAAATCAAAGATCACAAGTGGTGCCGAGACAATAGGAGATAGGTCATCACACCCTACTGCTGCTTTATCTCCTTTGCAATGCCTCCCTTTGTATCTCCCTCTCTCTCTCTCTCTTTACGTTTGCGTCCCCGTTTCCACCCCTTTCTTCTTTTGCTTTCCTCTGTCCCCTTTCCCCTCTCTCCTCTCCTGCGTTTCCCTAATTTCAGCTAAACTTTATGAAATACACGCACCTCTGACAGCCGTCCGTGAGACCCTACCGCTAATCTTTCGCCCCCATCCCTCGTCATTTCGTATGCGTCCCACCTTCCCTCGTCTTGTGTCTCCCTATCTCCCCTTTTCTGCCGCGTCCCACCCCCCTCTCGCTCCACCCTTCGCCGCCTTCTCACTCCTGCGAACCTCTCCTCCATCGTTCCTTTTCCTCACTCCCGGATACCTTCCACCTCCTTACTTTCCTACCTTCCCCTAAACTTTATGTAATTTTTTTATACAAATTTCGTAATACCAGAGCGCATCATTATATACAAAAACCTCTGCGGACGTGCGCGTGCGCACAATAACTCACAAAAGCATCATCGCAATGGGATTAATGATACAGGGATGCATATTATGGGGCAAACAAAAAATAATTAATATTGTATATATATATACCTAAAAAAGATTATATACATGTAAATGCAACTATATCTACCAACTATATATGTACCATGTCAATTATTTAAATAATTTTGTAAAAGTTTTTTTTTAGTTATCTACACTTTATAACTTCTTAAAGGCAGTAAATTATCTAAAATGTATAATATTGCAAAATCCCATAAGGGCTTTTCAAATTAATAAACAAAAGCAGCTCAAAAAAACTTTTTTCCAGATAAGTAATGTAAGTTGGTACTTTCACGTCCAATCGCAAATGTCTTCATGTTCAGCGGTATTAGAGGGCAACCTGTTGCTAGCGGAAAATTTTCTTTTCATAAAGGACTTACTGTTTTGTAAAGTTAACTTTTTCTCAGAATGGCGCAAGCAGGAAATATGTTAAATAAGTACGCATCAGCATTCGCATTTTATTTCAAGTTTTAATTTTATTTTCATTTTATATAAATTTTTTCAAAACCTGACAAAAACAATTTTTTTTTCACCCTACGGTGGATCCAAATCGTGAAATAACACAATTCAATTAAAAGATAGAAGAATACTCAATGATCTTATTTTTTTATTTAAAATAAACAATAACTGGTTTGACTCCCCTGAATTGGTCTCTTTAATAAATTATCATGTACCTAGTAGAACAACTCGACTCAAAACACCTTATTATTGCAACAATACTCTCAGTAATGCAGAACAAAATTCAATAATACATCGTTTACACACTTTAGGTAATGAATTTGCTCATATCGATCATGCCGGAAGTCTGTCATTATACAAAAGATGCATTAGACAAAATTTATCTGCTAGTACTACCACGTAATCATAATAAATATAATCATGTAACCATAATATTATGTCCTACCAGTATGCACTCTAATACCTAATATCTAATACCTATGAATTAGAAACATATCATAGGTACCTACTTTTCATATCGCATTGTATACTCCGTAATACCTTCCTTTTATTAAATTTGTTTTTTTGTTGAAATTTTATATTATCTTCAATATTTGGCTCCTAAGACCATTTCTTACTGTTTACTTGTCATACTTTTTTTATATTTATAACTTTTGTACTTTATTATTTATAAAGGTAACTTATAGTCTAAATTATTTCCTGCCTTTCAATTTTTTATTTTAACTTTTTACTTTTACATTTTACTTTATATTTTATAGTTTACACTTTTACTTTATACTTTCATTTTATACATCTTAATTCTATTTACTCCTCATTGCCTTAACTTCTTTTTTTACCTTTTGTTTTTATATTTAACTCTACATTTATATGTCACTTTCTCATGTTATTGTATTATAATATATATAAATATAATTATGTCAATGGCACATGTTGTGCCGTATGTTTTGAAATAAATAAAATAAATACGCTTTACTTGATACGCTAGGATTTTACCCGCGATTTTTGGATTGCTTAGAGTCTTACCCCACAACCACGGAGGCAACCGATTCGGCTGAGTAAAGCGGCACTTGGACCATGTTTAGTATATCTTTTTTTATAACTTCTTTGCAGAATAAAATGTTTATATCCATTCGTGTACCTATTAAACTGCTTTCGAATTCTACTTATTTTTTATTTATAATTTTTATTTTAATGATTGAATGTTGAATAGAAATTGTGGAAAAGTCAAAGAAACACTCCTGTTTGAATGTCACGACATTGAGCGGTAATGTAGTTTTCTTTATTTTTGTAAAAGCTTATTTTTTTTAGTTTCTTTTCATTAAGGAAACAAACAGTCATACATTAAAATAATTTTGTAACAATAAAATTTTGTGTGTTGTAGACCAATTAAGTTCCATTATGTTAAATATTGGTTTGGTATTTTTACCTACTCAACTTATTAAATGACAAAAAGAAAAAAAATAAACATAATAAAGAAAAACATAAAAAAGAAGAACATAAAACATAATAAAGAAAAACGTAAAATTATTAACAAACATGGTTATACTATTTACTATGATTGATAATAATATAATTTTCACAAAAAAGAGAAAAAAAAGTATTTTAAGTTATTAATTTATTAAACTGCATTTTATATGATTTCAAGTCATGATTGAAAATATCCACATCTCGTAAGGCATTGTAAGTTTCACAGATTCGTACTATTACAGAGTTTTGCGCGTATTTAGATTTACTGTGTGGTATTCTAAATAAGTCGTTCGATCTGGTGTTTTGTTTGAGGCAACGAAATGCAATATTTTCTCACAGATATGATGAATCAACAACGCAGTTCACGATTTTGTATAAGAATAATGCATCAGAGATTTTTCTGCGTTTATATAAAGCGATAGGGTCAAATTGATGATAACTAAAACGATAAGATAGGTGTTTTATAAATTTCCGTACATATGACATGTATAACAGAATTAGGGTGTGTGCTATAATAAAAGGCTTCGTAATGCGAATAATGAAACCCAATTGCTTATAAGCTTTTTCTAGAATATTTTCAATATGATCCCTAAATAACATTTTAGAGTCTAGTATTACTCCAAGATCTCTTATTGATTCAACTCGTTATAGAGGTAGGTACATAGTTTAATTTGTAAATATAATTAAATGGATTTTTTCCGTGTAAAAGTAATAACATTACATTTATCTATATTTAGATATAATTGATTGTTTTCGCAATATTCCTCAATTTTGCTAACGTCTTCTTGTAATTGGTTGCAGTCATCTATGGAGCTAATACATTTATATAATTTCATGTCATCGGCGTAAAATAGGAAACAAGAATGGTTTGTAACATGTTTCATATCGTTTATATATAAAATAAACAATAGAGGCCCTAGATGGGACCCTTGCGGTACCCCGAAGGAAATAGTTACAATTTGTGACATGTAACCTTTTAAAGCAACAGTTTGACTTCTATTTTTAACATATGAAGAGAACCATCTCAGAAGATCTCCACATATTCCAATCTTCGAGAACTTGTTTAACAGTAGGTACGTCGTGATTTACTTTATCGAAAGCCTTAGAAAAATCTGTGTAAATGGAATCAACCTGTTTCCTATTATCCATAGAGTTAAGAACAAAATCAGTAAACTGTTCTAGTTTCGATTCTACAGATCTGCCTTGAAAAAAAACCATGTTGATGGGGGCTAATAAAAGTATTTTTGCATATGTTAAAAAGTTGGTTACACACGATTTTTTCCAAGATTTTACTAAAGATACATAGCTTAGAGATAGGTCTATAATTTTCAATGTTGAATCTGTCCTCTTTTTTAAAAACAGGTGTAACAAAAGCTTGTTTCCAAATGGCAGGAAATCTTCTTTAAGAGATTTTTTTGAACAGTAGTGTTACAAGAATAAATAGTGTTTCAGCACAATTAACAATAAAAAATGGGTGTACCTTATCATAACCGGCACTTTTTTTGTGTCCACATTTTTGAGATGTTTTAACACTAATGGTGCAGTTATATTAATTGAATTTATGGCATCATCATTACTTATATCAACAAAATTTTTGGAAGTATTATTAGCAGTTGTATCGGGGAAAAAGACAAATTGGAAATAATTGTTAAAAAGATTGCAAATTCGTTGACCATCACTTGAGGAAATGTTTTTTGATACTCCAGATTTGATACTCCAGATCTATAGGTACTCCAGAAAATGATTGTTTAGATTTCACGAAAGTCCAAAAATATTTCATATCTTTCCTTATATTGAACTCAGCATTCTTTATATAGTTGGTGTCTTTTTATAGATATAGTTGTATCTTTTTCTGTTCTTTTTTGGCGAGTCCTGAATAATGAAAAGGTATGATAATCGGAGGGGTGTGAATAATTTTTATACCTTCGGTGATACTTTAGCTTTTCTTTGATAATTTTGATTATTTAGGGAGCAAACCACGGGATATATAGATACATGATAGAACTTGTATTTCAAACTCAGCGTAAACTTTGAATTACTTTGTCTTTAACGCTTGAATGATTGAATATTTTCCAAAGCGGAACAAATGCCAGGGTATTGAGGGGGTAGTTAATCCTACCTTGACCCCCTGATAAATTAATGAGAATAATTAAACATAATACGGCGAGGTCGTGCAATATTTACAATATTCAATGGAATCGAACTAAAACAACTACCCAAACTATTTGGTTCTGAAATGAGTATAATATGCTTAGTTCCTACCGGGATATCGTTTATCCAGTTCCTACAACTCCCTAACTACAAACAAACTACCTGTTATTGGAAAGAAGTTTTGGATAGAACAACAATAATTGAAAATCAGTGCAAAGTTTATTAATACGTACAGTCATATTAGAAGGGATTGTATGGTCCGCAAGGGGGTTGACAACCGAATTTGAAACACGAATTAATGTGTTATATTAGTATAGTGGGTAGGGGGGTGGAGGGAGAGGGTGGAGGGAGAGGGTGGAGGGAGAGGGTGGAGGGAGAGGGTGGAGGGAGAGGGTGGAGGGAGAGGGTGGAGGGAGTGGGGATAGGGAAGGTGGAGGAGGCGGAGTGGGAAACCCCCTAATACTTTGCGAGCAAAGCCGGAGGCAAAAGCTAGTGTTATATATTTTCTTCGCAGGTTGTTCGCCTTTTCAGCATTTAGTCGGATAGTCACATGTAGAAAAATATATTAAGCCGAGGGTGTTAAATTAAGCCTCACACTTCCCGGATATAAGTTATTTCCCAGTATTCCCTGAAGCTATCAGGAGAACGTTATTTTAAATTGCAATTGAAATTTAAAAAATTCTTTTTTTTTAATTAAATGAAGACAATATAAGCGAAACTCAATCGAAAATCTGAAAACAGAAAAATCAGAAAAAGATATTGACACATCTGGGACTCGAACCCAGGACCTCTCGCTTACCGGGCGAACGCGCTAACCACTGCGCCACCGTGTCGATATCCAATTCGGTCACTTTTAACTGTATCATACTTCGACTAAGAACCACCCACACTATCTTCATTTTTCTTAACGCATATACTATTGGCTGCTATCTTTATGTATGATTGCAAGATTCAAACCCGAACTAAATGCTCTCTAGATAGTGTCTGGATAAATCTTTATCCATTTTATTTAATATGCGACATCTATTGACTTTTCTGCAAGTCTAGGATGAATATTTTTATTTTTATTTTAACTTTATGAGTAAAACCTCAAATTGTAATATTTAATTAAATGAAGACAATATAAGCGAAACTCAATCGAAAATCTGAAAACAGAAAAATCAGAAAAAGATATTGACACATCTGGGACTCGAACCCAGGACCTCTCGCTTACCGGGCGAACGCGCTAACCACTGCGCCACCGTGTCGATATCCAATTCGGTCACTTTTAACTGTATCATACTTCGACTAAGAACCACCCACACTATCTTCATTTTTCTTAACGCATATACTATTGGCTGCTATCTTTATGTATGATTGCAAGATTCAAACCCGAACTAAATGCTCTCTAGATAGTGTCTGGATAAATCTTTATCCATTTTATTTAATATGCGACATCTATTGACTTTTCTGCAAGTCTAGGATGAATATTTTTATTTTTATTTTAACTTTATGAGTAAAACCTCAAATTGTAATATTTAATTAAATGAAGACAATATAAGCGAAACTCAATCGAAAATCTGAAAACAGAAAAATCAGAAAAAGATATTGACACATCTGGGACTCGAACCCAGGACCTCTCGCTTACCGGGCGAACGCGCTAACCACTGCGCCACCGTGTCGATATCCAATTCGGTCACTTTTAACTGTATCATACTTCGACTAAGAACCACCCACACTATCTTCATTTTTCTTAACGCATATACTATTGGCTGCTATCTTTATGTATGATTGCAAGATTCAAACCCGAACTAAATGCTCTCTAGATAGTGTCTGGATAAATCTTTATCCATTTTATTTAATATGCGACATCTATTGACTTTTCTGCAAGTCTAGGATGAATATTTTTATTTTTATTTTAACTTTATGAGTAAAACCTCAAATTGTAATATTTAATTAAATGAAGACAATATAAGCGAAACTCAATCGAAAATCTGAAAACAGAAAAATCAGAAAAAGATATTGACACATCTGGGACTCGAACCCAGGACCTCTCGCTTACCGGGCGAACGCGCTAACCACTGCGCCACCGTGTCGATATCCAATTCGGTCACTTTTAACTGTATCATACTTCGACTAAGAACCACCCACACTATCTTCATTTTTCTTAACGCATATACTATTGGCTGCTATCTTTATGTATGATTGCAAGATTCAAACCCGAACTAAATGCTCTCTAGATAGTGTCTGGATAAATCTTTATCCATTTTATTTAATATGCGACATCTATTGACTTTTCTGCAAGTCTAGGATGAATATTTTTATTTTTATTTTAACTTTATGAGTAAAACCTCAAATTGTAATATTTAATTAAATGAAGACAATATAAGCGAAACTCAATCGAAAATCTGAAAACAGAAAAATCAGAAAAAGATATTGACACATCTGGGACTCGAACCCAGGACCTCTCGCTTACCGGGCGAACGCGCTAACCACTGCGCCACCGTGTCGATATCCAATTCGGTCACTTTTAACTGTATCATACTTCGACTAAGAACCACCCACACTATCTTCATTTTTCTTAACGCATATACTATTGGCTGCTATCTTTATGTATGATTGCAAGATTCAAACCCGAACTAAATGCTCTCTAGATAGTGTCTGGATAAATCTTTATCCATTTTATTTAATATGCGACATCTATTGACTTTTCTGCAAGTCTAGGATGAATATTTTTATTTTTATTTTAACTTTATGAGTAAAACCTCAAATTGTAATATTTAATTAAATGAAGACGATATAAGCGAAACTCAATCGAAAATCTGAAAACAGAAAAATCAGAAAAAGATATTGACACATCTGGGACTCGAACCCAGGACCTCTCGCTTACCGGGCGAACGCGCTAACCACTGCGCCACCGTGTCGATATCCAATTCGGTCACTTTTAACTGTATCATACTTCGACTAAGAACCACCCACACTATCTTCATTTTTCTTAACGCATATACTATTGGCTGCTATCTTTATGTATGATTGCAAGATTCAAACCCGAACTAAATGCTCTCTAGATAGTGTCTGGATAAATCTTTATCCATTTTATTTAATATGCGACATCTATTGACTTTTCTGCAAGTCTAGGATGAATATTTTTATTTTTATTTTAACTTTATGAGTAAAACCTCAAATTGTAATATTTAATTAAATGAAGACGATATAAGCGAAACTCAATCGAAAATCTGAAAACAGAAAAATCAGAAAAAGATATTGACACATCTGGGACTCGAACCCAGGACCTCTCGCTTACCGGGCGAACGCGCTAACCACTGCGCCACCGTGTCGATATCCAATTCGGTCACTTTTAACTGTATCATACTTCGACTAAGAACCACCCACACTATCTTCATTTTTCTTAACGCTTATACTATTGGCTGCTATCTTTATGTATGATTGCAAGATTCAAACCCGAACTAAATGCTCTCTAGATAGTGTCTGGATAAATCTTTATCCATTTTATTTAATATGCGACATCTATTGACTTTTCTGCAAGTCTAGGATGAATATTTTTATTTTTATTTTAACTTTATGAGTAAAACCTCAAATTGTAATATTTAATTAAATGAAGACAATATAAGCGAAACTCAATCGAAAATCTGAAAACAGAAAAATCAGAAAAAGATATTGACACATCTGGGACTCGAACCCAGGACCTCTCGCTTACCGGGCGAACGCGCTAACCACTGCGCCACCGTGTCGATATCCAATTCGGTCACTTTTAACTGTATCATACTTCGACTAAGAACCACCCACACTATCTTCATTTTTCTTAACGCATATACTATTGGCTGCTATCTTTATGTATGATTGCAAGATTCAAACCCGAACTAAATGCTCTCTAGATAGTGTCTGGATAAATCTTTATCCATTTTATTTAATATGCGACATCTATTGACTTTTCTGCAAGTCTAGGATGAATATTTTTATTTTTATTTTAACTTTATGAGTAAAACCTCAAATTGTAATATTTAATTAAATGAAGACAATATAAGCGAAACTCAATCGAAAATCTGAAAACAGAAAAATCAGAAAAAGATATTGACACATCTGGGACTCGAACCCAGGACCTCTCGCTTACCGGGCGAACGCGCTAACCACTGCGCCACCGTGTCGATATCCAATTCGGTCACTTTTAACTGTATCATACTTCGACTAAGAACCACCCACACTATCTTCATTTTTCTTAACGCATATACTATTGGCTGCTATCTTTATGTATGATTGCAAGATTCAAACCCGAACTAAATGCTCTCTAGATAGTGTCTGGATAAATCTTTATCCATTTTATTTAATATGCGACATCTATTGACTTTTCTGCAAGTCTAGGATGAATATTTTTATTTTTATTTTAACTTTATGAGTAAAACCTCAAATTGTAATATTTAATTAAATGAAGACGATATAAGCGAAACTCAATCGAAAATCTGAAAACAGAAAAATCAGAAAAAGATATTGACACATCTGGGACTCGAACCCAGGACCTCTCGCTTACCGGGCGAACGCGCTAACCACTGCGCCACCGTGTCGATATCCAATTCGGTCACTTTTAACTGTATCATACTTCGACTAAGAACCACCCACACTATCTTCATTTTTCTTAACGCTTATACTATTGGCTGCTATCTTTATGTATGATTGCAAGATTCAAACCCGAACTAAATGCTCTCTAGATAGTGTCTGGATAAATCTTTATCCATTTTATTTAATATGCGACATCTATTGACTTTTCTGCAAGTCTAGGATGAATATTTTTATTTTTATTTTAACTTTATGAGTAAAACCTCAAATTGTAATATTTAATTAAATGAAGACAATATAAGCGAAACTCAATCGAAAATCTGAAAACAGAAAAATCAGAAAAAGATATTGACACATCTGGGACTCGAACCCAGGACCTCTCGCTTACCGGGCGAACGCGCTAACCACTGCGCCACCGTGTCGATATCCAATTCGGTCACTTTTAACTGTATCATACTTCGACTAAGAACCACCCACACTATCTTCATTTTTCTTAACGCATATACTATTGGCTGCTATCTTTATGTATGATTGCAAGATTCAAACCCGAACTAAATGCTCTCTAGATAGTGTCTGGATAAATCTTTATCCATTTTATTTAATATGCGACATCTATTGACTTTTCTGCAAGTCTAGGATGAATATTTTTATTTTTATTTTAACTTTATGAGTAAAACCTCAAATTGTAATATTTAATTAAATGAAGACAATATAAGCGAAACTCAATCGAAAATCTGAAAACAGAAAAATCAGAAAAAGATATTGACACATCTGGGACTCGAACCCAGGACCTCTCGCTTACCGGGCGAACGCGCTAACCACTGCGCCACCGTGTCGATATCCAATTCGGTCACTTTTAACTGTATCATACTTCGACTAAGAACCACCCACACTATCTTCATTTTTCTTAACGCATATACTATTGGCTGCTATCTTTATGTATGATTGCAAGATTCAAACCCGAACTAAATGCTCTCTAGATAGTGTCTGGATAAATCTTTATCCATTTTATTTAATATGCGACATCTATTGACTTTTCTGCAAGTCTAGGATGAATATTTTTATTTTTATTTTAACTTTATGAGTAAAACCTCAAATTGTAATATTTAATTAAATGAAGACAATATAAGCGAAACTCAATCGAAAATCTGAAAACAGAAAAATCAGAAAAAGATATTGACACATCTGGGACTCGAACCCAGGACCTCTCGCTTACCGGGCGAACGCGCTAACCACTGCGCCACCGTGTCGATATCCAATTCGGTCACTTTTAACTGTATCATACTTCGACTAAGAACCACCCACACTATCTTCATTTTTCTTAACGCATATACTATTGGCTGCTATCTTTATGTATGATTGCAAGATTCAAACCCGAACTAAATGCTCTCTAGATAGTGTCTGGATAAATCTTTATCCATTTTATTTAATATGCGACATCTATTGACTTTTCTGCAAGTCTAGGATGAATATTTTTATTTTTATTTTAACTTTATGAGTAAAACCTCAAATTGTAATATTTAATTAAATGAAGACAATATAAGCGAAACTCAATCGAAAATCTGAAAACAGAAAAATCAGAAAAAGATATTGACACATCTGGGACTCGAACCCAGGACCTCTCGCTTACCGGGCGAACGCGCTAACCACTGCGCCACCGTGTCGATATCCAATTCGGTCACTTTTAACTGTATCATACTTCGACTAAGAACCACCCACACTATCTTCATTTTTCTTAACGCATATACTATTGGCTGCTATCTTTATGTATGATTGCAAGATTCAAACCCGAACTAAATGCTCTCTAGATAGTGTCTGGATAAATCTTTATCCATTTTATTTAATATGCGACATCTATTGACTTTTCTGCAAGTCTAGGATGAATATTTTTATTTTTATTTTAACTTTATGAGTAAAACCTCAAATTGTAATATTTAATTAAATGAAGACAATATAAGCGAAACTCAATCGAAAATCTGAAAACAGAAAAATCAGAAAAAGATATTGACACATCTGGGACTCGAACCCAGGACCTCTCGCTTACCGGGCGAACGCGCTAACCACTGCGCCACCGTGTCGATATCCAATTCGGTCACTTTTAACTGTATCATACTTCGACTAAGAACCACCCACACTATCTTCATTTTTCTTAACGCATATACTATTGGCTGCTATCTTTATGTATGATTGCAAGATTCAAACCCGAACTAAATGCTCTCTAGATAGTGTCTGGATAAATCTTTATCCATTTTATTTAATATGCGACATCTATTGACTTTTCTGCAAGTCTAGGATGAATATTTTTATTTTTATTTTAACTTTATGAGTAAAACCTCAAATTGTAATATTTAATTAAATGAAGACAATATAAGCGAAACTCAATCGAAAATCTGAAAACAGAAAAATCAGAAAAAGATATTGACACATCTGGGACTCGAACCCAGGACCTCTCGCTTACCGGGCGAACGCGCTAACCACTGCGCCACCGTGTCGATATCCAATTCGGTCACTTTTAACTGTATCATACTTCGACTAAGAACCACCCACACTATCTTCATTTTTCTTAACGCATATACTATTGGCTGCTATCTTTATGTATGATTGCAAGATTCAAACCCGAACTAAATGCTCTCTAGATAGTGTCTGGATAAATCTTTATCCATTTTATTTAATATGCGACATCTATTGACTTTTCTGCAAGTCTAGGATGAATATTTTTATTTTTATTTTAACTTTATGAGTAAAACCTCAAATTGTAATATTTAATTAAATGAAGACAATATAAGCGAAACTCAATCGAAAATCTGAAAACAGAAAAATCAGAAAAAGATATTGACACATCTGGGACTCGAACCCAGGACCTCTCGCTTACCGGGCGAACGCGCTAACCACTGCGCCACCGTGTCGATATCCAATTCGGTCACTTTTAACTGTATCATACTTCGACTAAGAACCACCCACACTATCTTCATTTTTCTTAACGCATATACTATTGGCTGCTATCTTTATGTATGATTGCAAGATTCAAACCCGAACTAAATGCTCTCTAGATAGTGTCTGGATAAATCTTTATCCATTTTATTTAATATGCGACATCTATTGACTTTTCTGCAAGTCTAGGATGAATATTTTTATTTTTATTTTAACTTTATGAGTAAAACCTCAAATTGTAATATTTAATTAAATGAAGACAATATAAGCGAAACTCAATCGAAAATCTGAAAACAGAAAAATCAGAAAAAGATATTGACACATCTGGGACTCGAACCCAGGACCTCTCGCTTACCGGGCGAACGCGCTAACCACTGCGCCACCGTGTCGATATCCAATTCGGTCACTTTTAACTGTATCATACTTCGACTAAGAACCACCCACACTATCTTCATTTTTCTTAACGCATATACTATTGGCTGCTATCTTTATGTATGATTGCAAGATTCAAACCCGAACTAAATGCTCTCTAGATAGTGTCTGGATAAATCTTTATCCATTTTATTTAATATGCGACATCTATTGACTTTTCTGCAAGTCTAGGATGAATATTTTTATTTTTATTTTAACTTTATGAGTAAAACCTCAAATTGTAATATTTAATTAAATGAAGACAATATAAGCGAAACTCAATCGAAAATCTGAAAACAGAAAAATCAGAAAAAGATATTGACACATCTGGGACTCGAACCCAGGACCTCTCGCTTACCGGGCGAACGCGCTAACCACTGCGCCACCGTGTCGATATCCAATTCGGTCACTTTTAACTGTATCATACTTCGACTAAGAACCACCCACACTATCTTCATTTTTCTTAACGCATATACTATTGGCTGCTATCTTTATGTATGATTGCAAGATTCAAACCCGAACTAAATGCTCTCTAGATAGTGTCTGGATAAATCTTTATCCATTTTATTTAATATGCGACATCTATTGACTTTTCTGCAAGTCTAGGATGAATATTTTTATTTTTATTTTAACTTTATGAGTAAAACCTCAAATTGTAATATTTAATTAAATGAAGACAATATAAGCGAAACTCAATCGAAAATCTGAAAACAGAAAAATCAGAAAAAGATATTGACACATCTGGGACTCGAACCCAGGACCTCTCGCTTACCGGGCGAACGCGCTAACCACTGCGCCACCGTGTCGATATCCAATTCGGTCACTTTTAACTGTATCATACTTCGACTAAGAACCACCCACACTATCTTCATTTTTCTTAACGCATATACTATTGGCTGCTATCTTTATGTATGATTGCAAGATTCAAACCCGAACTAAATGCTCTCTAGATAGTGTCTGGATAAATCTTTATCCATTTTATTTAATATGCGACATCTATTGACTTTTCTGCAAGTCTAGGATGAATATTTTTATTTTTATTTTAACTTTATGAGTAAAACCTCAAATTGTAATATTTAATTAAATGAAGACAATATAAGCGAAACTCAATCGAAAATCTGAAAACAGAAAAATCAGAAAAAGATATTGACACATCTGGGACTCGAACCCAGGACCTCTCGCTTACCGGGCGAACGCGCTAACCACTGCGCCACCGTGTCGATATCCAATTCGGTCACTTTTAACTGTATCATACTTCGACTAAGAACCACCCACACTATCTTCATTTTTCTTAACGCATATACTATTGGCTGCTATCTTTATGTATGATTGCAAGATTCAAACCCGAACTAAATGCTCTCTAGATAGTGTCTGGATAAATCTTTATCCATTTTATTTAATATGCGACATCTATTGACTTTTCTGCAAGTCTAGGATGAATATTTTTATTTTTATTTTAACTTTATGAGTAAAACCTCAAATTGTAATATTTAATTAAATGAAGACGATATAAGCGAAACTCAATCGAAAATCTGAAAACAGAAAAATCAGAAAAAGATATTGACACATCTGGGACTCGAACCCAGGACCTCTCGCTTACCGGGCGAACGCGCTAACCACTGCGCCACCGTGTCGATATCCAATTCGGTCACTTTTAACTGTATCATACTTCGACTAAGAACCACCCACACTATCTTCATTTTTCTTAACGCATATACTATTGGCTGCTATCTTTATGTATGATTGCAAGATTCAAACCCGAACTAAATGCTCTCTAGATAGTGTCTGGATAAATCTTTATCCATTTTATTTAATATGCGACATCTATTGACTTTTCTGCAAGTCTAGGATGAATATTTTTATTTTTATTTTAACTTTATGAGTAAAACCTCAAATTGTAATATTTAATTAAATGAAGACAATATAAGCGAAACTCAATCGAAAATCTGAAAACAGAAAAATCAGAAAAAGATATTGACACATCTGGGACTCGAACCCAGGACCTCTAGCTTACCGGGCGAACGCGCTAACCACTGCGCCACCGTGTCGATATCCAATTCGGTCACTTTTAACTGTATCATACTTCGACTAAGAACCACCCACACTATCTTCATTTTTCTTAACGCAACAGCAGCCAATAGTATATGCGTTAAGAAAAATGAAGATAGTGTGGGTGGTTCTTAGTCGAAGTATGATACAGTTAAAAGTGACCGAATTGGATATCGACACGGTGGCGCAGTGGTTAGCGCGTTCGCCCGGTAAGCGAGAGGTCCTGGGTTCGAGTCCCAGATGTGTCAATATCTTTTTCTGATTTTTCTGTTTTCAGATTTTCGATTGAGTTTCGCTTATATTGTCTTCATTTAATTAAATATTACAATTTGAGGTTTTACTCATAAAGTTAAAATAAAAATAAAAATATTCATCCTAGACTTGCAGAAAAGTCAATAGATGTCGCATATTAAATAAAATGGATAAAGATTTATCCAGACACTATCTAGAGAGCATTTAGTTCGGGTTTGAATCTTGCAATCATACATAAAGATAGCAGCCAATAGTATATGCGTTAAGAAAAATGAAGATAGTGTGGGTGGTTCTTAGTCGAAGTATGATACAGTTAAAAGTGACCGAATTGGATATCGACACGGTGGCGCAGTGGTTAGCGCGTTCGCCCGGTAAGCGAGAGGTCCTGGGTTCGAGTCCCAGATGTGTCAATATCTTTTTCTGATTTTTCTGTTTTCAGATTTTCGATTGAGTTTCGCTTATATCGTCTTCATTTAATTAAATATTACAATTTGAGGTTTTACTCATAAAGTTAAAATAAAAATAAAAATATTCATCCTAGACTTGCAGAAAAGTCAATAGATGTCGCATATTAAATAAAATGGATAAAGATTTATCCAGACACTATCTAGAGAGCATTTAGTTCGGGTTTGAATCTTGCAATCATACATAAAGATAGCAGCCAATAGTATATGCGTTAAGAAAAATGAAGATAGTGTGGGTGGTTCTTAGTCGAAGTATGATACAGTTAAAAGTGACCGAATTGGATATCGACACGGTGGCGCAGTGGTTAGCGCGTTCGCCCGGTAAGCGAGAGGTCCTGGGTTCGAGTCCCAGATGTGTCAATATCTTTTTCTGATTTTTCTGTTTTCAGATTTTCGATTGAGTTTCGCTTATATCGTCTTCATTTAATTAAATATTACAATTTGAGGTTTTACTCATAAAGTTAAAATAAAAATAAAAATATTCATCCTAGACTTGCAGAAAAGTCAATAGATGTCGCATATTAAATAAAATGGATAAAGATTTATCCAGACACTATCTAGAGAGCATTTAGTTCGGGTTTGAATCTTGCAATCATACATAAAGATAGCAGCCAATAGTATATGCGTTAAGAAAAATGAAGATAGTGTGGGTGATTCTTAGTCGAAGTATGATACAGTTAAAAGTGACCGAATTGGATATCGACACGGTGGCGCAGTGGTTAGCGCGTTCGCCCGGTAAGCGAGAGGTCCTGGGTTCGAGTCCCAGATGTGTCAATATCTTTTTCTGATTTTTCTGTTTTCAGATTTTCGATTGAGTTTCGCTTATATTGTCTTCATTTAATTAAATATTACAATTTGAGGTTTTACTCATAAAGTTAAAATAAAAATAAAAATATTCATCCTAGACTTGCAGAAAAGTCAATAGATGTCGCATATTAAATAAAATGGATAAAGATTTATCCAGACACTATCTAGAGAGCATTTAGTTCGGGTTTGAATCTTGCAATCATACATAAAGATAGCAGCCAATAGTATATGCGTTAAGAAAAATGAAGATAGTGTGGGTGGTTCTTAGTCGAAGTATGATACAGTTAAAAGTGACCGAATTGGATATCGACACGGTGGCGCAGTGGTTAGCGCGTTCGCCCGGTAAGCGAGAGGTCCTGGGTTCGAGTCCCAGATGTGTCAATATCTTTTTCTGATTTTTCTGTTTTCAGATTTTCGATTGAGTTTCGCTTATATTGTCTTTATTTAATTAAATATTACAATTTGAGGTTTTACTCATAAAGTTAAAATAAAAATAAAAATATTCATCCTAGACTTGCAGAAAAGTCAATAGATGTCGCATATTAAATAAAATGGATAAAGATTTATCCAGACACTATCTAGAGAGCATTTAGTTCGGGTTTGAATCTTGCAATCATACATAAAGATAGCAGCCAATAGTATATGCGTTAAGAAAAATGAAGATAGTGTGGGTGGTTCTTAGTCGAAGTATGATACAGTTAAAAGTGACCGAATTGGATATCGACACGGTGGCGCAGTGGTTAGCGCGTTCGCCCGGTAAGCGAGAGGTCCTGGGTTCGAGTCCCAGATGTGTCAATATCTTTTTCTGATTTTTCTGTTTTCAGATTTTCGATTGAGTTTCGCTTATATTGTCTTCATTTAATTAAATATTACAATTTGAGGTTTTACTCATAAAGTTAAAATAAAAATAAAAATATTCATCCTAGACTTGCAGAAAAGTCAATAGATGTCGCATATTAAATAAAATGGATAAAGATTTATCCAGACACTATCTAGAGAGCATTTAGTTCGGGTTTGAATCTTGCAATCATACATAAAGATAGCAGCCAATAGTATATGCGTTAAGAAAAATGAAGATAGTGTGGGTGGTTCTTAGTCGAAGTATGATACAGTTAAAAGTGACCGAATTGGATATCGACACGGTGGCGCAGTGGTTAGCGCGTTCGCCCGGTAAGCGAGAGGTCCTGGGTTCGAGTCCCAGATGTGTCAATATCTTTTTCTGATTTTTCTGTTTTCAGATTTTCGATTGAGTTTCGCTTATATTGTCTTCATTTAATTAAATATTACAATTTGAGGTTTTACTCATAAAGTTAAAATAAAAATAAAAATATTCATCCTAGACTTGCAGAAAAGTCAATAGATGTCGCATATTAAATAAAATGGATAAAGATTTATCCAGACACTATCTAGAGAGCATTTAGTTCGGGTTTGAATCTTGCAATCATACATAAAGATAGCAGCCAATAGTATATGCGTTAAGAAAAATGAAGATAGTGTGGGTGGTTCTTAGTCGAAGTATGATACAGTTAAAAGTGACCGAATTGGATATCGACACGGTGGCGCAGTGGTTAGCGCGTTCGCCCGGTAAGCGAGAGGTCCTGGGTTCGAGTCCCAGATGTGTCAATATCTTTTTCTGATTTTTCTGTTTTCAGATTTTCGATTGAGTTTCGCTTATATCGTCTTCATTTAATTAAATATTACAATTTGAGGTTTTACTCATAAAGTTAAAATAAAAATAAAAATATTCATCCTAGACTTGCAGAAAAGTCAATAGATGTCGCATATTAAATAAAATGGATAAAGATTTATCCAGACACTATCTAGAGAGCATTTAGTTCGGGTTTGAATCTTGCAATCATACATAAAGATAGCAGCCAATAGTATATGCGTTAAGAAAAATGAAGATAGTGTGGGTGGTTCTTAGTCGAAGTATGATACAGTTAAAAGTGACCGAATTGGATATCGACACGGTGGCGCAGTGGTTAGCGCGTTCGCCCGGTAAGCGAGAGGTCCTGGGTTCGAGTCCCAGATGTGTCAATATCTTTTTCTGATTTTTCTGTTTTCAGATTTTCGATTGAGTTTCGCTTATATTGTCTTCATTTAATTAAATATTACAATTTGAGGTTTTACTCATAAAGTTAAAATAAAAATAAAAATATTCATCCTAGACTTGCAGAAAAGTCAATAGATGTCGCATATTAAATAAAATGGATAAAGATTTATCCAGACACTATGTAGAGAGCATTTAGTTCGGGTTTGAATCTTGCAATCATACATAAAGATAGCAGCCAATAGTATATGCGTTAAGAAAAATGAAGATAGTGTGGGTGGTTCTTAGTCGAAGTATGATACAGTTAAAAGTGACCGAATTGGATATCGACACGGTGGCGCAGTGGTTAGCGCGTTCGCCCGGTAAGCGAGAGGTCCTGGGTTCGAGTCCCAGATGTGTCAATATCTTTTTCTGATTTTTCTGTTTTCAGATTTTCGATTGAGTTTCGCTTATATTGTCTTCATTTAATTAAATATTACAATTTGAGGTTTTACTCATAAAGTTAAAATAAAAATAAAAATAAAAAATTCTTCTTCAATAAACGACAATTTTCTTTGTGCTGTAATTTTAATTAAATAAATTGAAATTAATTAATATTTGTTCTTCTTCGCGCACTTAAATTTGGTTCTTTTGTGAGACTGGTAAACAGAAGTGAAACATAGTTTGAATTATTTGCTTTGTTCAATTTAGTTTTGTTTACCAGATTGAATGCATCTGAAACTTTATGGTCTTCCCTTCCCTCCGTCAATTCAACTTCTAACAACATTTCCCAAGAAGAGGGAGTGCGAGCGTCTCATTTAGCTTCAGTTACTGCAACTTGAAATTAAATTAATTAATTCCGTTTAAAACAAAACAGCTTCAAAACTACTAATAAAATAACCTACCGCGAAAGTACCTAAAAATAAATAAAATCTTTAGCAAGTTTCTTTCGAAATTGCTCGATACGAAGCAAACCGTCGAACTTTTTTTGTTTCTTGTTCCTTAGGAAAATAATTATTTAGTTATGAATTATTTTAGATGTTCGATATCATATCACAAAACTACGACCGCTCGCGCTTATATTAAATTACGTAGACAATATTTTTGTAATGTTTTTAACACTTCAGACCAAATTTTTTGGAAAGGTGAAATGAAAAAGAAATGATATTCTTTTATGAAGTTTTCAAAGCAGAACACGGTAAATTGGTAAATTTGATACATTAAGGTACTTAAATTCTAAATAATTAGGTGTTTTAATCCTAAATAAGGTATTTTAATGCTCATGTTAATCCTAAACAAGGTATTTTAATCTTAAATAAAGTATTTTAATGTTTATTTTAATGCTAAATAAAGTGTTTTGGTGCTTTTTTAATCCTAAATAAGGTATTTTAAAGCTTATTTTAAACCAAAATATTTAACGCTTTCAATTTTTTCATGATATTTTATAATCGATATAATCAATGATGAAATTACTCAATTCTCAAATATCTGAAATTTATAAATAGAATTGTTATTTTTTTTCTTTAAAATCTTGTAAAACAAATAACCGTTTTCATATAAACTTCATACAACATTTACAATTAGTTTTACAAATCCTTAAACATTCCTTTTATAGTCTCCTAAAGTCCTGAAGTGTTACTTTATGTTTTAATATTGTGGATAGAAAGACTTTCCCAGATAGTATTTATAATATTTATTTAAAAATACGCAACTTTCGCTTACGCTACTGAATCCTTGTTACAAACTTGTCTTCATCGCTAACAACCAATTAATGTGTTTACGAAGGCTTTTGAAATGCCGTACATGCAACATTCAAAGTATGATGGAATCGTTATCTCCTGTACTGAATGAACGACGCTATTAATAGCATTCTACCATATTTTCAAATAAATAATAAATTAACATTCACTTCACTAGTGATTGTCAATTTTGTTTGATAATTAAAAGCGTAGAGAGGAAAACAATAGCTCTCAAAAGTAAGATAAAAATTCGACGTTGATCATTATTCAAGGTGATTTAAATCCGAAAGTTTTGATTTAAAATGTTGACCAATATAGTCATTTCTGTCAATTTATGGGACGAAATCTGTATTTGTTCCAATAAATTAAATAACGCCGGATGATTTTCTGATCTTGAGAGAGCGGTACTAGAGGTGTACTTTTTAGAATTTGAAATTTAGATATATTCTAGTTTATGAATTAGACTAGAAGAAACCAATATTTCTGCTGTCCGATAATAATGTACACACCGATTTGTACAGGGCCATAACATTTATTTAATATGTTCGCTGTAAAAAACCCTCCACATCAGCATTAACGATGAATCACCGCTATTTGCAAACCGTCATTGCTCGATGGCACTGATTTGATCACGTGACACTTCAAAATCTGTCGAGCGCCCAGTTCTATGAACTCTAGCCGGCCTTATAACTTTGTTTTAGTAACGTAAGTTGTTTAGTTACTGAACATGATTTAATAATATTTTAAGATGAAAAAAAAATGAACAGTAACGTTTTCTCAATATTCTTCAACGAAATACTGATTATCGGAATTAATTATTGTGAAATACTTTACATACCAGCTAAAATAATTATTAACAAACTTTTGGAGTACAAATTGAAGTGTTCCTCACTAAACACCGTCTGTAGTTTATTTAGGTTATTTTTTGAGTCCAGTTAAAATGAAGTGACCTTGCATTATTATGATAATTTCCTTTACCTTATTGATTTTTCAATTGCCAAATTCGATAGCAGTCAGGTAATATTCATTTCACACTTTTATATATTAAAGCAAATAATATTGAAGATGCATTGTCAAAAATACAAAGTGAACTTCATGAAATATCTAAATGGATAATCTTTATCTTTACTAATTACTAAGTATAAAATGAAGTCGCTCACGCTGTATGTGCTCTTAGATCTTTTAAGCTACGCAAAGGATTTTCATGCGGTTTTCACCTATAGGTAGAGTGATTCATAAGGAAGGTTTTTAAGTATATAATTTGTCAAGGTTTTGTGAAAATTGGTTGAAATATATAAAATATCTCGCCAAGCGGCAGCGGGCAGCGGGCAGCGGTCAGCGGGCAGCGGGCAGGATTGGTATGGATTTGATTTAACAGATGACGTTGGTTATAAAGGTTTCGTTAGCCATAGCAACGTGTGTCCAGGTCTGCTAGTTATAAATAAACTGAAATTAATAGCAACGTGTGGCCAGGTCTGCTAGTCATAAATAAACTGAAATTAAATGTAACCAAAAGGAAATTATTAGGGAAGGGTATTAGAGAAGAAGCTAAACGAAATTACTATCCTAAATAGAGATAATCAAAATATTGAAGAAGTAGAAGAAATTAAAAAATTGGGAATCATAATCGATAACAATTTAGAACTCAACACTTAGAAATTAAAAAAATATGGTTTAAATATAGCTTTTAGAATCAATAATAATATAGGAACAAGCCTTAAAAACTCAAAAAGTTGAAATCCTAAAATCCTAAAATGTGACCACGCCGACTGTAATGCCACTTGCATCGGACAAACATGTTATAATAATGAAAACACTTCTTCAAAATTCGCAGAACATCTCTTAGTAAATAATCATGTTCCACTTAAAAACAACAAGCCTAAACCGTTACAAAGAGGGAAAAAAAAGAAAAAAAGGGTCTTAGATTAAATTTGCTTGAACAATTAGAAATCTATGAACGAACGAATTATCCCAATCTAACGCTAATTAATAAAATAGGGAAAATTATTTATTCCCCACTCCTTAGTATGTTTACAAAAGCTAAACAATATAAGCACGAGGCCCTGATCGATGAGCGAGTAAAACCGCGGTCTTAAGGCTCGTCGGTAAAGCTCGCCGGTGTATCATTGCAATACCGCGGTTTTTTGAGTTGACGAGCCTGGCCGCGGCTCGTCATGTTTGCTTAAATTTTTACTCGGCTCGTCGTTCAAAACCGCGTGTCGATCACGGACGGCGAGCCAAGTCGCCAGTTATCGGCGACAGCGCTAGAGGAGGGACGTCACATTTTTAATAATGGATCTGCGAACTCACAGTCACGATTTCATAATTGAATCCATAAATGGCTTCCGAAAGACAAAAATTTGTTGTACAATTCTTCAGACATTCTCAGATAATTTCTGTAATCGAGTGGTTCTGCTGACAATTCTCGAATTAAATGTGTATGCGATAACCCTTGCCTTTTCTCAATCCAACTTTTAACACAAACTCTCGGGCGTTTACGCTTTTTTTCTTAATTTCGTGGTATGCTATAATACCAAGATAACACAAAGCTTCCGAACAATACATGTTAACCTCAATTCAACTGCGACACCTACGAGTGTTTCACTCGCTAGTCGATCAGCACCAACGAGCCGCGAGTAAAACCGACGTTCTTTAAAAACCGCGGAATAAGCTCGTACGTCGATCACCCACTAAATAAGTCATAGCAGTAAATTCATTAAAAAAATAATTAAGCAAACCTTAACACTTGGTGGGGGAAAACAGATCTCTCACACAATGGAGTGTTTACTGTTTCTACTTAATTTCTCCGCAAATTGGTTTAACCGATAATAAATCAAATTAGACATTTCCAAAATTGACATTTAGATTCCTAAAAATACGTCGTCTCAATGTGGTTCAACCGCAGTTTAAAAATGATCTTATAAACCGAGATATCTGTAACAAAATTACTTGCAGAGCTTGATGATAACATTATCAAATTTAATTTGAACTAAATTTAAAAAAAATAAATGGAGATCTATGAATTAAATGCAAATGCAATTAATAAATACAAAATACACATATTTTGGTCACACAATTGCATGAAAGAAAGCCATGCTTTTTATTTCGTTAATTAATAGAGATAGAAAATATGGTACTGATTTATGTATTTGTGATTTGTTAGGAAACGCACCGCCTTTTTCCCCACTAAAACAAATGAGTTTTCCCTTGAATGCGCATTGAGCACACACATTCATTTTTTTAAATCTAGAATACAGTCAAAATTTGAAAATAAATATGTGCGTAATTTTGTATACTAGTTCCTGCTTTTGACACGTTATAGTAGGGCGATCGGTTAGACAAGCGCAGCCCTGCAATTTGTTTTTGAAAGTGAAAAAGTGAAGATTGATTTCCTGCAATAATTAAAAAAAAAATAAATATTATTAATGTTTTTATGTGAGTATGGTAGGAGGCAGTACTAATTTTCAATTTTTTTTTATGAATACCTCACATGAGTCACCAACTGCTCCCGTCGGGAGCCAGTGAAACTATGGCATCCCGAATTGAGATATGTTGTGAGGCTAAAAGTAGTGTGGAAGGGAAGGAAAGAGAAAGAGGAGGAAGGTGGGAAAGTATCTGGCTACTCAGATCTGTTCACCAAACGCAACTTGTCAATTTTGAATAATAGTTTTACACCAGAACGATACTGAGAGTATCTTCCACTTTGGAATGTCGCAAATATAAAATATACTAGCTGAGTTACCCGGCTTCGCTCAGGACAACATTCGATAGTGTTGTGGAATGTTCCACAATGATGTTCCCGATACCCTATTCCCCAACATTCCACGACATACTCCGCCACTCCTTCCAGAACTTTCTAGAGCTCATCGAACCTTCTAGAACTTTCCAGAAGACTGCTCTAGAAATTTCAAGAGAGCGAAACTTCCAGCCCTTATATCTTCAAAGGCGTGCTTTTAGATAGAAACGGGAACAGGGAACAGAACAACATCCTGGAGGGGGGGGTAGAGATCCACCACACCATATAACTCCCTTGATCGTACCGATCTAAGTTTTTGCGAGCCGCACGTTTTTTAGACTTTCTTTTATAATATACAGGGTGTCCGGGGGTAAAGTGCATTAACTTCGGGAAGTGATCCTACATGATAGTACAAATAAAAAAGATAAATGACTTTTTTCGAAATTCCAACTTTTTTAGGGGTACTTTTCTGGTAAAAAGATGAAAATTAGACCGGCGTTGTCGGGCGGCATTATTATTTTACACTGTTGCCGAATCCCCGCTCCAAGCGCTCAGTGTCAGTGTTGAATTCGAATGTAACAATTTTATTCGCGTAGTAGTGTTTCACTTTAAAAAATTTATTGTTGTTAGTCAAAACTTGTTGATTTAATGTGTCTTTATTAAGAATGACTTAAAGGAACAACTTTATTCAGTGCGTGTTTTTTTCAGACTTACTTTTGTTTACTTACTTATAGACATGCCTAACCTGCTTAGCTATGAAAATAGTGGTTTTATTTGTGCGTAATTTTATCATTGAATTATTGTGCCAAAATCGCGTAATTTTGTTATTGAATTATTAGGTCAATGCCTTATTTTACCAACAAAGAACGGGCCGACATTCATTAATGAAATACGCCACAACGTACAAATTGATAATAATATTACTTTACGTTTACATGCTTGCTTACAAGCTGAGGGTGGACATTTTGAAAATTTGTTAAACCAGTTAAAAGCGATGGCATTAGTTAAGTGTTCAATTATTTTATAACAATTTAATCATTAAAAGGGTGTCTTTAATTGTTATTTAAGTATCCTTTTACAAATTCTTGGTCTTGTTATTGTTTACAAACGGTTTCCATGTATACAGGCCAAATCACACCAAGCAACGTTGCAACATATGCGCCCGGCAAGCTAACTTGGGTAAGTAAAAAATCCTTAAACTAAGGATTTTTAGTAGGTATCTCTTTTCATATGGGATAAAAAAGTTGGAAATTCAGAAAAAGTTATTTATCTTTTTTACTCCTACAATAATGTAGAATCACCTACCGAAGTTAATGCACTTTACCCCCGGATACCCTGTATATTGATTATTTTTAAATGAATTAATCGTGAAATACCACAAATTAATCAAATAAAATTTATTTGCGAACGCCGGGTTCGAACTCGCAACCTTCGGATTGTGAGTCGAGAGTGTTACCTCGAAACCACGGAGGACGTCACTAATGTTTCCTCAGGGAAAGCATTCCTTTGGGCTATTGAAATGTGTTACATCAACCCTTAGGGAGTGTAGATAATGGATCCTTTTATATTAATGTCCGAAAATACAAACGGTGCTCATGCAAGTTGCATAGATATGTTAAAGGTCATAGGATCGTTGCCTTTTATTCTAAATTGCACAAGTATTGCATATTTTCTGAATTTAGCCAACCCATAGCCACAGAAACACATTTTATGCCGAAAACAGCAAATGCTCACATTATGAATGTAATACATTAATGTCTCCGTGGTTAAGTGGTTACTAGCCCATTATATGTACATTCTCATGTGTTTTATTACTTATGTATCTATCCATGTTCTTTTGCATCTCATTTCTTATGGATCTAAATTGTTCTTACGTACAATATTACCTATTTGTATCTGTGCACGTTCTTATATAAGTTATTACTTATGTTTCTATGTACGTTCTTATGTATGTATTCTTATGTATGTATGAATGTGTATTTAATGATGTGTCCATATACATTCGAGCGTATTATTCCACTGCCTGTCCTCAAACACAATTTCATTGCTTGAATGTTGATTGACGATGAGATTTACGTTCGGTTTCTATCGCCCACAACATGTGTCACATTGCTCCAGTAATGGAGTACCATAGACATCCAAGTCTATGATAGATTACACACTAAAGGAAGCCGTTATCTTAATAATTTAACTTCAGATTTATGGCCTTGGATGTCGAATCGTATGATCGATTGCCTCGAACCAAACAAATGTCTATCATTTACGTTTTATTTTCCAAGAAAATGCTGTGGAATTAAAATCCTGTTAGGCGTGTGATAACTTTGGAAGGGTGGAAAGCTTTTGATATTGTTTTGTACTATTTTGTATGTTTGCCGTAAAATGTTCCTTTCATAAATAATAGCACTTTATTCGTAAATACATCACACATAAAGATAACCGATTAACTAGGAAACAAAATTATGAAGAATGAGCTATAGGTGCAAAAACTATTTGTAATTCATTAAGTCGCGGCATTCCTACCTATAACACTTGTATTATTTTAGAAGATTTATATTTGCCACGCCGAAACGGTAATTATATGAAATTCCCTCAATAGAAAAAAAGCAAAATGTGTTCCAAAAATTATCATGAACTCGTTTTTTTCTGTTATTTTACAAACTAGATGCATGAAAAATTTCAGTGTTTCTTTAAATGCTGTGTAAGACATTTCTTACGAGATTTTTGCTCTATTTTAAACGAGTCGTGCTTTATTACACTTTTTCACAATTTTCGCATAAATATTACAGTTTTAATTATTTGCGCGCTTCCTCTAACATTTATATACACATATATCCCCTTAAATACATGTGATATCTCATTAAACCCCCCCCCCCCCTCGTGATATTTCGTGATTTTCTCCGAACCCCCCCCCCCCACCCTTTTCGAGCCTCACGTGATTAATGGACAACCCCTAATATCATTTTGAGTTGTCAGTGTTAAAATAACATTGCTTGTAAGTACATGAACAATAATTAAGATTCATGGGAATTCCAAAAAATATATATATATGTATATATATAAATGATATTGTCATATGTAATAAAAAATTAGTAATATTGTCATATGTAATAAAAAATTTACCAGAGTTCGAAATTTCCCTAGATTTTGTCCTGATTTCCATTTTCCATAAAAAATATTTTTCTCCCCTAGATCTAGGGAAATTTCCCTAGACATAACATCACTGATTCAAAATGACAACTTGAAAGTAAATAAACTATCGGTGGATGAAGACGACACACAATCCACCATAGATACGGTGCTTTTCGTGGGGTCTTGAAAAATTAAAACTTTGACAATTATTTTAACTATTAAAACTAACTATAAAAATAAAAGTGCAGTTATTTAAGTTTGAAGGTCTTTATTCATTAAAAAAAATTAAAAAAAATGGATTGGACTAATTTACGAGTATATCACAAGAAACTTTTATAGGGTAAAAATACATTTTCCACATCAGGTACTCGCAAATTATTTTACAGGGCGCACGTTTATGCGCTCGTGTATTTATGCGCACCGTTAGTGGTTCAAATTGGTTAAAAATAGTTTGGAACATTTTCTAGTAGTAACCTCTTACCTTGCAGTAGTTCTACCGTACAGAACACCACTACATCATCAATTATCACTTTAAAAATGTTCTGCTCTACCTGTATGTATTTATTTGACAAAAAACTTTAATCTTATTTGGGCTGGTCGTGCACGTTTATAAAATACTAACATCTGCAAAATCCCTAATCGGGGTTTCCCCAGGGGATTGCTTTGGGTCCAATACTGTTTATTCCTAAGTTTTAAATACAGTGTCCGGAAACTCGGAGTATTCGTACAAGCGGGAAACTAGTGAATCTGCATCACAATTAGAGTTAATTTTGTGGTGATTTTTTTTTTGATTTGAGTTTTGGTTGGAGTAAATCGAGTCCGAAGTTGGAATTTTTGTGAGTCAAAAAAGGTCTCCAGGGTTAATATCACCTGTGTAACGACTTATAAAATGCGTCGAAGCGTAGGCCTGCTTCTAAAGTTTTTTTAACCTTTAATTGCCGAAAAAAGTTTAAAAAAATCAAATCTATATAATCTACGTGGTTCTGTGTTAATGTAGATTCACCAGTTTCCTGTGCTACGAGTTTCCGGATACCGTGTATATGTCGCAGGAAAATCGTAAAATCAGGCCGGTCATGATGCGCCTGAGACACTTCACGATCTACAGCCAGGCGCTCCGAGGAGTAGCTAGGCGCATCGTGATCTGCCTGGTTTTACGATCGGCCGCCGACATATACATTAGCTATCTGCACAAGTTTTTTTTCTGCGGCCTGTTAAAGCCTGTTAACCGTCACGCAGTAAGTGGACAGACAGACCCGCCACCTGGACAAACCTCTAAATGTCCAAACAAATAAATGCCGAAAATAAATAAATAAAATGTAGTGAACTGGGGTGACTTATGGCGGAAATGATAAACACATGGTTCCCACCTCCCAAATTGTATTCTTGAATACTGTTTTCAAATGTTCTCTTCTGCTCGAAGCATCAGTTTTTCTTTGCATTATTCACCCATTTTGTAAGCATCCTTTAAATATATATTTTTAACTATTTTTATCTTTAAAAACGCACCACATAATAAAAGTTAATATTGTTTTTTGTTAAGAAATTGTTACGTTACGGAATTGATTCCCGTGCGAGCTAATAGCGAATTGACCCCTTGCACAGGCCCTCCGCCCCCCTCTCCCCGCGCCGCGCGGCGCCCGTAGCCAAGCGCCGAACGGCTCCCCGCATTCATTCCTCGGCCGACCTTCGACATAACAACTGTGTCCCCGTGATTGCGCTCCCCGTAAACTGAACTCGCGATGTTTTACTTTGATTATGCATTGTGCTCAAGAAGCTCCCGCCTAACCAGTACCCGTCTGACGACTGCCTATCTCCTGTTTGTGAGTACCAATGAACCTTGCTTTCCCTCTGTGTGCTAAGAACTGACATTTAACTTCACTATATACGCGTAGAGAGAGAGTTGATAGAACAATAGCATTTTAGTTTGCCAAATAACCATGTGTTTAGTGCCGAGGCTGGCTTGTGTATAATCCTGTTCACCTTTAAATGAATAAACCCTTTATCGCGCATAACTACTGTGTTCTGATTGAGGAAGGAGACCTGGAGATTTTGAGGAAAGGAAGGGAAGTAGGAATTTACAAGCGAACCACAAACACCTTGACCTTGCTCGCGCCGGCTGTGCAGAGCTAGCCGCCGGCTTGTTTATTGCATGTCCTTTCCAGGTTTTGGGTTTGGCGTTGGCCGCAAGTAGCGCCAATGCTAGCACTGTCGCCCGACGTATGGCATTTTTTTTTTCCTCCCTCTTCACGGTCCCACACTCTCGTTCTTCAATCAGCAATTGTTTAAACTTCATAATGTATAATGTTTTGTCTCGTTATCCCCAATTTGTCTAGCATTTCCATCAAGAACCCCGGCGCGATTGTAACTTCGAATTGCAATTTAAATTATCACGGGCACGATTCCTTCATTTTCGAGTCGTCACTCGACAAACCATTATCACCGGTATTTCTACGTAAAGTGCTCAACCAAGAAAGTTGCCGTCGTGAATAATATAGTGTTTACAAGTGTCGACCGACTAAATTTGCTAGTTTCAAATACAAAATTAATAGTGGAAATGTACACAAATATTTAAAACAAAGTTATTCAACAATTAAAATCCTGTATATGATAAACCAATTACCCGCTTCGTTTCCCGAAAGTTAATTAACCAGTTTTTATTAATAAACTTATTCCGCAGAGTGCTGGTCTGTATTTGATATCGACATATTCTGCGGATAGGGGTCTATTTCGCAAAATACTGGCCTGTATATATAACGGCATATTTTGCAGCTTAAGGGAAACAAGTGGATTAAATTCTTTCTACCTTTTGACAATTGGGCATTTTTTTTGTACTTCTGTCGCCCGTTTCTCCCTTTTTCTTGCGCACCTATCATCTTTCATAAAGAAACAGACGACATAATTCGAAAAATGCCTAGTTCGCGTTGACGTCGATTCCTCGAAAGCTAACATTATATCCGTATGCACATTTCTGCATATAACTTGTTATGACGAAAGGAAGTTGGCGTGTAAATACCAATAATTGGTGATGCTCAAATCAGGCTAGTCTAGCCACGTAAATAAAAAAAACTATTCCCCAAGACATTGTTGAATTTTTAAACAAATACTTCCACGAAAACTTGTATAAAAGAAAAAATATTTCTTTCCTTTTCTGAAGAACCCCCCTTTGGAAAGGAAATGGAAATATTCTAAAAACATGTTCGTTTAAGGCGAACCTCGTTTCCGTTTTTTATTTCCGGACTTTTGCAAATTTGCAAATATTTTTCAAAAACATCGGAATAAATTCTAAAAACGTGTTTCATTAAGGTGAATCCCGGCCCGTGAAATTTTCATATCCGGACTTTGAAAATTTTCAACAAATTTCCAAAACATCTGGATTTTTTCACAAAATCACGTTTTTTTAAGGGAAACCGCTGCCCAAATTTTTCTCGTTTTTGGACTTAAAAAATTTTCAACAAATTTCCAAAACATCTGGATTTTTTCACAAAATCACGTTTTTTAAGGGAAACCGCTGCCCAAATCTTTCTCGTTTTTGGACTTAAAAAATTTTCAACAAATTTCCAAAACATCTGGATTTTTTTTCACAGAATCACGTTTTTTAAGGGAAACCGCTGCCCAAATTTTTCTCGTTTATGGACTTTGAAAATTTTCAACAAATTTTCAAAACATCTGGATTATTTCACAAAATCACGTTTTTTGAGGCAAACCCCTGCCCAAATTTTCAAATAAACCAAACACTTATAAAAAACGTGTTTTTTTTTTTTTAAATACGTCCCCAGTGGTCAATCTCTGCCCAATTTCTTTCCAATTGCGAGTCTAGTTCTCACTTTTTCCAACATAAGGTCACTCTGATACGATCTTATACACCATGGAAGTTCCTCAAGTTACGCTGGGTATAATCCCGCACGTCTTTACTTTAAGAAAGGAAGAATTACTACAGGCCCTGAGAAATAGAAAGATTTCTCCTAGGAATAAATCCAAAATGCCTTACTGTGACGGACTCAGTAAATTCCATCACATCAAGTACTCAGGCGTTATCAAATTGGCAAAACACGCATCTTGTTAACCCTGATCATCATTACGCCCCTGACCTCTCTTGGCCAGTCGTCAATCAGTGCGATGCGGTCTCTTTAAAAGTCTTATAATTCTTGTCATAAATGACGTGAGTTACTTGTAAATATTAAATGTAAATAATCACCCATATGGGCATTCGTAAGGTAATCCTTACACCCGAAGGCACATTAATGTCAACGGTAGCCTAACTCCTGTACATTCTTTTTCTTTTTGCATAATTTTATATGTTCTTGTACATCCTGCGTGCCTTGCCTGCTGTACCACAAGAGCACCTCTTGGGGCACCGTTTTCATACTTGTATGCATCCTCTTCCTGAAATTGATCACTTCGGGAAAGGGCCTCCTTTTCCTCCTACCATCAACGGTTCCGGAAAACTCTTGCTCCAAGACGTCGCTTTCCTTTTCACAATTCTTGCAGCATCCGCGCGTTTTTTTTCTCACCTCATCGCCTCATCTTGTCATATCACCTTTTTTTAATTGTTTTGTGTCGGGTTTTGTCGTACCAGTACGTCCCTACCCTAATGTTGTAAATATAAAATCTTAAGTGCAAGTCTGTATAATATAATAACCATTGGTTTCAGACCATTGCCGCAGCTTACTACTATGGTCACAGCACCATATTGTAAGAATGTCGCGACGATTTCCGTTATAATAGGAAATCCTCCCGTTTTTTCTTTTTTCTTTTTCCTCTTCACCCCATCCTAACACATTCATAGTAATGTTGTATATTGGGGATCGTTTTGAATACACCAAATGTACACACCTATCAGGTCACATTCGCTGGATTCGAAACAATTCAAGGGCAACCTTGTTGCTACTTGTGGTTTTTTCTTCTTTTTCCAAAAATTAGAATGGCGCTCAACCCAATTGCTCTATTTTTTTTTCCAGAATCGTATTTTGTCGGATTCTGAGAAAAATATTTGTTATAAAAGTGACAATACATTTCGTCCCTTCATTAACATTGTTCTTTGTACATATACAACTTCATTATGAGGTACAATATTTTATCATGACATCAGTTTCTTTTGTCCTTTATTGTACCATTATTCTTGTTTGAAGTTTAAAATCTTGGCCAGATCTTCAATAAAATTTGTGTTTATCGCCTTTTGGCAAGTCTTGTAACGTATGCTAATATGAAATTTTTAAGCTACAGCAGTGCCGTATTAATTACATCATTGCAAACCGCCGTCTGTATTGAATGGGGACCCACATTTTCGAACGTAAACTTTTGTAACATTATAGGCGCGAGCCTTACAATATCTACTATTATAGGTGTGAACCTTACAATATCCACTGCTATAGATGCGAATCTCATAATATCTTTGTGTTTTTACACGTCACGGGGAGTCCGTCAAACTACTCATTATTTGCTCGTTAACACAGGGTTGTTGATCGAGAGGGTGATTTATCTCATTAAATTGTTTTAAATACCTATTGGGTTACTGTCTTTCAATACTGGGCAAAATTTGTTGTAAATCGTTCATTCCTGTCACGTGAGACGTGAAAACGTGACAATATCTACCATCATAGGAGAGATCCTCAAAACATCCGCCATGATACGAGAAGTTCGTTATAATTACTTTATACTCTTAACTAAATGTTATTGAGTTGGTCGTGTGTCTTTTGGCATGAGAACCGCCCCTTTTTGGTCGTGTGTCTTTTGGCATGAGAACCGCTTTGTTATAACTGTGTACTTATATAATCTGTGCACCAAACGTGAAGACGTTACAATACTCACCATGAGTCGTGCGAACGAAATAATATCTACCCCATGTTTGTGTGACCTACCAAGTGTAGATCACACGCCTTTTATTTTCTGTTATCAGAAAATTATTGCTTTTGCAGCAGAGTACTCATTAACATGCCCGTGGACTTCCTGTCACAAGAACCCAGGAACTATCCACTATCTCAAAAGGACTAATCATACGCTTCACTCATGATTATGGGGCATCGTGTCGTAGGAGTTAAGTTGATGGACACAAAAAACACCTAACTCGTTGTCTGGGAGACGAACAAGAAAACCCCCCAGGTTTGTGAGATTTGAGCAAGGGTCTGTCATTTCTCGCAAACAAGTAGGAGAATTTTTTTTTTTTTTTTTTTTTTACGTGAGCTCCACACAGGAGGCCCTGAGGAAAATAATTTCCCTCAGGGCCTATGTCATCTTTGGGGATGCTGTGTGGAGGGTTTTTTTAAGGAAAGGAAGGAGGGGAGAGTTCTGGGAAGGAAGAGGGTTTAAGGGGTGGGTAGGAATCTGGGGTTCAGTGTGTCCTGGTCATCCGCCTCCAAGACCTAGACAAACCTTACCCCATGAACCCGGGCACCCCTGCTAAATCACCAAACGTAGCGAACCACTTGGGGTGACCTATGGCAGAGGTGTTGGTTATCCAATAAAGGTTCCCGGGGCGGCGGTACCCATTCCCGCCTCCCAAATTGTAAAATAAATAAAAATAAAACGATCCTCTAATCTTCTACCCAATACACGTGGACGATTAGACTCTTTTATGTCAGTGTATTCCTTTTGTCCCACACTACCAAATGGTATTGTAATGTGCCAGGATAACTGCTGTAGACCTTGTTTCACCTTCCACTCAGAGGTCGAATTTCGGAAATAGCCGAGTCCTCAGCAGTTTTCTTCGTTCAAATGTTCCCAATTGTCACCCTTTCCCTTCCTCGAAATTATCCGTGAATGGGGATATATGCGTTACGCACTTGGCGTTTCGTTTGTCAAATGGGACAACCTTCATACACGGATCCTTTCAACTTCCTACTCCTTTCCCACTTTTCATAACTTATTTGTACTCAATGTTTTTGTTCTTCGAAAGTAGAAAAAATGCTACCGTATAGACGTGAGCATAGGTCATGAAAGACCAATTTCTTTCGAACGTGGCATTTTGTCATACGTACAAACCCTTACCTACGTGTTCTTGGAAATGTATTTAGTTTTAAAAAAAACTAAATGGGTTAAACAGAACCTTCCTTGAATACGTACCTTTGTAATATATGTATAAGTCTGTAGTTGCATTTATTTAACTCTCTCTCCGTCTCTCTCTCTCTCTTCACGTCAAACAAATCCAATCTTTCTCAACATGCACACCTTGTTTCTCTCCAAACCTTTTCATCATTGGTCTACCAGGCAGGTAAACTTCAAGAATTTTGTTCTAATAATAATTTTTTCGCCGGATTAATAAGAAGACCAGCAGCTCTTCACCCCATCTACACTTGCGCCTCTCTTCATGCTGCCTTCACTACCGTCACGGAGGTCCCATGCCTTCAAACCCTACGTACCAAAAGCACCCGACCACACCTAACATAACCTATTGTGAGTCGTGCGTGTAGTTGCGAATTGTATCATCACAAAACCATCACTCAAACAAACCCGAGCACGTCAGCTCTAAGTTGGTTCATGTTCCTGTTGCCATCGTGCAAATGTTCCTGCGGCATCTCGCAAATGTTCCTGTTGCCATTGTGCAAATGTTCTTGCGGCATCTCGCAAATGTTCCTGTTGCCATTGTACAAATGTTCCAGCTGCACCTTGCAAATTGCTCTGTTGCCATCATGCCAATGCTCCTGTGCCCTTGCGCAAATAACAATACCAACAATTGTTCATACAACAATCCCACTGTATACAAACCAGTGTACCAACCACCATCACAACAACGGCTGTCATGCACACAAACCACCTCCTCTATAAAGGACCAACCACCAATTACAATTCCACTCTCCAGTACCTCAATGATGTCATACTGGCCCACCCACAGGATCCGGAAGCAGCTACCTTTTTGACCTCTGTGACAGGTAGAACCCTCTCCACCACCAAGAAGCCTCATCCTGCGTTCTCGTCTTCGTGTTTTCTTTAAGGCCCTAGTGTTCCTTAAGTGTAATCTCAAACGGGCCAGGTTACTATGACAAAGTAACCTTGTAACTTCAGTGCAACGTTCAAACACCCCAAACATCCTACGCAAACCACGCTACGCAAACTTAGCTCACAGACCAATGATACAATTTAGAGTCATTTTTTTTCTATCACTGCATAACCCTTGTACCTTTCTCCAGCAGGTCCTTGTTTATATTTATGTATGCCACTGCTCTTTCATGTACATTCATGTATAATTCTTTGTTCACCATGCTTTTTTTTCTCTTTTGTTTTTGTTTCTACTATTTTGTAGCTAGCAACTTTTTCTTTTTCTCTCTCTCTCTCTCTCCCCTTTCTCTTGGATTTTTTTTTTGTTGTTTTGGCACAAGTGCTAGAAGGGTAAGAGGATTTCTTAGCCCTACTGCTCCATTACCACGTCGCTTTTTTTGCGGCGAGGGGGGAAGTGTTACGTTACGGAATTGATTCCCGTGCGAGCTAATAGCGAATTGACCCCTTGCACAGGCCCTCCGCCCCCCTCTCCCCGCGCCGCGCGGCGCCCGTAGCCAAGCGCCGAGCGGCTCCCCGCATTCATTCCTCGGCCGACCTTCGGCATAACAACTGTGTCCCCGTGATTGCGCTCCCCGTAAACTGAACTCGCGATGTTTTACTTTGATTGTGCATTGTGCTCAAGAAGCTCCCGCCTAACCAGTACCCGTCTGACGACTGCCTATCTCCTGTTTGTGAGTACCAATGAACCTTGCTTTCCCTCTGTGTGCTAAGAACTGACATTTAACTTCACTATATACGCGTAGAGAGAGAGTTGATAGAACAATAGCATTTTAGTTAGCCAAATAACCATGTGTTTAGTGCCGAGGCTGGCTTGTGTATAATCCTGTTCACCTTTAAATGAATAAACTCTTTTTCGTGCATAACTACTGTGTTCTGATTGAGGAAGGAGACCTGGAGATTTTGAGGAAAGGAAGGGGAGTAGGAATTTACAAGCGAACCACAAACACTCGCCCTGGGTTTAAGAGGGACCTTGCTCGCGCCGGCTGTGCAGAGCTAGCCGCCGGCTTGTTTATTGCATGTCCTTTCCAGGTTTTGGGTTTGGCGTTGGCCGCAAGTAGCGCCAATGCTAGCAAAATAAAGCTAGTATTTAGTTGGGTAAGGGGTGAAATATTTCTCCGCTCCTGACAGAGATGTCAGGCATAGTTGTAGTTCTGGGTTTTTCACATAGATGTCGAGAGTGGCTATAGTCTTCCCTCTCCAATGAACCCTGTAGTAAGTTATTAAATATGATGAATTAATTATTTTCTCTCTCTTCTGCATTAGTTTGCCTTTAAAAGGAAACGTTATATTATCGGTCCGTTGGGGGGATTTCAGGATTTATTTGGATTGGATTGTTGTATATTCTTTGCCAATAAATTTATCTTTGATCTACCTTGGAATTCTTGTTGGAGTTAAAAGACCTAAAATTTACATTTGATTTACTCGAAGCAAACTTAAACAGTTTTTAAAACCTTGATTTTGATATTCCGCAGTATAATAATACTTATAACGATCATAATTAATGAATTCTTTGCGCTCATAAATTTTAATGTACCGGCGAGAAACAGAAGTTCGGTACTACCATTTTACTGTGGTAATACTACGACCAGGGCACAATTTAATATACCACTGCACAGAATTCAACACTTGGGCAATATGCATTCGCACGTAGATGTATGGAATAATGCGCTAACACAATTTAAAAATGAAATAATTAAATCATTTATCCATGATACAAGTACTCACTAAGGAAATTCTTTGGTAAATTTATTAAACTACTCGTACATCAACAAATTTACTAAACTACGAGTATCTCTACCTATTTTGTTAATGTAATTAAATGTAATGTCTTAGTAAATTTATTGAAATATTATAAACCTTCATAACTTATAGTATTATTTAGTTATTTTTAAAGGTGCCGGTAACCCGGGCGTTTATTAATATCAAGAGTTGTTTACATTTACATATATATGCGCTACCCGACTCACTAGACAATATCTGTTCTGAGCCGGGTAGCAGTATCTATAATTACATAATATATCAGTAAAGATTAAACCAAAAAAAAACAAAAGATAATAAATAAAAATACAAAGTACAAAAGAAAAACATAAATAAAAATACAAAAGATAACCTACATATAATAATCTAAATATAAAAAAATTTACAAACATATATAAAGTAATTGAACAATTTCAGAATGAAAGTTCTTTTTTTTAAAATTTTAATATATGTTTAAATAATAATATACAACGTATACAAAATTAACACGTTCAGTTTGCAAGTAGCTTATTAATACAATTCCTTTTTTTGTTTAATAACCACGTATTAAAGTTTTTATATGTATGTTTTCCATTGGTTTGAGTTATGTGTTGTGTTTCTTTTAAGAAAATGTTAAATATGGAAGGTGCGCGGTAAGATTCATGTTTTTTAGCAAGAGTGGATTTAATTTTTGGCACTTGTAAATGTTTGTTAGATTTAGCTCTAGTGTTCTGGGAGTGAGATATGTGGGAAGGTGACGATTTTATGCAAATTATATGGATAATTTTTTATGAATAGCTTCCTGATATCAAGTATTTTATTTTGAATTAGAAGATTTTCAATGGGATGAAGATATGGTTTTTTGTACATAGTTCTAATAAGTGTTTTATGAGCTGTGTTAAGCAGCTTAATGTATGTGTCTGCGACTCCACCCCATGCCGATATACCATAAATTAAAATGCTTTGGCAAAGGGAAAATTATACATCTTTTAATAGTTAAGGTGACATAATTTATTTATTTATTTATTAATTAATTTATTTATTTATTTGTTTACGACTTAATGGCTTTTACATATAAAATAAATTGTACAGGAGCATTATAACAAGTATGCAGTATCATAAGTATATAGTACATAAAATGATAAACAGAGCTAGAAAGATATAAGTAGGCTTTACATAAGTAGGTATCAATATTCGAGTAATTGTTTACAAAGGAGTTCAACCAGCGGATTCGTATTTGTGCTCACGCTACATTATATTCAATAATTATTATTGTCACAATATCACACAAAATGTGATTCCAAATATACTCGAAGCATACCGGTATTTCAGTGGTGAAAAACATTTTTAACGATTAATATAAAAGTAGGTAATTTTCTTGTAATTAATTATTTTTTTAATTATAATTTTTTTTGCTATCATAAATGTACGCATGTTTGTTATTATTATGAAAAAGAAAAAAATAGAAAAGGTACACAATAATTACATATGTAAATAAGTAAGTAGGTACTATGAATGTAGTTATCATGAATGTAGTTACAGAGCAGTGGGTATTAAGTTTGTTACAGGCGCGGATCCAGCCCTGGAAAAAGGTTGTGGGCACAGCCACCCGAAAATCGGCCAAGTGCGAGGTTGCGAGTCGGAATTTGGAAAAAGTCGGAACGAACTCGCTCATGAACAATCATGACTCACGAACGACTTTTGAAATTGATTATTTACAGGCTTTGGCCTTAGGAATGGAAATAATCATTGGAGGAAGTCAGGGGGCGTTCAAGTATTACGTAACGCAATTTTTGAAGATTTTGGAACCCCTCTCTCCCCCATGTAACGCGCCATAACATTTTCCTTTACCCCCCCCCCCCCCCCAAAACGTTACGTAACATCCAAGTGACAAATTTTACCTGAAAGTCACCATTAAGTTATGCAACGTACTGAAATGTCACTTAAATACCCTTTTTCTTGATTTAATCGCGTTTACGGAAACAAATAAATAAAACTCGCGATACATGCGTATATTGTTCATTTTATGAATTCAAATTGTTATTTATTAAATAAATTGAAAATTATTATAATTTTCCTCTTTATTTTATTCCTCTTCTCGAAAAAAGTAACTAAAACGGCACTTGCTAACTCACAGTGATGAAAAACCTTTTTCATGTCCTGACTGCGACTATTCATGTGCTACACAACGGTATCCAAAAATTTTACATGCTTACCCACACCGGACTAAAACCTTTTACATGTCCCGACTGCAATTATTCATGTTGTATGAAGGAACTTCTTAGAAATAATTTGCTTACTCCAAGTGACATAAAACCTTTTACATGTTTCCATTGTAACTATTCATGTTCTACAAAGAGGCGCCAAAAAATCACATGTTTACGCACAGCAGACAAAAACCATTTTCCTGTCCGGAATAAAGTTATACAAGTTCTCAAAAGGACAATTTAAAAATTCGCCGTATGATTCACAGAAGAGAAAAACCTTTTTCATGTTCTGACTGCAACTATTCGTGTTCTGAAAAGGGATATTTAAGAAGTCACTTGCTGACTCGACTCATAGTGGGGAAAAACCTTTTTCATGTTCCGACTGCAACTATTTAAGTACTACAAAGAGAAATCTAAAAATCACATGTTTACCCACAGTGGAAACTACTACTACGATATTCAAGTACTACGAAGGGAAATCTAAAAATCACATGTTTACCATTTCATGTCTTGACAGCAACTATTCTTCTTCTCGAAAAAAAAAACTTAAACGGCACATGCTAACTGACACGGATGAAAAACCTTTTTCATGTCCCGACTGCAATTATTTATGTTGTGCAAAGGAACTTCTTAGAAATCATATACTGACTTACAGTGATATATAACCTCTTACATGTTTCTACTGCGACTATTCATATTCTAAAAAGAGGCACCAAAAAATCACATGTTTACCTACAGCAGACAAAACCATCTTCCTCCTCCGAGTGCAGTTATTCAAGTTCTCAAAAGGAGATTTAAAAATGCACAGCGCGATTCACAGTGGAGAAAAACCTTTTTCATGTTCTGAGTGTGACAAGGCATGTACTACGAAAAATATCTATATGTAATATTATTATATTTAAGCAGGAAACTAACATGTGTGTAATAACTAAAAAGCGCTTTTCTAACCAAAAACTCTCGAATAACATCATTCATAATGTTATGTTCCATAAAATTTTCATTATTTTTTTTATTTTTTCTTTTGCTATTTTCCTTGGTTCTCATGCTGGTAAGTCAGCATGAGAACCTGTATAGGCCAATAACAGCTGATGATGCAAATCTCCCGCTTTTCAGGACATTATAGAAACTTTTAACTCAATTTAACAACACTGACTATAGAAATTTGTGTTTATGTGTATTCCAAGTTGGCAACCCTTTTCATTTATGTTGTACAGAGAACCCCTTGACTGTATTGTGCGTCATTTTTATTTTATTTTCGTTGTCAGTATTCGTTAGTGTTTTAAACACGAAATACGCATAAACACAAATTGTTGTAGTCAGTCTTGTTAAAGTGCTCTCATGCTGACTTGCTAGCGCAGCACAAGCAAAAAAATGCTAACAAAATTTGAAAAAACAGCAAAAGAAAAAATGAAAAATAATTTTTAATTCATGGAACATAATATCTGAATGTTAAACTTTAAATGGAACAATGCTTTTTAGTTATTACACATAGGTTAGTTTACTGCTCAAATAAAATAATAATATAATAATAAAGATAATTTTCGTAGTACATGTATAGTTACACTCAGAACATGAAAAGGTTTTTCTCCACTGTGAATTGCGCTGTGGATTTTTAAATCTCCCTTTCGAGAACTTAAATAACTGCATTCGGGAGAAGAAAAT
Organism: Limnephilus marmoratus; assembly: GCA_917880885.1. NCBI lineage: Eukaryota > Metazoa > Arthropoda > Insecta > Trichoptera > Limnephilidae > Limnephilus > Limnephilus marmoratus. The sequence continues at coordinate 679,313 of OU862918.1, read as the reverse complement.
GGTTTTGCCTGCAAACATGTGATTTTTTGGTGCCTCTTTGTAGAACATGAATATTTGCAGTAGAAACATGAAAGAGGTTTTATATCACTGTGAGTAAGCAAATTATTTTTAAGAAGTTCCTTTGTTCAACATAAATAATTGCAGTCGGAACATGAAAAAGGTTTTTGTCCAGTGTGGGTAAAAATGTGAATTTTTGGATACCGTTTTGTAGCGCCTGAATAGTCGCAGTCGGGACAAGAAAAAGAAAAAGAAGAATAATTGCAGTCAGGACATGAAATAGGTTTTTCTCCACTGTGAGTAAATATGTGTATTTTTAGATTTTTCTTCGTAGCACATGAATAGATGCAATCGGAACATGAAAAAGATTTTTCTTTACTTTGAGTTGAGTCAGCAAGTGACTTCTTAGATATCACTATTGAGAACACGAATAGTTGCAGTCGGAACATGAAAAGGGTTTTTCTCCACTACGAGTCAGCAAGTGACTTCTTAGATATCCATTTTGAGGACACGAATAGTTTCAGTCAGGGCATGAAAAGGTTTTTCACTTCTGCGAATCATACTGTGGATTTTAAAATCATCTTTCTGAGAACTTGTATAATTGCATTCGGGTCATGAAAAAGGTTTCACACCACTACGAGTCAGATTATGAATCATATTGGAGTAAAGCGTTGTTTCACACGACAGCCTTAGAAAAACTATTTTCCTCAGGGCCTCCTCAGTGGATCTAATGTAAAATAAGAATGTGTTGTAAATCCATGTAGGTATATTAAAGATAAGACAATGTCAAATTGTGGAGATCCGGAAGGAATACAATAATAATAATTTCAAAATTTATATACATGAATTAATAACACTATTTCGCTATACGGATATCAGGAATGCTATTAACACATCTGCCGGATCTGCCCTGATAATAATGCTATCCGAAACGTTGGCTAAAGAAGGAGGTAGCGAAACACGGCATAACACCCCAAAAACAAATAACGAAAATAATTTTAAATCTAAAAAATGTACCCAATATAAGCATCTATTGCGAAATAGAAATCTCTTGTGTTATTTATTACCGCAAACGCGTTTGAAAACAAGAATAATCGACTTTCCAGTACTTTGCGCAACTAAATTGTGAATTTAAGTAAAAACAGTTGCTTGGGTGTTACGTAACGTTTAGGGAGGTAGAGGGGAAAGGGGGGGGGGTTACAGAAAAAATTCACGGCACGTTACATGGTGGCATGGAGGGTCAAAAATCTTCAAAATTGCGTTACGTAATACTTGAACGTCCCCTTATCAATTAGTATGTAGCTACCTGCGCTGTGAGAAGTACTTACTTAAGAATTCAAATTCAAGCAATTCAAATTCCAATTCTTTTGAACAGCAAGCTGAAACAAATTGTACGGTTTATTTTTTTTAACTGTCACACTCCATATGTTGATAACATTGTGAAAATTTTAACGGCACATTAAAAACTATCAACCGATGATTCTAGAGCTTTCTTTTAACTGTGTTTACGTAGCACGTTCAATTGCTACATTGGTGACACCGACGTTCACATTAGTGACCACAAAGTTTACATTTGTGAATCCGACAGTGAACACGACGCGTGCAAGTACGTCTACCGCGAGCACGTCGCGCACGAAATAAACTCTTCGGTGATAAATTTCGCGCACCAATCATCATCATGTCTCTTGTGAGCGGAACATCTGAGGACAGCCAGCAACCAATAACCAGCAACAAGCAACCAACGACAAGTAACCAGCAACCCAACATCAGGAATCCACCGCCTGAGGTCAACCGAGTGGCAGTACGCATTCCGCCTTTTTGCCCTAATGACCCAGAATTATGGTTCGCTATGGTGGAGCGCAGCTTCGAGGCAGCAGGAGTGACCGTGGATGCCACAAAATTTGGTTTCATTCTCGGAGCCTTGGATCCCGCCCACGCCCAAGAAGTCCGGGACATCATTGTGAAGCCCCCTGAGGTCGGTGGATATGCACTATTAAAATACGAATTAACCAGACGCCTCAGCTCCACGCAGGAGCAGAAGACAAGGGGACTTCTGGAACATGAAGAGATCGGAGACCGTAAACCCTCCCAATTCTTGAGACACCTGCGCACCCTCGCCGGCAGCGCTGTGCCCGATGAGGTTTTGAGAACCCTATGGATGGGTCGTCTTCCTAGAAGTATGCAGGTGGTTCTGGCTACGCAGCAAGACACTCCGCTTGACAAGGTGGCCAGCTTGGCCGACGCCATAGCAGACTATGCTGGTAGACCGGCAGTTAACTCAGTGGCTGTTCCATCGTCCGAAGATTCATTGGTTACACAGATGGCGCGGTTGATGCAGCCTCTCCAACAAGAGCTCGCTACCTTGAGGCGCGAAGTTTCGACACTACGCTCTGGCCAGCATAGGAGGAGCGCCACCCCGCATCGTTGGAGCAATCGTTCCCGCAGTCGGTCCAGAGGTTGTCAGCCCGAGGGAACATGCTGGTACCACTGGAAGTATGGGACGAAGGCAAGCAAGTGCACCAAACCCTGCAACTTCCAGCAGGAAAACGCGCGGGGCCCAAACTGATGGCGACCAGCGCCAGCCCCAACCAAGTCAGTCGCCTTTTTGTTACCGACAGGGTAACCCGTACCCAATTTCTTATAGACACCGGCGCAGATCTCTGCGTTTTCCCACGACGCCTTGTCCAGGGACGCCCCACTAAAGCGACATACGAACTGGCAGCAGCAAATGGCAGCACAATCGCTACTTATGGCAGCCTAACGCTCAACCTGGATCTGGGATTGCGACGCGACTTTACTTGGAGCTTCGTCATTGCAGACGTCTCCAGGCCAATCATCGGGGCAGACTTTCTCGCCAAGTACGAGCTACTGGTGGATGTCCGAAATAAACGGCTGCTGGACCAGGTGACGAATTTGACCATCACGGGAAAACGAAGCGACAACAAGATCGCTTCCATTAAGACGGTCACAGGAACGTCCCCGTATCATAAGCTTCTTCAACAGTTTCCTGACATCACTCGCCCTGACGGCGCCAGGAGGGAAGTTCGTCACGCAACACTGCACCATATTAACACCACGCCAGGACCTCCAACAGTCGAACGCCCACGACGCCTTGCTCCTGACAAGTTAAAACGCGCCAAGAAGGAGTTCGAGGCCATGGTCCGTCTCGGAATCGCTCGACCTTCCGAGAGCTCTTGGGCATCTCCCTTGCACATGGTACCCAAGAAGGACGACCAGTGGAGACCATGTGGCGATTATAGAAGATTGAACGCCAGAACTATTCCGGACAGATACCCCGTACGCCACATCCAAGATTTTGCACAGGCACTGAGCGGCACCAAGATCTTCTCAACGATTGATCTGGTGCGGGCATATAATCAAATCCCTGTGGCTCCCGAGGACATTCCGAAAACAGCAATCACTACGCCATTCGGACTCTTCGAATTTCCGGTGATGTCTTTTGGCCTCCGCAATGCAGCCCAGACCTTCCAACGCTTCATGGACGAGGTTACCGGAGGCTTAGATTTCTGTTACGCCTACATAGACGACATCCTTATTGCCTCAACGTCAGAGGAAGAGCACCTAGCCCACCTCAAGATATTATTCCAGCGCCTGCAGGAATATGGCGTTGTCATCAACACCACCAAATGCCATTTCGGCCTGACTAAGGTCAAATTCCTAGGATACCTGGTGTCCGACACTGGCACTTCACCCCTCCCAGATAAAGTGGAGGCCATCAACAACTACAGCCAACCAGCTTCCATCAAGGATCTCCGCCGTTTCCTGGGAGCAATAAATTTTTACAAAAGATTCATTCCCAACGCCGCGAGGACACAAGCTCCACTCAATGACCTCCTAAAAGGGAACCAAAAAGGCAAACAACTCGTGTCTTGGACTGCCGAAACAGTAGAAGCTTTCAGCAAGTGCAAGGAAGCTCTGGCCCAGGCAACCTTGCTCGTTCACCCGAAGTGCGACGCCCCATTCTCTATCGTCAGCGACGCGTCTGATACTACAGCCGGTGCCGCACTCCACCAATTCGTCGCAGGTCACTGGGAGCCTCTAGCATTCTTTTCGAAGAAGTTTTCGGCAGCTGAAAAGAAATATGGCGCATACGACAGAGAACTACTAGCCATCTATCTCGCTGTGAAATACTTTCGCCACATGGTGGAAGGCAGGTCGTTTACCATATTTACAGACCATAAGCCTATCACGTTCGCCTTCCAACAAAAAGCAGACAAATGCTCACCAAGGCAATTCCGCCATCTGGACTATATCAGCCAGTTCACAACTGACATCCGACACGTCTCCGGAAAAGACAACATCGTCGCGGATGCTCTCTCCAGGGTCGAGACGATAGATACTCCTCTGGACTACGCAGCGCTGGCAGCTGACCAGATGTGCGACCCTGAACTGGAACAACACTTGCAAGGAAGTTCTAGCCTACAACTTAAAAAGATTAATATTCCGGGTACTGACGCGCATCTCTACTGTGACGTCTCAACTACCATAGCCAGACCCTTCGTCACGAAGAAGTTCAGACCTGCGGCATTCAATGCGGTCCATCAGCTGGCTCACCCTAGAATTAAGGCCACGGTTAAGCTCATAACTCAACGTTATGTCTGGCCGGCCATTAAAGCTGAGACTATTAAGCTCGCACGCAATTGCCTTCAATGCCAACGAAGCAAGATTACACGGCACGTGTCAGCACCCCTGGGAGCCTTTCCCAGACCCTCCGCTAGATTCGAGCACGTCCACATCGACATAATCGTCATGCCTTCTTCAGAAGGATGCCGATACTGTCTCACGTGCGTAGACAGATTCACGAGATGGCCAGAGGCATTCCCGATCCCAGACCAAGAGGCTGAAACAGTGGCGCGTGCTTTCTACAAGGGCCGGATGACAAGATTCGGCACTCCACTCCGCATTACTACGGACCAAGGGAGACAATTTGAGTCGAGGCTGTTCAGGCAGTTGAATTTCCTGGCAGGCACGACGCAAATCCATACAACTGCATACCACCCCGCAGCAAATGGCATGGTGGAACGATTTCATCGTCAACTGAAAGCAGCGATCAAGTGCCATCAGAATAACCGTTGGACGGAAACACTTCCCACCGTACTCATGGGAATCAGAGCAGCTTGGAGAGATGACCTCGCGACAACCTCAGCCGAGCTAGTATACGGCGAGCCGCTCCGCTTACCCGGCGAATTTCTATGTACAGCACGACCTAATGTTAACGACGACACCGGAAGCTTCCTCAAGGAACTACGGAAACATTTCAACGAGCTGAGACCAGTTGAAGGTACCCGCCATGGTTATGGACATCGTTTTGTCTTCAAAAATCTTCCCACAGCTTCTCACGTCTTTCTGAGGGACGACACAGTCAAGAGCCCGCTTTAACAACCCTACAGTGGCCCTCATAAAGTCGTTCGTCGGCACGAACGAACATATACCATACTGGTAAAAGGGAAGGAAATCACCGTGAGCATCGACCGCCTCAAACCAGCATACTTTGCTCAAGATCTTGAGAGTTTCACATCACACTCGCAAACCGCATCAGAGTCACCAGCCGCCACATCACAACCAACCCTTCCGTTGTTCGATGGCAGTAAGGATCGGACACATACAACCACTCGTTCTGGAAGGCGGGTTCGATTTCCCGATCACCTCGGTATCTGACTATTCCTCTTTCCACCGCAGCCATGTCTGCGTTGTCTGGGGAGGGAGTACTGTAGCTACCTGCGCTGTGAGAAGTACTCACTTAAGAATTCAAATTCAAGCAATTCAAATTCCAATTCTTTTGAACAGCAAGCTGAAACAAATTGTACGGTTTATTTTTTTTAACTGTCACACTCCATATGTTGATAACATTGTGAAAATTTTAATGGCACATTAAAAACTATCAACCGATGATTCTAGAGCTTTCTTTTAACTGTGTTTACGTAGCACGTTCAATTGCTACAAGTATATGCTACAAAACCTCCCAAGAAAACAAACTTTTTGGTACCCACACCACACAAATAAAAATAAATAAAAAAAAAACAATACAATAAATGTTTTGTTACATCATATGATCATATGTAACTTTTTGTTTTATTATTAAACAAAGTTACAAATGATGCAAGGAGGTCCGTCCTCTCTGCGTACCCCTTCGGCGAAACGGCGTGATGGATGATGGTTTAAGATTAGTTAGTTACAAATGATGATACAAAGCGTAGGGCTTTGCATTAGAGCGGTTAAATAGAAATAATTTCACTAAAATAACTTACCATGATGCAACAATACATATTATGTCGAAAAAACAATCAGAGCAATTTTAAAAGTAAACTTTTTTAGATAGGTCAGGTTACCTAAGTTTGACAGCACAAACGATCTATGCACCCGGCGACCCGGCCATAGTCGATCATAGATAGTCATCTCTTCTTTCCAAAACAAGTATCTATTCATGTGCCAAAGAGAAACAGACAATATGTTGTCAAAAATGTGACATAACGTGTCAGAATATCGTCTATGGCTTTTTTTTTTTTTTTTTTTTTTTTTACATGAGCTCCACACAGGAGGCCCTGAGGAAAATAATTTTCCTCAGGGCCTATGTCATCTTTGGGGATGCTGTGTGTAGGGTTTTTTTAAGGAAAGGAAGGAGAGGAGAGTTCTGGGAAGGAAAAGGGTTTAAGGGGTGGGTAGGAATCTGGGGTTCAGTATGTCCTGGTCATCCGCCTCCAAGACCTAGACAAACCTCACCCCATGAACCCGGGCACCCCTGCTAAATCACCAAACGTAGCGAACCACTTGGGGTGATCTGTGGCAGAGGTGTTGGTTATCCAATAAAGGTTCCCGGGGCGGCGGTACCCATTCCCGCCTCCCAAATTGAAGAATAACCGTTGGCTCTTTGCTGCGTTCCGAATTACGCACGATTCATGCTTTTTTTTATTTTTTAAAGGCATGGCGTTTATTATCATCAGCCTATCGATCTCAATAAACCGTGAAAGTGTGACGTTATAAGTCATTTGTCTATTAGGGTTGTGGGCATGCCCACCGTGCCCACAACGGTGGATCCGCGCCTGGTTTGTTACTGTTAACAATGTGAAAAATTTAAGAATTTTTACATTTGTTTGTTATTATCAGGAAAAAAATAAAATAAAAGGTACACAGCAATTACATATATGTATAAAGAAGTAAGTAAATACAATGAAAGTAGTTACAGAGCAATGGGTATTAAATTTGTTACTTTTAACAATCTGGAACATTTAAGGATTTTTGCCTCTGCATACATATACGCTTTTTGAAGGAAGCGATGTTTTTATAAAAAAATATATCGACAGAGCAAGTTTCATTCCCCACACGATGCAATCTCTGAAGACAGGAGTTAAACATAAAATTAGTGCGAGAAGCAACTACGTTAATGGAGCATGGAGTCTGGTGTTGTAATTGTTAGGTACTTGATAATTTATCATGTTCACAAGTTCAGGGCTATCCAAATATCCGTTGATAATTTTAAATAATAATAAAACATCACAGATTTTTCTTCGCTGTGACAATTCGAGTAATTTAAGCAATTGCATTAAATAATTATAATTTAAATTTTCTATTGGAATTTTCAATTTGTAATTTATATGCCTTAAAAATTTATGTTGTACTCTTTCAATTTTGTGTGAATGCACATTGTATAATGGCGACCAGAGAGAGGAATTATACTCAAGAATACTTCTGACTAGCGTTATGTATAGCGTTTTGAGTGTATTAGTATGCATTAGATCTTTGGACGATCTTAACACAAAACCGAGACATTTAAGTGCTTTATTCGTGATTGCATCAATGTGGGGGACAAATGTCATCTTGTTATCAAAAACGACACCCAGATCCTTTATTAATGTTACTGTAGAAAGATTCACATTGTTAATGTGATATTGAAAGAGTATTGGATTTTTATTTCGAGAAAAACTGACATTTGTTAATGTTTAAAAATAAATCATTTATGTTACACCAATTATATAATCGATCCAAGTTGTTTTGCAATACAAGACAGTCCATTAAATTTCTTATAATAGTGTATATTTTCAAGTCATCAGCAAACAATAGGAAATGGATACCTTCAAATATTGAAACAATGTCATTGATAAATAGCAAAAAAATAATAGGACCTAGATGAGAACCTTGGGGCACCCCACTTGAAGCTTCAATTTCATTTGACATATGGTTAGATAGTTTAACGTATAGTTTTTTAGATGTTAAATAGGTCTCAAACCATTTTAGTAGATTTCCTTTTATCCCATATACTTTTAGTTTGTTTAATAAGATTTTTTGGGAAACTTTGTCGAATGCTTTGCTGAAATCTGTGTAAACTGCATCCGTTTGCAATTTTGAATTTAGATTGTCTGAAATATATTTTTCGTATATAATTAAGTTTGTAAGTGTAGATCTTCCGGATATAAATCCATGTTGGTGGGGGGAAATAATTTTACGAGCCTGTAATATAAATTTTGATAGAACTACCGATTCAAACAATTTAGGTATCGCTGATTGTATGCAAATAGGTCTGTAGTTAGAAGCATCCGTTTTATCACCCTTTTTATAGATGGGACTAAGGAAACTGATCTTTCATTTTTGAGGGAAAAGGCCTGATGCTAATGATATATTGAATATATTGGTTAAATGACCTTTTAAGCTAGTTACATAGTTTTTTAAATAAATTGCTGGTATGGTGTCTGGGCCAGCGGATTTCTGACTATCTAATAGTGTAATTTTACGCTGAAAATCGATTTCATCAATAACAAGGTCGTTGAAATCGATAGAAATATTTGAGTTGAATTGAGGTATTTGGTTATTAGATGAGTTTACATCATATACTTCGCCAAAGCATTCGGCAAATAAGTCAGTAATTCCTTGAGGTGTATCAGCAATTTCACCATTGTAGTATATGATAGACGGAATTTCAGATTCATTACTATTCAGATTGTTTGCAAATTTGAATAAATTTTGAGGTTTATTTTGTAACGATTTCTCAATATTTTCCAGGTATTCTTTGTAACAAGAGATCGATATGTTTTTCACCCTTTTGCGTAAATTAGAAAAAAGTAGATAGTCATTTAGAGCTCGAGATATTTTGAATGTTTTATGTGCAAGTTTTTTTGACTGGATGGTACAAATTAGATCTTTGCTAAACCATTTGGGGTAATTAGTTGTCCTACATTTTGTAATAGGGACGTACAGTTCAATTGATTTGTTAATTATACAGTAAAAAGATTCTATCATATCATTGATGTTATTACAATTACTAATGAAGTTCCAGTCTGATTTGGCGAGAAATTCGTTAATCTTAGGATAATCAGCTTTATAAAAATTTGTTTTTCTTTAAAAGACTCTAAATTTAAATTTTGTAGAGATATGTGCTTAACAAAAAGTGGTGGGTGGTAGTTATCAATTGTTGAAACATTGTGATTTGCATGTTGCACACTTATATAGCTGGAATTGCTAATAATGTTTAAATAAATAATGTTTCTTTTTTTCGTTATATGTTTTTGGGGTGTTGTGCCGTGTTGCGCTACCTCCTTCTTTAGCCAACGTTTCGGATATCGTTGCAGTGTCCATCATCAGGGCAGATCCGGCAGATCCGGTAGATCTACCGGATCTGCCGGATCTGCCCTGATGATGGACACTGCAACGATGTCCGAAACGTTGGCTAAAGAAGGAGGTAGCGCAACACGGCACAACACCCCAAAAACATATAACGAAAATGCTTCTGGCCGTGAAAATCTTAAAACTTATCAATAATGTTTCTAATCGTTTTAAAAATATATATTTGTTTCCGGATTCTCATTACAAGTGAATTTGAGGGAGCGGTCCGTATCGGTAGAGTCGGGACGAGAAATAAAAGGCGTCAGTCGTTGTGTGAGTCAGTCTTTATTGTGGCTACGTAGCGGAGGTCGATGCGGAGCGGGAGCGGAGTAACAGTAGTGATGCTGCTGCGCGATGATGTGAAGATGAAAGTCAGGACACTACGGCGGTGAAGATCACAGGTCTTCAGGAAGCCGGCGTGTGGCCCTACACCATGGCGGTGTAGAAGTGACCTTGGTCCAGGCGGTCGATCGACGTCGCGTTGACGGAATATGGCGGCTGCGTGTCCAGTGGGTCGGAGCACACACGTGACGCAGGAAGGAACCTTGAGAGGCGATGAGGATGCTGGATGTTGGCGCGTTGCCGGTTGTGGTTGCTGCTCGTTGCAGGATGCTGGGTGTTGGCGCGTTGCCTGTTGTTATTGCTGCTCGTTGCAGGATGCTGGATGTTGGCGCGTTGCCGGTTGTGGTTGCTGCTCGTTGCAGGATGCTGGAATGTTCCTGGTGTCACGCTGGATAAATTGTTCACTACTAACTGCGCGGGCCCGTGCCGGGCGCAGTTACTGCACTGCTCGGACTGTGTTATTCGGCCGATGAATGGAAAGTACTGACTGACTGGCTCTGAGCAAGCGAGCGCGGCTTATATACTCGTGGCAAGTAATTAGTCTCCCGGTAGGTAATGCGTGAACTCACACAAAGGCGAGATATCACTCGAACTTTCTGCGGGCACTTGAACGGTACAGCCAGACGTTCTAGCTCTTTCGCGTAGGTGGCGGATTATTATTTCTACTACGTTACGGTGTACTCGATGAAGGTAGGTATGCCGTATCTTCCAGCGTATTCTGTAGACGTCAGTGGCACAGCGGTAAACTTCGCAGAAGGGGTTAAGTGACCGCCACAAATGTATGTGAAGTTCTTATTTTAGTTTGCAATCCACTGTTAAACCAAGATACTTAATACTATCCGAATGCTCAATTTTTTCGCAGTGGCTGTTTGTGGTTTGTAATGTAGTACATGGATACAGATGTAAAAGCGGGACGGATTTAGGTTGCCCAGTTTTGGTTTTACTAAATGTAAAAAAATTGGTTTTCGAGGTGTTTAGGGTAAGAAGATTTTTGTCGAGCCATTTTTTTATCTCCTTCATACCAAATTCTGCGCTTTTAAAGACCTTTTCCCAAGATTGCTCTTTAAAAAGAAGTACAGTATCATCTACGTAGCTGATCACATTATAGCAGAGTGTTGGAATTTTAATATTAGTGAGACCATTAATATATATAAGAAAAAGAATAGGGCCTAAGACACTGCCCTGAGGCACTCCGTACTTTATTTCTGCTGTGTCACTCAGGCATTTGTTTAGTTCAACTATTTGTTTCCTATTTTTTGTATAACTGATGGACCATTTAAGCGGTTTTCCATTAATGCCAATATTTTTAAGTTTTTCGTATGGCAGATCATGAGAGATGGTGTCGTAGGCCTTAGCCAGATCTAGAAAAACTCCAATTACTTTAGATCCCTTATCTACGTGTTTTACAATGAAGTTGGTTAGTTCAGAAATTGCCTGGTCTGTGCCCATTTTTGCCCGAAAACCGAATTGATGACTTGATAGTAAGTTGTGTTTGTCGAGGTAGGATATGTCTTTTTTTCATTGCTTTTTATAGGAGTTTTGATAGAGAGTTAAGTAGTGAAATGGGTCTGTAGTTAGAGATTAAAGTTTTATCTCCAGATTTATAGATCGGGATAATACTGGGAATTTTAAGTTTGTCAGGTACAATACATTGGCAGAAATTTTGATTAAATATATGTAGCAGAGGTGTGCCGATATATTCTCGTAGATTTATCAGGATTTGGTTAGATATGTTGTCCGGGCCAGGTGCGCAATTACTAGTTTATTACATAGGTTTCTGTACAATAAGTAATTGTGTTTTAGTTTACTGTCCATTGGGTTATTGTTTACTCTTGCATGCATCATATTCCGTTTGTGTATACTTTTTACTAATCCTGTTGTTATCCATGGTTTAATTTTAAGTGTTTTGTGTGTAGTATTTTTACTGGTTTTTATTATAGTGTGTTTAGTGATAAACGTATTCAGGGTTAATAGAAATTCATTAAGCGCTTTGTTTGGATCCGTTTCTTTTAGAGTTGTAGTCCAAGATTCATGACTTATATCTGAGCTAAGTGCTTTGAAATCTATGATATGCCGTGACGTATTTGTATATATTCTTGATTTCTTTTCAGTTTTCAATCGCATGCCAAGTGTGGTGGTGAAATGGTCGGTAACCGTTGGAATGAATAGTGGATGAAATAGTTTTATTTTTAGTTTTAACAAAAATATGATCAATACAAGATTTTGACTCTAGTGAGGTTCTTGTCGAAGAATTTATAGTTGACTGAAGGCCATAGTGAGCTAGAAGACTTAGATATTCGTTAGTTTTGGGTTTAGAGTTAAGAATGTTTATGTTTATGTCTCCTGCTAAAATGAGTTGTTTGGTAGTTTTATTGTTTTCCATGAGATGTTGTAAGGAATTTAGAAAAGGTGTTATATTTTTGTAGCATGGAGGCCTATAAATAGCAAAAATAGATAAGTCTGATCCTAGAGACATTTTGACGCAATTTGCTTCTGTTAATTTTATTTCCGAGATAGAAGAGTTCAGTGTCTCCTTGATAAAGATGACTATTCCATCATTTTGGTTAAGTTTAGTAGTTGTATGGAAAGTCGTATATCCCAATATGTTAATGACAGTGAAAGTTTCGTCTATCCAACATTCGCTTAAAAGGATAATATCAAAATGAGTGTTAAGATCTTGTAAAAGTACTGCAAAATTGTCAAAGTTTTTTTGAATGCTTCTAATATTTTGAGAAATTATGTTCAGAGAGTTATTTTCGGCGACGGTTACTTTAAAATCTGTTGAATTTGTGAAAGTGTGTTCTTCATTAGATGAAATTTCAAAATCAATATTTAATGTTGAAGCCATTTTAGAGGAAGTATATTACGTTCTATTGTCTCTGTCGCAATATTAAATGCAGTATCCATATAGTACATAGGTTCATAAAATAAAATGCAGAAAGTGATTAATATAAAGTCAATGCCATGAGAGTATGGAGAATAAGGCTGCAGTCATGCATCTACTACGTGGGCTGTGTCATTCGAGGTTGCACTTGTGTCACTTCCATGGTTAGTTTTTGCTAGTAAATTTTCTAATTCGAGGATGGTATTTTCTGTGCGAATAAAGGTCGCTCGCGAGTCTGTCTGTTGTCGAATGTAGAATTGTAAAAATTGTACTTTTTTGCTAATTGCTTTGAGAGAAATAGCATTCTTTTTGCGTGGGTGGTTAGGAGCTCGTTAATAAATATTGGCATTTTCGGTCCCGAGAAGCCTATTTTACTGGTGTTGAGTCTGTCGGCACTATTTTCTGCATTTTTGTTATATTAAAAAAAATGATTTAACTTTCTTATCTAAAATATTAAAATCCAAATTGGACAGTTGCAAACTCCTGCAACTTGCAGAGCTACTGGAGGTACCATCGACGTAGCGCTTTGCCACTTTGCGCAACTAATACTTAGGTTTTATTAGACATAGTTAATGTTGCAATTTTGTAAACCTCTGATCACCTTACTTTAAAATTTTTACTGTTTGTATTTTTATATCATGTATGTATTTTTTTATCGTAACTTATCGTTATTATATCTCACTGTACTTTAAATTTTTGTTGCTTATATTTTTATTTAATTTGTGTACTTTTTTATTTCTACTGTCATTTTATTTATATTATTTCCTTCTCATGTTAAAGATGTACTGCCTTTATTTATTTATGTAAAAGCCCTCTGGCTAAATAAAATCTGGTATAATAAAACAAATATAACAAATGAAATTTATCTCGGGTTGACCTCTAATAAGCGGATGTCAAATCCTTCAAAAAGATTCAAATGAAATATTCAACTTGTTGGAACATATTTTTCTTTCCAACTTCAATTTTCGGCAATGACATTTTCCCAGAAAACGACTGTCAAACTTCTGGGTGTTTGTCTGTCCGCTGTCATTTTACGACGTTGAGTTTTGTAGCGGAATCTTCTGAGTGCTAGTTTTTTCACTTTGGACAACTTTCGACAAAAAAAGCCACTATTTTACTCTCGTTACTATAATATTTACCTCCTTACTCCGTATGAATTTTTCATCTTATTATATATTATATTAAAATATCTAGATTAATACCGGAAAATATTCCATGGTGGACGGAACCACAGTATGCTCTTTTAGAAACTCCTTCATCACTTACGGCAGAATAACACAATCTAAAACATGCGAACACGTCGGCATAGGTTCTCCTGGTAAGGTGTTCACATAACACTATTACTCACCTATTAACATACATGTAATTACTTTTGTGTATTGCCAAACTTATTATTATCCTTTTTTTAAATTTTTTAACTTTATGAGCTAAATCTTAAATTATAATATTTAATTAAATGAAGAAAATCTGGAGACAGAAAATAATATTATTATTACCTTTCATCTTAATAACAACTTTGCTATGATGTTCTTCAAAACACCCACCATATAAGTCGTAATAAAGTTGGTAATTATAAACAAACTTTACAACAATCTTTCATTATTTGTTTTTGGGGTATTATGCCGTCTTCCGCTACCTCCTTCTTTAGCCAATGTTTCGGACAGCGTTGCAGGTCCATCATCAGGGCAGATTCGGTAGATGTGAAATTTTTTGTGGTGAAATGTGTGCGTATTTACTTGGAAGCGATACCGTGTCGCTAGGTCCACTAACTTTCACTGGGACAAAATAACCGTGACAAGCAGTCACTAAATCATGGTATTTAAGCTAGCCTGGGCCATTACAAATCTCAATGGTAAGAATATTAGAATTAGAATTAGAATGGTTAAAGCGAATTTAGTCAATATAAAGTTATAAAACGAAATGGTTTACCACGAGCTGGCATTACTGTATACTTAGACATGGTTTTTTGCGTTAAGCTTTGGTGTAGCCGTCAATTACCGGATACCAAGAACTATTGAGCTTAGCTCCGTCGCGTCGTCTCTATTAATATTAAATGGATTCAGGCGTGCTCTAAAAGTTTTGGGTCTTCCAAGGACCTCAGGAACAAATCCAAAGTAATGGCTGGTTTCGATTAAGTGCTCAGCGATTGCCGATTTATCAGGGTGGCCGAGTTTACAAGCACGAAAGTGTTCTGCAATCCTTTTGCAGATCGTCCGCTCTGTCTAGCCTACATAAACCTTGTCACATCCGGAACAGCTGAGTTTATAAACTCCATCTGCTTCCAGAGGAAACTTAGTCAGGATACTAGGAAACTTTTGGCCGTGAAAATCTTAGAAACGTGTCTATACAACAATCTGTTTGCGCTTATTTTTGTAACAATAATAATATCAAAATTATTTAACGACCAATACTTCCTACTTATATTTTGATGTTCTCGTTACTATAATAATTATTATCGAACTCATTTTTTGTCCTTTCCGTGAAAGTGTAACTACCTTACATCTTTAATTAAGTCGCTCACGCTGACTGTGCGCTTAGATCTTTTAAATTACGCAACGCATTTTCATGCGACTCATTCATGGGGAAGGTTTTTGGGTATGTAATATTTTATTTTTATTTATTTTTTATTTATTTTTTGTTTTTTTATTTGTGTACAAAAAAATTACAACATTTCATAAATTTTATCTAATTAATTGTAATAGTACCATTTTCACAGTGAGAATGTAGCGCCAAAAGCCTTTCAAACTCATTGAATTTTTCGAAGAATATGTCGAAATTTTTATCTAATATATTTAAATAGCGTATCGCTCTTCCCACGGGCGAATTCGGGTACAGATTTGTATGACTCGATTGGCAATATGATATGTTATGGCGACGTGCCCGAGAGTGAGACTCTGGTACAAATAAATATTGATTTGACGAGGCCATTGATTAATTGAAAGAAATATTTTAGCAACGCCAAACATCTACGAGTTTCTAGAGAATGGTAGTTAGTCATACCTAGAATAAATCTCGATGGATACAAATATGGATATGTTCCATAGAGGCGTTAAAAAAAATAAAACGTAGGAATTTTTTATGAACTCTTTCAATGTTCAAAATATAGGATGCTTCAAATGGGGCCCAGATAATACAATTCAACTCCAGTACACTTAGAACCAGTGAGTTGTAAAGTAGCCTAATTGTTAGTGGGTTTTGAAATGAGCATGAATTGCGAATGACAAAGCCCAGCAGTTTATATGCTCTGTTGCATAAGTCATTTGTGTGCTGGTGGAATGTCGTTTTGCTGTCAAAAGTAACCCCTAGATCTTTTATTTAACTAAAGCGATGAAAAATGTTACCGATATGATTTTAGATTTTCACGGCCAAAAATTTTATGGTTATTTCCTTTTGGGGTATTATGCCGTGTTGCGCTACCTCCTCCTTTAGCCAACGTTTCGGACGGCGTAAGGGCATCTGCCCTGATGATGGACACTGTAACGCTGTCCGAAACGTTGGCTAAAGGAGGAGGTAGCGCAACACGGCATAATACCCCAAAAGAAATAACCATAAAAAATGTTACCGTTAATTGTATATTCAAATATGATCGTCTGTTTTGCCCTTGTGAAAGAGACTACATTGCATTTAGGTGCACTGAAGCTTAGACAGTTAATTTTTGCCCAGTTTGCGACAGAGTTCGCATCGATTTGGAGGAGGACACAGTCAGCAAGATTTTTTATTATGCGGTAGAGTTTTAGCTCATCAGCAAACAATAAATAAGAGGAATGAGTGATGATTGAGCCAATATCGTTAATGAACAACAATAATAATAGCGGTCGAAGAATTGATCCTTGCGGCACTCCAGAAAAAAACAGGAATTCGGCAGAACGAGAACCCTTATAAAAAACGTATTGTTTGCGATTAGTGAAGTATGAAGCAAAAGTAATAAAAGTTTTTTGGAAAATCCAAACGAAGCTATTTTTTTTAATAGGACATCGATATCGACCTTGTCAAAGGCCTTCTCAAGGTCAAAGTATGTAATATCTTCTTGGTTTTCTTGGTCGAGAGTTCTTGATAGTAAGTCGGAAATGCATAGTAGATTTGATGATACTGACATCTGGGGTCTAAACCCATGTTGACGATCATCAAGAAGAGGTTTGACATGGCTGTACAAATGCCGATGAAGGATTTTTTCGAATATTTTCGCTACAGAGCAAAGAATTGCAACCGGCCGGTAGTTACGGATATCGCATTTATCACCTTTTTTATGTATCGGGGTTATTTTGGTAAGTTTCCATAAATCCGGAAAAGATCCAGTTTTTAAGCAAGTGTTAAAAAAATTACACAATGGTAAAATAAAAGAACAACCTTTAAGAATGAACGTTGGTATGTTATCAGGACCCATTGAGTTGGGCTTACACAGTGCAGATATTGCCGTCTTAACATCCTCCTCTGTGATTTGGACTAAGTCGAACGGCTGACCTATTTGCTCGGTGTTTATGATGGCGTTAACGTCGAGAGTTGGTTGTTTAGTATTATAGACGAATGAAAAGAATACTGCAAAGCTGTATGCAATATCATCATACGTATTTAATTCATTGCCATCAAATATCATAGATTTAAATGCGTTATTTGATTTTTTAAGCGCCTTTACATAAGTCCAGAACTGTATGGAATCTGAAGCTAATGATAGTTCAAAGGAGTTTAAATATTTTTTTGTGAGTCTCTTATTTGACGTTTAACTAAATTATGGTTATGTGAGAATTGAGCGTAGTCTGCGAGGAGTCTACTTTTTTCCATTTTTTATGTAGCATATATTTTTTTTATGTTACTAATAATATGATGAGAGTACCATTTAGGGTATACTCTGAGCGATGAAGTGTGGGGTGTAGAAGTAGGTATACATTTGTCAAATATATTATAAATTAGATTGTAAAAGATTTCACTTAAAGTATTCACGTCTGTTGAGTTTTGGTAGACAGGTTGCCACGAGCATTCCGATAACAATTGGTATAATACCTGGTAGTTTCCTTTGTGGAAGCGCCAGGCACTTCCAACCCTTGCCCTGACCTGAGTAGAATCTGTACCCGGATTAGAGGTGGGAGGAGCATAACATATGTTTATAGTTAACGATGGGTGAAATGTATCTTAATTTTCAATAGGATCATAGCATTTTTCAATAGAATTTACAAATTTTTCAGCACTACATAGTACAACGTCTTGAGTGTTGTTAAAATCATTACATATTGTATTGTGTTCCTTAAGACCATAAAAGCACTTAAAATAGACATATATTTAAGATACTAGGGTTGCAAGATGGAAGATTTAGATCACCTAATAATTAAATATTTTTTCCATGGAGGAGATTACACTCACTTTCAATTTTTTCAAAAAAGCTTGAATAAGTTGAGACTGATGAGCGAGGTGGTATATAAATGACGCATACATATAAAGTGGATGAATTAAATTTTAATTTGACCCAAAGCGATTCAACGTCGGGAAGGTCCATCGAAGATATTCGTTCAGCGCGCAGAACAGATTCTGAGCGCACAGCCAGAAGAGCACCACCGGCACGCGTACCACGGTCTCTGCGGAAGACGATGTAATTCTCGGGGAATAAATCAGAGTCGTTTACGCTTGATGTTAGCCAGGATTCGGTCACTGCTAGACGACGTTACATCGAGAAAACAGATTATTCTTAAATACTTTCATTTTCGAGTTCAACCCCCTCACGTTCTGATAGTAAACGGATAGAGTAGATGTTACTTTCCGTTCCTTTCTTGTGCGTGAAGGGCTATGGTTTATTGGTATGGTTTGATCTGCGAAAAAACCACTCGTTGAACGAAATATGGTTTGGCCATAAGTTTGGATCCATAAATGTGGCGAATTTTGATTCAGGGATCCCGATACGGAACGAAGCGTACTCAGACCGAGACGGTAATCTGGCAACGTCACACTTTAAAGTGTTGTCAGTATTACGCAGGAATTTTTCAATGTCATCGGTTGAGGTGCTGGCGTCGAATTGCCAAGCATGAATGTACTTTAGCCTTTCGACGGCAACCAAACTGGTAGGTTCTTGAGCGGTACCTCGTAGAATAGGACATCTCTTACTCCTATGCGTCACTTTCTTCCAATCGCTGGTATTGTTGACTGGCGGTTCGGAGGTGGAGGAGGTATGCCCGGTGGTAGAGCGGTTAATATAGGAGGATGAGGTCGAGGCTTTGGGACCAATTTCTGTAGTTTGAGTCCTTACCGATGGATCAGGAATAGAGGGTGCCGTTGAATCAGATGTTGTAGCAGGTTGAGGGTCTACTTCCGATTTGCCCTTTTTTGTAGCAGGTTGAGGGTCTACTTCCGATTTGCCCTTTTTGTAGCAGATCTCGTGGTAATCTTACGAGCGTTGGGGCGGCCGACCAAGGCAGCGAGGGTGATATCAGGCGGTGGGCTAGCCGCTCTGTTTGGGTGTACGTCGCTGGGCCCCGTTGAGAGCTGAGGGGCGGGGGGGGGACGGGCGTAGTAAAGTTGTGGCCGGTTGTGCCGCGGCGGTAGGCGCGGTAGGCAAGACGCGCGGGTCCGGGGGGACCGGATCTGCGGGGACGGAGACACTACATGTACATTAAGGTGGTCCAAAAATTTGTTTGTATTATTTTTCATTTGGCCACCCCTCGAATTTGTTTAACGTATTCATAGAAATAACATAGTAAAATTTCAGCGAGATAGCTTAAGTAGAAAGGGGTGCTCAATCGAGTGTTGTTTTTTAATTTTTTGTGTATAATGCTTAATTTTTACTTTTTGCTACAGGCCAGTTCGCGTGTTAAACTATTAAATAAATATTAAAATAAACTACTGCAGAGTTTTATAGATAAATTTGAACAGTATTTGATACTTATTTAGTAGACTGTGAAGTGAATCAGTGTAGTAAAATGTGTTCATCTACTCGAAAAAATACGAAATTTTTCTAATTGGGGTTCGAGATATTGAGCCATTGATGAGGCTTAACCAACATCCTACTCTTCGGCAAGTTTTACTCCGTTATCACTACATATTAAATGATTCCAAAAATGTGAAAGATTCTGCGCATGTACTTATTCAAGAATTATAAAAGTATGGAGTAAATCTGGTATTCCGACCAGACAACAAGATCACTGCATTGAAAAACTGATTAAGTTTCTTAAGAACTGGCTGCTATTGAATAAAAATAGAGGAAGAAATTCTGAAGCACAAAAAAAGGAGAGTATTTGTTTAAAAAAGAACTAGACAAACTTTTGATATTGCCCATGCAAGCGCTTTGAATTTGATAAAAATTGCGGAAGACAGAGCGTTTCTCATCAATCATAGATGAGAACGTAAGATGATTATGACCTCAATCGACAAGAAACTAGAAAAGGTCCACGAAAGTTCTCTAAAACGGAAACAAAAATCTGAAGAATTGAAAGAAATGGCTGCTGAAAGTAATGCTTCATTTTCGGTGGTGTCGAGACAAGAGTTAGAACTTGAGTGCAGCTTCAGTAGCACTTCTAGTAGTACTAGCATATTAGAGGATACATCCAAAGATGAGTTTGTAGTGCGTTGAGCACTATAGTGACATATTTACATAATACGTTACCAGTGCGCTTGATCGTAATAAGATTTAAACTAATCAAGAGAAGAAAAACAAATTGTTCGATTTGTTAGTTATCATCTATACCAAAGTTTGAATTGAAGCGTCTTTGGCAGCAGATGCACCAGTAAATGACTTAATACTTTGGAATAGCTTAAAATTGTACGAAGCCATTGATTCCGAAATCAGTATAGCAGCTAGGGGTGTCTTAGAGCGTCACTTATGGTATTTGTCAGATGAACTAGTCTCATTCACCTTGTTTTCTGAGAAGCTGTCTGATGCTGAGAAACAGGCCATTGTTCAAAAAATAAATTCTGATGGCGGTAATCGTTCAGTACGAGGTGATTCTGCTAAGCTTGCATCAGAGGTTACATTAGAAGCTTTTGCAATACAAAGAACATTGAAAACGCTCTTAGTTCTTGATGTCAAGGACTCTTTCTTGTAATTACCTCCTAAGACTGGAATAACAACAGATTTTGATTACCTTCAAGGCAAAAAGCTGAGTCAAAAATTTGCGTGTTGTTAATGATACAGCGGAGAGAGGTGTTAAACTATTTGAAGATTACAACACGGTACTCACTAAGAATGAGGAAGAAAAGCAATTTTTACTTCACATCGTTGAACAAAACAGAAAAATCGTTTCTACTGAAACATTAAAAATGTAGTTAACCTTCGGCATGCCAACATGAAAAACAAAACGTTGGGTACCATGAGGGGTGACGCTACAACCCCAGGGATTTTATCATTTCAATGCCTTTTTTCCCAGTTATTCATAAGTTTGATGGAAAATTACTCTTATGGCCTACATGTTTAATGTATTTCCGTTAAAAAATATTATTATACAGTTAATTTCATAATATTAAACCTATTTAGTTAATTTTATATAAAATCATTCTTCAACAAACGCTCCGGCCATGACGGCTTTGACTAGCTTCCCAGTCGGTACTTTGGTACCTGCCGGCAGGCCAGTGTGACGGAGCGAATTGTAACTGGGTGGTTCCAAAATAACAAAAATAAAATTAAAAACTAAACATCGATTTTTATTTAAATTTTATTTGGGGTATGGTAATTGATATACATACATAAGAAAATATCAAAAAAAAACAGATATCAAAAATTATAAAACATTAAACTACGCAAGATATACATACAAATTTGTCGGTATCACAACAATTACTTAAAAACTTAACAATTTAATCATTTATTTAAATTCAGCATATAATAATAAAATATTATATTTATTATTTATTTGAATCATCTTCTAAAACAGATATTTAGCAAGGTCCAAGAAGGGCAAAGTAACACATAAAAGAATGCAAAGAATTAAATACTGTTAATTACAATAACTATACAGTGGTTTAAAAGAAAGAAGTACCAAATTGATAAAATTTATAATCATAACTTACATAACTTGTAAATTTGTTATTTATTAAGAATCTACCACAAGTAAATTATAAGATACAAAATATATTTTGTTAATATATTTTAAATATTTCCTAATCCCATAATCGTCCCTCTTCTAATCACAAGCGTCTGCTTCTATAGAAGAGAAATACCATAAAAAAATTAAAAAAAGGAAAAAAAAATCAGTGAAATTTATTATTATTTATATGCTAATGTTAATGTTAATTTTAATTTTAATGTTATTGTAGATGGAGACGAGGGTATATTTAGAAATTTCAAAATTAAAAGTATGAAAGGGGATGAGGTTTATAAATATTTAGGATACCCGCAATCGAATAGATTAGATCACACTAGTATTAAAAATGATATTAGGATTAAATTTCAAACTAGGATCAGAAAAATTTTATGCTATGCAATCTATCTGCTAAAAGTTTAGTAAAAGCAATAAATACTTGGGCAATACCTCTACTAACGTACTCATTTGGCATAATTAAATGGTCCAATACAGATTTAGATAGTTTAGAACGATTAATTAGAACTACTTTAACAAAGTTTAATTGCCATCATCCAAATTCAGCTATAGAACGAATTAATTTACCTAGAAATTTAGGAGGTAGGGGTGTAGTCAAAATAACATCTTTGAAACACAATCAGGTAGAAATGCTTAGAAATTTTTTCTATAAGAAAGCTAATAGCTCAGAAATGCACAAAATAATTTGCAAGGCAGATAGAAATATTACACCTTTAAATTTATATGACGAGAATGCCAACATTCTTATAAATACTAACCAGGAATTATTAGATTCCTGGTCAAATAAAATTATTCACGCAACACACTTCAATTATCTCAACCAAACGTATGTTGACAAACTTTCGTCAAACAAATGGTTGAGTATTGGAGAGTTGAGCGCAGAAATAGAAGGATTTATGCTTGCCATTCAAGATAGAGTCATTAATACTAAAAATTATAGAAAGCATATAATCAAAGATATAAATCAAATTGATGATTTATGTAGAAAATGTTTGGCTTTTCCGGAAACTATAGAACATATTATATCGGGATGTTCTATATTAGCGCCTTCCGAATATACATTTAGGCACAATCAGGTTTTAAAAATAATCCACCAAAGTTTGGTAATTA
The DNA here is from genome assembly GCA_917880885.1 of Limnephilus marmoratus. NCBI lineage: Eukaryota > Metazoa > Arthropoda > Insecta > Trichoptera > Limnephilidae > Limnephilus > Limnephilus marmoratus. Next base: position 656,351 of record OU862918.1, on the reverse strand, counting down.
AACATAACTTGATCGATTGCCGTAATGTAGTACCATATTATGAATATGAACCAAATTCATTTATAGAAAATGAATTTTATAAAATATATTATGATAAAACTATTCTAACAGATAGAACAATTAGTCATAATAGACCTGATATAGTTTTACATGACAAAATTAAAAAAATAACTTATATCATTGATGTAGCTATTCCAAATTCCTGTAATATTCAAAAAACTGTTTCTGAAAAAATTAGAAAATACACAGATTTAGGAAATTAGATTAAAAGAATTTGGCATTCTCGGACTATAAAAATATTACCATTTGTTATTTCGGCCACTGGCATAATACCTAGGAATCTGATTCAAAATTTAAACATATTAGATTTGTCAAAGAATTTGTATATAAAAATGCAAAAATCAGTAATTTTAAATACATGTAGGATTACAAAAGATTTTTTAAATATTTATATTGAGGGATCAGTAGGATTTATAGGTTCAATTAGAAATGCCACAGAGCCGAACCCTCTGATATGAAAATATCTGGAGTCGGTGAATTATATTCCCATTTGGTCTCTAGTAGGTTGACATGTTGTTCTTGTATTGTTTTGTATTTATAATACTTATATAGTGCAATTGCATAGCGTGGACTCACTAAATGATCATTTGGGGAAGTGTATGAAAGGGTTTAGTTTTTCCTGTTTTTTTTTTTTTTTTTTTTTTGGGGGGAAAATTTAACCCGGACATTTAAATCTGGTGCGTAATAAAATTGTTAATTTTATTATCTAGGCATTGATTTGTATTTGTATTTCCATTGTTTTTATGTATATATTTCGAAAAAAAAAAAAAAAAAAAAAAAAAAAGTAGAACACTTTAAATAAAAGATCATTTATTATAAGTGAACGTACGCTATATAAAATTACCTACACTAGAAACTAGTTGAAGAACGGTTTTAAACTGTTTTATAAATCGAACAATTGAGCCTGTAAAAATCTAAAAATAATTATTGTGTACCCCATTTTGAGATAAAACAATTTAAATAACCCCCTAAAGTGCCGCTTACATGAAACGGGAAAAATGTTAGTTCCATGTTCCGCAATAATCATTATAAATTTCTGAGAAGACAGTACCAGAGCAATGATATGCAAGTAATGCTCCTAGGAATCCATGAATATCTGGAAAATAATAATACTTGTTATAGGTACAAGAGAATAAACTATTAATGAGTTATTTCCCAAATGTCATTATATTCATGTTATTTGCATTGCCTTGATGTTATTTTTAACGGTCCATTTTAAAAATACCCTTCTGCCACTAATTATTATCAATTACTCGGAATACCCTTCCAACTATGGTGGGAAATTCTAATAATAAACATAATAATTGCCTGTCGCTAACCTCTCGCATTTTGTTGATAAATTATATCTTATAAAATTCAAACAAAGTAACCCAACTTTTATTGATTTTTTAAACTGTGAAGGTACATACATAGATTGTTATATTTTAAATTATTTTTAGTATAAAATTATTTGAGAGAAATGGATGAAAAAGTGCATAGGTAGTAATAAACAAAGGAAGAACTGTCAACAATATTTGGATTCACGAAAAAAATTACATTATTGTCGTAGATGACACAATTATTTTATGGAGATACCCGATATTATCTTACATTACAACAAAACAAAGGAAGGAATTGTCACCTCCCGATAGTTGAGACTTGTCACCTCCCGACACCACCGGTGATACAATATCCATGTGTTAGGGCAAACAGGAGATGGCTATTTCGAATATATATGGAGTTAGTTGATATTTCTGTCTCGAATGCCTACATTTTGTGGGTCGAACGTTATCTATAATTCAATAATTCTTCATCAGTTAGACCCCCCTCTTGTCATTATGAACACAGTTATTGAAAGGCAATATCACAAGAATGGAACGATATACCCCAAAAACCGCACTTCAAACTTTTTAATATTCAAATTATTTTTTTACCGTCCGCTTTAGTGTTTCGACACGCACTGTAGCTAAACCCCAATAAATACAGCTGGTTGGGTCAGCCAGACCGGCGACGGTTTAGGTAAAGGACACTATGTCGTTACACCCTTATGCAGCGTTCGATGTAGTGCGTGGGAAAGAGATGCCGTAAATTGGCGAGGTGAGAGTAGAACAGGGAACCATAGCCATAAGTTAACTAATGCGGGAGAGAGATGGAGCATTTCTCATAATTTATTTTGTCGTAGATGTGGTTCGAGCGAACAAGAAATATCATACAAGGCAAGGAATGATACCTACACAGTAACACATTATTTTTTTACGCTTTAATCTAGGACAATTTTATATTTTTTTTAATGGCCGAATATGTGTTTATCGGTTTTGCAGGAATACAAACAATATCAAAATCGTAAAGTCTCTATTAAAAATTCTACATGGAGAATAGTAAATTTATAAATTATGGGAACCCCTTTCAGCAACGGGAGGGTTAACAAACATAGTTTTGAAAGATTGCGACTAATATAATGTTAATTATTGCTTTGTTACCAAATTTTGTTCAAATTTAAATACGTTTTATACTTATTTGACTAAAATACTTGTAATATTAATAAACCTTAAATAAATTACGTGTTTTACTTAAAATCCAGAACTTTTATCAGAAACTTCTAATTCGATGAGCACCCCCTTGTATATAAGATAGGGGGCTGAAATTATTTTTAATTTTTACACATAATAGGAATGATAGGTGTAACAAAAAAAATGGGTGGCTACATCCATATTAGAATTAAAAAGAAATACTATATAGGCCTGGACCACCTTAATGTACATGAACACATTTTTACACTACCGATATACGTTGTCAGTAAGTTTTTAAGGGAATTCTGTTCCCTTTCAAAAAACAACATTTTGTCACTCAAACTTTCAATCGTTTTCGTTAGTAGGTGAAACCCAATCAAAATTTCATTACTGTCACCCATTTCGATATTATCAAGCGCTGATAATAGGAAACAGAAACAAAATTGCAGCGCGACGAAAAAGACGCGCGTTCCGTTGAAATTGACACCTTCGCTTATTATTATATGTCAAGGTTTTGTGTAAAAATTGGTGGAAATATATAATATATCTGGCCAAGCGGCAGCGGGCAGCGGGCGGGTAAACGGGCGGTGTAGCTTTAATTAATAGATGGCGTTTGTAACAAAGATTTGGTAATGGCGTGGCATTGTTTCGTTAGCTACAGCAACCTGTGTCCGGGTATGCTAGTTATTATTATAAATCTGTAATGTTGCGTGGTAGCTGTATAAAGCATTTAGTTTTCTGGATTTGAATTCTTTGAACGGAAGTTCCGACAATAATGTGATTGGTTTAAGTAAAATTGTTTTGAACATTAATTTTAGCGCTGTGAAAATCGTTAATATTTATTTATTTGTTTTTAATATTGTAACTTAAAGGTTTTAGCTATTTCTATTTGCTAATTTATACCAGAAATGAAACCAATCAATTATCAAACAAATTATCAATTTATTGGGTAATCACATGAATTGTGTAGTTTGCTTAAATAGAGACTCTTGTAATAATTAAATTAATAATACTCAGGTAGTGGTCCAAGGTTCCTTGAGGAGGAATCTCTTGAATAATGAAACTAGTTAAATAAATGTGTTAGAAATAATTTATAACCTGTGACATGTGACTTTTGCTTTGAAACAACGAGCACTAACCTTATTCATGAGAGTAACCTCGGGATAGTCGGGCGCCAGGTCTGTCAGAAGAACATGACCATCTTAAAATAACTCCTCAGCTTTACATCTAAAGAAACCAGTATCGGTAAATAAAACTAACGCCTCCACAATGTCGGCCGGAGCAAAATTAATCCACCATCTTCCTCCCGTAAAATCCGTTGAGTCCCGCTTCCTTCCGTTCCCCCGCTAGGTGTCGCCACTATCTCCAGTGTGACCAACGCTAGTCACCAATGTGTGCTAGGATCCCAAATGCGAGTCAACATTAAATAATCGGGGTAACATGTTAAAACTGTTACAATATACTCCGTTATATATTTAGTAGGAACAAATTATGTATTAATAAATATGTATACATTTTATTATTTTTTGTTATATTTAATGCCATCTGCAATTCAAAAACTGTTTTTTTCTGTCTCTTGTTGTATAACTTTGTACTTTCACCTACCAATTTATGTTATTTTTGTTATTTATTAATATCAACGGTATAAGTATACCATAAAACAGATAACATGTCACCAAATCGTAGTTGTACATAATAAATTACAAAAAAGAGTATAATGGTTAATAGGCCACTTGCATGGATTTCACAACGGCTTGGAAAAAATCGTGTGGATAGTTTTTTTTACTAAAATTACGAAAATATTAGTAAAATTTTTTAGAAATGTACAGTTTTTTTTAATTTTTAAATAAATAAATCCATTATTTGGGCCCGTGACTTCAATACATAAAAATATCCTGTCTCCGAAAATGTTCCTATTAATTTTGTAAAATTTCACACTGATTTATTTTTTTTATATGGCAACACTTTGATTTCAGGCGAACTTTTGAATTTGACATTTAACGTTCACTAGATTTATTGTTTATTCTCTGCGAACTTATCATTTGGTTGGATTTTTTGGCAGATGTTGTGAAGAGAACCCCGTACATTTTACGCTAACTGCAGGTGTTTTAGAGGTATAATGGTAGTGGTGCTGATTTTAATAAAATCAAATTTTATAATATTATTATTATAATTTACAATTACAAGTAGGTATATTACATTGGATTTAGTAATATAGACGTTGAACATTATAATGATTTATGATCGATAAGAGGGATCAAGGAAAAAACTAGTTATGAGATGTAATATTTTTGGTGTGCCTCGTTCATCTCCTATGCCCTTTCTTGTGGAAAACGTTCTTTTTTTAAATAATTTTCGGCTATGTAATTATCGTTTTTACGCACCTATAAGATTATGTCCCGTCTTTCCGGTTTATAAAAAATGGTCTGATTTTTCGGATTGAAATTTTCAAAAAATCGCCAGGGTTTCAAAATACGATTTAAAAAAAAATACAGAATGTCTTAGAATATTTGCCTCGACCGGATTTTTTTTTTTTAAATGTGATGCATGTGGCCTATTGTGGAATTTCCCTAGCTCGAGCCGCCATCTTCGATTAAAGGTGCCATAATTTGTTTTTTTTTTCAAAATAATTGTGCAATGGTTGATTTTACAACCAAATCTCCAAATACAAACTTAAAATTTCAAATATTGTTTTAATCAAACTTTTTTTGTAAGTCTGGTAGGTAACGAGTTACAGTGGCGTGAAAATGTGAATATTTTTCTAAAAAATGGTGACATTCCCAATTTTGTTATTTTTTCGGACTATTCATTACATAATTGTAATAATTTTGTAAGCCCATTTCCACACCACCATAATTTTTTTTATTGTGGCATCCCCAGTAGGACTTCCTCCTCTTCAATGGCACTATAACCCATTTCGAGCCTTGGCCTCCTTCAATAATAACCTCACCGCCCTCCGACCTCGGCCGTCGTCTTCCAATCTGCGATATGGAGTAGTCCTCTTGCATCCTTCCTGACATCACCCTCCCGTCTCAGCCTAGGTCTGCCCACTTTTAGCAAAAATTTATCAAGAAAACTTTGGTTTTACGATTTTTTGTCAAAATTTTCTTCTTTCTACCGCTGTAAGTCATTATATATTAGACCTATAAAAAAAACTTCAAACAAAAAATATACATAATTTAGTCTTTGTCAAATTTGCTATAGACAACGTCGAGGAATTGTTGCAAAAACACTTTCTAACTTTTTTCCATAAAATTTACAGCTATTCATACAAAGCCTGTGGCAGGAGAAAGGGTCAGATAATTTACTACTGTGGTCACTGGTCACTGTTCACTGGTCACGCGGCCGTCCGCTGTCAAGGTGACAAATCCCGTAAAAATAAATGATATTCCATGCTCACTCCCCCACCCCCCACACTTTCTATCCTCCCCTTTGCTAGGGTAGAGGGAGATGGAGATTTTATTTTCCGTATGGGACTAGAACATCTTCAAATCTTTATAATGCTACACACAAATACCATATAATAATAATTGGATAATTTGTATAGCGCCGTTTTTGTGAAAAATCACCTCAAGGGCGAATATATATTAATATATATTCGCCCTTATAATAGCATTAAAGCATGACATAAAAAAATGACTAACATATTAGTATTTTGACACACAGTATTTTGTCGGCTGAAAGAAAAAAAACTATTTTTGTTTTTTTATTTTGTACTTACATACTGTATGGATCAAATTCAATAATATTTTTAGTTTATATTTATTTTTGTGCAAGAATTTTAAACAGCCGTTTCCTGCACTATTTACTAGTATAATTTCGTAAATATTGTTAAATGTATTTTATATATGTATGGAAAAGCCTAAATAGGCGTAAATAAATAAATAAAACATTAAAATTATATTAAATTATTGGTTGTAATCAAATTAAAGGGATTTAAAAAACCTTTACTTCATGTATTTACCAGCTGAAATCCCCAGCGTTGCCCGGACTTTACACAGAGTTTTTCGAAATTTAAAGTAAACAGAAACCATCTTCATATTTTGAAGGACAAATGTGCAAAATTTCATCAATATCGTAATAAAACTGTAGGTTTTTATAAAAGCCGCGCCACTCGCCCGTCCGCTGCACCAACTTTTTTTTATGCAAATAGATATATTTATCTAACAAATTAATTATAATTTGAACCTAATAAGTTTTATTATACTGTACTATGCAATTGTTCAAATGTTCAATCTATTACAATACGGTATTTCAGGATGGGGAGGAACATTTGATGTTATTTTAAATCCTCCCAAAAAGTTCAAACTTAAGGTTATCCTGAAAAAACCATTTTCATGTTTTACTGAAAGAATCTTTTTAATATTCAAAGAATCTTCAATAGACAATATACTAAAAAAATATTCAATACTACAAACTTTCAAAAAAGTACAGCTAAAAATTACATTTGAATATATCAGCAATATATCAAAACAATATTAAAATCCAAAATTTAATATCAGGCACATTCAAAATACTTCTCAATATCTAGGTATAAATTATTTCAACAAACTCCCACTTAAACTAAAAATTTACGAAAATATACGTAAATTCCAAATTAAATTAAGAAATTACCTGAAACAACTGTAAGAGTTCTATACTATTATTAATATTTAATTTAAATCTTGAAATCGGTTTATTTATATATCTCAAGATTTATTTTTACGCACCAGATTTAAATGTCCGGGTTAAATTTTCCCCACAGGAAAAACTAAACCCTTTCACACACTTCCCCAAATGATCATCTAGTCAACCCACGCTATGCAATTGCACTATATAAGTATTATAAATACAAAATAATACAAGAACAACTGTCAATCTACTAGAGACCAAATGGGAATATAATTCACCGACTCCAGATATTTTTATCAGAGGGTTCGGCTCTGTGGCATTTCTAATTGAACCTATAAATCCTACTGATCCCTCAATATAAATATTTAAAAAATCTTTTGTAATCCTACATGTATTTAAAATTACTGATTTTTGCTTTGACAAATCTAATATGCTTAAATTTTGAATCAGATTCCTAGGTATTATGCCAGTGGCCGAAATAACAAATGGTAATATTTTTATAGTCCGAGAATGCCAAATTCTTTTAATCTCATTTCCTAAATCTGTGTATTTTCTAATTTTTTCAGAAACAGTTTTTTGAATATTACAGGAATTTGGAATAGCTACATCAATGATATAAGTTATTTTTTTAATTTTGTCATGTAAAACTATATCAGGTCTATTATGACTAATTGTTCTGTCTGTTAGTATAGTTTTATCATAATATATTTTATAAAATTCATTTTCTATAAATGAATTTGGTTCATGTTGGCATTCTCGTCATATAAATTTAAAGGTGTAATATTTCTATCTGCCTTGCAAATTATTTTGTGCATTTCTGAGCTATTAGCTTTCCTATGGAAAAAATTTCTAAGCATTTCTACCTGATTGTGTTTCAAAGATGTTATTTTGACTACACCTCTACCTCCTAAATTTCTAGGTAAATTAATTCGTTCTATAGCTGAATTTGGATGATGGCAATTAAACTTTTTTTTTATTTTTTATTTGTTTGTTTATTTAGTACAAGATTATACATGTATATACATAATTCATTAATTTTTTTGACTGCCCAACTAGGAGTATTCCCGTTTTAGGACAGTCGAATTATTATGGGTAAAATGGAACATTTTGTTAACAACAACTTTGTTAACGTAGTTCTAATTAATCGTTCTTTACTATCTAAATCTGTATTGGACCATTTAATTATGCCAAATGAGTACGTTAGAGAGGTATTGCCCAAGTATTTATTGCTTTTACTAAACTTTTAGCAGATAGATTGCATTTTAAAAATTTTCTGATCCTAGTTTGAAATTTAATCCTAATATCATTTTTAATACTAGTGTGATCTAATCTATTCGATTGCGGGTATCCTAAATATTTATAAACCTCATCCCCTTTCATACTTTTAATTTTGAAATTTCTAAATATACCCTCGTCTCCATCTACAATTTTGCCTTTCTCTATATGGATCGTTTTACATTTATCTAAACCAAAAGTCATTTTAATATCATCTGAAAAAATTTTAACTACCTTAATCATTTTCTCTAAATTCGATTCAGAATTTGAAAATAATTTTATATCATCCATGTATAATAAATGTGAAACTATACTACTCTCTCTTGTATTACCCTTAATTTTTATTCCAAACTTGCTTTTAATTAACATTTTAGAAAGGGGATTCAATGCTAAGCAAAACCAAAGAGGACTCAATGAGTCTCCTTGAAAAATCCCTCTTTTTATTGAAATGCCCGGTACTACTATTTTCTTACCTTTTAAATTAACTAGCAAATCTGTATTCCAAAAGGACATAATATTTTTCAAAAAGCTAATTATAATTGGGTTAACTTTATTGTAACATATCTATTTCATGAGCAGATACTGCTCAAAATAGGTACCGTTTATTGTCTATGCTTTATTTATTTTTCTTTTTTTTTAACTTTGTTGGTTGGCGAAACTGCAACGAGACCGGAAACGTCATTCGAGGAAAGATGGCGGCGGACATCACGTAATTTTTTGAGGCGAGAGGAGATTTTTGAGGAGAAGTTTGGTTGTAAAAAGATTCTAGTGCAATGTAGCCTAGAAAGTTATTTATTTTTCGTTCTGTGAGTGTGGGACGACTTAAATGGCATAGAAGCCTTATTTTTTTGTTGAATTCCTCGCCGGATGCCGGGAGATTGCTGTATCCGCATGCGGAAGAAAATTTAAACGGTAATCAACGGGGATGTATTGATTACTTGGCTGTTCCTTGGCCGGTGGGATTTTTACACGCCGCTTGATGGGTGTAGATCCGCCGTGTGCCTGATTGTTGGGTGGAATCCCTTTAAATGAAGCAGCTTTGCGACTCTTGAAGAGTGCGCCGACGTTGCTGTTCCTTGGCCGGTGGGATTTTTACACGCCGCTTGATGGGTGTAGATCAGCTGTGGATTTCCTTGAAACTGGTGGCCCCATGACGTGCTGGACGGTGTCTAGGGGTTGGCTGTCGTCGTTTGCAGGAGTGTCACAACTATCACGGCGACGGGACGTGTGCGGAAGTAATAATTAAACGTAATTAGCTGACTCTCTCTTTCTACCACAGTTAATAGTTGCTCAAGGTATTTATGTATTGTTTACTTTTCCTTGGTTCAATTTTTCTCTTGCAAAATGCAATAAACTTAACATTAATTTTCACTAGTAAAACCAGCGTTTTTATATGCATGACCTCAAAATCCTTTTCTCCACTATCCTGCGAAGGAGATCTTCTTGCTCTGGGAAGACAGCGGTCGGATGACAAAAGGTATAGGTACCTACACTAAATGCTATTACCTTAAATAATAATTCACATTACATTTGAATACACATTACATTTGGCGGCCCAACAAAAGAGATTTTTAAGTTTAATAACTGGTGCTCGGATGGGATTTTCAGTTCATGCATATATCAATTAGGATGGTATTGATAATTTGTAAGTTATCTGTATTTTACGATGTATCTTTTATAGAACGCATCAGTGTGTGTAGTTTTTAGGTTAGGTACATGTTTTCTTATACGCATTTATACTTGTTTGACGTTTCTGCTTAGTTTATGTGTTGCCACACAGATAAATGCGTGATAATATATTGTTTTTGACAATTTAAAAGTACTTTGTTAGCAGTGACAAACTTACGAATTTGTGGGGGAAAATATTTCATCTTTACTGGCAATACATGAATTTCAAATGTCAACTGTCACCTGCCAAATTGACGTGTTTGTTTATCAACATACCTTGTAAATACGTAAAGCAACGTATAATTTTTTTAAACAACATACTCCCAACGTACAATATATGAAATTGTTTTCGAATTAATTATTCTTTAATTCTGTATTCATCGGTTCGATTTATTCACGGCTTTACACGGTGTCCGGTGAGCTACATACATTATAAAATGTCCGGTGAGCTACATACATGAAATTTTTTTTTTTTTGGAAAATAATTTTGATTTTTTTTTTCTAATAATTTTTTTAATGAAGGATAATTTGCTTTACAGGGTGTCCGGTATTTCAAACTATAAAGTACATTATTTTTTTTTTATTTAAATTAAATAATTTTAATTATTTTTTCTCAAATTTAAAATTAAAAAAACAAAACAAAATGGCGATTACTAATATTAACGGTGCAACTAAGGAGGAGATGATACAGATGTTATCTGAATTAAATATCACTCCAGAGCCTACGTTATCAACTATGCGGGAACAGGCTCGTATATATAATAAAAGTTTAAAACAATCAAGTAGTGATTCTCCACAACAAAATGAAGGCAATAGTGATAATGCGAGTCAGACTACATTCATAGTCAATAATTATTATCAATCGATAAATACAAATACGTCCGTACATTCTTGGGGTATTAAATTTTCTGGTTCTTCTGATGTTAGGGATTTTATACAACGTGTGGAGGAATTATCTAGATGCCGTCATATAGAACTGTCATCGGTTGTGACGTCCTTTGCAGATCTTTTGGAGGGGAAAGCTCTCTCTTGGTATAGGACTATTTATAAAGATTCATTATCTTGGCCTGAGTTGAGAAATCTCCTCATTGCACGTTTTGACCGTTGTATTAATCAAACAGAGGCCCTAAAAGCTTTATTCGCGATGAAACAGAAATTTAACCAAAGTGTTGTGGATTACGTTGATGAAATTAAATTAGCTAATCTCAGATTAGACGTTCAACTTACGGAGGAACAGTTGGTAGACCTAGTTTCTGATAGTCTGTTACCTAAATACGCATTGGCCATCGCATATTTTGCAGAAAAGGAATTATCTTCTTTGGTAAATGTGTGTAGGAGATTTGAAAAGCACTCCGTAGATAAACCCTTACCGCATTTTACTTCTCCTCAAGCAACATCCTCTTCTCCTACACATTCTTCTTCTTCGAATAGTAGAAAAACTTTAAATTGTTTTTATTGTAAGGCGCAAGGTCATACAAAACCTTTTTGTAGAAAATGGAAGTTTGATTCTCAGAAGAATTCTGACAAACGCCGAGATGACCCCGCTCGCACAAATCCAAAAAACTAGAGTGTGATCCTCTGCGTCCTGCTAGCAAGGATGACAGGAGTTCATCACCCTTAGTTTATAGCTCCAGTAACCGGTTCTTCAGGCGTGACATGGACGCATGCATGCCGATGGCTAGTTCTGGACAAGATATAAGACCCCATGCGAATATTCTTTTCAGGTCTTTTGGACAGTGGTGCGACTGTCAGTTGTTTTGGCGGTTCTCTTTAGAACTTCTTTATTAGTTTAGGGTTTAATCTAGATAAGTTAGAATCGTACGTTACCACCGCTGATGGTGTACGTCAAGATGTAATTGGTACTATGCGAGTACTAGTTACTTATAATAATTTTAAGAAATATGTTACCTTTTTTGTTATTCCTTCTCTTTCACCTGTGATTGTTTTGGGAGTCGACTTTTGGAAACAATTTGACATCGCTCCTCAATTGTTTTCAAAGGCCAACAGCGGTCGTGATGTTGAAAATACTATAGGTGAAATTCGCAAGATCACGTCAGCTTCCCTACTGTCCCCTCAAGACAATCATAGGTTAAATAATGTAATTGATAAATTTAAGTCAATTTCTTTTGAAAAATGTGGATTGGGTCGTACTCTTTTAGTTCAGCACAAAATTAATACGACGGGAGATCCCATTAAGCAACGATATTACCCGTTGTCTCAAACACGTCAAAAACAACTTGAAGCTCAACTTAAAGAAATGCTTGACTTAGGTGTTGTTCGACGTTCGCGTTCGGCTTGGTCGAACCCGGTTTTGATTGTGCCTAAAAAGGATGGTTCTGCAAGGTTCTGCTTAGACTCCAGGAAGCTTAACAGCGTCACGACAAGAGATTCCTACCCCTTGCCGTATATTTCGCGTATTTTAGACAAGCTACGTGGTGCACGCTTCATATCTTCTATTGACTTATCGAAAAGTTTCTGGCAAATCCCTTTACATAAGGATTCTTGCTGCAAAACGGCTTTTGTAGTACCTGGACATGGCTTGTTTGAATTCGTTAGGATGCCGTTTGGGTTAAAAAACGCTCCTAGTGAACTTCAGCGTCTGGTTGATGCACTTTTTGGTCCAGAGTTCGACGAAAACGTTTTTTGCTATTTGGATGACCTAATTATAATTTCAGAAGATATCGATTCACATTTAGAGCAATTAAATAGGGTTTTCTTGCATCTGAAAGAAGCAGGCTTAACTGTCAATTTGAAAAAGTGCGAGTTTTGCAAGGATGAATTGAAGTATCTCGGTTACGTTGTGGATGCAAAAGGACTTCGCACAGACCCAGTTAAGTTGGAATGCATTCGTACTTACCCCATTCCAAAGAATTCTAAACAGGTAAAAGCTTTCATTGGCCTGTGCGGGTATTATAGGCATTTTATAAAGGATTTTTCAACCATTGCTGCTCCCTTAACAAAACTCACTGGTTCAAGGAAGGGAATTAGTAATTTCTCTTGGTCTCCTGAAGCGGAGTTGTCTTTTAAGAAATTAAAGAAGGCGTTGACTTCTGCCCCTGTTATTAATTGTCCGGATTTTTCGCTTCCTTTCACGATTCACTGTGACGCGAGCAACGTTGGGATCGGAGGTGTACTTACACAAATTTTTGAAGGAGAGGAGCACCTTGTATCTTATTTCTCTAGGTATCTTAATGTGCATGAACGAAACTACGGCGTGACGGAGCGCGAACTCCTAGCGGTGTTAGATTCAGTCAACAATTTTAGGCCCTACATAGAAGGTGCTCACTTCACTGTGGTAACGGACCATTCTAGTCTACAATGGTTAGTCTCATTATCTAATCCAACAGGTCGGCTTGCTCGCTGGTCTACTCGGCTGTCACAGTACTCTTTTGATGTTATACATAGGAAAGGAAATTATTTTCTTTTTTACTGGAATAAAAACTTATGAAACGAAAACGTAGTTCTAATTAATCGTTCTAAACTATCTAAATCTGTATTGGACCATTTAATTATGCCAAATGAGTATGTTAATAGAGGTATTGCCCAAGTATTTATTGCTTTTACTAAATTTTTAGCAGATAGATTGCATTTTAAAATTTTTCTGATCCTAGTTTGAAATTTAATCCTAATATCACTTTTAATACTAGTGTGATCTAATCTATTTGATTGCGGGTATCCTAAATATTTATAAACCTCATCCCCTTTCATACTTTTAATTTTGAAATTTCTAAATATACCCTCGTCTCCATCTACAATTTTGCCTTTCTCTATATGGATCGTTTTACATTTATCTAAACCAAAAGTCATTTTAATATCATCTGAAAAAATTTTATCTACCTTAATCATTTTCTCTAAATTTGATTCAGAATTTGAAAATAATTTTATATCATCCATATATAATAGATGTGAAACTATACTACTCTCTCTTGTATTACCCTTAATTTTTATTCCAAACTTGCTTTTAATTAACATTTTAGACAGAGGATTCAATGTTAAGCAAAACCAAAGTGGACTCAATGAGTCTCCTTGAAAAATCCCTCTTTTTATTGAAATGCCCGGTACTACTATTTTCTTACCTTTTAAATTTACTAGTACCTAAATCTGTTTTCCAAAAGGACATAATATTTTTCAAAAAGCTAATTATAATTGGGTTAATTTTATATATCTTTAATATTTTGATTAGCCACGAGTGCGGGACACTATCAAAAGCTTTTTGATAATCTATATAACAAGTATGTAAATTACGCTTTTGATTTTGAATTTGTTTTAAAATTACAGAATCAATAACTAATTGTTCTTTATATCCCATATGTTTTCTGCGACAACCTTTTTGTTGTTCAGATAAAATATTTTTTTCATCCAAATGTGTATACATTAAATCTGTCAAGCAAGAGGTTAAAATTTTGTATATTGTTATTAATTTTTTATATTATTTTTACGCACCAGATTTAAATGTCCGGGTTAAATTTTCCCCCCAAAAAAAAAAAAAAAAAAAAAAAAAAAAAAAAAAAAAAAAAAAAAAAAAAAAAAAAAAAAAAAAAAAGAAGGAAAAACTACACCCTTTCATACACTTCCCCAAATGATCATCTAGTGAATCCACGTTATGCAATTGCACTATATAAGTATTATAAATACAAAACAATACAAGAACAACATGTCAACCCACTAGAGACCAAATGGGAATATAATTCACCGACTCCAGATATTTTCATATCAGAGGGTTCGGCTCTGTGGCATTTCTAATTTAACCTATAAATCCTACTGATCCCTCAATATAAATATTTAAAAAATCTTTTGTAATCCTACATGTATTTAAAATTACTGCTTTTTGCATTTTTATATACAAATTCTTTGACAAATCTAGCTTAAATTTTGAATCAGATTCCTAGGTATTATGCCCGTGGCCGAAATAACAAATGGTATTATTTACGCACCAGATTTAAATGTCCGGGTTAAATTTTCCCCCCAAAAAAAAAAAAAAAGAAGGAAAAACTAAACCCTTTCATACACTTCCCCAAATGATCATCTAGTGAATCCACGTTATGCAATTGCACTATATAAGTATTATAAATACAAAACAATACAAGAACAACATGTCAACCTACTAGAGACCAAATGGGAATATAATTCACCGACTCCAGATATTTTCATATCAGAGGGTTCGGCTCTGTGGCATTTCTAATTGAACCTATAAATCCTACTGATCCCTCAATATAAATATTTTAAAAATCTTTTGTAATCCTACATGTATTTAAAAATACTGCTTTTTGCATTTTTATATACAAATTCTTTGACAAATCTAATATGCTTAAATTTTGAATCAGATTCCTAGGTATTATGCCAGTGGCCGAAATAACAAATGGTAATATTTTTATAGTCCGAGAATGCCAAATTCTTTTAATCTCTTTTCCTAAATCTGTGTATTTTCTAATTTTTTCAGAAACAGTTTTTTGAATATTACAGGAATTTGGAATAGCTACATCAATGATATAAGTTATTTTTTTAATTTTGTCATGTAAAACTATATCAGGTCTATTATGACTAATTGTTCTGTCTGTTAGTATAGTTTTATCATAATATATTTTATAAAATTCATTTTCTATAAATGAATTTGGTTCATATTCATAATAAGGTACTACATTACGGCAATCAATCAAGTTATGTTTAATTACCAAACTTTGGTGAATTATTTTTAAAACCTGATTGTGCCTAAATGTATACTCGGAAGGCGCTAATATAGAACATCCCGATATAATATGTTCTATAGTTTCGGGAAAAGCCAAACATTTTCTACATAAATCATCAATTTGATTTATATCTTTGATTATATGCTTTCTATAATTTTTAGTATTAATGACTCTATCTTGAATGGCAAGCATAAATCCTTCTATTTCTGCGCTCAACTCTCCAATACTCAACCATTTGTTTGACGAAAGTTTGTCAACATACGTTTGGTTGAAATAATTGAAGTGTTTTGCGTGAATAATTTTATTTGACCAGGAATCTAATAATTCCTGGTTAGTATTTATAAGAATGTTGGCATTCTCGTCATATAAATTTAAAGGTGTAATATTTCTATCTGCCTTGCAAATTATTTTGTGCATTTCTGAGCTATTAGCTTTCCTATGGAAAAAATTTCTAAGCATTTCTACCTGATTGTGTTTCAAAGATGTTATTTTGACTACACCTCTACCTCCTAAATTTCTAGGTAAATTAATTCGTTCTATAGCTGAATTTGGATGATGGCAATTAAATTTTGTTAACGTAGTTCTAATTAATCGTTCTAAACTATCTAAATCTGTATTGGACCATTTAATTATGCCAAATGAGTACGTTAGTAGAGGTATTGCCCAAGTATTTATTGCTTTTACTAAATTTTTAGCAGATAGATTGCATTTTAAAATTTTTCTGATCCTAGTTTGAAATTTAATCCTAATATCATTTTTAATACTAGTGTGATCTAATCTATTCGATTGCGGGTATCCTAAATATTTATAAACCTCATCCCCTTTCATACTTTTAATTTTGAAATTTCTAAATATACCCTCGTCTCCATCTACAATTTTGCCTTTCTCTATATGGATAGTTTTACATTTATCAAGTTTGAAATTTAATCCTAATATCATTTTTAATACTAGTGTGATCTAATCTATTCGATTGCGGGTATCCTAAATATTTATAAACCTCATCCCCTTTCATACTTTGAATTTTGAAATTTCTAAATATACCCTTTTCTAAATATACTATTGTTATTAGTTGTTGCAATATTATTATTTACTTACTCAAATGATTACGTATACTTGAGCATGAATTCCCTCATAAAAACACAAGAGGCTTTTATTATATTCGTATTACCACTCTGTTTAACTAGTAAAAAATGTATAATTATTATAAAAATATACAAATATTAAATTTAAAAATAAAAATAAAAAAAATCGTTCGTAGGGCTTTCACCAAACACGTATGTTCGCTAAATGTCAATGAATGTTACGTGTTTAAATTATTAGCTCTCGTGATAATGTGGGCTAACTCAAGATTAATAAACATGTAATGCAACATCTTAAATACGCCAAAATAAAAGTAGGTACTTACATCAGATTGTTAAACATACTAAAACTAGCTAACCCGGCAAACGTTGTTCTGCCATATAAATTATTTCTATTGAATATTTTAGTCGTTAAATAAAAAAATAACGAATGTATTCGAAATACAAACTGTATACATCCAGAAGTGATGGGCGCAGTTTATATCTTTTTTAAATCTTGTCATGTATTTTGAATGTAAACATCTTGTATTAGGTCTGTATATTTTTGAGCCCGTACCTTTTATTGTATTTTCCTGATTTTGTTTTTATGCATTTCTATAGTACATTATGGAGGATACTTTATTTTAACTTTTTGACACCAACAGTACATAAATCAAATGAGTGGTTATAATAATTAATAAAATCTTAAAAGACATGTTTCTGTGAAATATTTGTAAAGTGATTCTTCATAATATATGTTGTGTCTGTATGTTGCTGAAATATTTTATAAAATTTTCTTCATATATTGTCTGCAAATTGGGTTGGGTTGGGTTTAACTTTTCAAAAGTACCAATTGGCGATCCCTTAATGAGTTTTGATAACTCATGGAAATGGAACTTCGTTGTATGTTTTATTTATAATAATAATAATAATAATAACCTTTATTTCAGGATGTGGAGAGGATAGTGCAATCCCACACGTCCCATTTAGTTATACATATTTATATATTTACACAGTAAAGAAATAAGAACATAAATAGAAAATAAAAATAATAGTAATAAAAACGTAATAATAACAAAAGTAAATATTCAATTATTATGCGGGGCGTGATCTTAAGTGCGCTCGGGCCCATCGCTCACTCAGGAGTGGAGCTTGGTGCTGGAAGGCTGCGGTCACCAACGTGTTGTCGGAGGCCATTAGCCGCATCCTGGCTCCAGTGACCCGGTGTCTCATCAGACTGGCGAATCCATGGAGTCCTAATTCTGTGAACATTGTTGAAGCGCTGCTATTCCTTCTGAATCCACATATGATTCTGCACGCATCATTATATTGGATCCGGAGACGTTCCATTGAGCTTACTCGGTATTGACACCATGTTTCACACGTATACAGGCTAGTGCAGAATGCATTAAATAATGTTTTTTTAACATTTTCTGCATCGGAAGAATCTTCGGGCAATCATATTTGACAAAACACTGATACTTTTCCTCTATCGTTCAATATTACCATCATCCGAGAAGTCTTCAGTGATGATGTGCCCCAAGTATTTTACATTCGTGGATGTGCTTATGGTTTCCTCGTTAAGTTGTACGGGGAGCATCTTCTTGGGATTTTTTCCATGGTGGAATGCAACCATCTCCATTTTCTTGGGGTTGTACATCATGTTGTGGTTATTTGCGTATTCCTCACAGATTTTTAGTAATATTCTCAACCCTTTGATCGACGGAGCTAGGAGAATCATGTCGTCCGCATAGTTAATGTGATTTAGGCACAGATTATTGATACGACAGCCCGCTCCGCTGTTGCTAATTCGTCCATGTATACATTGAACAGGATTGGGGACATACACCCTCCTTGCCTTACTCCTGATCGCAAGTATATCGGTTGGGAGTATGTACTTGCCCACCGTACAACGTTTTCCTGTTGGGAGTGCCATCTGGATAGTGTGTTGATATACATGGTAGGTATATTCCTAGCATTCAATTTCTCCCATAAGGTTTTATGATAGACCCTGTCGAATGCTTTACTTAGATCTAAGAAACATCCGTAAACAGTAGTTTTTCGTTTTCTGTAAAATTCTATTATTTGCTTTGCGGAGTATATTGCCATATTAGTGGATAATCTATACTTAAAACCCATCTGGTTGTCTTTAGAAGTGAGTTTACCTTCTATTTCATTTAGAATTACCCTTCCAAATAGTCTTGCAATTATAGTTGCTAAAGATATTGGCCGGTAATTGCTGGAGTTGGTCATGTCGGGCTGTTCCGATTTCAGGATGGGGTTATAATTGTTTTTGTCATTGTATTCAGTAGATGGTTGTGTTTGAGAATTGCGTTGAACAGAATGTTTAATAGTTTAAGTATGTATCTTTATGTATGTACCTTATTTGTTCAATGCTTAAACTATCATATCCCGGAGATTTACCGGCCTTAGTAGCTTTGATGGCCTTCATTATATTGTTTTCAGACAAGTAGACATTTTGCCCATCATGTTCCATAATATCGGGAGAAGTCGGTGCTTCATTTCCGGAAATATCTGCAAAGGTTCTTCTAAATGTTCTGGCGATTTCCTCTGTATTTGTGGACCCGTCAATTTGGTTGGCGATTCAAGTGTTTGGTTTGATCAGGTTGTTGCTTTTCTTCCAGAATTGAGCGAACTGTTTTTGTCAAGCGACTTTACGATATCGTCCATCTTTGTTTGTTCGGCAGAGCTTTGGCAGTGTTTGAGGGCTCTTTTGAACTCCTTCCTTTTCCGTTTTCTTTCGTCCGCAATGGGGCCATGCGATGGTCTCCCATTTTGAATCCACATCATCAATGCCGATCTGGATGTTTCGTACTGTTCCTTGACTTTTTGGTTCCACCCGGCAATGTGATAATATGTTTTTGGTTCGCTTTGATTGCTCTCCCGATAAAATACAATGTTGGCAGCAATTCTTAGGGCTTCCACGATATCTGCGTACATATTGTCCATGTTTTGTATATGATCACATTTGTCACATGTAGATTCAGAATTACATATGGATTCGGAGTATCTTTGATAAATTACACTCAGTAATGCTTCTGCCACAGACGTATATGCATTGATTTTATTGTTGTTGGTCCTTCTCCATATTATGTTATTAGGCTGTTGCGGGGCATTAAAGATGGTTGCAGGTAGGTTTTCAGCAGCGATTACACAAGATGACGGCCGGTGATCACACCAGTCAGTATCGTAATGTATTTGCAGATTATGTATTTTGTCCTTGAGATTATTTGTGCACATACAATGATCGAGCCAGGAAGTGGTTTTGTGTGCATCGCTAATGTATGTAAAGGTGTCATTGGGTAGTCTTTCCATATCGATACAACTGTAGTTATTTTCAGTGCAGAAAAATGATAACTCTTTCCCAAATATAGAAGATGGGTGAGCGTTGAAATCCCCCATCACGATGGTTTCAGAGTATTCGTTCTCTTGAATGATTGTATGTATTTTTGACAGGTAGTTGGTGAAGTCGGTAAGGTTATCCGCATGACATACCGGCATGTAGACAGTCAATACACATATTATTCCTCCGTCGGTGGTTATTTGTATACCAGCGATGCGGTCATCTCCACATGGTATTACGAAAGCCTGCAGTTCATTCCTCCAAAGCGCCGCGACACCTCCGTAGGGTCGTCCCCGTAGCGGTCCATTAGCTAAGTCTACAGCAGACGTGCCTCATCCCTGAAAGTTCGGATGAATTTTGGATATATTAGATGTTTCGTTTTGTAATAGCCACGTTTCTTGCAAAAGTATTACATCGTAGATATTGCACATATCTACAATGAAGTTAACGTTTCTTTTAAAGCTTTTACAGTTTATTGAGATTATCTTAATTTTGTTCTTTTCCATTGTATTTTTTTTCAATAAATTTTCAGAAGACAGTACCTATTGGCCAAAATTCTTTGTTCAGGTAGGTTTTAAAATCCTTATTTGGTCAGCTTAAAGGATCCAAACTGTGTTTGATTTCGTTGTGTTATTTTTTCCACTTGGACGTTATTTCCTGTTATTTTGCTATCGATAAAGTTCCGAATATTGTTCTCGGTTACGCTGTTGTCAAACCTCGACACGTAGAGCGTTGTTTTTAGTTCGGCTATTTTGAGTGAGTTATCCGTCGCAGTGCCTGTTATATTTCTTGATCTACGTGATTTTCTGGTGACAGTTTTAAAACCTTCAGTATTGGAGTCCGTTATCTCTGGTTTGTACGTATTTTTGTCATATTTTTTGTGTACATTTGGATTACTTCACGATGTTATACTTGAGATGGTTTTTCTTGTGTACGAGAGTTAGAAACAACTATGGTACTCCACGGTTGCGATGTATGCAAGAGGGGCGATGCGGGTGGCGTTATTATATTATTACAGTGGGCATCGTCAAGTAGTTTATTAAGTGGCAAGTTCGTGTCTAGCACTACCGGTATGGTGACCTTTGTTGTATTCAAGAACGGCGTTCTGTTAACTTCTTGGTTTTGAACATTTGTTTTCAATTCACTCCTTAAAAGGGCCATTTCAGAGCGCACAACTTCCAGATTGCTTCGTTTTGACATTTGTGATTGTATTGTGGTTAGTTCACCCATTAGCGCCATAATATTGTTTAAAAGACATGTAACATCTACCTACATGATCGAAATTTACAGGTGGTAGTTTGTGCAGATTCTGAGCCACAAAGGTTGGTAGGTCTTCGTTTTCTGTTTCCTTCAGTATTTTAATAATATCGTATAGGTTCTTGCACTTCTTACCTTCGCTTTTCCTCATAATTCTGCGCCCAACTGTTTCATTGCTCAGAATATCTTTCGCTGCCTCAACATCACCTTCTGAGAAATGAGTGAAGCATATTTGCATAGCAGTTAGTTCATCGAAGACATCAATTTTGTTTTGAAGAAACGTTTAAAGTTCGTTAATAATCAGTTTGTCACTTTTTTTCGTATTATTCATATTGTTTTCGTAAGCTGCAATTCAATCCTGCACCCAAGCAGCTGCAAAATGCTGCAAAAACTACTAGAACTTATATAAAAACATTAATTATTCGAGAGCAAAACAAAAACTCGACAGCTGTCATTGACATATTATTGTCACCGACAATATTTAATAAAAAAATTTAAAAATAGTATGTGGGGATGGGATCTATGACAGAAATAGGAATGGAGCGCTGAAGACGATTACCGCCGATAAAAACAAAAAAAACACCAACTAAAGTAAGAAAATGAAATAAAGAAAATCATTATGAATTTCAAAGAGCAATTGAGTGTACGATATTTTTGTCAGTCCGACTTTAGCCAACACAAATAAGCTCGATGGTTTGCCCACTCGAGAACATGATGCCGAATGCAATATCTTCTCGTGAATGTCTTGCGCATGTGTGGACAAAATCTCGATGAGGCGGACGTAGCGCCATCTGTCATTCACCAACATAAATAATTTCATTCTGTTTGAAATACGAAAGACGGTTAAATTTCTTCATAAAAAATACTAAAATCGCATTTTAAAAATGGTAGGGTGGGGGTAGGAAAGTTAAAATTTGGAGTTGTTGGTATTTTTTGATGCCAAATAAAAAATAGTAAAAAAAATAGATCTTTTTTTCTCGATAGGGACACCCTAATCACCTAGCATTATGATATATTTTAAAACCTATTTTCATACCTACCAAATATACGTAAAAAAAATCATAAAAATCGGTCAAGCCGTTTCGGATGAGTGCGACCACAAACACCGATATTTGACACGATATTTTTATATATGTGTAAGAAAATAGTTTAAAATTACAATGAAAACATTCCTCATTTTTTATATGAGATATATTCACAACAAATTATTAAAACCGACCTGCCTCTTTATTGAACCCTTTCAAATTGTATGTTTCGCAAAAATGCAAATCTAATGTTTTTCATGTTTTGATAAGGAATGGATTTCATCAGTTTTAATGTTTAGGGCAGACATATTATATACGGTACAACGAATATAAATCGGCTACTCGGGTAATAAGATATCGGGAAAATAATTGAAGGGATTTAAGTTAATTACTTTTATTCGAGGAATTGATTACTATTGGATTTCTTATTTCAGTGTAAGCACCTAATCAGGATTTAATAAGGTCCAGTTGATGAAGTCTATCCTTTAGGTCGGTGTCTAATTAAAGAGATATTTAGAAATGAAATGTCAAACTGAATTATGTGAACCCACACATATATGTATGTATAAGATAACGGTGACCGGACAACTCGGAATGAATTCAACACAACCTCTCCTTTGAAAAGTCATTAAAATTGATGAAAAAAAAACTTTAAAAAAACTGGCTAAATAGGTTCCGTTGGGTTAGGTTTATTTAGCCAATTTGGTAGGCGGGAATGGGTACCGCCGCCCCGGGAATCATTTATTAGATACTCATTACCCCTGCCATATGTCATCCCAAGTGGTTCGCTACGTTTGGTAACACAGCAGGGGCGCCCGGGTTCAAAGGGTAAGGTTTGTCTAGGTCAGGGATGGCGAACCTGTTGCACGCGTGCTATTAATGGCACGCGACACAATATTTTGGGCACGTCACTGATCAGTGATCACAAAATTTATTATGCACTACGAAAAAGTGTGAAGTGTATAGTAGGTGAACGAGCGAATCCAAGTTCTCAGATTTTCTCAGTTCAAAGAATTATCGGAAATATTCAAGTTTTTATTTACCCTGATGTGACGTCATGTGATAAACTGAATTTGTCCCCATTCGATTGGTTCGAAATTGATGAATTTGAAATGCAGCTGATTGATTTCCAGTTTAGTTCAATATGGATAAAAAAAGTTGTTGAAAAAAGGAGAGAGTTAGAATTAATTGAAACAGAAAGATTAACAGGTAATATAAGTGGAAATGCTAAAAACTTAATTTTGGAAACATGGAATGCGTTACCAGACACATTTAATTGTTTGAAGAAGCCGGTTCATGCTATTTTAACAATATTTTCATCAACCTATGCCTGCGAGTCATTATTTTCAGAGATGAATAACATTAAAGAGTCGGTTAGAAACCGTTTGACCGATGAGTCCAGTTCAGCATGCATTCTGCTAAATGTAACATCTTACAACCCTAACATATGTTATTTGTCATCTAATCTGCAACAACAGAAGTCACACTAATTTTACGTTAATTTAAATTACGCATATAATGCAAAATGTTCCTATTTAGTAGTAGTAAATTGTTCCTATTTAGTAGTAGTAAATAAAGAGTTTTTAATATGAGTATTTATTATTATTATTTTCACAATAAACACAAAGCCAAAATTATTTATTGGCACGTCTATGACCTCATTAAACAGTTCGCCATCCCTGGTCTAGGTCTTCGGCCGGACTCTCTTGACCTTGCACCGCAATTTGATGACCCAGATGCAATGATAGCCATGTTCGATGGCGTAATAAGAAGTAAGCTGGAGTATGCTAGTGGTGTGTGGACTCCGCACCAAGCTAAATATATTAATATGCTGGAACAAATTCAGAAAAAAGTTCCTTAGGTATGTCTATATGCGGAGGCATGGAATGTACCCGAGATTCATGCACCATATGGAATTACTTGAGGCAACAAATAGATTTAGCTTGGAAACTAGACGTTATGCAAATCTTCCAATTCTTAGTTTTAACATAATCCATAACTGTATTGACAGCCCATTACTCTTGGAATGTTATGGCTTATACGTGCCTGAAAATTTCAGCCGTAGTCGTCGACACGACTTGTTCAAAATACCATTCGGTAGAACAGATGTTCTAGCACAGCATTGCATGACAAGAGGAATGGTGCTGTTGAACGAAATATCGGAAACACTCGATATATATAACTCTTATTTAGATAGCCTTAAGATTTTTTATGTATAATAATCATCTTCCTAGGTGTTAAGACTGTCAAAATGAGAAAATTGTAAAGTAATTGAATAATAATCTGTTGTACAATTTAAAAAAAAGAATGGATTCCTACGTCCGTTACTCCTGGATACATTGACACCCAGCTTCCTGTCCATCCTTTCTACCTTTTTCCTTCCAACGACTTTCTCTCCTGGCTTTCCCTAAAAATATCCTCTATACCGCATTCCAAAAGATGATATAAAATTTATGTTGGACTCGCTCAAGAGAATTCTCATGTACACTATAGTAAGGATTCCAAATGGTGGAGTTAAATTCTAGTTGGCTTCTAATAAGTGAAGTGTAAAGTAATTTGACAGGTTTTAAATTTTTAAAATCCTTTGAAATCCGTAAGACAAATCCTAACATTTGCATTGCTTAACTGGTTATATTATTAATATGTTTAATGAATGTTAATTTAGTGTCAAAGGTTATACCAAGATCTCTTATTTCATCAACAGATAATAAGATGTGGTTATTGAGAAAGTAGGTGAACAACAATGGGTTTTTTTTCTGTGGAATCTCATAAGTTGACATTTTTTTACATTAAGAGTTAATTTGTTGACAAGACACCAATCATAAAAGCTATTAATATTAGATTGAAGTGTCAGACAGTCCTCGATATTATCAATAATATTCTAAAAATCTTCATATCATCAGCGAACATTAGAATGAGAACACGGGTGAATATGTTTGTTACGTCGTTAATGAATAAATTAAAAAGTAAAGGACCAAGATGCGAACCCTGGGGTACGCCACTGGTAGCTTCGAACATGTAGGATAAGTGATCATTAATGCAGACAATTAGCTGACGCCTAAGTAAGTTACTCTTAAACCAAGATAAAAGGTTTCCATTAATGCCGAGTTTCAAAAGTTTATTAATGAGGATTTTAAGTCAGACCTTATCAAACGCCTTACTGAAGTCGGTGTATATAGAATCAACTTGTTGTTTGTTGGCAAGTGCATTAGAAATGAAATTTTCAAATAATGTAAGGTTAGTCAAAGTTGATCTGCCGGAGATAAAGCCATGTTGACAAGTTGCGATACACAAAAGCTGATTTTCTTAAGAATCAATTTCTCAAAAAGTTTAAGTATAGACAATTGAATACAGATAGGCCGATAATTTTCAACAAAGGATTTATCACCACTTTTAAATATAGGAGTTAGGTAGTTAAGTTTCCATATTTGTGGAAAGTGTCCAATAGAGAGTGACTTAACAGTATATTAAGCGGAACAGATAAACTTTGGACACAATTCTTCAGTAAGATGGAAAGAATCTTATCAGGTCCCGAGCTTGTTTTGGGTTCAAGTGATTTAATACAGACTATGATGTCTTCAATATCGATGTGTATTTGCGATAAGTGTAAATTTATATCCGAGTTGAAGTACGGAATAAAGTCATCTGGAATATCAGGTTCATACAAGTCCTTAAAGTAATCAGCAAACATGTTAACAATTTCATAAATTTTACTGGAGCTGTTTTGTGTGTAACGTATATTACCGGAAATACCAGCATCATTGTTTTTCATTGATTTTGTGTATTTCCAAAAGTATTTTACGTCATGAAGTATCGTGTTCTCAACCGAATTGGTTAAAGGTTAAAGGTGCCGGTAACCCGGGCGTTTATTAACATCAATAGTTATTTACATATATGTGCGCTACCCGACTCACTAGACAATATCTGTTCTGAGCCGGGTAGCAGTATATCCATAATTACATATATCTTAAAGATTAAAGCAAAAACATAAAAATAATAAATAAAAATACAAAGTACAAAAGAAAAACTTAAATAATAATAATACAAAGTACAAAATAAAAACGTAAATTAAAATACAACAGATAACCTACATATAATAATCTAAATATAAAAAATAAAAAATTACAAACATATACATATAAAGTAATTGAACAATTAATTAATCAATTGAATAATTAATGTAATTATTATAACATCGTTTTGTCATTTTTTTGCAATCTCTTCTAATATTGTTGAATGCCATGTAGTTGGAAATTGTTCTGTGTTCTTTATATTTTTTAAGTGTTTCTTTTTTAATAACAATTAACTGAATTAATTATTTGCTGAACCATATCGGATACTTTCGTACTTTATGATGAATTAGAGGAATAGTGTCGGAAATGATACTATTCAGTTGAGAGTAAAATAGTTCTACGCTATAACAGAACAGACCAATTTACTTTGAAGAGGAAATACTAGCGGCGTTTTTCCATACAAACGTATTCCCCGTTTATCTCTCTGGATTTTGACCCTAGAGCAAAATTTTTTTTTACATAATATAGATATCGACCACTAGCGTGTCGGTACGTTTTGTTTTTTTTGATAATTTACTTCTTATAGAAGTTAGGACCTTCCAAAAATGAATAAAATTGCCTAATTTAAACGCCGTCAAAAAACGTTCAGTATACAAACTAAACAATGTATTTTGAAAAAAAGCAAAACGTACCAACATAGAATATTTTCTTTTAATACAGTTAGTGAAAAAAATTTTTTAAATTCGTCCAGTTTTGGAGAAGAAAAATGGGGAATACAAAACATCGATTTCGAAGATTTTATTTAGGTATTTTCGGCCCGACGTGCAGGTATCCCTTTCGCTCATTTCTCCTGAGGGGGCCGGGGAACAAGGGTTTTGACAAATACATACATATAAAGCGAAGTAGTGATGTAACGAATTTTATCGGTAGACTAGTGTTGTCCTTGCCCGAGTAATCGATATTTTTTATTCGTTTTTTTTTCTGTTTAGTGAGTCATCGCGGTATACCAATACTGACCGAGCTTTCATACTAAAATTGTGCAAAATTAAAATTGTTTATGTCAAGTACTATAATAAATTTTCAATTTGGGAGGCGTTTTAGGTACCATCGCCCCGGAAACCATTTATTGGATAACCAACACCCCCACCACTTGGTCACCCCAAGTGGTCCGCTATGTTTGGTGACTGAGCATGGGTTCCCGGGTTCACGGGTGAGGTCTGCATGGGTTTTGGTGGCGGATGATTTTGTTCACTTACTGCGTGGCGGGCCGGATTGGGAGAAACTGGAAGAGGGAGATCTTTTGATCTCTACAGCCGGACTCTCTCCACCATCATTTCATACTTTTACCTACCCAGAAATTCCTCTCCTTCCTTTCATTAAAAATTACCTCCACACAGCTTCTCTAATGACTTTGCTATACTATAAGAGTATTTAACTTAAAAATAATTTTTATATTTCATTTTATATAATTGCATTTTGTGATATTTTTAAGTAATTAATCACCTCTCCCTTGAATATTTTGTCTATAATTCTCATATGCCTATAGTTGTTTGTCTTTTAATATTAATCTTATCCTGACGAAGAACACTCTGTTTTCGAAACATGTTGATAATATTGATTACATAAAGCTGTTTCTACAAAGTTATTTGTTCTCATTTAATTAAGAATGACGCCACAAAGATTGGACCCATTTGCAGCATTTCAAGCTGGGTAGCGATAACCAATTCGTTTGTGCAATTTCAATCAATGCATTTCTATGTTTCTCGAGAATCCTTCTATGGGCTTACACATCATTAGGTAGTACTTTTACGCCAGTTTATTAAACATTTGTGGTCAGAAACATCCAAGTAGTGTAGTTTTGTAGCTCTAGCACATATGAAGCTGTGTGACTTTTGCACTCCCAGAAATAAAACCTTTTTAGTATAATTATCATTATGCATATATCCAATTGTATATCCGCATGTACATTATTTGGCTTATAGTAAATATGTTATTTTCCACATCAAGTATAGGTACAATAAAATAGATGCAAGAATTTTTTTTTTTGATAAATTAATAACGTAAAAAATATCCTATTTATATTTATTCTCAAAACTCTTGAGAACATATCGTCCTTGCATTCACAAAATATCCCATGTAAGGTTTTCGAACAATTTTTTTTTGTTTACACCATTTGATTCACAACGGTTTCCTAAATAATCTGACATAAATATATCCCATTTTTCAAACTCATCTTTTTAATCATTTTAGAGGCAACTCTGACCATTACTTGTAATTAATGGTAATTATTTAAAAAATATATACTACATATACTACAGAAATATAAAAAAAATATAAAATTAAATCCCTATATACTACAGAAATATAAAAAAATATAAAATTATAAAATTAAAATGAGAAAAAAAAGTTTTTTGTGTGACAGAAATCGTATTATTTTTTTAACTCAAATTTGTCGCACATAAATTAAAATTACCCAAAGAATTTTTTTTTATAATATACAATAATCTCAACAATCTAAAAAGAGTATATTATGCACTAATCCAGTCATTAATTCAATATGGAATTATTGGATGGGGGGGGGGGGGTCATACAACAATATTCTAACCTTGATCAAAGTAATCCAGAAACTAATCATTAAAGTATTCCTTAAGAAACCCTCCACCTATCTAACAGAAACGCTTTTCGCAGATTTCACGGTGCCTCGAGGAGAGAATACCTTCAAGAAAAATGCAATTATCCTAATTTACAAAGATAATATAAATATCATCAAAAAATTTGAAACTCACCAATCAAAAAGATATGAAGATAACATCAAAATACCAAAATTTAATACCAAACTAATGCAAAACAATTTATTATATCTATTTAGGGATAAAGTTTTTCAACAACCTTCCCATTGAAATAAAAAAAAAAAACCAAAGACTGATGTCTTGGTTTGAAAAAACCAAAGACTGATGTCTGATGATAAACTGAAACTCAAACTGAAGCTACACTTCATCAGGAATAATTAACTAAATAACTACCTGTTTTTCTCATTCTTTCTATTTATTATTAATCTATATATCTCTATTTTATTTAGTTTTTTCGAATTTCTCCCAAGTGCACAATATTTTAGTATGTAACCGTATCCTATGTATGTACACCATATGTAATTTATATAACTCCACTGTACAATTATATATCTACCTATATTAAATATAAAAAATATATATATGTATATATATATACAGGGTGTTAAGGGACGTACTTGACTTACTTTAACCAGTGATTCCTGACATTATTTGGAGTAAAAAATGTATATGAAATTTTGGTCTCCGGTGACTTCTTGGATGACTTTTTTTTAATTTTTTCAAAATTTTTTTCTTCAAAATCAAACAAAAAAAATTTCTTCTGCATGTCGTCACTGATCACTCAGCCGAGTAACTGACCAACCCCTAACCCCGCCTCTAACTGTCCAATACCTACCATTTTTATGTTTTTGTAGAAAAAATAAATAAAAAAAACTCCCAAAAAGTCACCGGAGACCAAAATTTTATTTACATTTTTCACTCCAAATAATGTCAGGAATCACTGGTTAAAGTAAGTCAAGTACGTCCCTTAACACCTTGTATATATATATATACATATATTTGTATGTTATGGTTAAGGTTTTCACGGGTGTAAGATGTAAAACAATTTTCTCGGTTTACCCGCGTAACGTAGTCCTGAGAAGGACTTTTTAACTCCTGACGTTTCGGACAGATCACACTATCCATCTTCAGAGGCCTTATGTCTTTAGTTTTTGTCTCAAACTGATAGCTTTCGCATGTCTGTTTGGTCCAGAGTCCAAGACTTAAGTGAGTGCAAATCAATTCTTATGGCTAGAACGGAGTACCCGGGTTGAATGTGATTTATGGTGCTGGGGGTACGAGGTGGGGCCGGCAGTCATAAGACATAAGGTAAGACATAAGGCCTCTGAAGATGGACAGTGTGATCTGTCCGAAACGTCAGGAGTTAAAAAGTCCTTCTCAGGACTACGTTACGCGGGTAAACCGAGAAAATTGTTTTACATATATTTGTATATATATATATGTATATATTTTCAATATAAACTCAGTAGGTAAAGCAAAAATATTTTTTTAATATTAATATTTAACTCTCAAAAAATTAGCAAAAAATTAAGTTGCATCAAAAATCATACGAAATTAATTCTTTTAAGACCAATATTTCGTAATTTGAAACAAAAATAAATAAAATAAAAAATATTTATCCGCACAAGATATTTTCTCTACCTTTTGATAAAAAAACACACGTTTTGGTCACAAATCCAAATTTAAACCCCCCCCCCCCCCCCCCCGGCTATTTGTTAGCTTTGGGAACTTTTGTAAAACCAAAGTTTACGAAACTTATGGAATTTTGTATCTATTAATTATTTTTACATGAAACGATAAAAAACAAACAATACATTTTTGTAATAAATATGTACGTGTTTTTATTTTTTCGTTATCAGTAATTTTAGTTAGAAAAAACGTAAGATGAGTGTCATTTTAAAAAAAATTGTGCGTTCAAAATTTTTATATTTGAAAAGCAAAGGTTTATTTCGGATTTCAAAATTTAAAAGCGTATTTCATCGACTTTCAAAAACAGTTTTTAGTTTTCGGATACTATAAGAAATATTCCATTTATTTGGATTTTATTGCAAAGCGGAAATATTTCGACCTTATGAAAAAATATGCCCGAGGCCTGAGGGATATGGGTCATATGAGAAAGGCCAAGTTGCCTTTCCTACGTTTGCTACACAAAATATCATATGTGCATAAAAAGTGCGCACAAAAATCCTGAATGCAAAATTTAAGAAAAAAATGTCGGTTTTAATAAAAAAAATGTATATTAAGCCCACTTGTTTTCACCGAAACATGGTATCAAAAATAACTCTACAATTAATAAAAATAAATAAAAATATGGGTCCCTAATTTTTTTTTTAAGTTTTTTTTATTAAATATCCTAATATTCTAAAATACCCTTAGGATATTTTGTGCGCGCAACAACGATAAGTAGCTATAATAGCATATTCATGGACGCTAACAATGGAACGCTCCTGTGAGCGGTGAGAGAAATTGAATGTTTGGTGTCTACACATTTGCAGATTGGTACATGCGTGGTCGGCAGAAATAATAATTCGGCTGCGGCTACGGATGACGCGCGTGGCTCACTCACACAAGGCCTGCATTCACTCACACATCTAGAGCGCGATTCTGACTACTGTCAGAGAGTGAAATAAAAGAGATTTTTTAAAATACCTATTCATAAATGTTCGCAGCGACCGGCAGCGCTCTTAAGTGCATGATTAATGTCCTGGTAATTAGCATTAATGAAATAACGACTACAATTTTTAATTAGGGGGTCACACTCTATTGTATTAGGTACTAGTATTGTAAGTGGAGGGTGGTGATTATCAATTTGTTCAAAGGATTCGGCTGACTCATAGACTTTTATATCCTCATCAGTAGAAAAAATTAAATCAAGTATCCGATTACTGCAATTCGGCACATTGTTACATTGAAGTAGACCTAAATAGTTCGACATGTCCAAGATTTCTCTCTCGCACGCCGTTAATGGTAAGTAGTCCAAATCATTAAATTTACAATTGGGTAGGTTATAGTCACCGCAAATTATAATATTGTGATTAGGGTGGTTAGATTTGAGTAGCTCGACATCTTCACAGTGATTTTTATACATTATTATATTAGAATTTGGTGGAATATATACACATCTGATGATAGTTTTTTTGGATTTATAGTTTAACATTACAAAAATTTGCTCAACATCATTGTTTTTGTTTTTTAATAATTTCAATGAATTTTTTTTATTTACTGCTATCAGGACGCCTCCTCCTCTTGATTTGGAGCTGGTATTCCGATTGCGGTCAACTCGGTAGATACTGTGGTTAGGTAGACCGAGCTCCGCTGAGTATATCGATGGATCCAGCCAGGTCTCAGTGAGTATGATGATGTCCTGTGTAATGGTGGGTGCATTAGTTCTAAAGTCGCTGAGTTTAGTCTCCTATTTATATTTTATATGTTACCTATTCTGCTATGTAATTCATCACTAATACTTCTGTGTTTACTTACTTGGGAATACTTCGATTATTATCATAATATTATATAAATATTATTTTTTTATGTATGTTATACTCATATACGAAATCAGGTCGTATTTTACTCAGGCAGACCGATGACTCGAATATAATATCAATTCACAACGACACATATCGGACGAGTAAAACGCCAAATAATATGACTAACGACACAAAGTATGCATAACTCTAATGTCCAGCTACTCCATTATAGTAATAATGAACATTAAAAATCTCATTATCATATTTTCTCATCACCTACTCTCTTTCTTTAATGCACATTATAGTAAGATGGATATAATTTGTACCACTTATAATTCTGCAAGTTTAATTATTATGATAATATGTTCTAATGAGATGTCAAATTTTTCCTCTACATATGAGAATCCACACCTAATTAATACGCTTGTATTATGTTTCCCTACTGTACAACCGCACTCACTCCCAAGTACTGATATACTATATCTTATTAACGACCCAAATCATATCTTAATTGTTTATTATTCCTATTTTGCCTTAATTGTATATTATTCCTATTCCTATCATATTATTCCTATCTTGCCTATCATAAATTCCATTACAATAATAAGTTAGACACGTATTTGTAACCTTTCAAATCCAACGTACCCAGAATTATTATTATTTTGTTTTTCCTAGATTTGCCAACACTGTAAACCTATTTAATTATACCTTTTTCATTATATACAAATTCACAAAAACAGCATATAATAGCCACAACACTTGCATATTTTCAAAATATTTCATAATGAAGTCCTACTTTACTTTTATATACACAAGTCAACACACGTATTACTATATTTGCAAAGGTGAAGTGTATTTCCAGCCGAGCGTCAACATTATTGTTATATTTATTACTACCTCAAAATGAACGACTTTATAATAAACGCAATCGATAAATCATGTAAAATAGACGAAAGAATTTTTGACACGGTAAATAAGACAAACGATTTTATAGATGTAAAACCTACAGCCAGCCTAATAATAATACACATGAACGTGAGAAGTTTGGAAAAAAATTTTGAAGAATTTCTTATAACTATTAGACAATTAAATAGACTTGATTGTATAATATTATCAGAGACGCATTCATCGAGCGAAATTAATTATAATATACCGGGTTACTCGTACTACGCCACAAAATATAAAATTAACAGAAATAGCGGCGTTGCCATATTTGTATCTAATGATATAAAAAATATTCCAAGTTATAAAACCACATTTGGACAAAGAAACTATACATACTTTGCAACAAAACTTCATAACATACTTCCCCAAGACATAAAACTAATAAAAAATCCAATTGAATACAAATCAAGAATAAAAATATGGCTTAAAGGGGTCAATGAGAAAACCCTAGCGAAGACGCTAAAAACGACATAGAAGACAAATGAACTATATTTAAATAACTTTAGTCCGCCTCGGCACAGGACCCCCTAGTGAGGAGGACTAAGAAATACAATATTTTATTCTTAATTTCACCATTATATTTTGTATGTAAAATTCTTTATATAGTCGCTATAATAAAAAATAAAAAAATGTATGCTGTCATAAGTGTAGAAGAAATAATGGTGAATAATGTTAATTTATTAAACTTGGAGAATAATTTTATGAATAAATCATTTAATATCATTGCTATTTATCGGACACACTCTTCTGTTCTAACCACATACATAGAAGAATTAAAAAATATATTACAACATCATAAAAACAAAAGAACAATAATCATCGGAAATATTAACCTGAATATTGCTAATGATTACTACTCTAACGATAAAGATAACTATCTAAATATGTTATATATTATATTGGACAATGACCATCTTGTATCGTTAATATATTCACCAATACCAAAGATATACAAAATATATCATCTGCTGTAATAAAAACAACTGTAACGGATCATTATGCATGTATATTTAAATAGGACTACAAACATCAAAACTTCTCATTACAAACCACAACTCCGGTTAATAATACTGATAAATACAAACATAGTATTAATATAAAATCTCTCACCAAAATATTAAGTAACGAAAAAGAATGGCTAGGAATACATCAATGTAACGATGTAGAAGAATGCTGCAAAATATTTGATAAAAAACTGAGTTTACACATAAATGCTTGTAGGAATATCACATCTCAAAAACCATCCTCAAAATTTAAGCCAATCAAACCATGGATAACCCAAGGATTAATCATCTCAATTAGACACAAAGAAACACTCTATAGACAATATACAAAACAACCGGAAAACATAACATTACAAAAACATTTCAAAGCTTATAAAAAAAACTTACATATCTTATAAAAAACAAAAAGGATGACTACTACAAACAAAAACTTGAATTAGCTGAAAATGACAGTAAAAAGACTTGGTCCATCATAAATGAAATTATCGATAAAAAACAATTCAAAAATAAAACAATCAACACAATAAGACACAATGATTCAACAATTTGCTGTAAAGATAAACCCTTAGAAGCCGCAAATGTATTCAACAACTTTTTTGCT
This sequence comes from Limnephilus marmoratus, assembly GCA_917880885.1. Lineage (NCBI taxonomy): Eukaryota > Metazoa > Arthropoda > Insecta > Trichoptera > Limnephilidae > Limnephilus > Limnephilus marmoratus. Next base: position 621,197 of record OU862918.1, on the reverse strand, counting down.
GATGTAGAAAAAAACCTCGCTAGCAAAATCCAACAAGACCTGACCCCAAATGATCCAAACACTACAGTAAATAATGAGTATACCTTTGAACTATTTCAACCAACAACAAAAGAAAAAATCGAACAAATCATTACAAGTATGAAAGGTGGTTCTTCTCCAGGTTTTGATGGGATCACAATACAAACACTGAAATATATAAAATCACAAGTATCAAAACCATTAACTCATATAATCAATACAAGTTTTCAAACCGGAATATTTCCGTCCATGTACAAACAATCCGTAATTATACCAATATTTAAAACCGGCAATCCGGAAGAACCAAGCAATTACCATTATATTTCTTTACTATCAAACATTGCAAAAATATTCGAAAAAATTGCCAAAAAAATAATAACTCATTTCCTTAAAATCAATAACATAATTCACGAAAACCAGTTTGGATTCATGGAAAAAAAAAGAACAAAGGACGCCATTGCTAAATTATTTAGTACTATACAAGACCCTTTAGACAAATCATTAAAATGTGTTGGTATTTTTGTAGATCTCCAAAAAGCTTTCGACAGTATATCACATGTCAAATTAATACAAAAATTAAAGGTTGTGGTTTTTAATGACAGAGCACTAAATTGGCTAAAAAGTTATCTTCACAAAAGAACACAAATTATAAAAATTAATCACACATCAAGTCTACCACTCACAAGTGATTTTGGGATACCGCAAGGTACTGTTTTGGGACCGTTACTTTTTATCATGTACGTAAACGATATTTTTAAACAAAACCTCAGTGGAACCGTTATATCTTACGCGGACGACACGATTATCATAATTAAGGGTAGTGACTGGAAAATTTTAAATGAAAATGCAAATAATGACATCCAAATCCTAAAAACCTGGTTCGTTACAAACCTTCTTAGAATCAATTAAAAAAACAGTTTATATCCCTTTCTCAACAAATAAATCCAAAACTTATCCCAACTTAATATAATTATGCACAACAAAAAATGTAACAAAGATGTCTGTAATAATTCATGTACCATATTAAACCATGCAACTTAAATAAAGTACCTCGGTGTAATTGTAGACCAACATATGAAATGGAACAGACACATACGTGAACTTGTTAAGCGCATTAGGAAATGTATCTATATATTCATTAGAAATATTCTCAGGTTAAACAATTTAAAAAAAGTCTATTACGCACTACGTCCCCGACTTTCATATTTGCGTCGTATATTCTTCTTACGCTACTTTCTTAATTCATTTGCTCTACATGTCCAAACCATCTGACGGTTCCTTTCTTAATCTTACTCATTATGCTTACATCAGCCTTTATTTTTAGCCATTATTAACTTTTCGAAAAATTGTCTAGAAAAGCACGAAATGGTTAAACTGTTAAAAAACTTACTACATAAAGGACCACTAATAAGTATAAAATAAAGCTTGTATTGATTGGTTAGTCTTGGCAGCTGTATGACATAACAACTATGTACATATACAACGGTTATTTAGAAATTCCTACATCAACGTTAGTGCAGCTCGGTTACTCGGTTACGAATTACGTCGTTTGAAGTGGTAATTGGTGGTTATGGATATTTGACTACAACAAGACTACTATCTACTGACAATTTACATCCCGTTAGCTATTTGAAACCGTTTAGACCAAGTTCGGACGACGACAAAAAGAGACAGCACTATATTCAAACCGCAAGTATACCTTTCTTTTTTTATTTAGTGAGGTGAAACGATTTGGGAGGCGGCTATGGGTAACGCCACCCCGGGAACCATTTATTGGATAACCAACACATTTGCCATAGGTCACCCCAAGTGGTTCGCTATGCTGTGTGTGCCCGGGTTCGTGGGTTCATGGTTCATGGTTCATGGCATATGTTTCATGGTTCATTTCCATGTCTGGGCAGCCGACGCGTCTGCCCAACTGCCTTGTGATGGGCAGGATCGAGAGAGACTGGTAGAGGGAGGCCTTTTGACTTCTCCAGCCGGACTTTCTCGACCCATCGCCTAGCATCGCAGTTGGAGGGATGGATTCATATGTACGTCACCCCTGAACCTACTGATCTAATACCTTTTTCCTTCCCAGAACTTCCTATCCTTCCCTTCCTTATAAAGACTCTCCACATAGCGTTCCCTAATATTACATAATTTCCCTCACAATGAGGGAAATTATTTTCCTCAGGGCCACCTGTATGGAGCTAATGTAAAAAAGCTAACAGTAGCCTTAGCTGAATTGATTACATGGGTTTCGAAGGTTAGAAAAAAGCACATTGTTAAGTACTTATTTTTAGATTATAATTTTAAATTTTAAGCATACAAAAGTGCAACATTAAACATTACATTATAAAATACTACTTAATGCGTTTTTACATTAACTCCAGACAAGAGGCCCTGAGGTAATAATTTCCCTCAGGGCCTATATCATCTTTGGAGATGCTGTGTGGAGGATGTTTTTGAGAAGAGGAAGGAGTGAGCATGGGTCTTGAAGAGATCTATTTTGTAGGAAGGAGGAAACACAGAGGCCGGCAAATCATTCTACAGCCGAGCTGTTGAACTGAAGAACGAGTTGTAGAAGCGGCCCTTTCTCGAGCATCAAATATCAGCAGTGTACCTACATGGACGCACATCCGTCGAGTTTCTCGACTGTGCATTGGTGCCAATCGGTGCCGATGCTAATTCTTCGGAACATCTTCCATTGTAATACCGGTAGAACAAGGATGGCATACTTGACGCCTGTGATCTAAAGATTACAGTCCGCTTTAAAAAGATACGGGAATCTATCAAACGAAGCGCCCAATGTTTTTTTTTATTTTAGGAATTTTCGGGTTCCAGATCAGAGGTGGCTGCCAAATTTGACGATGGGCGTTCTTGGGATTTAAACAGGGTCAGCAGTTATATATCTACTATTAAAGTATCAGGGGGCCCTGTAAAGAACGCCCAGCTTCTGAAAGGTTAGCTCAGGTTTTCTGGTCACCTAGAGTTACAGCAAGCATAACAATTGAAGGTTTTTTCAGAAGATAGCTTTGGAAAATTTACATGTTGTTCATCTATTGAATTCAGAAAGAAAGTAAGTAACCCAACCACACCGATGCAACGTAAATTCGCGGTAAAATAATAAATTAGCGACCAACGATTGGAATTAGGCGTCTACCATCCCCTACAGATCCCACCCCCCCCCCTGTCATCGCAAACTCAGCCGGAGTCCTCGAGAGGTGGGGGTGAGAGGAGGCATCACCACCAACTTGGTGAGGTAGCGCTGCATACCAAAGAATTAATTAACTTCAAATAGCGAATACCGGCTCCCAAATTCACAGGTTTTGCTTGATACAGGCGGGTATTGTTTGTTTTTTTTTCTTTTTGGTCTGTTGAACTGAACCAAAACGAACTGAATCGACGTTTTACTTCGCTTTACCTCGACAGGTCATGTTGGTATTGGTGAGCGATATTAGTGATGACACTATCGCTCGATACATTATCACTCTGAACTGATTCTGTAATAATGTTTCACATGTATAAATGCTCTTACTATTTTCAATTTTTTTTATTAGTTTTGGTTTCCATTCTTTGGTGGCGCAACTGAACTGAACATGTTATGTATCGTCGTTCCCCATAGAAAGGGGGTGGGATAGACCCTGCCCATGCACATTGCCAGGCGAACACACACCTTAGCGGTCTTCCCGCGATCCGCCCGCGCCTAACCCATCATCATACGTAGGCCTGAGGCGTAACCGCGCAGTCTCGATGTCATTCCGTTCCCCCTCCGGTAACCCGACGCTCATCTTTTCCTCAAGGTCTTCAAAATCATCCCCTTCTCTTCTAAGTGCATTTTTTCGAGGCAAAATCGGGGAACCGGCTAAAGGGCGCGGACTTCGAGCATCGTCTGCGATTGGGCTGATAGCTATACGCATTCTCATTGGGACTGCCCGGTGGTCAATGGAATACTTTCTCTGGCTTTTATTTTTATATATTTTATTTTCTTTCCGCTATTATAGTAATTACTTTCATTATAACATAATCATATAACTGTTTTTTCCTCAGTACTTATTTTATTTACAGAAGGTTTCTTCGACTGGTCATAGCCGTTATTTTTATTTTTATTTTTTTTACTAACACTATTTTCTCTTTTTGATGTTACCTATTTCAGAAGAATTATTCCACAAATTATTCAATAATTATTGTTCACAGAAATGTTACTTTAAAAAAAAATTATAAAAACAAAAATAAATAATTCATTATTATGCAGGGCTTGGTCTTGAGTACCATCATTCCCAAAGTAACCTATATCGAACTCCATTGATCGATTTAGACCTGCAGATGGTCCATGTTAATGAAAAAGAAAATTGGCGGTGAATGCGACGAAAATGGAAATTGGCGGTGCATGCGACGTAAATGGACAAAAATTGAAAGACAAACATTCCCGGTTTGAAAATCTCCTACTACCACCATAGAAAGCCAAAATTGTTGCTTGTGTTGTGATGGAGGACTTAGCCAGCCGAGGAATTGAACACGGGACGTCCGGGTGGGACCCGAAGGCGATGCCTATTCAACCACTGACCGGTCTAAATTGTTAAGCAAATATTTCCAAAAATATAAAGAGTTAACTTGTGTTTTGTACCCAAATATATGTAATGTATGTACACTATGATAGTTAATTTTGAAATTCAAAATATTAAGATGTTATAAAATACGTGTATTTCTTACAGCTGTTGTTACGTTGCCACTTTACGCCACCCTACAGTACCTGAGAATACCCTTTTTGTAGGTCCACCCTCCGACAGTTGCATACCGTGTGCCCCTGGCAAATAATACCGCCTCTTTCCCCTCGCCAGACGCGCCCGCTCGCCTCGGCGGCAGCCGCCAGTCCCCCGGTAGCTCCCAGCGCAGCAACCCCGTGACGGGCGCTACTAAATTGTTCCTGCGCGTCGAGTCGAGTTTGTTCTAGAACTTTCGGCGCCAACGGAAAAGGCACGCAACCACCTGCTTTGTGGGCGCGAGCTGGCCAGCAAGGTGCTGCTGTTGCCACCTGCTGGCGATGGACTCCTGTAGTTGTTTCATGCTGGGCATGGGCATACTCCGCTACCATGCAGCCACTTCCTGGGCGTCTGCACCGCACGGCTGTGAGTAACGAAGCTGCTTCCCTTTTTTAATGTGTCCCCTCTTACCTCGCGAACTGTAATCACCCCCAGGGAGGACGAAAAAAGAGATTTGCTTAGGATGTTTTTACTCAGCTCGGCATACTTGCTCACCTGTGATTGTGAATATTACTGCCCCTTGTTGTAATAGTGTATTTCCGTCAATACAGTGTTGTTCCATCCCAGACGATCTTTCATTTGACGAAACATAAGGAGGAGTGTTGGCCTATAACCATGTACCCCCCCCCCCCTTTTAGCCACCTAACGACCCTGTTGCAGAGCGCCTCTCCTGTTCTGCCGACCTAACCGAGCTGGCTTTGTGCAGAATGTTGGTGCTTCCGCCCGAGACTGTCGCCCAACGTGGTTTTTTTTAGCGCCGGGGCCATTTCCACTTGCGTTTTGATACCAGCACTGGGTCAAAAATTTTTTCCCCGTCAATTTTCAGTCACCCTCCGCGTGTATGCAGTCAAATGAGAGATCACTTAAATGCCACAATGCTATGTTTATCACCCCTTTACTCATATTTTACAAAAGCTAATTATATACTGAATTGGCGGCCACCAAAACGGCCATTTGCAGTCCGAAAGAATTGCAAGTACTATTCCAATCAGCCGGAAATGTGTTCCCGCGCTGTGAACTTCTATAACATTCTATCTGAGGCCGCCCAACGCAAGCAAGTTCCCGCGTATTTTTGTGTGATCTTTGGAGATTGCGCGGGATTCCTTCAAATAAAACACTTTGAAAAAATTTTCAACAATTTTCAAAAGTGCTTATTTGAAACATAAAAAGGCAATTTTGTAAGGACTCCCCCTGGCCGATTTTTTTTCAGCTCCCAAACACTTCAAAAAACGGAAACACCGGCGAAATTTTCTTCAAACTCGGGACTTAAAAAAAAATTTTGTTTGTCCCCCCCGTTCTTCTTTACTTCGGAACAATAACACCATAATGGAATCCAACGAAGCAGGCACGTCACTGGACCTGGGCATCATTCCCAATGTGCTCAGTCTATCAAAAACTGGCCTACAAGCCATTGTAAAAGACAGAGGGTTTTCTCCCATGAACAAAACGAAACCTGTCATGAGAGCTTATGCGTTATTGTTCAACAAAAGGTAGACCAGAAGGGTAAACACTGCATCAACAAATGAGGACAGTGCACCCATTATCACCAAAGTTATGGAAAACCCGGCTTCTAGTAAAGAACCCGAGATAAACATCAAAGTGAAACAAAATACTGCATCCATCACGGCACAAGAAAAGACCTACGATCTCTCTTCTTGGAAAATCAAATACAACGGTGCTACTAATGTACTGGATTTCATTGAGAGAATTGAAGAAGCAGCAACAATCAAGAATGTCCCTTTTGACGTGCTCCAAAGAAACTTTATAGAACTAATTTCTCCAGAATTAATCCCTTGGCACCACATTCAGAAATTAAAATACGGGAACTGGAAAAAACTTAGAAAGGGCCCAAACCATCAACATCAAGCTTTCCCATCCTGTCTCGGAAACTGAACCAGTCATAACTGATGGTCTTCTAAAAAAATATAAGAATATTATCACCTCACAGAAAATTGCGTCATTGACTCAATTAAGCGAAGTCTGCACCCTCCTAGAATCTTACCAGGACAGGAAAAACACCAAAGCTGTTCCGGATAATACCATTGTGCCAAGCTGTTCTTCTGGATTAAAACCAGAATACGACAACAAAAAAGTTTGCTCCTTTTGCAAAAAAGTAGGCCACATAGCTGCTACCTGTTTCAGGCAAGCCAAACTGCTGGAACCAAAAGATTCCAGAACCTTTAAGAGGCACCACTCTAAGGATCGCTCTCCCCCACGCGACGTACTCCGTGATGTTTTTAAGAGATCCAAGCACAACATGGAAAGGCTGCAAGATTCTAGCAACGTTAAACCTCAGGTGGACTTTTCTAAACCCCCACCCAACTTCTTTACGAGGAAACCAAAAAACTAAATGGTAACCTCTCAGGTATTCATTCCGTATCAAGGTCGAAGGAATGGACTGATTGGTTATCACACATCAAGAATTTTAACCTGGCCTTGAATGTTTCTTCAGTTTGTTGCAAGCAAGCAAAGGACGGAAGACCTTATGCCCTTTTTTCTGTTAACAATGTCCCTTTCTCCGGTCTGCTGGACAGCGGCGCATCAGTTAGCTGTCTTGGCAACAATGCTCACTTGCCTTTTGTTAACAATGGTTTTAAGGTCTCTTCCCAACTTACACACGTGACAACCGCGGATAATGTTTCTCAGCTAGTCATCGGTGCACTTGTTTTGCCAATTAAATGTGACAATAAAATAGTTACAATTAATTTTTTAATAGTCCCATCTACATCCCAGAATTTCATTCTTGGTGTTGACTTCTGGAAGGCGTTCAACGTTGCCCCCCAAGTATTTCACACTCTTGGTGAGACTCCGCTGACAGCACAAATTAGTGAGATCCGCACAATCATACCTCACGAAAATTTAAACACTGACCAAGCTCTCCAATTAAAGGAAGTGGTAAATAAATTCGAATCCCTTTCTTTCGAAAAATTTGGTTTGGGTTTAACCAATTTGGTGGAACACCATATAAAAACTAATGGCCCCCCAATTAAACAGCGTTATTACAACTTAGCACCCCAAAAACTTAAACTTTTAGAAAAAGAACTCGATGAAATGTTGGAAATGGGAGTAGTGGTTCCCGGTGGCAGAAGTGCTTGGACCAACCCAACTCTCTTGGTTTCTAAAAAAAGACGGCTCCGCTCGCTTCTGTCTTGACAGCAGACGCCTTAACTCTTGCACGGAGGCCGACGCGTATCCTCTGCCCTAAGTCAATGCAATGCTAGACAAATTGCGTTACGCCAAGTTCATTTCTTCTATTGATTTAAGCTTTTTGGCAGATACCCTTGGACGCAGAGTCTTGCGAAAAAACTGCTTTTATTGTACCTGGTAGAGGAATGTTCCATTTTAAAAGATTACCTTTTGGTCTAAAAAACAGCCCCGCCGAGTTACAAAGACCGATGGACAAATTGTTCGGCCCTGAAACTGACAACAACCTATTCTGCTATCTTGATGACCTCATCATTATTAGCGACACCTTCAAAAAACACTTGTTACTGCTGGAAAAAGTTTTTCTACAACTTAAGTTGGCTGGTTTAACCATCAACTTAAAGAAGTCTGAATTTTGTAAGTCTCGTTTACGTTATTTGGGATTTATTGTCGACGAAAAAGGTCTAAGAACAGACCCTGCCAAGGTAGAAACCATGGCAAATTTTCCTAGACCCAAAAACGCGAAAGAAGTCAAAGCTTTCCTCGGACTCACAGGTTACTACAGGCGATTCATTAAAGACTTTTCCACCATCTCAGCACCCCTCAATAAAATTACTGGCATCCGTAAAGGCGTCAGCAACTTTCGTTGGTCCAATGAAACTGAAGAAGCTTTAAAACTTTAAAAAATGCTCTTCAGACAGCTCCCGTCCTAAATTGTCCGGATTTTGCAATCACTTTTACTCTACACACGGACGCTTCAAATGTTGGAATCGGTAGAGTCTTGACACAGGAATTCCCCGACGGCGAACACCCGGTAGCCTACTTTTTCTGCTCCCTAAACAAACACGAAAAGAATAACGGTATCACCGAGAAAGAGTTACTGGCCGTACTGGAATCTGTCCACCATTTCCGCGGTTACATAGACGGTAGCAAATTTACTGTAGTCACTGACCACAGTAGTTAGAAATGGTTGATTTCCTTAAATAATCCCTCCGGCAGGCTCGCTCGCTGGGCCTCCCGCCTGTCGCAATACACCTTTGACGTCGTACACCGTAAAGGTGTGGACAATATCGTCCCAAACGCTCTTTCAAGAATTGAGCTCGCCACTTTAAATACCGATGCAATTGCCACTACACCATCCATAAAAGATGAATGGTACCTCAAAATCTTTGAAGGTTGCAAAAATAATCAACAAAAGTTTCCCAATTTTATCATAAACTAAACCGCAATTGTAAGGTCCCACTATCTATTCTTGAAGATCACTCTTGGAAACTTGTTGTTCCCCTCGAGAAGAGAGAACAAATAATTATCAACAATCATAGCGCGCCCGACTCTATACACCCAAGAACCTTCAAGACGTATAAAAAGATTTCCTTGAAATTCTACTGGCCCGGCCTTTATAAGCAAGTTCGCAATTATATTTCTAAATATGAAACATGTAAAGCTTACAAACATAGTACGACATCACCCGCCGGCTTAACGGGCAAACGCAAACGCACTGATAGACCCCTGTAGTCGATGTCTATGGACCTTGTAGGACCTTTTCCCCGAAGCTATGCCGGACATATGCACAAACTCAGCGTAGTGGATATCTTCACTAAATTTTGTTGGATCTTCCCTTTAAAAAGAGCCAACGCTGCCGCCATTGTCAAACTTCTGGAAAAACACATCTTCATACCTTACGGAACGCCCAGAACGGTGATAGTTGACAACGGAAAACAATTTATAGCACAGGAATTCAAATACTTCCTTGCTAAATATGGGATTAAGGATATCTATTACAATACCTTGTATACCCCCCAAAATAACATCGTTGAACGGTACAACCAAACTATTAACACAGCTCTGACTATTTTGGTTGATAAAGTCCAACGTACATGGTGCAAAAACTTAGATAAAATTCAAGCCGCCATAAACAACACCGTTAACTTAGCTACTGGCTACACCCCTTTCTTTCTAAAACACGGCATGGAACAGGTTGTCCATGGTTCATTATATTGGGATACGAATTTCCCTACGTCAACCACCCCCACAAATAATCCTACCACCGACTGTGCCCATCGTTTGGAGGAATTGTCTGCCATTCACAGTGAAGTCACTGATGCTCTACTACTGGCCCACCAAAATATTGCGGACAGATATAACTTACGTAGGAAACACGTCACCTTTAACGTAGGCGATGTCATCTGGAGGAGGAATAATACCCTTTCTCAAGGAGCTCTGTACTTCTCTGCCAAATTGGCTCCCCGTTTTGTCAAAGCCAAGGTTGTAAAAAAAATATCAGACTAAGTTTACTACTTGTCCGACGCCTCTGGCAAACATGTCGGTAATTACCATATTAAGAATAATTTCTCGTATATAGATAATGATAACGAAATAGAATGTAGTACAGTAAATAATTTAGAAGATTGGATAAAAAAAGAAAACCCAAATGCGTCTGATAATCTTGTTTGTATTCAATTAAATATAAGATCTATACAAAAATATTGGAATATACTGCATATATATCTACTTAATTGTTTGAAGCATGTTGATATTATAATGCTATGTGAAACATCTATTGAAATTGAAAGTACGTGTTTGTACAATATTCCCGGATATAATGCATATATCTACTGTAGGACTGATAAGTCAGGAGGAGGGATTATATTGTTTATAAGAAATAAATTTGAATTTAGGCCAAAATCGTTCCAATCTCTACATTTTGAAAATATAATAGGAAAGCTCATACTCCAGGACAAAACTAAAGTTAATATAATAGCTATCTATAGACCTTCTAATTTCAGTAAATCTTTATTTTTAACGGAATTATCATCATATCTTGATACAATTAATAATAAGGAAAATATTATCTTACTTGGAGATATAAATCTAAATTTGCTTAATGACCATGATTATATCATAACTTCATATGAAAACTTACTAACTAACCATTATTTAACAAAATGCATTAATGTAGTAACCAGAGAAGCTGTATTAAATGGACAAATTACTCGCACGTGTATTGACCATATATTTGCCAAATTTAGAGGCAAGAAAATAACTGCTTGCGTCTGTGAAAATAATATTGCCGATCATTTTATCACTGCTATTATATTAAGTATATTCAAATCATCTCACAAAAGGCTATTGATCGATATATCAAAGATTATAACTGGAGTAAACTTATAGAGGAGAGGGATTGTATTTCATTATATGAAAAAATAAAATCTTTATTTGACAAATTTTACAAGAGTAGTTCTAAAACGATAGTGCAAAAACCGAAAACACGACCTTTTGCAATAAATGAATGGGTAAGCAGTGAATTATTATGTCATATAAATAAAAGAGATAAACTTTATAAAAAATGGAAAAGTACACCAACAAACAAAACATTTGAAACAGAATACAAAAAAACACGAAACCTTGTCAATAAACTTATAAATAAAGATAAAACTACTACTATAACAATAAATTTAAAAACTGTTTTAATGATACAAAAAAAACTTGGGACGAGATAAATAATATTTTAGGACGTAAACCCAAAAACGATTGTGATGAAACTATAACACGATATATGTTAAAAGATAGAACTGAGGATTCTGTGTCAAATGATTTTGTGAATTACTTCTCGGATAGCATCAGCAACATGTTACATAAATGCAATCACAAAGCTACTAATATAGTACTCGAAGAACTACCTCATAGTTTATATATACCAAGAGCTACTATAACTGATATTGAAAACATTGTTAAAAAAATGAAAAACTCTAAAAGCACAGGTATTGACAATATAAGAATGTTTGATTTAAAAAGAAATGTAAAAACTCTTGGGCCAATAATTACTCATTTAATCAATATGATAATAAAGCAAGCAAAAATTCCACAAGAATTTAAATGTAGCATTACAAGACCAATATTTAAAGGTGGAAAACACATTGAACTAGGAAATTATAGGCCTATTAGTATACTACCAGCATTAGAAAAAATTCTCGAAAAATTTATATCAAATAAATTAAATAATTATATTGAAAAATTCACTATCATAGATCCAAATCAATACGGCTTCCAAAGAAAAAAAACACTGAAAAACTACTGCAAGATTTTTCCAATTATATAAATAATCAATTAAATAATAAATTACATGTTATTGTTTATTTATCGATAACTCTAAAGCTTTTGAAACAATTAACTCTAAAAAACTTCTGAAAACTCTAGAAAAAATTGGAATAAGAGGAAATGTGTTAAATTTATTTAAAGATTATCTTAGAGATAGAAAAATATGTACCAAAATAAATAATACTTTTAGTAAAACAAAAACTGTATCTGCAGGAGTTCCACAAGGTTCCATATTGGGGCCTACACTATATATAATTTATGTAACTATAATGAAAAAACTTTTCTCTTTTGTTAAACATTTTGTATTCGCAGATGATACGGCATTGGTTATATCACATAAAGATCTAAAAATTGCAATTGAACTCATGCAAATTGACTTTAATCAACTTTGTAAATGGTCACATGATGCAGGATTATTAGTAAATGCTAAAAAAACCAAAGTAATGCATATAAGATCACCTAATGCCAAATTTCTATTTAATCCTAATATTATTTCTCACGATTTTAATTGCATCCATAAAAATATTCCAACTAATTCTAAATGTGATAGCTTAGAATTAGTTACGGAATACGTGTATCTTGGTGTTACAGTAGATTGTTTTTTTAAATGGGACAAACATATTAAAAAAACCTGTAAAAGACTCAGATCAATTGCTGGCAGAATGTACACATTAAAATTTTTTCTTTCAATTGAAACACTTAAAATAATTTATATGTCACTGGCAGAATCTATTATAAGATATGGATTAACAATATGGGGAAATACTTCTATAACCAATCTGAAACAAGTACAAGTTGTACAATACGCAATTGTAAAATTATTAGTCGTCCCTAATATTTTCAAACAGAGACGTGATACACCGTTGCTGTTTCAGAATGCCAAAATTTTACCAGTGAAAGCAATACTATGGCACAAAATTATAATTCAGCATATATTTACCCCGCAGCATAAAGAGAAATTAGAACATAAATACAGCACTAGATTCACGCGCAACGACGGGTTAATAGTTCCGAAATTTAACAATAAGTACGGACAGAGAACGTTTGAATACATCATACCGAAGATATTTAATTTATTACCTGACACTATAAAGCAATGTAATTCTATGAATAAGGTTGAATATATGGTGAAAAATTGGCTATCGGAAAAAAAATATTTGTATTGATAATTGATATGTATATTGATATGTATGTTGAATCTGTAGATATAAATGTAAATTTTAAATGTAAATAATCTATATGTAACTAAAATATAAGCACCTGTTGACAAGCCAATTGAATTGGCTTAGCAGGACTTGTTTGTTGATTTTAATATGTATATCTGTTCTTTCATTAAAAAAAAAAAAAAAAAAAAAAAAAAAAAAAAAAAAAAAAAAAAAAAAAAAAAAAAAAAAAAAAAAAGGACATCGTAAAGTCTGGAAGTGAGGAGCTAGCCGATACCGCTCCCACTGTTGCTCCCACTATGTATCACCACAACCCTTTGGTAAACTCACAAAGTCTTACCTTAGTTGGCGTGTATAGTGTCAATTACACGTCCAGCCCTTCATAAATAAAGCAAGCCCTTTTATTTATTTTGTTTGTAAATAAATGTATACTCATAGTAGGTACAACCAAATGTTGCGTTTGTACCAACTTTCTCTCTCTTATGGCAATTTGCCTGCGTTTTTTCTCTTTTTCCGTTTATTTTCTCACTTGTTCTGAGGCTGATCACTTTGGAACAGAGACACCCTTCGAGTCACGATGTTTGGGAAGTCATGAACCCAAACTATCGCCTCTCAACCCCTACACTATCCAACGTTCTTGCCTGTCTTGCTTGGTCTCGTCATGTCATGTTACTTGTAATTTTTTGTTTTGTTTATTGCTCCAGCTTTGCCTGCCTCTATGTAAATTTTTTCTCCAAAGTTTTTTGCTTTTTAAAAAAAAAAAAAACAATAAATTAACAAGTGCTCATCGGCACACCGTTCTAGAAGTCGATTTTTGTTCCAAGGAATAGATTCCGACTCAGAGCCAGCCAGTTTTTTCTTACAATCACCATATTTTACCTACCATGGTAAAATCACGTTTTTTTCACCCTCGGTTTTCAGCTTACCTTGAGTATGTAAAACCCAATAGTGGTCTCAAGCATGAAAATCGGTAATGGTTACTTTTATAGTTACCTTTCTTGTACATAGAAGTTTTTCAATTTATCCTTAAATTTAAAAATTGATGGCGTCCTTTTCACCCGTGCTCATGTTTTCCCCAAAATTGGATATTGACACGTCCATTTTGGAAATTGTAATTATAAAACCTAAAGTTGGTCTTTATAAGTCATATGCAAATCCTTTGGCTCGTTTCAACTAAAGTATGTAAAACCGAATCATCCGGTCGTCGGTTGTTATAACAAAACCATTGATTTGTTTCTGCTCTACTGTTACGTCACGTATGTTTTGTATTACACGTTTCTACTCCACGGGACAGGTTTATAAAACTCCACGGTCATCATGATTCCCGAACTCAAATAATTGTGATTTTAACGTAAATCAGCATAGGCCTGCTCGATCATCGTTCCACAATTAGCACCTCTTGTTTTCTTCACCGAAACTTGTTACTTTAGACAGTATGTAAAACTACGCTAGGTCTGTCTCCTTTACTGCTAGGTGTAAGCAGAATATACTCTGCCATCACTTTATACCTTGTGACATATGAAGTAACATTAAATTGTCAATCTTCTTTACCGTTCTATCGTACGCCTCCTGGGCTGCAGGGTTAGTCAATCTAACGAATCTTTATAAACAATATTAAAACAAATATTGTTAACATTTATCTTGCTGTACTAAAACGTAACCTGTACGCAATAGGAGAGATCCTTACAACATCCACCATTATAGGAGTGATCCTTAAAATATCCGCCATAATACGAGAAGTTCGTTATAAGTACTTTATACTCTTGTCATTGAGTTGGTCGTGTGTCATTAATTTATCATGAGAACCGCCCCTTTTTGGTCGGGTGTCATTAATTTGTCAAGAGAACCGCCCCTTTTTGGTCGTGTGTCATTAATTTGTCATGAGAACCGCCGTGTTTACAATTGTGTACTTGTATAATCTGTACACCACACGTGAAGACGTTACAATACTCACCATGAATCGTGCGAACGAAATAATATCAAGCCTTTGTGTGCGTATTACACAATGTAGTCCACAATCTTTTTTAATTATTCAACGACAATGCTCATGGACTTCCTGTTTTTCTACTTCTTTCCAAAAGGGAAAGGAGCCCAGGAATATCTAGTATCTCAAAAGGACTAGTTTGTCAGCTTCACTGTCAACTATGGGGCATAGTGCCGCAGGAGTTAATCGAATGGGCACAAAACCACCAAACTCGTCGTCTGGGAAACGAATAAGAAAAATCCCAGGTTTGTGAAATTGGAGCGAGGGTCTATCTTTTCTCACAATCAAGGAGAAGTTTTTAAGTGACCCCTAATCTTTTGCCAAATACACGCGAAGGATTAGCCTTTTGGTATAATGTGTATTCATTCTCATCTCATTGTTTTTTTTTCTAATATTTCCCGCTTTGGTTAATGTAAAGAGTCAGGAAACATGCAGGTGGATTACGTTTCATCCTCACATAGAGTTTGAATTGGAAATCAGTCCAGTCCTTAGCTAGTTTCATCACTCAACTCCTTTCCGTCCCTTTTCTTTTTTCCCACCCTCATATTCTCAAATATGTTAGTATGATATGCACTTGGCGTACCATCTGTCTCTTCGTCAACCTTTATCCATGAATCAGTTTCTCTGCCTTGCGGTGACTCGTTCACGACTTTTTGCCTTGCTCTTTGAAATTCTACGAAAATGTTACCATCTTATATTAACATAGGCCATGGAAGGCCGGTTGTTTTTCAACCAAGGTATTTTGTCACTCGGCAAAAGCCAGGTTATCCTAACAAAGGATAATGTACAAAAATGTAACTGTAAACTAGTTAGGAATCTCTCTCTCTCTCTTTCTCTCTCTCTCGTTGTTTTCTCTGGGTCGGTGGTCAAACCTCGTTTGTTTATTCTCTGGACACATTTTGTTTCTCTCCAAACTTTTCTTCATTGGTCTCTAGGCAGATAAACTTCAAGAATTTTGCTTTAATAAATACCTAATAAAAACCTCAATGGCACAAGCACAGTTTAACTTTCTTGCTCCTAAAATCTTCAATAACTTAAAAATAGAAATAAAGTCAATAGCCAAATACGACAGTTTCAGAAATGCGCTCGGGAAATTCTTGATGAGTGAACGTGATAGTGTTAGTAGCCTGTTTCTCGTACTCAGATAGAGGTGAATATATTGTTTATATGTGTGAGGATTGGGATATGTATACCATACCTCTCTTATGTATAAGCAAAATTCTTGAAGTTTAGCTGCCTAGAGACCAATGAAGAAAAGTTTGGAGTACATATGTATGTGCAGGTGTATGTATGTATGTGTTGGTATATGTATATGTGTATGCTTGGATGTGTATGTGTGTGTATATATATGTATATGTGTGTATGTATATATATATATGTGTAAGTACGTGGACATGTATGTATACATGCATGTGTGTAGCTATTCACGTACATGAGTGCTTGCATGCACATGCACATATATTAATAAAAGAATAAGGTAATGTACATTTTTATATGGTTATGTCATAAATCTCGATTGCACCTACCTGTGAACTGGCGTAGTTGGTAGAGTGGTGTCAATCGGCCGTTTTAGTCATTTACTGAGGTGAACGGTTCGATCCCCAGACAAACAATATTATATTATATTTTTTATATACATTTTTTTTTTCTTTTTTTTTAAATGTTTTTTAATTAAAAAGATATTTTTGTCGCAGTAATTCTCTAATTATATTTAAATTAATCATCCTATTTTAAAATAATAATTGGAAAAAAGTGTATGTGTTTTAAAAAAAATAAAATAAAAATTCGTACGTAATGCATCGCCAGAAAAAACGCCCGCTGGACATAACGATGTCTCCTAATATGAAAGATGGAGGAAGGTGCGTTCTTGTTGAGGACTTAGAAGAGGATGACCACGATACGTCTTCTCATTGCTCGGACAGCAAAGAAACAAATTTTCCAAGCGTTTCTGGAGTTGACGTGCTTAATGAAACGCAAGCTCATCTGACAGCCCTTCAAGAAGTCTTGGCCGAGAAACAATCGAAGGTCTCCAAGGAGCAGCAACTGAAGATATCCAGAAATGTCTCTGAAGTTTTCAGAGCCGTTTCTCAATTGTTGTTGGAGCGCGAGACGATGCGTGCTGATTTGGCGTCAGTAACTGCTCAATTAAAAATGGCGGAAATCAAAATACGCCATGAAAAAGAGGACAAAATGCACCTGGAGCAAAAAATCATCCAGCTAGAGTCTGACCTAGGACCCGTGATGAGAAGAGTAGCCATGGCAACGGAGGCTAGCTTGTCATTTGCGGATATTGTGCGAAAACAAAATGTGTCAAATGTCGATCACCAACCCCCACCGATTACCCAATCTGGACATCGCGTCGGAGCGCCAAGGCCAGCCATCTGCATCTTCCCAACAGATGCAGATGCCACCAAGGACAGCGATGGAACAAAAAAAATGATTCAAGATGTAATTCGGCCATCCGAGCTAGGCGTTCGGATAACCGGGATTCGCAAAATTAGGAACAAAGGTGTCCTCTTAAACACGGCAACCACAGGTGAGCAAGAAAAGTTATTAAAGGCACCATGCTTTACACTAAACTCACGCACACTTAAGGCTCGACTTCCTACAAAGAGACTTCCAAGGTTAATATTTTTGAACGTACCGCGGGACCTTAACGACGCTGAATTCTTGAGGATCGCCCTCACGAGCGTTCCCAATATACAGGACATCGAGGGAGCAATAACAACCTGTAAGCTGAGTCACCTGGCCGGCGCTCGAAACGGAACCACCTGTCATCGCGTATATGAGATGCCCGCTACATTACGTAAATTGCTTGTGGAACAGGAGAAGGTATTCGTCAACTGGACCGTGTGCCGTGTCAGAGACTTCACTGGACTCACCGTATGTACTAAGTGCCAAATGATTGGACACTCTTACAAATACTGCAGAGACACTCTTAGATGTGGACACTGTGCTGAAGAGAACCATGCTACCGAATCCTGTCCTAATACTGCGCCCAAACCAGTCTGCGCTACGTGCACTAGATTTGGAAAGCCCGCTGCGCATTCGACTGGAGACAGGGACAACTGCCCTGCGTACAAAGCTGCACTAAAAAAGGACCTAGCTACAATAGACTATGGAGTGTAATAGACACGAACGCAAGTGCTTAACTATCGATGAGTATACTCCTGTGAATAGCTGTCTTCGAATAATGTACATGAACGCGAGAAGCATCCGGAATAAACTTGATGAAATTGAAGAAAAACTCAGAGGATTACGCGATATTGTTCATGTCCTTGTCATCACTGAAACATGGCTTGATGTTGGAGAAGAAAAGTTTTTTGGATTAAAAGGCTACAATTGTGCGTTTGCCTCTCGCCCCAAGGAGGCAGGAGGTGGTGTAGCCATATATGTACTGGATTCTATGAAGTTCTCCATCATTGATAAATTTTCCAACGAAAATTCATTTTTAGCTATAAGTGTATGTAGCAAGGATAGGAAACCGGTTAACATTTATGCCATCTATCGGAAACCCAACCCTAATATACACGATTTCCTGACACATTTGGAAAAAATACTAGACAAAAGCAGACAAGATACATTAATACTCGGAGACTTTAATATTGACACTACCATAAACACATCCTCTTCTTTAAATTACCTCAACACCTTAGAAACATACAATTTCTCAATACAAAACAAATCATTTCCCACTAGAGTCACTAACACAAGCAGCACCCTCATAGATCACATCATATCAAATAGACTAAACATTCCAATTACCATATCGAACATAGATGACTCACTTAGGGACCATAACATTCTTATTATTGATTTCAAGAATAACCTAAAAAAATGGTCTAATAATAGGAACAAGCCACGCCTTACAAAACCTATCATCAACAATATGGCAGTAAAATCTTATTTTGCAGCTAACAAATTTACCATCAAATCAACCAAACAAGAAGACAGTTATAAAGATTTTAACGATTATGTCAAAAATGCAATAGAAGCAGGTAAAACGACACCTAAAGTGAAAATAGCTAATCGACAACATTTAAATACACCGTGGTTCGATTCTAAACTGAATTCGCTGATCAAAGAAAGAAACCAGCTTCACAAGCAGTGGAAACAAGACCCAGGAAATATGTCTCTTGTAGTCCATAAAAATAAACTGAGAAACTTAATAACTAATTATAGGAGAAGTTTGAAAAACAAATATTATGCCAATAGCCTTCAACAAAACCTGAATAACCCTAGAAAAACTTGGAAAACCATTAACTCAATTTTATCTAACCGTGCACATAAACCCTCCAATACCATTGAATCTCTCATCGTAAATAATTGTGAGCTTAGAAGACCCAGTGAAATAGCTTCAGCATTTAATGAATTTTTCTTATCAGTTGGAGAAAAGTTGGCAGCTGCCATTCCATCATTCCCGGATGACTGTAATACTATATATGTAGAACCAAAGGCAAGTCAATCCTTATATATGGCTAGGACAAATAAGGCTGAGGTATTAAGGATCATCTCGAAACTTAAGTCGAATGCAGCGGCAGGTATCGATGGAGTAACCCCGTACATCCTGAAAACCTGTAAAGAAGAACTAGCTGAGCACCTAGTGCAACTTATCAATTCCTCTATAGGCTCGGGAGTATTCCCAAATCAATTAAAGCTAGCAAAAATTATACCAATTTATAAAGAAGGCTGCAAAAAATGTATTTCTAACTATCGCCCAATATCGGTTATATCAGTATTTTCAAAGGTGTTCGAGACTATTATCAAGGATAGACTTCTAAAATATATCTCTAACAACAATATCCTAACACCACAGCAATATGGCTTTCGAAAAAACTCCAGTACCCAATGTGCCACCTTCGATTTCATCTCGAACATTCAGCAGTACATAGACCAGGGCGAATATGTAGCAGCTATTTTTATAGATCTAGTATACAGCCTTTGATACAGTAGATCATGAAATACTCCTACAAAAAATGGAACATTTGGGTATAGTCGGAAAATCTTTAAAGCTCCTCCGAAGTTACCTATCTGATAGATATTGCCTTGTCGACATCGAAGGGAGCCTAAGCGGCTTTGGAAAAATCACATGTGGAGTGCCACAGGGCTCGATTCTAGGACCCCTACTTTTCTTACTGTACATCAATGATATAACTAAATGCGGCATCTTGGGAAAACTTCAACTTTACGCTGATGATACTGTGATTTATTATCGTTGTAAAAATCTGAGGGAACTTGAATCTCTAATGAATAAAGATCTCGCAATAAATAAAATCGCGGATAAATAAATTAAGCCTCAATGTCAAAAAAACTCACTACCTCACTTTCGGGAAAAAAGATTACATGACAATGAATATTACTCTTGGAAATGAAAAGCTCCAAAATGTACAAGTAACGAAATATTTAGGGTTATTCATAGATTCTAACCTATCGTGGAACTCCCATGTTGAATATGTTAAATCCAAAATTTCCCCGATAACTGGTGTACTTTATCGACTTCAAGATGTGCTCCCCACAGCTTTACTGCGTGCCACATATTATGCTCTGATCCACTCTCACCTAAGTTATCTGGTTAGTATCTGGGGCACCATTACTAAGAAACAAATATCTGAAATACAAGTAATCCAAAATAGAGCCATAAGAAATATATACCATCTACCATGGGATACGCATGTCAAAGACATATACTCACTGACACAAATTCTTCCCTTTACCATTCTGCCAAAATATAGCATCACCATTGCCATCCTACAAATAATTCAACACTCGTCACACACCAACACTAAACCAGCCTTTAATTCCGATATACACCAGCACAAAACACGATCACAAAATCAAATACACCTATCGTCATCTACACACACAACTAAATTTGGAATTAACTCCTTACAATACATCGCACATACGCAATACAACGCTTTGCCTAATGTATTAATTAATTTGGTAGGCGGGTATGGGTACCGCCGCCCTGGGAACCATTTATTGGATGACCAACACCTCTGCCACAGGTCACCCCAAGTGGTTCGCTACGTTTGGTGACTTAGCAGTGGTGCCCGGGTTCTTGGGGTAATGTTTGTCTAGGCCTTGATGGCGGGTGCGTCGGCCCACCTTCTGCGTGGCGGGCCGGATCGGGAGATGCTGGTTGAGGGAGACCCTTTACAACCGGTTACCGCTGTCCGGGTCGCTCGGTAGTACAGGGGCCCGACCCTCAGGCTCACGACTGAGGGTGGGCTGCCCCATCAACGAGTGTAAAAACCCCGCCGCTGCTGTTGTGCCGGTTCGTGACCGGAGGGGACCCAGCAGTAGCGTTTGGGGCGCATTGGGCGACCTCTCCAGCCGGACTCTCCCTGCCCATCGCCTTGCACCGCAGTGGGTGGGTTGGATACATACGTCCGTCACTCCTGGAAACTCTGAATCCCAGCATCCTACCCACCCCTTTACCTTTTCCCTCCCTGACCTTCCTTCCCCTCATATCACACTTAAATAACCCTACAAATAAAATCATGAATATACAACCATCAACAAATAACGTCATTACAGCGGCGAGGAGTAGGCGTCCCCGGTGCGGGCCAAAACTGTTGGTGAATTACACCAACATTCGCGGCCTGCACACCAATTTAAATTCTGTCCACCACCACCTTTTTTCCCAACGCCCAAACCTACTTTTCCTGTCTGAAACCCAGATAGCTGAGCCTGTAGACACCTCCTATCTGAACTGCCCGGGCTTCACCCTCGCAGGCAAGTTCAGACCTAAAGGAGGTGTCTGTCTCTATAGTCGAGCTGACGTCAAATGTGTGCGACTGTTGAATCTGGAAAACTCCAGATTCGACGTAATGTGGGTACGCGTCAATCTTGCCAGTACGGTAAGATTCTACGCGTGTTTATACCGCTCACCGAACCTTAGCGAATCAGACACGTCCGAGCTCTTCAAACACTTAAGCGATACTATTGATGACCTCTTGCCCCGCTACCCTACGGCAGAGTTTGTGGTCCTGGGGGACTTCAATGTTCATAACGAACCTTGGTTGAAGTTCTCAGGATCAACAGACTCGGCTGGACGCCAAGCGGAATCCTTTGCCCTTTGCTACGGATTGGAACAAATGGTTCAGGAGCCTACAAGGGTTCCTGATGTCCAGACTCACCGTTCCAATCTGTTAGATCTATTTTTAACTACTGTGCCACACGGTTACAGGATTGAAGTCACAGCGTCTTTAGGATCGTCCGACCACTGCCTGGTGACGATATCAATCCCTGTAAACTTCAGACCACCAAACGAGAGGCTGAAGAGAAAAGTGTGGCACTATAGGTCAGCAGATTGGTTCGGTCTGCGGGCACATTTTAATGCTTTTCCGTGGTCAGCTGTCTGTTTTCGGACTTCGGATCCCTCAAGATGTGCCCAGGAAATTGGTGAAGTCATCACATCCGCGATGGATGGCTTCATCCATTCTACTGTTAAGGAAACTGGTGTGGGCTCAAAGCCGTGGTTCAGTCGACAATGCGCTGAAGCAGTGCGACGAAAAAACGCGGCTTACCGAGCCTACAACACATCTAGAACATCCGAAGACAGAACAGCTTACAACAAAATGGCAAAGGAAACCAAGAGAATCATAAATAGGTCGAAATTGGAGCACGACCTGCAGATCAGCAGAAAGCTGGCTGCATGCCCGCATGGCAGCAGGCAATTCTGGTCGCTTGCGAGCTCAATAGGTCGCAATTTCTGCAAATCCAGTTTGCCACCTCTCACCAGACCTGACGGCTCACTAGCAAACACCGCCACCGAAAAGGCAAACTTATTAGGTAAAATGTTTGCGGATAACTCAACCCTCGATGACCAAGGTGCTGTCCCGACGTCGGTTCCTCACTGCGGTTTTCGTATGAAAAAGCTGAGGATTCGGCATCGGGAAGTACTCCATGTTTTACGAGGGCTTGATGTTAATAAAGCTAGTGGGCCTGACGGAATACCTGCCCTGGTACTGCAGAGGTGCGCTGCAGAAATAGCTCCAATTTTGACGAAGCTTTTTAAATTGTCCCTGAAGACTGGCTCTGTGCCCTCTGGTTGGAAAAAAGCGGTTATCCATCCTATTCCAAAGAAGGGTGACCGCTCCAACCCGGCCAACTACCGCCCCATAGCGATCACATCAGTTCTGTCTAAGGTGATGGAACGTGTGATCAACGACAAACTGCTCACATACCTCGAGAAGAACAAAATTATTAACGACCGTCAATACGGATTCCGGCGGAACCGCTCGTGCGGTGATCTTCTCGCGTATGTGACGCATGTTTGGGGGCGATGCCTGGAACGTTTCGGTGAGACCCAAACGGTTGCACTGGACATCTCCAAGGCCTTTGACCGGGTTTGGCACCGAGGACTTGTCAACAAACTGCATTCTTATGGACTTCCCGCATCCTTGTGTATGTGGATTGCCGACTTCTTGAGGGAGAGGTCGATTCAGACGGTAGTCGATGGTTTCACTTCTTCCTCACACTCGATAAATGCTGGCGTCCCGCAGGGATCGGTTCTGTCTCCGACTTTGTTTTTGTTGCACATCAACGACCTTTTGTCATGTGCACCAATTCACTGTTACGCGGATGACAGTACAGTTCATGATAGCTTTTTGTTTGACAAGCCCCCAAAGGGCTCACAAACTCCAACAGCTCGTAGGGCTTTGAAGCAAAGAATGGACGGTTACCTCGAGAGTGTTTTCTCTTGGGGTAAAAATAATCTCGTTGAATTTAATGTTTCAAAGACCCAATCTTGTCTGATTACGTCTAAAAGGGATCGAAATGAAAATCTAGTCTCTTTCAACGGAAGCAATCTTCCGAACAGGCCCTCCATTGATATGCTTGGTGTAACCCTAAGTGACCAGCTCAGGTATGGGGGCTCCATCGAAGCCAGAGTAAAGTTAGCCTCCCAAAAACTGGGCGTACTGTACAGGGCCCGCAGATACTTTAATAGTACACAACTGCTAACCTTGTACAAATCACAAGTACGCCCCACGGTTGAATTTGGCAGCCATCTCTGGTCTGGAGCTCCAAAATACCTGAAAAATACCCTCGACTCTGTGCAGAAACGGGCGGTCCGTTTGATAGATTCTCCCATCTTAACAGACGGATTGCAATCTTTAGAGCACAGGCGTCGGGTGGGAATGCTATCCTTGTTCTACCGGTATTACAATGGAAGATGCTCTGAAGAACTAGCATCATTGATCCCTTCGGCACCGGTGCATAGTCGGGAAACACGCCAAACGCGTGCCCAACATTTGTACACGGTTGACATTTGTCACATGAGAACGGGTCGTTTCTTCGACTCGTTCTTGTGTTCAACAGCTCG
Source organism: Limnephilus marmoratus (assembly GCA_917880885.1). Classification (NCBI taxonomy): domain Eukaryota; kingdom Metazoa; phylum Arthropoda; class Insecta; order Trichoptera; family Limnephilidae; genus Limnephilus; species Limnephilus marmoratus. The sequence goes on along the minus strand of OU862918.1, from coordinate 596,714 downwards.
GCTGTGGAATGATTTGCCGGCCTCTGTGTTTCCTCCTTCCTACAACATGGGTCTCTTCAAGACCAATGTTCATTCCTTCCTCTCCTCAAAAAGACTCTCCACACAGCATCCCAGATGACATAGGCCCTGAGGGAAATTATTTTCCTCAGGGCCTCCTGTGTGGAGTTAATGTAAAAAAAAAAAAAAATAAAAAAAAATAAAAAAAAAAATAAAATAAAATAAAATAAAATAAAATAAAAAAAAAATAAAAAAAAAAAAAAAAAATGTCCTAAAACTACCAGAGTCAAACAAAAGAATATTGGCAAAGGCTCTAAAAGGATATTTTCTCAGCAACTTTATTAACCAGTGACGAAGTTATCTGTCTTCCTTTGTAACTCTTATATATTCTTCAATTACCTGTATCAAGTGTGTCTAGTCCATTTAAAAATCTATGTATTGTTCATTGATTTCCGTGTTCTTATGTAAAAATAATTTTCCTTTAGATGTATAATGTTGTCTTTCCCGAAATGAGTTTTATTAAACTCATAGGGAGTAATGTATTATAAATTTTATGTAATAATTTTGTAATATATTATCTCTAATAAATAAATAAAAATATAATCTTATGCTAAATTACTCCACTTTTCCTTTCTATTGTGTACTTTCTACTTCCTATTTTTTCTACTTTCTACTTTTTATTTAAATTTTTCCAACTTTTAGCACCATTTATTTACATATGTTTACATTTTACTTTAAACTTTAAATTTCATACATAGCGACAATACTCCATTGGTCACCATGAAACAGGCAGCCGCCTAGTATGGTGATTCAATAATCTACTTTATGTAAATGCCATAATTATGTATTATATAAATAAAAAAAATTATTTCTCCCGGATTTAAAAAGAAGCCCAGAAGGATGACTCCACCGGCAGCCAAGCTGAGCTTCACTTCCTGGCAGCCCTCGCTGTGGTTACGGAGGTCCCCTTGCTACTATTTTCTACATATTTGTTCCTGAAAGCATGGACCATACCTCTCTTATGTATGTTGTCTTGTTGTGCCACTGCGAGCTGAGTTGTCCATACATAACGACACTTTGGACTACCTTTTGGGCACGCTAGCCTCTAGGTTTGTTCCTGCTCCGCCTCCAATCCAGTTTTGCTGTCTCTTGTTCTGTCATGCAGTGATGCATACCATGTCATGTGTAAACCATTATTACCTTGACTCTCCAGTATTCGCTGAATGCGTACCTTTACAAGTTATTCCGAGCTTCATTATGCTTCGATAACCATTAAATACGATCCATGCCCACTATAATGGCACATAAGGATTCGTACTGGCATGTCTGCAGATCCTAATTAATGATGATCCTGATTAACTGTTTGGTTCTCATATTCTATGTACCCCCTCCTACCCTGGCAAACATTGTTACCTAGCCTATGGCATAAGCTAGTTTTATGTTTTAGTCAGTTTTCTCTCTGGTCAACAAATCTCTTTCAAATTCCCGTTGGTAGCTTAGAGGATTCTTGCCCTATTGCTCCATTACCACTTCTTTTTTTTCCAAGCATGGGGGGAAGTGTTACGTTGCCACTTTACGCCACCCTACAGTACCTAAGGATACCCTTTTTGTAGGTCCACCCTCCGACGGTTGAACACCGCGTGCCCCTGGCAAATAATACCGCCTCTTTTCCCTCGCTGGACGCGGCCGCTCGCCTCGGCGGCAGCCGCCACTCCCCCGCTAGCTCCCAGCGCAGCAACCCGTGACGGGCGCTACTAAATTGTTCCCGCGCCGCGAGTCGAGTTTGTTCTAGAACTTTCGGCGCCAACGGAAAAGGCACGCGACCACCTGCTTTGTAGGCGCGAGCTGGCCAGCAAGGTGCTGCTGTTGCCACCTGCTAGCGATGGACTCCTGTAGTTGTTTTATGCTAGGCATGGGCATACTCCGCTACCATGCAGCCACCTCCTGGGCGTCTGCACCGCACGGCTGTGAGTAACGAAGCTACTTCCCTTTTGTAATGTGTCCCCTCTTACCTCGCGAACTGTAGTCACCCCCCAGGGAGGACGAAGAGAGAGATTTTCTTAGGATGTTTTTACTCAGCTAGGCATACTTGCTCACCTGTGATTGTTAATTGATGTGAACATTACTGCCCCTTGTTGTAATTGTGTATTTCCGTCAATACAGTGTCCCAGACAATCTTTCATTTGACGAGACATGAGGAGGAGTGTTGGCCTATAACCATGTACCCCCCCCCTTTTAGCCACCTACGACCCTGTTGCAGAGCGCCTCTCCTGTTCTGCCGACCTAACTGAGCTGGCTTTGTGCAGAATGTGGGTGCTTCCGCCCGAGGCACGCGACCCTGTCCATCTAAGAAGCACGAAGTTTACATGTTTTAACCTTCTATCCGCCCTGCCTCCGGCAACTCGACGCTTCCATCCTTAGGGTCTTCGGGTACGTTCCCCTACTTTCCACTTACAATCGTCAAGGCACAACCGAGAAACCGGCTAAAGGGCGCGGATGTTGAGATTCTTTTACGGCAGACCGATCACCATACACATTCTGGCTGGTACTGCCAGATGACGAGAGAGGTATCCCACCCGACACAAGCGTTCTTCATATCACAATACTTGTTTTCATTATCTTTTCTTGCAGATGCTTGCAACATACGCAAGATGCCATTACCCTGCGAGCAGCCGCCTTTTATGTTTTTCTCTTATCTTTTTTTAAAAATTGTTTATCCCTAACTTGCTTTATACTTTTCGCATTTTGTATATTATGTAAGCACTTGCATACTGCTTCCTAACACTGTATGCAGGGACACTGGAGGTCTAGATTCGTTCAAACTTAAATGTAGATTCGTTCTTTCAAAAAAATTAGAGTCCTTGCGAGAGCCTTGAAGGAGTAACCATCTGTTACTTATACCAGGGCGGGTAAGTGGTGGATACCTCCACTGCTATCCCCAATCCTACTAAATCGTCTTCGCAATTCCTTCTTCTGCCTCTCCTCCTGCCCATCCCTCGTCTCCTACTCCTTCCCTGCATGTCCTTTCCAATGCGTCCCCGTTCTCATCCCTGGCCCTTTTCCGCAAACTCCCGCGTCACCCCTTCCCGCGAACCGCCCCTTCACGCTTCACGCTTCATAAATTTTATTATTCAATACTAATTTGACATTGTTTTTGTTTTCTTTATTAATTCCATGTAATATCAATTTTTAACTTATTTCTATGACGCAATATAATAATGCTACATAATAATATTTGTTCAGAGCTCAAGTTTAAAAATATTAAGAAGATTGTTAATGAGAACCCGTTGATAAACTACTGTCTAGGAGTGCGACGGGGTTCCGCGCGTCTTCTTCCCCGACAAAACATCCTACGGACAAAACATCCCCCACAAAATATCTGCTTAAACCTAACTTAACTTACTAAAGGCTAACTTATTAGGTAAAATGTTTGCGGATAGCTCAACCCTCGATGACCAAGGTGCTGTCCCGACGTCGGTTCCTCACTGCGGTTTTCGTATGACAAAGCTGAGGATCCGGCATCGGGAAGTACTCCATGTTTTACGAGGGCTTGATGTTAATAAAGCTAGTGGGCCTGACGGAATACCTGCCCTGGTACTGCAGAGGTGCGCTGCAGAAATTGCTTCAATTTTGACAAAGCTTTTTAAAATGTCCCTGAAGTCTGGCTCTGTGCCCTATGGTTGGAAAAAAGCGGTTATCCATCCTATATTCCAAAGAAGGGTGACTGCTTCAACCCGGCAACTACCGCCCCATAGCGATCACATCAGTTCTGTCTAAGGTGATGGAACGTGTGATCAACGACAAACTGCTCACATACCTCGAGAAGAACATAATTATTAACGACCGTCAATACGGATTCCGGCGGAACCGCTCGTGCGGTGATCTTCTCGCGTATGTGACGCATGTTTGGGGGCGATGCCTGGAACGTTTCGGTGAGACCCAAACGGTTGCACTGGACATTTCCAAGGCCTTTGACCGAAACAAACTGCCTTCTTATGGACTTCCCGCATCCTTGTGTACGTGGATTGCCGACTTCTTGAGGGAGAGGTCGATTCAGACGGTAGCCTATGGTTTCACCTCTTCCTCACACTCGATAAATGCTGGCGTTCCACAGGAATCGGTTCTGTCTCCGACTTTGTTTTTGTTGCACATCAACGACCTTTTGTCATGTGCACCAATTCATTGTTACGCGGATGACAGCTTTACAGTTCATGATAGCTTTTTGTTTGACAAGCCCCCAAAGGGCTCACAAACTCCAACAGCTCGTAGGGCTTTGAAGCAAAGAATGGACGGTTACCTCGAGAATTTTTTCTCTTGGGGTAAAAATAATCTCATTAAATTTAATGTTTCAAAGACCCAATCATGTCTGATTACGTCTAAAAGGGATCGAAATGAAAATCTATTATTTTTTTTTTGTTTTTTTGTTCATATGAAGCGGATACTTTGTGATGCGACATTATTAATTTAAAATAAAACAATAACTTTGTAAACACCACTTTTATTGTTTATAAAAGTGGTGTTTACAAAGTTATTGTTTTATTTTAAATGAAAATCTAGCCTCTTTCAACGGAAGCAATCTTCCGAACAGGCCCTCCATTGATATGCTTGGTGTAACCCTAAGTGACCAGCTCAGGTATGGGGGCTCCATCGAAGCCAGAGTAAAGTTAGCCTCTTTAAAACTGGGCATACTGTACAGGGCCCGCAGATACTTTAATAGTACACAGATACTTTATGCTAACGCAGATACTTTAATAGCTAACCCTGTACAAATCACAAGTGCGCCCCACGGTTGAATTTGGCAGCCACCTCTGGTCTGGAGCTTCAAAATACCTGAAAAATACCCTCGACTCTGTGCAGAAACGGGCGGTCCGTTTGATAGATTCTCCCATCTTAACAGACGGATTGCAATCTTTAGAGCACAGGCGTCGGGTGGGAATGCTATCCTTGTTCTACCGGTATTACAATGGAAGATGCTCCGAGCATCATTGATCCTTTTGCACCGGTGCATACTCGGGAAACACGCCAAACGCGTGCCCAACATTTGTATACAGTTGACATTTGTCACATGAGAACAGGTCGTTTCTTCGACTCGTTCTTGTGTTCAACAGCTCGGCTGTGGAATGATTTGCCGGCCTCTGTGTTTCCTCCTTCCTTCAACATGGGTCTCTTCAAGACCAATGTTCATTCCTTCCTCTCCTCAAAAAGACCCCCACAAAGCATCCCCATCGCCTAGCATCGCAGTTGGAGGGATGGATTCATACTTACGTCACTCCTGAACCTACTGATCTAATACCTTTTTCCTTCCCAGAACTTCCTATCCTTCCCTTCCTTAAAAAGACTCTTCACATAGCGTTCCCTAATATCACATAGGCCCTGAGGGAAATTATTTTCCTCAAGGCCTCCTGTGTGGAGTTAATGTAAACAAAAAAACCTGACATAAAAAAAATTAAAATTAAGTGGAGATATATTTTGTCCTTGGGATATTATATCGAGGGATATTTTGTCGGGGATATTTTGTCGGAGGATGAAAACGCGCAGTACGGTGAAACGGGACTTAATTGTAATTATGTATGTGACATTTAAATAAATGAATGTAAAAAATACTTAATCCAGCGTGATTTTACCGAACTGCAAAAGCAATTTTTTTTATTGTGGTAGCTACTAGTACCTACTGGTAGCTACCTCCTTAATAGATGGGCGCTGGGAGCGCACGTCTATGGTTTGAATATAGAGTGTCGTTTGCTGTACGACTGCTGAAAGAATCATCATACAGGGTTTTTTTTTATTTCAACAAGATTCCGGATAATTCTATTGTAAAAAAAGTGTTATTAAATATATATTATATCAATATATTACAGTGGCGACGAGGATTAAAAAGAATTTACGCGACAAGAAGACAATTCACAATGTTTTTTTAAAGAAATTCGGAGAGAATTTTTGTGATAATGGCGGTACTGTGAAATATTTACGGACGGGGAGTCTTGCGATGTTAAACAGTCATCAGTCAACATAAACCGCATTGTGGGTGTCTTTGAGAGCGAGATAAAGAAGTTTTTCAGCGGGGAACTGAAAAGAGCAACTGGAAGAGCTGTGACGAATGGAAACTGTTAAATCGGCGGGGAGCCAAACGAGCCAAGTTTCATAAAGAAAATCTGCAGCGGGGAGTACCAGAGGGTCAAGAATCAGGCGGAGTATCGAGGAGCAGCAGAGAGCTGATCCTGACCAGAAGCAACCGGGGCAACAAGGAGTGGCAGGGAGCTAGCTGTTCCTGGTAACTGCTGGGAGCTGAGAAGGTGCCAGGGGCCATCAAGGGAGCAGGGAGCTGATCTCGGTAGCAGGGGCTGGATGATTAATTTCGAGCTGACGGAGGGATGATCATCAGCAACATATTTAAGATAAGACCTACATATTGAATTAGAGAAAATTTGGAATTGGTGTAATTTTTTTTTTGTGTGCAAATCATGGCTCAAGTAAAGCCGTTAGCGACTTTCAGTCATAAGACGGATTGTTTTGGGGTTTTTCGAGCAAGATTGGAGAATTACTTTATCTTATATGATGAAAAGATTACTGCCGAAAAGAAACGAGCTATATTCTTAAACGCTTTGGAAGAGGAAACTTTTAAATTATTAATAGAATTGGTAACGCCTAAAAATATTAATGATGTGACGGTAGAAATTTTATGCGAATTTTTAGGTAATTATTGTGAAAACGTTACTTCCTTGTACGAAGAAAGATCAAGTTTTTATAATGTTATCAATGAACCTGGTAAAAGCGTAAAAGAATTTCCTGCAAGATTGAAAAGTTTGTCGATTTATTGTAAGTTTGGGGTAAGGTTTGAAGAAACCTTGAAAGATTTATTCATTTGCAAAATTAAAAATCCTAGAATTAGGGAACGTTTATTCGTGGAAGGTGAAAAAAATACGTTTGAAAAGTTAGTTACTATTGCATCGTGTTTAGAATCATCAGAATTTAATATAAAATCAGAAGAAAGGGTGTTTTATCAATTATCTAGTTCGCGTTCTAGATCAAAAAGTCAACAGAGAAGGGATTCTGTCAATTCATATCATAATAGAAGTACATCGCGCGATAGCAAAAATAAGCCAAAATTGAAGCAACCAGTTTCGGAACAGAAAAGGTGTTTTTATTGTAATAAGTTAGAACATATGAAATCGGATTGTAAGGCGGCGGCTAACAATAATTATTTGAAATGTTTTAAGTGTGGCCAAAAAGGGCACATAGCAAAATTCTGTAGAAATATTTCTTCTATAAAAAAGAAAAAATTTGTATCTAGTATTAATGAGAGGGTTGAACCATATATAATTAAGTTGAAATTAAATGATATTTCATTCGAAGCTATGATAGATTCAGGGGCGGGGATTAGCGCTCTACCCGAACGTTTGTATAAATTGTATTTTAAACATGTTAATTTAATGGAATGTAATTTGCACTTAGCAAGTTACGATAATAATCCACTAAAGTCAATCGGCAAAGTGAATTTGCAGGTTACTTGCAACAATATAAGTAAATGTTTCGAATTTGTTGTTATTGAAAACGGTTCTGATTTAATTATTGGTAGAGATTTTATGGAATTATTTGGTATTATTATTAGTTGTGCTAATAATTTTCAGGATGAAAATAATTTTTGTTCTATAGGTGAACACAGTTTAGATGTAAATACGCTGAAATTACAATTTGGAGACGTGTTGACAAATAATTTAGGAAAATTTAATAAATACAGTGTGGATTTAGAAGTAATAGATGGATTCCAGTCAAAATGGTGTAACGCTAGACAGGTACCTTTGGCAATTAAGGATAAAGTGGAGCAAGAAATAAATAAACTTGTATTAGACGGTATTTTGCAACCAGTCGAAACTAGTAGGTATGCATCGCCTATTGTACCCATAATTAAGAAAGACGGGTCAGTACGTATATGTGGAGATTATAAAATAACAGTAAATCCCGGATTAGTAATAAATAAATTTCCTGTACCCGTTATTACGGATTTATTAACGCAAATTAGTGGAGCGGTAATGTTTTCAAAGCTAGACTTGAAAATGGCATATTCACAATTGGAACTAAGTGAAGATAGTCGTGATTTGACAACAATAGCTACTCACATAGGCTTATTTAGATATACTCGACTGGTATATGGATTGAATGCAGCACCAGGCATATTTATGCGTGTTATGTTTAATTCATTGCAGGGTTTAAAAGGAACGATTATTTTTTATGATGATATTTTGGTTACAGGAAAATCAATAGCAGAACATAATAAAAATTTAGTTGCAGTTTTGAATAGATTAAAACTTTGTGGACTCACGGTAAATGAAGAAAAATGTGAATTTTTGAAATCAAGTATTGTATACTTGGGGTATTTTATTTCTGAAGAGGGTTTCAGACCGTTAGAAGATAAAGTTAAAGCAATAATGCAGTCTAGTAGTCCTTGTAATATTAATCAGTTGAGGAGTTTTTTAGGGTTAGTGAACTATTATAGAAATTTTATTCCAAATATATCTAGTTTATTGGGTCCTCTATACAATTTGTTAAAAAAGGATTCAGAGTGGATCTGGTCAAAGGACTGTGAAAACGCAGTTTAAAAACTCAAAAAAGAAATTTCTTCTGAATGTGTATTAGTACATTTTGATCCAAGATTACCAGTAAAGTTGGTAACTGACGCATCTTTAGACGGACTAGGTGCTACGATTTTACATACTTATGCAAATGGTAGTAATAGACCGATAGCGTTTGCATCTAGGAAGTTAACAGATACAGAGAGTAAATATAGCATTTTAGATCTCGAGGCAACAGCGATTGTATTTGCCTTAAAAAAGTTCTTTGTATATTTATACGGAAGAAAATTCAAATTAGAATGCGACAATCAAGCTTTAGCACGAATATTGTCAGAAAAGAAAGGCATTCCTGTTTTGAGTGCAAATAGATTACAATGTTATAGTTTAATTTTAGCGGGTTTCAATTATGAAATTGATTATGTAGCATCAGAAAAAAATTTTTCAGATTTTTTTCAAGATTACCAATAGAAGAGACAAATAAATCTGAGGATTTGTATATAGAGAAACTGAGTTCTATTAATTTTCAAGATGACGAAAGAGATTTGTTATTTTATGTCAGTAATAACTCTCAGGTTCCATTAAATGTTGACAATTTAAAGAAAACTACAAATCAAGATGAAGTGTTATCAATGGTAAAAACATATTTAAGGCAGGGTTGGCCAAGAAAAATTCCAAAAGATAACGATTTGTGGGCTTATTGGAAAATTAAAGATGAGTTGTCTTTAGTTGACGATTGTATTTTTTGGGGACATAAAGCCATTATTCCCAAAAGTATGAGAGAAGAGTTATTAAATCTTTTACATCGTGCACATCTGGGAATAGCTAAAACAAAAGGATTGGCGAGGGGATATTTCTGGTGGCCAAAAATGACAAAAGAAATAGAAAATTTAGTAAGGTCATGTAAAGAGTGTCTGGAAAATCAGGAAAATCTACCAAAATCACCTTTACAACATTGGCCAATTGAAGAAAAACCATGGAATAGGATTCATATTGACTTCTTTGGTCCGCTCGCCGATACAAATTTTTTAATTATGGTAGATGCAAGTACTAAATGGATCGAATGTATTAATATAAAACAAGCTAATACTAGTAATACGATTAGAGAATTAACAAGGATGTTCGCACAATTTGGAGCAGTAGAAACTATTGTTTCGGATAACGGTTCAGTACTCTGTTCGGAGGAATTTAAACAATTTTGTAATAAAAATAAAATTCAGCACATAACTTCTCCAGTAAACCACCCTCAAAGTAACGGTTTAGCAGAAAACGGGGTTAAAACATGTAAAAATTTTCTAAAGAAAATTTTAAATGATGGAAGATTACCTAGAGACTCAGATGATAGGTTAATGAAGTTTCTAATAGATTACAGGAATACCCCAAATACAACGACTGGTGTGGAACCTGCGGTAGCCATGTTAGGACGAAGGTTAAGGTCAGTTTTTGATTTAATTTCACCAGTAATTGCAGAAAGGAGGGGGGAGAGGTGTTTGTCTGAGAAGGTAAAGGAGAAAATATTGGAAAGGAGGGAACAGCAGAGAAAGTTTTATAAATCTAAAAAAATAAATGCAGAAAATTACGTAGTTGGAAAGAAAGTCATGGTAAGGGATTTTAGAGGTAAAAAAAAGATGGGTTTCAGGCATCGTAAAGAAAAGAATTGGAAAAAATACATACTTAATTTATGTAAAAGATACCGGTCAAATATGGAAAAGGCATCAGGATCAAATGACATCGATGAGTATGAAGGGGAATCCGAAGGAGCGTGAGAATATATCTGATAAAGATCTAGGCTCTGATACGATGGTAACAGACCTAGACCTTTCCCAATTTTTCCGGAAAGGTGCTAATGGGTCGTCTCCTTTGTTTTAGGAACTACCATGGCAATCTCCTTGGGCTGGAAGGCTTCGGCAGAAGAAGACTTGAGCTAATTATATTTTATTTTAATTATATTTTAATTTATTTTTTGTAATCAAGCTCGGGTTATATTGAAAAAACCCGGAAGGAATTCTCGTCTTAATTGGGGGAGAATGTGGTAGCTACTGGTACCTACTGGTAGCTACCTCCTTAATAGACGGGCGCTGGGAGCGCACGTCTATGGTTTGAATTTAGAGTGTTGTTTGCTGTACGACTGCTGAAAGAAGCATCATAAAGGGTTTTTTTTATTTCAACAAGGTTCCGGATAATTCTATTGTAAGAAAAGTATTATTAAATATATATTATATCAATATATTACATTTATGGAATTATATTAAACAATAAATACAAAATGTTCAATATTTAATACGAGGGTGCGCATAAACGCATAAGTTTTACCGCAAAGTGTGCCGAAAATTGTGGGAAAGGAATGAAGCTACCTTAAAAAATATTTCCTTAATAAAAAAATCAGCGCGAACGAGTGTGGGGAAGTGGACGCGGGAAGGTAACGGGGTGAGTATGGGGACGCATGGGAAGGAGCAAGCAGGGCAGTGATGGGGGGAAGAGGGAGGGGCAGTTGGAGCGATTGCAAAGGAGATATAGTAGCGGTTGGGGATAGCAGGGGTAAATTTATAAAATCCGTGCTTCCCACATGGACAACTGCTCTATGTAGCCTGCTCCCAGTCGGAAAACCTTCTGATTTATTAGGCGCTGGACGGAAAACACAAAAATATTACGTATCCAGAAGCACGTCTAGTTATTTATAACTCTGTACATTTTATCAGCAGGTGTGATTTGTTCGTAAAATGTTCTGACTATAATTTTATTAGTTTCTCTATGAGTTGAGTCTCACAACAAAACTTCCATATTAATGTGTAAAATAATTTAATGGCGCATTCCGGTAATAAAATACCCTCGTCAGTTAAGTTACCAGGCCCAGTATGACGACGATCGTATCGTTGGATTTATTAATGATGGACGTGAACAGTTTTTCAACACGAGGCGTGTGTGGATTTTTGTAATAGATATCAACAAACTTTACAATATTTTCTGATTGATAAAATGGTTAGTAATTCGATAAATAAAGTAGTTAATATAGGTATTTAAAATGTGTTATTGTTATTTGACCAGTTGTTTCACATCAAACATTAGTATCAAATGGCTATCCATGAAAGGTCCCCTTGAACGCCGATTCGAGGTACGTTTCAGCTTTACTTCTTTTATTGAATTGCATAGCAACACATGTCGGCCGAGTATTTTATATTTTCGTTAAAGATTTAAAAATATGTGTTATCAATATTTTATATTCTCGTTAGAGATTTAAAAAATACCAAATTTAAGATTTAGTATCGCCAAATAAAATACCCTTTACAACCAACAACCCTATCCTGTTACCCGTAACCGTATTACATACATATTTTCATGATTTACATTTTATTAAGTTATCTTGTGTTATGTTAATTATTATTTTGATCTTTCTTTTTAAATCACGCGCTTATAATATAGATACCCTGTAGCGGTAAGAACCGCCAAGGCAATATAATGCTCTATGGATTTGACCGCTGTGGTTGGCAGCATTGCACGCCGTTTGTATTCCCGAGGTTGGTGCTCATGCTTCGCAAAAGTTCGAGAGGCTGCGTGCACAGAAGTACTTCAGTTTGGTTCCAGGCGGCTTGAGAGACGTGCGACAACATGTGGCTCCTGACAGAAACACGACGGGCGGAAGACCTCACGGAATTCTCACGGATAATTCACGAGAAATTTCACAGAAGATCTCATCATGTAGATTCACGTATCGTTATTATATTTTTATTGGTTTTCTCTTTCATATTTAACAGACTATTTGTCGTTTAGTAGTTCTAGGGCATTTTATAAACGACTGGCGCCTTCCATCTTTTCTTTTAACTTAGAAGCGAAATATGATTTAATATGACTGGTATCATCAAGCAGTCACTGCACCCTGAGATTTATTGTTTAATTAATTAGAGTCTTTTGATGTTAAACCCTGTTATAATGATTAAATTTATATTACCTTTAATAGCCTTTAATTTCATTTTATTGATTACCAAATTCACATGTTTTTCTACCCTAAGCTTAGCATTCTTTTACAAGTTGCAACATTTAATAACCTCAATATTACACTGACAGTTTACATATGTTTAGTGCAACGTTCATTAACATTTTTTCTTAGAAACCTTTTATGACGTTACAACCCACCAATAAACAAATTTGTAATTTTTAAAAACCTTTATTATTCAAAGCAAATGTTGATATATCTAAAATAATACCAAATATCCTCGCTTCACTCTACATGGATCTGCATCAGAATTAATATATTTTTATTTCACTTTAGTGTTTTTTTACAGTAATAAGTGTAACATTCTGCTTTTAATTAGTTTTCGCGATTGTTAAATAATCTTGAGTGAAGAAGATATATTTAGTAGAGTTTTTTTCCGTAAGTAACGGCAAGAAACAAAAAGCATAAGATGTAAATTCTTTTTTTTTCTAATTTACTTTATTCATCGGGGTGGGCTTTGTGATGTATTGCATTAATCACCAGTGCAAATAAGAAAATATCGTAGCCTACCCCTTTAATTTAAAAAGAAAATACCAATTACTTATAAAACGGACACATTTGCGACATCTATCGGATCAAAGTAAATTGAATTCTTGTTGACAGTAGGGACCTATAAATTAAACAGATTGAGATGAATTTTGGTAAAAAGATCACAGATGGTATTAAAAATCGTCACGAGACAGGGAAAGACCCTTTCTTAGGCTCGAAAATAAATAGTTGAAACCAACTGCCAATCAGGTAGAAGCAGAAAGCTATAAATAATTGATCAAACCAATCACAAAGCGGAGGGCGTATTCAGATTTTGAACAAAGAGATGGACTTTGAACTAGGCAATTAATCAGAGATTTATGGGAAAAAATATCGTCATCAACCGAAAGATCAATACACTATAATGTAAACAGGGTCTTACGCCCGGTGCATCGGGTACGATGACCCTAGATGTAAGATAAACAATCAGTGCAATCAAGGTATTGACAACCGCCGTTAACGAGCAAATTAATCCATATTATGTTGGAAAAACTATGCGAGAAAATAACAAAAAAATTTTAATAAGAGGAAAATTAAAGAAAAGACGTGCAAAACATAAGAAAAGTTACTGTAGGGATATTCAGTTGTATAACGAGTACGTGGAAAGCAAAAGGAGGCCAGATTCGGAAAGAAACGTACGTTTGATATTTAAAAGGAAGAAAAACGCTGTAAATTAGGAATGTCACCTTTAGATGAAGCAATAAAGTCCTGGAAAACGATTTGAAAAGAAAAGCTAATGAAAAAAAATGGACGTTTAAACGGAAGTGTTTATTGAACAATATAAGATTTCGACTTAATTTTGCATTTTCAGACGAGTTTAAATAGATAACGTTATATATTTGAAATAGGGTGGTCATTCTAGTCACATTGCGTTGGATAAAGTAAACGGAAGGGGTTGTTTTACGTCAATTGTTTGAGGAGAATTCTATGGGAGATAGGACAGACTGCAAGGAAAAATGAAACATTATTTGGGTTGACGATCTCACACGTGATTTTGTTGTTTAAACAATAAGAAAACGAACATGGTTTTAGGCGATTAAACCCATTTTAATGGCTTTTTGGACGATAAAAATTATCATTGGTCATAGGGACAGTTTACTTAAACTAAAAACGATTAGATTTTATTACCCTCGAATAAATGCTGAGTTATTGATCAACACCTCGAAAACCCAGACATAAACAGACGTCAAATTTTAAATAAATGTGGATTTAGGGGAGAAAGGGACGGAATTTGGAGGATGACCCATAGAACGTAATAAAAATGACAGGAATTTAAGGGCCGAAGTGGAAGTTTCTCCTATAAAAAATGTGAAAAATAACATAAAAAGTAGTAGTATATAGAAAATGAAATTTTCTAAGAGGTGACATACATCGAAGGCGAAACGGGGGGTAGTAAAAAAGAAAATAAAAACAATTAAAAGATGATTCCGTAAGGAAAACTCATGAAAATTCAGAAGTATCGATGAAAACAATAAATTTGGCTTGGAATGTAACTAATCATATAGATGTGGACAATAGCGTAAGGATAAAAGAGGAAATTCGTAGGAAGAGTGTTGTGAATACAAGAAAATTCTAGGGGAAAGGGGAAAATTCAGATATACTACGTAAATAGAGAAAATACGGGTTTTAATGGAAAAATTCATACAAGTAGCAGTGAGATATAGTAGAATTTATAAAAATTGCAACTCGAAATTGCATAGTAAACATTTCAATATGGAGATAATCATGATTTGTGATAGGTGCGGAAAAATCGAGACGTAAATATAGTTATCGAAGACGGACCTTTTACGAATTGAGAAAAAAAATAACTAAAAAATTATGAAATTCAAGCTAATTTTGTATGACCAACGGCACAAAGAACGATAGGGCAATTTAAAACAAAGTAACTGAATCCGGATCTTGTAGGTATGAAAATGAGAGAGAGGAAGCAATGAGACAATGGAAATAGGGCTTAAGGAACATTACTCGATAATGGTGAGATAATTTCAAGTGTTTGCGAGTTGATAGACATGGGATTGTTTTGTCACAGGAAATTCAGATACAATCTTTTGGACCTGAGAGGGGTATAAAAAATAGAACTCAGGAATTTTTCGTTAGTCAGCGCCGGTTGGTGAAAAGTTGAAGGTTCGTGAGTCGCGACGAAAACGCTCGGTAATTACTTGTGAAAAAAATTCTAAGTGATTAGGAATTGTGGACTTAGGAAAATTTCATATTCAAGCCAGTGTCTTTAAAAAAAATTAAGTTTGCAATTCAAGTCAGTGACAATAAAAATAAAGGTTACGTTCTATTTATTTGTGAAAAGCTAAAAGTGCTGTGATTTTGTTTAGTGAAAAATTCGGTTTTTATAATCAATAAATATTGTATTTTTGGGACTTAGAAATTTCGTGAAAATCAAAAATCAATGAAATAGATGAATAAAGTGATGTGATAATTGAATACAAATAAGTTATAATTAAATACGTGTGTCCAGTTTAAACGGAAAGAGTTCTATTAAATATCAAATATTTAAATTAATTATTTAAAAAACAGTGCAAATTGAAAAGAGATAATAAATAAATAAGTGCATCCAGTTAAACGGAAAAGTTCAACGAAAATCTTTAATTAAATTGAGTGTTTTAAATTAAGTATCAGTCTTTTATTAATTTAAAAAAATAGTGTAGTCGAAATAATTCTACTCGTAAAAATTATAAAATTTAGGGAGAATAAAGTGCTTTAGTCAAAGTGTAGTTGATGTAGCAGGATAAAAATTAAAAAAAAAACAGTGTTTAATAATAATTTCCGATTTAATTAAATGGATAAAATTTTACCTCAGAATAATTCGGCTAAATAATTTACAATTGGGCGGCACATTCCTACCACAAAGTGTTAATCTATTATTAGATTCAAAAAATTTGAAAAGAAAATTAAATAAAAATAAAAATTAATGATAATACATAATGATATTTTATTGCTAAATAAAAGTAACGATTTACCATTTCGAAATTAATCGTGAAGTAACTATCATTAAAATGTTATTTAATCAACGGGTTTTGAAATAAAATGCAGTTAGAACGATAAACATCATTTAATTTAGATAGATTAAACGGGAATAAAATAAAATTGAAGTCGGAAAAATTTTATTTGAATTTAGTTGATAACATAGGAGTAGGTATTAGGTAAGGAAACATAACAAGGTTTTCCCGTGTAGCACCCGGATGGAAAGAGACCTTTTGGGGTAAGTTACATAAAGTATAAATATTTTCTAGGTTCCAAGGAGAGAGCGGCATGCAGCAGACAGTTGGTATTTGAATTAATTTTATAACAAAGTATTACTTGCTTAATATGTGATATGTACCTATATTGAAATATTATATATAAAGTATGTATATTTATATATATATATTTATATTTATCCCAAGAAAATTTTAATCAAAAAGAAACAAACTTAAATAAAAGTAAAAGGTATCGATTACTAATACCTACTTAGAACGCACTATGCTATTTAAAAAATAGTTGTATGCTAGAAAAAATTTCAAGTTCATATTTTATACTTATTTTATTAATATATGTACTATTATAATTTCAGCTAATATAAAATGATAAAAAAATGAGTTATGATATTAGAATTTATTTCAATTATAATATAATTGTATATATCAGTATATTTATTTATTGAGGCAAAATATATATGTATATGTATATGTATGTAAATTATAACTATATTTATTTGGGATCAGGTTAGGGCAATTGCAAAAAAGAAATTACCACTATTAAATTCAAAAGGAAATTTAGGACCGTAAATCTCACGTTCGAGAATGTTTTAAAAGTAAACAAATATCTCATGTTTGGAATCTAGGTCATGAGAACAGCGGGAATGTTTACATAATAAAATTGTTTATAAAACAACTCGGTCATGGGGGCACTGGGTCAGATGCTTTAAAGGAGTATGTCCTTGGGTATATAATAGGTAGTTGACAGGTATTAATATTAACTTTTAGAATGAGGCAAAGCCATGAAGTTGCGCAATTATAGAAAAAGTTTTAAACACAATCTTTAATTTGAACATGAGGAGATAAATTTTGAACTGAACAATTGAAAGTAAACAGATTTATTATAGCTAGACAAATAATAGGTACAACAATCATTTGGAAAATCACGGGTTAGTTTAGGAGTGTATTGAAGAATTACATGGAATATTCGAGGTGAAATTTATAGAACAATTACTCTCGTAGGTAGCAATCATTTACATGAAACAGTTGACAAATCACGGGATAGTCAAATAAAAGAGTATTGAAGAATTACAAGGAAGATTCGAGTAAAATTTTGTGGAGTAATTACTCTCATAGACATCAATCATTTACAAGAAGCAGTTGAAAAATCACGGGATAGCCTAATAAAAAGTATCAATCAGTTACATGAGACAACTGAAAAATCACGGGATAGTAAAAATTTTACCAAAAGTTGAACCTTGGGGGAAAATTTAGAAAACAGTTCAACAATAGGAGGCAGTGGTCGCTCCTTAAAAAACCCAAGGACCATTAACCAAATACATAATAGAGATGGCAATCTCTTAAATAAAATTGTCAACCAAACAAATCAAAAAGCTTGGAATTTTTGGCACTCCAGAACAAACCGAGATAATTTCTTATTCTACTAGTATCTATTAATATTTCCCACTCTTGGTATGTATATATTCGGTCATCGGCTAAGGTTTTGTGCAGAATTCCTTTTCACGAAATCCGAGCTCGGGATTTGAGACTAGCTAGCCTCAAAATTGCGAGTTATAATCCTACCCAAACGTGTTTACATATATATCTTTCTATGTACTGTACATTGGATAATGTGGACCCGCTTACAGCTAGCGTTTTAGACTCGACAGAGTTACTCTCACATCATTTCTTGTACGTGGAGGGAGGATTCACGACCCGTAACTCTGCAAAACACCGTGAGTATATGATTGCATATAGGACGAAACCGGTTCGCCCTAAGTAAATAGTAGACCTTGGAGGAGTAGGAATTTGGGGGTATCTAGGCTCGGATGACGACCTGAAGGCAGTGCATGATGGCAAAAGGAAGGACGGTTAGGACTCGATAACTTAGGTATCAATTAACCGATCCGCGCCAGAAGATTGTGCGAATTTCTAGTAAGAATCTGATCACCTGGTTTACTTGTAGGAGGATAGGAGCCAAATTTTCGGCAGAAAAAGGGTATTCTGAGTTCGTCTAATATGCAATCTATTAATTACATTAACCTACTAAACCCATCTTTATATGTACCTTATAGCAGCTGAATCATAGTGGAGGGGAGCCAGACAGACATAAAACAACCATGATCAAATTTACTAACACTTAACCATTTGAGTCATACTTAATTATCTGTTCAATTAAACATGCGTAATTCGATTAGTACAGGTTATTTACGAGTTCGTTAGGATGTAGGAAAACATAATAAGCGACGGAGGAAAGTTATCTCATTTAGAGAAAGTATTTAAAGTTAGATTTGCAAGAGAGAGACCAATACAGTTTGAAACTCAACGCTCTGTTTAGAATCAAGAAGTTACCACAAAGAAGAAAGTAATTAAAATCCTATATCATAAATCAAAAAATTACACAACGTTTGATGGAGTTTAATTACAACATGAATACGAAAATATTTACGTTCAAGGTCGTAAATAACGTATTAATTAGTTAAGTACATATATCTCTAAAGGTATGTAGTACAAGGGAGCTTTAAGTAGCTTTCCGTAGTTATCAAAGAAAATAAGGGTCCAATTTTCATGAAGGCTTGTGTGACGTAGGGAAGGAATTTTCCATCCCTACTACACACATGCAAAGCCTTAAAAATTTAAATATCGATCAGAGCCAAAAGAAAAGTCCAAGAAAACTTGAAGGGATGAAAGAATTCCAAAAATAAAATAAATCAGCATCAGAAAGGCGAAACATCACAACTGTCTTGCCGATGACCAGGAGAGTTTATATATTTAAAGCAAGTTAAAAGAGTTAAAAGGAGAATTATTACAGTTTTTGTGGAGACTCCTTCCGAGATATTTCATAATAGTTCGAAAGGGGCCTTAAAATTCCTATGTGTAAGATTTAGTGGTTAAAAAATGTTTGTTTACGGACTTTAGCAAACAGTATTTTCAAGAAAGAAATAAAATATTTCTACAAGTTATTCGCGCTGGTTCACATCAGACTCGCAAGTTTTTTATTTTTTTTTAATTTTTTTATTTATCAAAAGTATACTATACAGAATATAGTATATTATATAAAGCATTGTACTCCCAGGAGTTAATAAACTCATTGCGGGAATGATACGCATTACATGAAACATACAGCTGTATGTATTAAATGGACATATGATGGGGACATACACAACATTATTATTTCAGAAAGTCATTAATAAGATGAAGTTTGAGCATGTTAGTTTGGGTCTTTTTACATTGACTTGCACATTTGATCTCGTTGGGTAGTTGATTATATTTTGTGTGAGCTATGTATTCTAGGGATCTTAGTCCATATTTTGTTGATTTGATTTTTGGTATATGAAGTTTGTTGTGATTTCTTGTGTTGTGTTGGTATACGTCGCAATTGTAATAGAGTATAGTGTTGGAATGTGCCGAGTGTTGAATTACTTGTAATATAGTTTTCGTTATTTCAAAAGTGGGAATGGTATTAAAAGGAAGTGTTTGGGTGTTTCTGTAGATATCTTTGACATGTGTGTCCCAAGGTAAACTGAAAATATTTCGCAGGGCTCTATTTTGGACGACTTGGACTTCTGAAATCATTTTTTTTGTAGCAAATCCCCAGATTCCGGCGAGATATATTAGTTACCTTCCTACATGAGTTAAGACGTTAATTCTACCTCTTAAAAAAAAAACAAAGGTTTTGTTTTAAATAAGGACTACCTTCTTCGATGCAGGTGCTGATAAGTTTCTCAGTATGGGACTAGAGAGAGAAAAAAAAATAATCTTTGCAAAAAAAAAACAACAAAAGTTTTTTCTTCGCCAATGAAGTAAGTTACAAGCAATATAGTATAATCAACTACTTGCGCGTTATGAATTGATAGCGTGGTAACTTATAGGGCCATATTTTTCACTTTTTATTGACAACATTTTACTCATAACTTTTTGCATTCTTAATAATTTTGACTTTTTAATTTTTACTTTTCACTTACAACTATTATATTACTATACTTTTCACTTATATATCATAGTGTTATCACACAAAGGAAGTATTGAAATCCGTAAGCCTAAGCTTTAACTTTAGGGTGCACAGTTTACACCGCGCTGTGCAAGCAGGTTCCCTACAGAGTATCCCAGGTCGATGTTAAAGGTAACGAGCGAGGTAATGGACTACTGCTTCCAAGTCGAGTGGGTCGAATCCCTAGAATCTCTAGTACTTGAAGAAGAGAGAGACGGTTCACGGAATCAATACCCATTAACTGACCAAACCATAGACGAACCAGGCAACTACTAAACATTGGCAGAAAATCACCGAGGGGACTGGTAGCCTAATTAACGGAACATTGCCACCTCTGACACATTGTGGAACCAGGAGACTTAAAGCAATGAGGTAAAATGGGAAATAGCACAATGGGCCCATGGTCCGAGTTCTCACTAAACTCTAAACTCACTAAAAATAGACGAACCAGGCAACTACTAAACATTGGCAGAAAATCACCGAGGGGACTGGTAGCATAATTAACGGAACATTGCCACCTCTGACACATTGTGGAACCAGGAGACTTAAAGCAATGAGGTAAAATGGGAAATAGCACAATGGGCCCATGGTCCGAGTTCTCACTAAACTCGTTAAAACCCCATTATACCCTAATAACCTGTTAGCGTAACGTTTTGTCCCTGTAGATATACGAGTAATTTGGTAACCCATTATGTTAAAACACCACTCTTGAAAGTGGGTCAGTGTGTCCTTATTAATGCATCCCTCCCACTGCGGCGCAAGGCGATATTCCGAGAGAGTACGGGTGGAGAAGTCAAAGGAACTCCCTCAACCATTCCCTCTTGATCCGGCCTGCCACGCAGTTGGTGGGCAGACGCATGCGACGCCAAGACCCGCACCAACCTCACCCTATGAACCCGGGCACCCCTGCTAAGGCACCAAAAGTAGCGAACCACTTGGGGTGACCTGTGGCAGAGGTGTTGGTAAACCAATAAATTGTTCCTGGGGCGTAGGTACCCATACCCGCCTCCCAATTTGAAAGTTACGAAGCAAATGCTTACAAAATTATTGTTTTATTTTAAATAATTCGTGGCTATGAAGAAGTAATGGTTTCATTTCATTAATAAATAATTATAATTAAAATAATTTTTGACAACGAATGTTCGATACCCTTCAAATAAATTGATCGACCATTTCGTAGCAGAAAATACACAGAGAATTCGAGAAAATATTGTATTATTTTTGTCAACAATTTCTCACGGCGCGGCGTTGTAATAATTAGGTACATGTAGTGTTTCTTCCTATACATGTTATTTACCTACTCCTACAGTGTTATATGTTTTCCTTTCCTTCTCTTAGCATCCTTGCTTATCATATTATTATTTATTTTTTCACTTCCTACATATGTTGTATTTTTATATTAATACACTTCAAGTAACATATCACATATTCTATGAACTCCCTCTGGGTACCTTTTCACGTGCTGAAATAATAAAATGTTTACTGTTCAGCTTCCTGCTGCTATGCCTGCTATCTTCTGTTTGTTTCAGGATTTATAAAAACCCAATCGGTGAGCTCTAGAGTCGATAAATTGTATCGAGAATGTCTAAAGCCGGCGCCAGACATGTGTTCAAAGATGTGTTCAAATATGTGTTCACATGTGTGGCACGGGCAAATGATACTGTGTTCACTTATTTGGGCACATATGTGCGCTTTGCCGTTCCATGTCGGTTTCTTTAGCGCACATCAAAGGGATCAGCGTCGAAATGTTTGCATGCCTGCCATTTGCCGTGGAGAGTAGTCGTGCGTGGACAGCCAAACGAACTAACGATGGAGTGGAATAATGAGAGCGTTTTCGAGTTTATAGAGTTGATGCAAGTAGAGCCAGATATATGGGATCCGAAACGTAAAGGGCATAAAAATCGAAATAACATCAATGACGCCTGGAACTCAATTAAACACCACTCTTCAATACCTTGCTCTATCGAAGAATTAATTAGATAGATATATTTAGATAAATATATTTAGATAAATATATAATTTGATAGATATATTTAGATAAATATATTTAGATAAATATATTTAGATAAATATATTTAGATAAATATAATTAGATAAATTAATTAGATAATATAAATAATTAGACGCACATAAATAATAGAAGCAAACTGTGTCGACCAAATCGTCGACCATGTTGTGTGAAGTCTATTTGAAAACTGTGAGCTCAAAGGAGTGATCAAATCTTTGAACACATATCTGGCAGAGACACACATAAATGAACAAAGGTGTGCGCAAAGTCTTCAAATGTGTGAACACATCTTTGAACACATGTCTGGCGCCGGCGTAAGGAAATGCAAACAATTTCTATAACAAACAATAAAATAATCGGAGAATACGTTATTCGCTTGCTTCCATTAAAAGTTCGGACTTAGTCGGGTAATAAATCTATTCAATTATGAAAATGACATTAGTGTCTGCCCACCAGCTGCGTGGCGGGCCGGATCGGGAGAGGCCAGTTGAGAGAGACCCTTTTACCTTTCCTGGCCGACTCTTTCGACCGAACTTCTCGCACCGCAGTGGGATGGATGGATTCATATGTCACTGCTGACAGATTCCTATCCACCTCTGATCCCCTTTCCTTACCAGAACTTCCTCTTCTTCCTACCATCAAAAATACCCTCCTCACAGCATGCCTTAAGATGACAGAGGCCCAGAGGGAAATTGTTTTTCACCGGGCCTCCTAGTGGCGGTAGTGTTGAAAAAAATAAGCCTTTTAATGTCAACAACTTCAGTACAAGGATGACCTCCGTGGTCGAGGGGGGTAAGGGTAAGGCTCATGACGTGAGTCAGCATTCCGGAGATTGTGGATTCAAAGGCCCGCCGTGGATTAATAATATGTGTTATTTCATATATTAATCAATATATTAATTTTACATAATGTAAAGTAGGTGAATTTGCGGAACGTTTTGGAGTGGAAAATATTGTCAGTATCGCTCGGGTGTGAAACCAACATTCTGATAAGAAAAAGTGCTTGAAATGGCTTTAGCCGTGTTTGGTAACCAGATCTGTATAGCTAGATACTTCTTCGAGTTCCTCTTTCCCAAATAATTCCTTTCCCTACTACCATCAACCTCGCAACCACCCATACGGCTCCATACGGTTGGAAGTAGTTGGGACTATCGTACGGTATTCACATGAAAAATGACCATAAATAATCGCTTTAGATTTCAGTTACCTCATCATATTTCTAAATAAATGTTTTTTTTAACGAAAATATACATTAACTAAATGAAAACAAACAACTTTGTTAAACACCACTATTTAAAATTATTCATTAATTTTCGAAAAATGTTGATAATTTTAATTAATCTGTGGTGTTTTACAAAGTTACTTCTTTTCATTTAATTAAAAAATGACTCTACAAAGTGAATTTGCAAAGATTGAAGAAGAAAATAAGCACGTTGAATTTCTGAGAGAAATACTTCGACTTATTTAATTGAATTGTTAAATAGATCCACATAATAAATAAAAATAAAATAAACACCCCGGTTGCCGGCACTGAAACTGAACTGACTGAACTGAATATTTTGAATCAATTTATGAGATACATTTCTTATAATATTAAATACTATTTTTTAACAATAATTCACTCAGGGGGCCCTTAGTAGAATTATTTCCCTCAGTGCCTGTCTTCTTTGGGGATCTTTGGGATTGCCTGTCATCATGATGAGACCCATTTTGTGGAGGAACGAAGCACAGCGGCGGGAAAATCGTTTCACAAGTTGGAATTCAAGAATGAGTCTGAAAAACGACACGTTTTCATTTGATAAAAAATGTTACCCATGCATAAAAACGTGTTGGGCACGCGTTTGGGCATTCCCTGACATGTGGTGCCGAAGGTATCAATACTTTTAGTTCCATGCAGCATCTTCCATTGAAATACGGGTAGAAATAGGACAAAATTCTCATCTGACGCCCGTACTCCAAAGATTGTATTCCGTTTTTTTAAGATAGGAAAATCTATCAAACGGATCGTGATCGGATGACAGAGTCAAAGTTTTTTTTTTAATATTTGGAGGCTTCAGCTACCTGAGGTGGCTGCCAAATCAACAGTGGGGCAAACTGGCGATTTGTACAGGGACAACAGATGTAAAGTGTAATATCTGCGGGCTGTGTGCAGTAGGCCCAGCATCAAGGCTGTGTGTATACCTATAACTGTTAGACATTGGATTAATAATTACGCAGTTTGATTGGCTTTGCCATTAATTGGTTGAAGGAGGTAAGTAGATTGGAACTGCCTTGCTTGGAGCTGAAGCTATTACTTTAGGCAGGCTTCAAATTTCAAGTGATGGCTTAATTGAACCTCGTAGTACGTATGATTTGTACTAAATTGTGGTAGTTAACTGGATTCGAAATGTAATGATTCGTTTTGAAAGTTTAGAAACTGATAATTTATGTGGAGCCTAGAAAGTAATTTTTGAAATTTAGAAGAAATCAAATTTATATTACCATTTAAATTTTATATTACAATTAGAATACCTAATAATATTATTAAATAAAAAAAATCTATGTTTTAATCAAAATTATAACATTATTTTAATGTTATTTGTTAGTTCTACAAGTTTTTATTATTGCGAAAGCTACTTTGGCGTCATTAACCAACTATGGTTTGGCCACACAGAGACGACTAATTTGTATGTCACTGTCACAATCTTTCTGAGCAATAAAACACAAATTAAAAGAATGGAAATAATTCAGAACAGAGGCATGAGATCTATATTGTGCTGTAGCAGATATACCAGGATAAAAATCATGCAACGCCAACTGAATATTTTAAGTGTGTGGCATAGATTAGTTTTCAATACCCTAGTTTTTATTTATAAGTTAAAAAATAAAATGTTACCTGATTATATGTTGAATAATGTTAGAATCAACAGTACAGTTCATTGTTATCCTACGAGAAACTGCAACGATTTTAGGCTTCCTAAAACAAATTTATCGGGAACACAAAATAATATTTATTATAAAGGTTTTAAAATGTTCAATGAACTCCCTGTAAATGTTAAGGAGACTAAAAGTCTTGCAGTTTTTCGTGGATTATGTCTTAATGTTGTAAAGTCCACATTTTAGTCAGTAGGTAGTAAATAATATTGTAGTAGTCATAGAAAAGAAAACATTAGATATAAGATGTCAAATTTTATATCTAAATAAAATACACATTAAAAAAAAATATAAAAATAAAATAATGATAAACTAACAACGTTATTAAATAATTCATAATTAAATTAAATTATTTGGAATTCCATGAACTACATAACGAAAAATTTCATAGACTTAGACCGTCTCACTATTTAGACTCTCATTTTTTTTATTGTTTTAACTCCACACAGGAGGCCCTGAAGAAAATAATCTCCCACGGGACCTAAGTCATTTTAATGAATGCTGTGTGGAGAGTCTTTCTGTGAGAGATAGATAGAGAGAGAGAGAGAGAGGAAGTTCTGGAAAGGAAAAAGGTATGGTATAAAAAAGTATGAGGTATGGGTAGGAACCTGGGGGTCAATGAGTCCAGAAGTGACGGATGTATGAATCCGTCCCTACAACTGCGGTGTAAGGAGATGGGTCGGGAGAGCCCGGCTAGAAATGTCAAAAGGTCTTCCTCAACCAGTCTCACGATCTGGCCCAGAAGGTGGCCAGACGCATCCACCGCCATGACCTTAACAAACCCCACCCCATGAACCGGAGCACCTCTGCTAAGTCACTGAACATAGCAAAACCACCTGGGTGACCTTAGTTATCCAACAAATGGTTTTCAGGGCGGCGGTTCCCATATCCGCCTCCCAGAGGTCAAGTTTTTAAGTGTTCCGTCCATGCATATGTGCCGCATTATGTTTACACGCCCATCAGTAAAGGGGTAAACTTTTAATAAAATGAAACAATATGTTATTTTATTACCATTGCTTCTGACGCGACATTCATGTTTTCAAAATTAATTTGATTTTTAATTTTGACAAAAGTTTTTACGTTTATTTTTTAATATTCCACATTGGAATACATAGGTTTCAGCTAAACAGGTAGTTTTTCGGTTGAACCAGTAATAAATTACAACTCCTCCTGTTTGTAGGCACTGTATCCCTACCTCTGCCTCCGGTGAACTGGTTGTATTATTAATACCAACTTTACTTATATCACTGTTTGCCAATTCTAGACTAGTAGGTACCCATGTAGGTGGTATTCTCGTGTGGGCGTAATACTCGTAAATGTGTCTTTTTCGTCTTTTTTATAAAAATTAGAGAGCTGTTTTTAGAACTCTTAACATCCCACGTTCAACATTTTTCTATTTTTTTTAATATTCAAATTAGTTCAATTTTCAATATAAAAGCATATTTCCAATAGAAAAATCTATTTAATCCACTTTATTACAAGAAATATGCGTATTCGAACAATTTTATTAGAGTGTTTTAGGGGGGTTATCTTTTCAAATAATTGTGCTCTTCGAAATAGCTAACGCTAAAAAATCGGAAACCAACACAATTCAGCCACGTACTTTTTTTTACAGAATGTTAATGTTTTTAAAAATTATCAATTTGTTAAAAAACGCGTATTATACGAGTGTACACAAAACCAATATTGTACTCATTATTTTATCAATGATGAACATTTTTGTTCGTGTAAATGGCCTCGAACCGGCTGTTCTAATAAGTTTTTATATGGTCGACTGAAAAGGAAAGAACAGATATTCGAAGTATCCTAAATAACTGACACGAGTACATATTATAGACTCATTTTACATAATTTTCTCACGAAATTTTATAATATAAAAAAATGCAGAGTACTGATTGTTTACAGTATTAATCATCATGTTCCCACTGTATTTATACTTTCTTATTAATTAATGATCATGTAACTACTGCATTTATATTTATTTCCATGTGAATTTAAAATTACATATGCAATCTTAAATAACTAAATATATTAAATAACAAAATAAAAATGTAAAGATTTAATATAACTACATTATGTATGTATGTTATGCGTGTTTGTACATGCGTATGTTTTTATATCAATATATTTACATATTATTTTGTCTTTTTATCTTATTTTTATAAATTTTTATCTTTTTATACCCATGTGTACTTTGATACATATCTATTTCACTAAATACAAATTGATATTTATCCGCCTCGGAACAGACTTTGTCTAGTGAGGTGGGTAAAAGAAATCTATATGTAACGCCCGGTTGCCGGCGCTGAAACTGAACTGAACTGAACATATTATTACAACGCAATTCTCAGGGAATATTAACCAACTCAAGAACGTTAACAAGGTAAAAAATAATAATAAAAATTATGGTATTAATTACTTTCAGCCCTTTGTTGCCAAAAAGGAAAACATGTTTCATGAGTTTTATTATTTTTCTGGACAAATAGCTCCCTATCCAAGTTTTTATTTTGGTCGTGGACCAACAGGATATTCTAATCCCATTGGAATTTTCGGTAATAAGTATCAATGCTCTCAGTATGTTCAATTGTTTCCCCTTCATTCGTTAATAAAACACGCGAACATCACAAAGTTTCAGTACCTAATAGTACTTAATGCATTTGCAAAATTATTCATCGCTTTACCAGTTTCCTGGATGTTATATTTTTGCATTTATGAAGTTTTTATATGTTTTTATCCATCCCAGAACATACTTCATTATTGTAGAATGGTTACCTAACACGTAAAATCCATAAAATCTTAAACATTTTTGTATTTTAACACGGTGCCATGGAGGATGGGTCAAAATGACCCACCATGTTTTAAATTGCTTATTGTTTTATTGCCGCTTTCCTCAGTACATGAAGATGCTGATTTTGTTTAAACTTTTTTAATGAGAAACCAGTCGGACGGCGATGGCGCTGCGCACTGCGAGTTACTCGTGCCGAAAGCTGGAAAGGGTAAATATAAACCTTCCTCGTAATCAATGTAGCTATTCTGCGCCATTTTGCCCGGGTTTAGTTTTCTCACTTATCGGAGCTTTTAATGGATTTTTTTATGTATTTGTGAATCTGTTACTATGTTTGGTTACCAAGGACGATTTCCTTTTTATTTGTGTGAAAATTTTCACATTTTTTTGTTCTATCCGTATGGTTTTATTTTTTGTGCAATAAAGTATATTATTTATTTTTAACTCTTCAATTCCCAGTGTCACCTGTAGGTGACACAAGTTTAGTATTTTTTTTCTACCACATGGAAATTTTATTTTTAAATTCTACTACCACCATAGTAAAGGCAAGTAGTTACTCTATTCGTTATTTTTTTCTGGCAACACTAGCCACACCCCATTTATCAAATTCATTCTCACGTTTCACGCGAAATTGGAGCAGTCTGAGTTTCTGTGATCTCTTGCGACATAAAGTGAAATAAAAATTCCTAAGCCCCAAGAATTATTTTTTTTTCTTATTGCATACAATAAATGAATAAATAGGCTAAAGTACAAATGTATTTTATAACAAAAATAATTTATAGAATGTTTGTTACAACGTTGGAAATATGCCGTGTCACCTGGGGGTGACACTGGGCATTGTAACTATTCGATTGGTATAATGACTACTGTTCGGTATGATGATGTTGTGTTGATGATCTTCCCAGTGGCATGTTTCCATCTTTAGTAGAACTCGAAAATAGACCTTCCATCTCTGGAGAAAATAGTGTACATGACTCGAAGAAGAATGAGATGAAATCGACGTTCTTGCCCCGAAGAAAAAAAAGAAAGACAATAATATAAAAAATTGTACAACTGCTCCAGTAATACTTTTATTTCTTGTGGTAGGGGAGACCGTGATAAAGAAGTATTTTCTGACTCCAAATAATTGCGAGAGCAGAATGCTGGGGGTACAGGTACTATTCGGGAAAACCGTCTGGAAAACTGCAATTTGCCACACTCAAATGACATGAAAGTGTTGTGTCATAAAGTTTCTGAGAAAATCATTGCAGCTAAATGGCATGAAAATAGTATTGTCACCATTGCATCTAGCTGCCATTGATTGAAACCTATCTCGAAAGTGAAATGAATTAGATATGTGGATAAAAAACTGGCAAAAAGTCAAATAGATCCCCAGCAATTATCAAGATGTGCAATAATTACATGGGTGGGGTAGACCGTTTTGACGAAAGCGTTCACTCCAGGAGGGTTGCTTTTCGCGGCAAATAGTGGTGGTTCTCTCTGTTTGATTTTGGTTTAGATGCAGCTTGCCAAAATGCATGGCTGCTCAAAAGACAGTCGGAAAACAACTGGAACTACTGCGATTTCCGGCGAAATGTCACAACCAAATACTTGCAAACATATGGAAAGCCTCCGATCCTCAAATCCAATTGTGACATACCTCTGCAGATAAGAGTGCCTACCGAGGTAGGAGTGCAGGAAGTGTTGACGATCACTCGCAAATCGAGAACTCTCAAGGAATATGTGGATATTGTTACCAACGCACCAGAAAAATGTGTGCCAAGTGCAATATCGGTTTGCATCTAAAGTGTTGGTACAGCTTTCACAATAAATAAGTGCTCTGTTTATTTATATAAAAACATATAATTAAAAAACTTTATATAAATAAATATTATTATAAAACTGATATTTTATTACTACAGAAGGAATAAATAAAATGCTGTTTGCTCTTCAGAGTCTTCAATCACAATGCCCAGTGTCACCTGTAGGTGACACACCCATAATTAAGGGTGGGGGTAGTTTATTTTTTATTTTTTATATTTTTTTGTCTTAACCATATATGTGTAAGCTATTTTGTTTATAGAGAAAAGACAAATCTTTATTAACTTTGACATGGGAATTGAAGAGTTAATTTTATTTCCAAAGATTAGTTTAAATTCCTAAAAGTGCCATTTAAATCAAAATAATGATAAAAAATAAGTGTTCAGCTTGATGAAGCGAGAGGAAGCTAATTTTGTTAACTATTATTCAGTGGTATATTTATTGATAAAAAAATAAATAATTAATCTATTTTTGTCGATATTATGTCAAGAGAACATTATTTTTTTTATAAACATAATGAAATACTTGGTGTTAAATAGGGGGTATTGATGACCCAACCCCCACGTCCTTACAAATATCCACCGCCTTAAGGCCGGGTTAACTGGGTAGTAGGAATTTGGTAATCCATTCTTATCTTATTCTTATTCGTTATCAAATTTTCCTATGTAGGTTTTTTTTCTTCGTTTTATAGTAAACATGATTCACATAACCAATACGACCCATCTAACAAGATGCTATTTGTTAGATTCGACATCAACAAAATAATATTATTATTAAATTTGTTTCCGAAAGCGAAAACTTTGGAGCGTGACATAATAATAAATGTAATTATTCATTATTAATATACGCGCCCTTCGGGGCTTTTAAAAACGTTTGATACGGGTGTATAACAGTAATAATAAAATAAATAGGTATGCAATTTAAATTGTATAGTACGCAAGCATAGTTATTACACAAACATTATTATTATTATTGAGGTGTGTTATTTAATTATAGGCTGTTTGTAACAATATTCCATGCAGTTGAATACATCGTAAATATTGAACACATATTAAATAATTATTAATGATCAACATGCTTGGTTAATTTGTATGTTTATGATTATAAAGCAGTGTCTTTGGCGGGCGGCATTAATTTGACTTATATATATATTTCAGCAGTTTTATTCCGAGATTTATAATATTCTTTGTATTTACTTGACCTTCAAAGCAAGAAGAATTATCCACTTCAAATTTCTAAATACCACCCCATCCCCTTATACCACCCCTTAAAGCAGAATTTTGATACTTCTTGATGAAAAATTTCCATTGAATTCATTGTTTAATTAAAATATTACCTCTAAATATGCATTAGCAGTCCGCGTTTATTTGTTGACACTTACGGGAGGAGATTAGTTAATGAGGTCTTTATGCACATTTCAACCATTTTCGTTTCTCAAAGTTGGAACGGAATAAGTCGATTGTGTCTTGTATGCTCAATTCATGTCTAGGTATGGATCGCGTATACGACTTCTTTCATTTTTAAAGCTGCGGTAGTTAAATATGTTCATTAAATAAGCCAGTAATTTTGCATAACAAACGACGGAATTCAAATAAGCGTATATTGACAACTAACCGAAACTTATCAGATACTTGGAGTCCGGGGTAATATTTATTAAACGTGCGTCGGCGTTGCGTCGGCGTCGGTCGGAATATCTCTTACCAATGGTTGACCGAGCGAAAATATTGATAACTGACAATAGATGGGTTATATCGATCGACCATGCTAGGTACACTGGGCTGGTAACTATTTCTAGTAATTATAATTATATACAGACTATAGTACATAATATTATAATACAATGGCAGAGAGATAAATTAGTATAATAGAGGAAGACAGCACATTAGTGGAGGGGGTAAGTAAGGGAAAAATAATGTTTCGTTGGTGGTTAAATACAGATTTAGAAACCTTTTCCAGAAAATATTTACTTTGCGGGAAAGCTGTAAACTGTTTGTTTTTCTGAATCCGCCTAACCTCCGATATCAGAAAGTTCTCATAGCTTTTACTGTTTTCTTTTCGAAGTCAATTAAATTATTTTCAGATAACAATGAAATAGAATGTTTCGAATATTTACTTAAATATTGAAAATTAAAACAGGTTTTCATAATGTTTTCTCAGTATCCTTCAATGGTTTAATTTTATTATTTTATACTCATTTCTAAAAGCAAATTATGTTTATCAGAAACATTCATTCTTTAAAATTCAATAATATTATTTATGTCCACTCTGATGAGGGTTACCCTAAAGTGTAATGTATGCCCCACCGTGCAAAGCCTTGTATTATTTTTTATCAGGTTTTCTTCACACCGTCCTAAGACCCAACCTTTTCGGCACATTTGTCAAATTCAACCCTTTCACGTATATATTTTATGTAAGTGTGTAAGTACAGATTTTCAGACGTTTTCTGCAGATAAATAAATAACACGATCGTTTCCACGGGAAGGCTCTTCGTTCAGATGTATCTGTAACATATAATGTCAGTGCTGTGAGTTACCTTTTTTGCTATGAAAAGTTACAAAACGATGATGAAACTTGCATGAAAAATGCTTAAAACGGGTATCGCTTGCCATATTTGTATACAATGGGCCATATTCATAAAAAAGGTTATGCTTATACTTGCAAAATATAAAGGAAATCCTTCAGCTCTCACTCATAATATTCCGAATAAAACCTTATACTTATAAGAAAATGAGCATATCCTTCACAAAAAGTATTTGTTTATTCATAAACGTTATCTTTTACTCTAAATAAAAAGGATATCCTTCAATAATTTCGAGTGTGGTCAATAGCAGACTCAATCGTGTAGTGATCAGTTGTAGCGATGACAGATATTGTGGAACCGAGAGAGATTAAACACTACAAGCAGCGTTTATCAACACCTTTTCGTGATTACAAAGAATTATACCGATTTGAAGAGGAAAATGTGCAATGGCTTGTCAACAGATTTTTGGGAATAAATAATGCTGAAACTC
Source organism: Limnephilus marmoratus (assembly GCA_917880885.1). Lineage (NCBI taxonomy): Eukaryota > Metazoa > Arthropoda > Insecta > Trichoptera > Limnephilidae > Limnephilus > Limnephilus marmoratus. The sequence continues at coordinate 563,936 of OU862918.1, read as the reverse complement.
GAGGAGGTGCGTTATCATCCGTCCTAAAAATGCAGATATGTTTACGCTATCTCAGTGACCCTAGGTATCAGAAAGGCATTGGTCAAGAACTGGGTGTAAGTCAAGCTATAGTTTCTCGTCCAATATGCCAACAACCTTTTACTTATTCTTGAAGGATATTCTTGCAAGTATAAGGTAATCATTATGAATACTTCTACTTCTATTCTTCTACCTTATACTTACAAGCATATCCTTTAATAATGAATACGGCGCATTATCTTATGACACAGAACAGACACAAAACAGACTGGTGAAAGACCACAATTCAGAATCGAAATATTGCTCAAATTGGATATAACCGTGCTTTGTGACCTGATCAGAATAACCAGGTACTTCTCCATCCCCTTTCCCTCCCCACTAACTTCAGCCTCACAACATAACCTAATTGGGTACGCCGTAGTCTCCAGGCTCCAGACAGTTAAGAGGAATTTAATCATCTTTTTTAAAGTTCGTTCGGAAAACATACTGTTAAAAAATGTAAGGATCCTTAATTAAAGAACTGGTTTTACAAAAAACTTTCACTTTTATTTCAATCACAGGGACATGTTTTAATGTTTAAATAACGATGCAAATAATAATATTACACCGGGCCCAAACTGGCGATTGTTTACTATTTAAACTTTTGCGTAGAAAAAACACTAAAAACCAGATGTGAAAATTATAATGTAAAAAAATCCAATACATAAACAAACAACAATGACATGTCACTAGTGTGGTAATGGATGTCAGCTAAAATGATTCCCTTCAATACTGACTTGAACCCTTAGCAAAGGCTCACACCATCTTGTTGATCTAATAACTTAATATAATTTAACTGAAGCAACCCACAGATGTCTGTAGCCTTTCAATTTTGAACACATTCAGCTTTATTTATAAATGAAAATTAATGTTACTTTTAATTATTAATTAAGGGAAATTTTTGGAAGGAAAACCACAAACTCATCTTTATGGAAAATTATATCCGTTAACAACTTTATTTTAGGGCAAGCCCGTGGCATAATTCAATTACACACAAGACGAGTTAATTTTGATGATCAAAATATTTTCTTTTTTTTCTTGTCAATCTGTCATCGACCAAATAAAGAATTATGTATTAATTCAACCTTTCTCTATTTTACGGTATGTGAAATCGCTTCACAAAAAATCATTATTTATTTTTTTAAGTATAACGTTTCTGTGAATATGTTTAATTTTCATGGCATGTTTTTTTACATTACCTCCCTCAAGGAGGGTCCGAGGAAAACAATTCTTTACAGGGCTTATGTCATCCTTGTGGATTTCGTGTGGGGGTTATTTTTAGAGAAAGGAAGGAGAGGAAATTCTGAAAAGGAAAAAAGTTGTGAGGGGTGGGTAGGAATCTGGGTGACGGCTGTATGAATCTATCCCTCCGACCACGGTGCAAGGCAATGGGTCGTGGGATTCCGGCTGGATAGGCAATTGCAGTGCGAGGCAATGTTCCGAGAAAGTTCTGCTGAAGAGGTCAAAAGATCTCCCTCAACCAGTATCTCCCGATCCGGCCTGACACGCAGCGCAGTTGGTAGGTAGACACATCCGTCGCGAAGCTCCGGACAAATCTCACCCCATGAACTCTGGCTCTCCAGTGGCGGTTTGAAAAATACGACGTTATTGATTTTTTTTTTTTTTTAAATTTCAATTTTTTGTATGAAGATGTATTGAAATGTGGATGCGACGCATATATAAATATTGAAATTTTGAAAAAAAAAATCATTTTCAGCTACAACAACATCAATAACGTCATATTTTTCAATCTTAGCACTCTAGCTCATTGAAAACTCTGCCGGGCACCCATGCTGAGTCACAAAACGTAGCGAACCACTTGGGGTGAACTATGGCAGAGGTATTGGTTATCGAATAAATAGTTCCCGGGGCGGCGCGGCGGTACCCATAGCCGGCTCCCAAATTGAATCGAATAGTGTTTATATTATTATCATAATATGTATTTTTGCGTCACTCACTCGCCAAAGCTGTATTAAGGAAAAGGTTTTTGGCTAAACACAAGCCTTTATACTATTAACATGCATGAAAAAATTACAATAAAAAAACGAGTTTGCTTTAGACCACACGACTGAAGTAAAACTTCACTAACTTATAACTCCCTCTCAACTTCCGTTCGCCTCGCCCGACCATTCGCCTCGCCCGATCAAACTTTTCATAACGCTTTCGTCACACATTCACCAGCTTACTCCCCAAGTAAAGCGTACATAAAGGCCCGACCGTTCGCCTCGCCCGATCACACTTTTCGTAACGCCCTCGTTACGCATTCACCAGCTTACTCCCCAAGTCAAGCTTGCGTAAAGAAGTTTTACTTCAAAGATCGTGGTTCCGATGAAATACAAAATTGGTGGCAAATTCGAAAATTTTGGTACATACTCGTTTGAACTGATGCTGGCTGACGAAAATTGACAAAAGGTTTTCGGAACTTACACGAACTTCTGCAGTTGAAGTGCTTCTTCAAATTTATGAAAGGCGGACGACTGCAATGAGTACTGTATTGTCTCTAGCAACTTTATAGAAAGGTCTTACTCTTTATATTGTATAACGAGGTACACAAAAGCAACGGAGCAATGTATGGAATAAGGTCAGCATTGCACGTTGCAAGTGGAACGAACGTACATCGTAACCACGATTGTAAATAAGTAATCTCTCGAACATTGTTGGTTGGTTTTTGTTTTTTTTTACATTAACTTTACAGGAGGAACTAAGGAAAAAAATTCCCTCAGGTTGTAGCATTTTTTTTAACCTATATTAATACCCACCTAGGGCATATTCCTCCTCATCGGCCACACTAAATATAAGTAGTCACCAAAGAAACACATGGCAAGTGGATAGGTATGGAGTGAAAATTTCATGTAAGAAAACAATGAATAATTTTATTTTAAATATATAAACCCTGCCCTTGGGTAACATTCTATACTAAACATGAGACTTTAAAAGGATCAGGGGTGGCTGGATACGAACTAATCGTTCCAGCTGTAAATGATAGCGAACTCTCTACACGTGCCAATAAGAAAGGTAACATGTGATAAAATTAAAAGATTACACTGAAGGGCGCCTGTACGGAATTAATAATACATATTTATATCAGTAATCTCTAAAAATAGCTAAATATCTCGATGTGATTATAATGACTTATTTTAATCTCACATTCCGATGATCGTTGAGTCCAGCACCAATGACAGCCCGTTACACACAATACACAACTGCCCCAAACCGCGGTTTCTCGCCAACTGAAGCGGGCCGAAGTCTCTCGAAGGAACGCCCGAAGCACGCGTGCCGCCTTTCAGTGTACAAGGCAGCCAACAACACCATACGAAATTGCGTATAAGACACGCCGCTAGTAGCAAACGCTACAAGGGTCTTCTTGTGGAAAGGAAGGAGTGAACCTGGATCTTTAAGAGACCCATTTTGTAGGAGAGAGAAAATTCAGATATCGGAAAATCGTTTCAATCATGAATGACCTGTTTTCATGTGAGAAATGCTTGGTCTACAAATGCTTGATGTGTTTTTCGAAGGTACACCTACGCCGAAGGAATCAATGACGCAAGTTCATTCCGACAAAGAGGTTGTGAAATCTTTATGACCCACGGTATAACATTTTACTATTTTAAATTCACACAATAGATGTTTCTATTAATTTTGTCAAGTTTGATTTGTGATACTGCATTTAAATTTAACCTATTTTTTTTAAACAAGTATTACTATTTATTTTATAAAAAAAATCATGAAAAAGTACGGTATATTAATTATTATTTCGTGTGACAACTATTCCACCTTCCAAAGGCATTGTCAAATAGTGAAATAAATTCTTCTTCTTCTTCTAGTGCCCTGTCCGTACAACGGACGTTGGCTATCATGTTGGCTATGCGGACTTTGTTTACTGATGCCCGGAACAGCTTTACAGTAGACTGGACAATCACTGTCTCAGGTTTTTCAGCCATGTGATCATCCTTCTATCAGGGCCCAGTCTTTCGGCAATCTTTCCCTGCATTATGAGATTGGACCTCGTACTTCTCTGGATTTCTCATCACATGTCCAAGATATTGACGTTTTCGGATTTTTATTGTTTCAATAACTTTTTTTCTTTATTCATCTGAACCACAACATCTTCATTCGTAACCCTGTCCATCCAGTTTATTTTAAGTATTTTTTTCTGTAGATTTATATCTCGAGTGCCTCAAGTCGCCTAATTAATTCTTCAGTAAGCGTCCATGCTTCCATTCCATAATATAACATCGCCTTCCGAAGGCATTGTCAAACTGTTAAAATAATTAGACACCAGAATTTTTTAATAAATTTAAACAATAATGCTACATATAATTATGAAAAAAGCATCACACACACAAAGTTACTTTGCTTTATTATGGTGAAGACATCGTGAACTTTCTTATAATATCTATGTTTGGGGTTTCTTGCGGTGAAAATAAAATATTTAAATCAGTTGAAAGCTAAAACGAAATTCAATGATCAATGATTTTTGGACACTTCGGTAGAACGCACCTTTTATACACTATACACCGGTTATTCCCACTTGTGACATCTATTCATTTATCTATACATGATAATTATTATGTACCTAACTATAACCTCGTATTCTGGATGTTTAGATAATTTGGTCCTCATAATGTAAAGCACATATATTTATTTTAAGTTCAACCCATCCATAGATAGATTGATTTGACAACCCATCCGTATAAATTAATTAGAAATCGACTCAATGTCTAATTAATTCGCTATTAAAGTTTTAAGTAGGTACCACCGACTACTAGAGTTGTTATTTGTTAATTCGTCGAAAACAAAATATACCATTCATTCTGCAGTTCAAAGGCTTATAGGCTTCGAAATAAAATCATTTCCGTCGATATTTCAATAAAATCCAATTTAAAATTTAAATTAGAAATTTTTGCCAATTTGTTTCACAATTATTTTTAATTTATTTTTCTGTTCTAAAAAAGATTATCTTCATTTAAGGACATTATTGGTAATGTATAAACCATATCAGACAAGAGGAGCCTTTCCACCAAATTATGATGATGTGGAATTTTTGATTGATTGGTTGATTTTTGAAGGGACACATGTTTAAGATCGGAGTAGGAAAAATCTCATAATGGTCCCTTCAAAAATCATCCCATAAATCGAAAATTCCATATCATCATAAATATAATAACGCCTTGACAACAATAAAATTAGGTCATTAATAATTCATATTATTTGTAAGGTATAACCCAAACAATATCAAAGTCAACTATAAAACCCTAGGTTATTACGCCTACTGGGAATAACCAAAAATAATTAGAAATTCGACAATCAAAGACGGCTTAGTAATAGCCCATTCACATGATTCATTTATCGTTCATTTCGTGATTTCATTTCGCCTCTTTCCCTCGAAATGAACCGTGTGAACACGAAAGTGAATAGAGACAGTGCCGAATGAAGCATTCCAACAATGTTGGAATGCTTCCTTCGGCACTGTTCACTCGCAACCGGAATTTAACACCACGTGACGCGAATGATGTGTGTGAACACTCAAGTGAACAGTCTTTCACTCGCAAATCAGTCGGCCGAAATGTTCTGGCATGAGGACGAGTAGCCGGAGCGGCTTAAACGTCAAAATGCTCCGTTTAGTTCGCTATTCGAAATAACTTCTACACGTCTCATAGAAATCATTGTTTCTCCCTTACTATCATAGTGAAAAATATGATCTAAACGGTATTGGAAGGAGAAAATAATGTTCTATATATTTAATATAACAATTAACCACAAAATAATATAAATGTACACTTCTATGGAACCAAAGTTTCAGATCGAATTTGAAAAAAAAAATTATGAAACATTGAGAATTTTTTATGAATTATTTTTATATGAAACGACAAAAAAGTGAGGCGACCGAAACGTTTATAATTTATTTGTCTAACAAAATAAGTGCGTGTTTTTATTTTTTTTTTGTTACCAGTATTTTTAGTTAGAATAAAAGCAAGTAGAGCCATTTTTTAAACTTTTAAAAGTTTACATTAAAAATTATTCTATTTAAAAAATTACGTGGTTATTTCTAATAATAAATTTTGAGAGCATATTTTATCACCTTTCCAAAACAGTTTTTAGTTTTTGGATACGTTAATAAATATTCCATTTATATGGATTTTATTGCAAGCCGAGGCCTATTTTGGAATAAAAATATTTTCATGGTGCAAAAATACTCGTAGATATCAGTTTTCAGGTTATTATTTAACCATATGTTCATTTTATGGTGCTGAAATTTATTTACTGTTTACAAGAATCGCCGATTTCTCGTAATTTAGTTCGACGTTATCGGAAATGTCAATTGAAATCGTAAATATTCCCGAACTTGGCCGTCAGCGCCGGACGAATTCCAATGCGGCCGCGACTACTCTCGACGACTTCGTAGCGAGAATGTCGAGTGAACTCTTCCTTCGAAGTAACCGTCTGAACACTCGATGAAACGAGAATGGAACATTTCATCGAGTAAACCTTCATCCGAGTGAACCTTGTGACTTCAGCTTAACAAATGTACGAAAACCCATATAATCAAATAAAACCATTGTAGACCACCCCTCTCCCCCTCCCAATATGTTATATATATAAACCGTATATCATCATAGATTAAGAATAATTTGTACCAGTCTGAAGATGGTTTTAACAAGCTGAAACCGGTTACAGTCAAATAAATTAAAGTGGAAATATGCTTCATATTTGTTATATTATATTATGGAAATCCACCATGAATTTTTAGTTTGAAAAATAGAAATATTACAATTTTTCAATTGTTCAAGTTTCTTTATTTGTGATTGTTTGTTTCCTAGTTTGCTGATTGGTCAATGAAGCGCAATTCCATAGGATTAGAATATTGTAATATTTTATTATAGATTATTGTGGTATTTTATGGCTTAGAAAATAATATAATTGTAAATAGTAATTTTTTTTTCTTTATTTGTTTTTGGGGTGTTATGCCGTGTTGCGCTACCTCCTTCTTTAGCCAACGTTTCGGACATCGTTGCAGGGTCCATCATCAGGGCAGATCCGGTAGATGTGTAATTTTTAGTCGTGAAGTGTGCGCTTATTTACTTCGAAGTGTCGCCAGCACCACTAAATTTCACCAGTACAAAATAATCGTGACAAGCAGTGGCGTTATCGCCGCGGAACGGAATAGAAAGTTCATTAAAACGTGGTATTTATGCTAGCCAGGGGCAAGTCCGTTTACGAGATGCCGACGGAAGTGGCTCCATCTCTTAATGAAATCTAAAATTAGAAATCACAAAGGTAAGAATTTAAGAAAAAATAAAATAAAAAATTACAATGGTTAACTTTCACCAGTACAAAATAATCGTGACAAGCAGTGGCGTCATCGCCGCGGAACGGAATAGAAAGTTCATTAAAACATGGTATTTATGCTAGTCAGGGGCAAGTCCGTTTGCGAGATGCCGACCGAAGTGGCTCCATCTCTTAATGAATTCTAAAATTAGAAATCACAATGGTAAGAATTTAAGAAATAGAATTACAATGGTTAAAGCGAATTTAGTCAATATAAATCAAAATGGTTTACCACGAGCTGGCATTACTATATACTTAGACATGGTTTTTTTTTGCTCTATTAATATTAAAAAATGAATTTTACTAGAATTAGAATTACACTGGTTAAAGCGAATTTAGTCAATATAAAGTTATAACACAAAATGGTTTACCACGAGCTGGCCTTACTGTATACTTAGACATGTTTTTTTGCGTTTAGCTTTGGTGTAGCCGTCAATCACCGGATACCAAGAGCTATTGAGCTTAGCTCCGTCGTCTCTATTAATATTAAAAGGATTTTTGTAGATTTCAATTGCCTCCGTAATTAGGAGTGCTCTATAAGTTATGGGTCTTCCCAAGACCTCAGGAACAAATCCAAAGTAATGGCCGGTTTCGATTAAGTGCTCAGCGATTGCCGATTTATCAGGGTGGCCGAGTTTGCAAACACGAAAGTGTTCTGCTATCCTTTTGGAGATCGTCCGCTCTGTTTGGCCTACATAAACCTTGTCACATCCGGAACAGCTGAGTTTATACACTCCATCTGCTTCCAGAGGAAACATAGTCTTTGCAGACCTCAGTAGGTCTTGAATTTTAGTTGTGGCACCGAAGACAGTCTTGATGCTATCTTTTCTCAACAGCCTGGCGATTCTGTCTGTCACATTGTGAACGCAAGGCAGGAAAGCGCAGCCTTTTAACTCTTGTTTAGCTGATGATTAGCCTTTTAGCTCTTATTTAGATGATGGACACTGCAACGATGTCCGAAACGTTGGCTAAAGAAGGAGGTAGCGCAACACGGCATAACACCCCAAAAACAAATAACGAAAATGCTTTTGGCCGTGAAAATCTTTAAACTTATCTGACTAACCTCTATGGGGAGGAAGTTCATACAATGGTGCGCCGATTGGAGAATCTGAGGAAACGAAGGAACCTTTTACTGGGTAGCCTGGCTTTCCTCAAAAGATGTAAGGAGGAATCGATCGTACCAGTACACATCCGAATACAAAGACTTATCACATCCCGGAAAGCCGAGAGAGTTTTCCAAAGAGTAGAAGCAGCGCTACTAAGGGAAAGAATCCATAACACAAAAACTTCAAAGAATCCAACTCCCTTAACGACTATAAAATATTTCACAACTACAGAACTCAATATAAAAAACTGTCAAAAATATCGTATTTTAATTACATAAATGATATCGAAAAATCTATTCCCTCTAATACACAAAACTTTTTCACACATGTTAACTCTCTTAGAAAAAACAAACAAGGTTTACCCATCTCAATGCACTTCAAAGAAAAGATTAGCACTGATATGAAAGTGAAGGTTAACTGTTTTGCTGATTATTTCAAAAGTGTCTATGACGAAAATATCCCAGACAATTATGTACCACCTCCTTCCTTTAATGAGAGCATACATATCCCTGCTGTTCACATCAATATAAACGACGTTATAACTAAAATTAAATCTCTAGACAAAAACAAGAAGGCCGGACCTGACAATGTGCATCCCAATATACTTATTAATTGCATTGCTTCACTGGCTGAGCCAATTTGTTTATTGTTTAATCAATCCCTCAACACAGGATGCTTCCCTGACATTTGGAAACGTTGTTATCTAACACCTATATTAAAAAAGGGTGATAAAAGTGATATCACTAACTATAGACCAATATGTAAGCTATCTGTAATCCCAAAACTCTTTGAAAAACTATTGCTTGATCAAATTTCCCCATGTATTAACCATCTCATTGTTCCAAATCAACACGGATTTTTGTCGGGCAGATCAACTCTAACAAATCTTTCGTTATATGAAAACTATATATCAAACGCATTAGCTAACAAAACTCAAGTCAATTCTATTTATACGGATTTCATCAAGGCCTTCGACAAAGTTTGCCATAAAATTCTACTGGCTAAGTTACGGAAGCTAGGTATTGATGGAAAACTTTTAGACTGGTTTGCAAGCTATCTATCTGACAGAGTACTACTTGTTAAAATAAATTTGTTCCTTTCCAATCAATTTATAGCTACCAGTGGTGTACCACAAGGGTCTCATTTAGGCCCAATTTTGTTTCTTCTGTTTATAAACGATATTGTTGATATATTTGATAAAGATGTAAATGTGTTGCTTTTTGCAGATGATTTGAAAATATTTAAAATAATTAAAACTGTTGAAGATTGTCTCTGTCTACAGAATAATTTACACAAGTTAATTAATTGGTGTTCTGTTAACAAACTTTTTCTGAACATAAATAAGTGTCACGCAATAAGATTTTACAGAATAAGTCAACCAATTATTCATCCGTATGTACTTAATAACTCTACCCTTACCTCTGTCGAAGAAATTAACGACCTGGGCATAATTTTTGACTCTAAATTAAACTTTATATCCCATATAAACACAATCGGTAATAAAGGAATGAAAATGGTTGGCTTCATTCTTCGAAATTTCAGAGGTTTTAGGAATATTTCAACACTAAAAATTTTGTATACATCCTTAGTACGTAGTCAAGTCAAATATAACTCCTCGATCTGGTCCCCCCATTTTAAAATTCATTCAGATTCAATCGAAAAAATTCAACATAAATTTCTAAGACATATTAATTTTAAACTCGGTATTCCCATTGAAAACATTAACTACAATTACTTGCTGATAGAATTAAATTTATTAAAACTCTCAGATCGAAGAATTATATCCGACTTAATATTTATGTTCAAAATTGTAAATGGTAGCATAGACAGTCCTGATTTAACTAAGCTCATTGAATTTCATATTCCCACGAGAACTACTCGATCTAAAATCCTGTTTAAATGTAACAATAATAAGACTGAGTATACTAAACACTCCCTTTTACCTAGGTTACATGATGTTACTAATAGATATGCAGATATTGCAGATCTATTTAACTGCACGGAAAGTAGGTACAAGAGGGCTATGCTATCAAATCTTTTTAGTCATTATTAATTCTATTTGTACTATATATTTTTGTACGTAATTGTCTCTCTGGTGTCATTTCTAATTCAAATGCCACAATCATTTGTTAAACAATTTTTTTTTATTATTTCTATATTACTATTTTTCATTTTGTGACATGTAATCAGTTCTTATGGTATATGTATACCGTTGAAATTAAATAAATAAATAAATAAATAACGTGCGCAGCGAACTGGATGGAACATCTCGGGACCTTTTCGATTTACACCTACATCTAAGTGCAATGCTTATCGAAGAAGACTGGAAGAAAATTGACAATACGATGTACCAACAAGCACAAAGAAGTAAGCAGTCAACAGATTCGAGGCATAAACACAAGTTTGAGAGGCTCAATCAAGGCAAAAAAGGTGATCGAAAACAACTTGATCATAATAAAGTTGTTATTAACATTTCGTCCCTTGCGCTGAGCCCAGACGCAACTTCTGTGCTTGCCAAGGGGATGAACTACGCAGTTGCCCCCAAAAAGATACCTGTGGAATCTATCATATGTGGTGTGGAGACAGCACTACATACAATGATGAAAGTCCACAAATGTCAGAGTCGCAAGCAGAGAACATACGACAAGAGACTTGCCATATTTTGAAAAGGGCTGAAATACCCCGCCCAAACATCACAAAAGGAGAGTTTGCGGCCCTAAAAAAATTGCGCGCCAATGAGGACATCTTAGTTCTGCCTGCCGACAAAGGTAATGCCACTGTGGTGATTAATACGGTAGACTACATTAAGAAGATGGAAGACCTCCTATACGATGCCGGCACTTACAAGAAAATAAAAAACAACCCCACCAATAAGATTGACCTGAAGACAAGAGAGCTAGTTAAAGCTTCCAGTATTAGGAAAGAGGATCGATCTGGGCTTTTCGTAAAAGCCTCCAGAACTCCTGCCCTATACGGTCTTCCAAAAATACACAAAAATGATATCCCAATGAGACCGATTGTCAGTGCTATTGGTGCACTTACTTGCAAACTGTCCCAATAACTCTCTAGACTACTGCAGATGCAAACTGGTAAAACTGAATCTTGAATCAAGGATTCCACAGATCTGATCAGTAAGCTAAAAAAGGTCAAGACTGAGGATGGCGATATCCTAGTCAGTTTTGATGTAGTGTCCTTTTTTACAAATGTGCCTCTAGAAGACTCCATGACAATGCTCAGGGAGATCTATGAGGACGACATTTGCAAACTTTTTGAACACTGTCTCAAAACGGGATATTTTGCATTCCAGGGTGAACTTTTTGAGCAAGTGGAAGGAGTTGCGATGGGTAGTCCGTTGTCGCCAGTACTTGCCAACTTTTTTATGGAGAAGTTTGAAGAAGTGGCACTCGACACAGCTTCAGCTGTTCCCAATGTATGGTGGCGTTATGTTGACGATGTCTTCGCCATCTGGCCTCATAGAACAGAGAAACTGAATGAATTTCTGTATCATCTTAATTCACTCCACAGTAAAATCAAGTTCACAATGGAAGTGGAAAACGATGCGAAAATCCTTCCTTTTCTAGATGTGGAGGTGATGCGAAAAGAAGATGGTAATCTAGGACACACTATAAATAAAAAAAACCAACGCATAGAAATCGGTATCTACACGCCGATTCGCATCACCACCCAGCGCAGAAGAGAGGACTTATCCATACGTTGGTGACGCGAGCGACCAGAATATGTAAAAAAACTAAAATTGGAGCAGAACTTACAAAGCTGACCGACGCACTGGAACGCAACGGTTACCCAGCTAGTCAGACAAGGCAAATCATAAGAGCCAAATCTACACTAAACGAAGACAGAGCTAAACAAGAGTTAAAAGGCTGCGCTTTCCTGCCTTACGTTCACAATGTGACAGACAGAATCGCCAGGCTGTTGAGAAAAGATAGCATCAAGACTGTCTTCGGTGCCACAACTAAAATTCAAGACCTACTGAAGTCTGCAAAGACTAAGTTTCCTCTGGAAGCAGATGGAGTGTATAAACTCAGCTGTTCCGGATGTGACAAGGTTTATGTAGGCCAAACAGAGCGGACGATCTCCAAAAGGATAGCCAAACACTTTCGTGCTTGCAAACTCGGCCACTCTGATAAATCGGCAATCGCAGAGCACTTAATCGAAACCGGCCATTACTTTGGATTTGTTCCTGAGGTCTTGGGAAGACCCAAAACTTATAGAGCACGCCTAATTACAGAGGCAATTGAAATCTACAAAAATCCTTTTAATATTAATAGAGACGACGGAGCTAAGCTCAATAGCTCTTGGTATCCGGTGATTGACGGATACACCAAAGCTAAACGCAAAAAAAACATGTCTAAGTATACAGTAAGGCCAGCTCGTGGTAAACCATTTTGTGTTATAACTTTATATTGACTAAATTCGCTTTAACCAGTGTAATTCTAATTCTAGTAAAATTCATTTAATATTAATAGAGTAAAAAAAAAAAAACATTTCTAAGTATACAGTAAGGCCAGCTCGTGGTAAAACATTTTGATTTATATTGACTAAATTCGCTTTAACCATTGTAATTCTAGATTTTGCACTAATAATTCGTTGTGGAATTCCATTGTATTAGAATTTGAAATTAAAACACTTTTGTACTTTCTTGCACTAATTTATATTTAACCAGGACCGGTTTCATCCTATTACGGACATTTTCAGACTGGTGAATTGACCAATTGACCAGTCTGAAAATGTCCGTAATAGGATGAAACCGGTCCTGGTGAAATATAAATTAGTAGAAGAAAGTACAAAAGTGTTTTAATTTCAAATTCATTGTAATTCTATTTCTTAAATTCTTACCATTGTGATTTCTAATTTTAGAATTCATTAAGAGATGGAGCCACTTCGGTCGGCATCTCGCAAACGGACTTGCCCCTGACTAGCATAAATACCATGTTTTAATGAACTTTCTATTCCGTTCCGCGGCGATGACGCCACTGCTTGTCACGATTATTTTGTACTGGTGAAAGTTAACCATTGTAATTTTTTTTTTTTTCTTAAATTTTTACCATTGTGATTTCTAATTTTAGATTTCATTAAGAGATGGAGCCACTTCCATCGGCATCTCGTAAACGGACTTGCCCCTGGCTAGCATAAATACCACGTTTTAATGAACTTTCTATTCCGTTCCGCGGCGATGACGCCACTGCTTGTCACGATTATTTTGTACTGGTGAAATTTAGTGGTGCTGGCGACACTTCGAAGTAAATAAGCACACACTTCACGACTAAAAATTACACATCTACCGGATCTGCCGGATTGCCCTGATGATGGACACTGCAACGATGTCCGAAACGTTGGCTAAAGAAGGAGGTAGCGCAACACGGCATAACACCCCAAAAACAAATAACGAAAATGCTTTTCGCCGTGAAAATCTTAAAACTTTTCAGATATTATTTTGCCTAATTTGGGTGGTTTTAAATATTAATTTAATCTGTAATTCACTTTTTCCAATCCAAATTTATAAAATTATAAATAATATTTAATTATATTATATTAAATGTTTTTAATACGTAGAGTCGAGTAATGGGTCGATCTGCACTCGTTCTTAAATTCAATAGCTCAGCTGTGGAAAGATTTGCCGGTCTTTACGTTTCCTTCTTCCTTCAACACGGATCTCTTCAAGACCCACGTTCACTTCTTCTTCTCCTCAAAAAGCCTTCTCCACACAGCATCTTCAAAGATGGCATAGGCTCTGAGGGAAATTATTTTGTGGATAATTCTTTGTAATCACGAACGGGTGTTGAAAAACGCTGCTTGTAGTGTTTAATCTCTCTCAGTTCCACAACATCTGCCATCGCTACAACTGATCACTACATGACTGAGTCTGCTACTGATACTGACCACACTAGAAATTATCGAAGGATATCCTTATATATATATATATATATATCTGTTTATCATTTTATTTTTAAATTTTATTATTTTGCTTTTACTTAACTGTTTTGCATGACCGATATTTGCGTGTGTTATTTTTATTAAATTGTGAAATTATTAACCCCGATACAGGCGAACCCTAGTGGGGTTAATAATTACATGCTAAAAATATATGTGTATAAATTGTGAAGAAGCAATAAATAAATAAATAAATAAATAAATATTTAGAGTAAAGGGTAACGTTTATGAATAAACAAATGCTTTTTGTGAAGGATATACTCATCTTCTATAAGTATAAGATTTTACTCGGAATATTATGAATACGAGCTGAAGGATATCCTTTATATTCTGCAAGTATAAGCATTACCTATTTTTTTGAATACGGCCCAATGTAATGACGCAGACAAATAAGTTGGTTTTAAATATTCTGTTGGTGGGTTGTGCGCGTGCAATTATTCAGCTACTTATAACTGATTAAAATAAACAAATATGTAATTTATTTCTGAGAAAAATATTGCCATATAATCCCTCCGGTGATTGCCCGCATTCAAAATGGATGTAGGTATCTGAAATATACATACCGAGGGATTCTTATTACCTCGTCACGCTCCCTGCTTCTTCCCGTCATATTTGATGCCATACCAGGAGTTCGGCAGTGTGTGGAGGCCTAGGGTTTTTTATAAAATAGGATCTTTTTTGAGTTAAAAAGAAATACACTAAAAAACAACGGAATTCAAATAAATGTGCCTTAACATATCTATTTCGCGAGTAGGTACTGCTTAAAGTAGGTTCTGTTTATTGTCTATTTATTTATTTTTTTGTATTTAACTTTGTTGGTTGGTCAAACTGCAACGACACCGTAAACGTCATTCTTAGAATCATGGCGTCAGACGTGACTTAGCCAGTGTGTTTGCGAGGAGGTTTTTGGGGCGATATGCGGGTGAGCATTTTATTCTAGTGCCATAAAGCCTGGAAATATTGTTTTATTTTGTAAAACAATAAAACAATAAAAATCAAATATGTTTTATTATGTGTTTACTAATGCGCTCTTCCGTGCATCGCGCAGCTCTTTAAAGCTTTAAAATAAAGAAAAATAAAAGTTTAAGAGGGTTTAACCAGCCAGCGGACGAAAATCTACATTTCGTCGAAAGTTGTTCTTACGATTATGCAGGGCGGTTACAATGAGAAAGATTAATTATTCTCCGTACCAGCTTTTTAAAATTATAACTCCATATCGATTTTATTTCATTCCAAATTTTCTTTAATTTATACCTGCATAAATCCAAAAATGCTGAAAGGCGTGATGATAAAACTATTAAAATAATGTACTTCTTGTAATTATTTTTTGATTATTCGTATTTATCATTTTTCAATAATGTCTAAGTTAAATAAGAATGTTAAAAAAATCTGAAACATATTAGTTTGTAAGTGCGCAAATAAATACACAAACGGACCAATTTTCGTGAAGAAACACATGTACATGTACGTGTATATTTTTTAATGATTTTATTTAAACTAAAATTGAAATTCTAAAACATGCGATACCCAGATAATGTGTTGATTTATTTTACTGCATCGTTATATGATTTGAAATGGGAGTGGTATAAAACAAAATCTTTTTGAAAATTTAACAAATCTGCCAACGACCTATGGTATAACCTTATTATACTAAAAATAAACATTTTTTCTCAAAATTTAAAACATGCGAATGCTAGATAAAAGAACAATATTTTGAAATCCATTTATAATTTTTTGTGGAAAAGAGTCAATACGTCTAAAATCTGATTTAAAAATGACATATTTCTGATTTTCTCTTGTAATACCCTCTTAAAAGCGGGGTGTGGCGGGGTCCAAACGGATCCGTTCTCGTGTAGTGTAAACAGCTCCATTGAAATGTATGAGCCAGCGCGTTCCGTTCCGACTTCAAAACGGACGCTCTCTGTAGGCGATCTCTTCGGCAAAATATAACGGATCCGTTTTCAAGTCGGAACCGACAAGTGTGAACAACTCCATCGAACCACTACAGCCGCTAGGGCTTCCGTTTTAAAAACGGGACCCGCCTCCGTTTTTAAAACGGAAGTGTGAACGGGCTCTTAGTCGGGCATAAAATTTTGCCCTTGGCTGCCTGCTGCAGCGCAAAAGTATAACAATAATGTATTTAATTTAATTAGGTAGGTACTTGAAAGCGTATTCATTCGCGTTTCCTGTAATCAGTTTTAATAAAACACTTTCATAAAGCTTATCTTATCTTTTTAGCTTACCTCTCTTCGAAGCTTAAACGATCATCTTTTCATTAATGTCTGAAAGTGCTTCAGACGTTATTTTATGAAAACTGCGCAGAATTAATATTCAATCCTTCGCCAACGCTAAAGCTAGAAGGTATCACGGAAGTTTCTTCGTCGGTGAAATGCAGAAATTATATTACAGGTATGGGTAGAAAAGAGTCGCTTATGCTGCGCATTCCAAATGAATCATAGAATAATAATTCCTAATGAATCATAAGTACATAGAAAGCATTAAAATTACATTGGTATTAAGAGGGTATAACCAGAGATAACCGTCATTTTTAAATCATATTTTAGACGTATTGACTCTTTTCCTAAAAAAAAAATATAAATTGATTTCGAAAGATTGTTATTTTATCTAGTAAACGCATGTTTTCAATTTTGAGAAAAAAAAATTGTTTGTAATATAATAAGGTTATTCCATAGGTCGTTGGCAGTTTTGTTAAATTTTCAAATGAAAATCTTATTTTACATATTTCATTATGTAAATCAATTCGTTGCGTTGTCTAGAAAACGCGTATTTCAAAATTTTTATTTTTATTCAAAAAATATCCGAATACTTATTTATGATGAAATTTTCTCTATTCTGTCTGTCTATTTATGGTCTTACAAATCAATGTATTTCAGATTGTTTTACATATTTATTTTGCTTAGACATTATTGAAAATTTATAAATACTTAATTAATCTTTCTCATTGGAATCACCCCGTACGCTCGTAAGAACATCTTTCGACGAAATGTGGATTCGGCCGCTGGCAGGTTGAAGGCCCTTAACCCCTCAAGCATTCTTCGCTTTTCGGAACAACTAATTTAGGTATCATAGAAATCGTTGTGTTTTCCTTACTATGATGGTTATAAATATGATCAAAACGGTGTTAGAAAGAGAAAACCACGCTTTATGTTCAAATCTACAAGTTAACTATACAATAATTCAAATGTATATCTTTATGAAACTAAAGTTTCTGAACGCAATTTGAAAAAAAACTTTAATTATAGGTAGAAACGACATAAAAGTGAATTGACGATAACGTTTTTAATACAATTGCCTTATAAAATATTTGTGTATTTTTAATTTTTTTCGTTGTTAGCAATTTTAGTTAGAAAAAAATGTGAGGTGCCATTTTTTAAAACTTTTTTATGTTTGCATTCAAAACTATTATATTTCAAAACATTTACGTTTATTTAGAATTATAAAATATGAAAGCGTATTGTATCACCTATCAAAACTGATATTTTCGAATGTGTTCAGAAATGTTTGGATTTTATTGCAAAGTGGAAATATTTTAACCTTTCGACCAAATAGAGACCTGAAGGGTTTATTTTAAAAGAACAGTTTCAAAGATCATTTAATTATAATAATTACATTAAAATTACCTTGTTTAAATACCACTTTAATATGTTTAGCCTACCGGTTTTGGTTCTGCCCGAACCTTCATCGGGGTGTAAAAAAAATGTGAAATAAATTACAGAGTATTTAAAAGTAAAATAGCAGAGGGAAAGGGAACATAAACTTTGGTGGGTGACGAGAAGGAGGTACTTAGTATAGAGAGGGTAAAACTAGATGTGGGGAAGGAAAATATGTTTAAAATGAACTGATTTGACAAATCTTGTCGTTTCGAACATTTAATATAGGTCTTTGACTACTTTTTTCATAAACGGCTGTTCGGTAACAGCACCGTGATTGCACCAGCTACCTTCAGGTGATTTTTCTCAGAATCAGCGGAATACAAAGAATTCAATAATTGCACGATTATCGTGTTATAATATATACAACTATGTAAACATATATTCTTTATACTATACCTACAGTATAAATGTATATTTAAAAAAAACACACAACCTTACATTATTATATCTTCTTGGTGTGCCCTATCAGGTCCCACCAACGTTGGTGATCACTGATCACTCTGGAAAATGTTTCTCTGTCTTGCGCTGCCCGGAATAGTTCCTTCACACTTCTAATGCCGGTCCACTCTCGTACATTTCGCAGCCAAGATATTTGTCTCCTATCAGGCCCCTGGCGGCCCTCTTTCTTGACATTTAATATTAATTGAAGCAAGAGATACTTCTCCCCTCGAAGTACCAATATGACCCAGATATGAAATTTTCCTGACTTTAATTACTGTAAGCAGTTCTCTATATATTCTAGCCCGCCTGAGATTTTTTGTTGGTGATCATGTCGGTCCATGGAACCTTGAGCATTCTCCGGTGAAGCCACATTTCAAAAGCCTCTAACCTGTTCATGGTATTTAAATTCAAGATCCATGTCTTATATCCATACAGCAAGACCGACCACACATAACTTTTTAACATTCTCTGCCTTAGTTTTAAATTGATTTGACATTATTATATGCCTTCTCATATTTATGAACGTTATATTGATTATTTTTTGCAAAAGCTCTACACAGGAGGCCCTGAGGAAAATAATTCCTATCAGGGCCTATGGCATCTTTGTGTATACTGTGTACATTCCTTTTTAAGAAAAGAAGGAGAGAAAGTGCCGTGAAGTATAAATGTATGAGGGTTGGGTAGGAATCTGGGGGGTCAGTGTAACCAGAAGTTATTCAATAAATGGTTCCCAGGGGCGGCAGTATCCATACCCACCTACCAAATTGATAAAAATAATAAGTAAAAACTTACCACAAAATCATAAATTAAAACGATGTGTGCACTTGTCATGGTACCGAAGATATTGGATTGTATTATATTATTTTAGCAAGGTAATCACTCCCGATCAATTATTCGTTAGGAAAATGTGCAACCTTCAACTCTTTTCAACCATTGTGTTTTAGATTTAACTCAGCTTTCGAAAACTCGTAAACCGATAACCAATTCATCACAAGAATAAGGTGGTATACTTTATTATCAAGCAAAAATAGGTAGAAAATAAAGTTCAGAATACTCCCGTACTAAACGTGCGAAGATTAATAATTTTTCTAATAATAGCAAAAAAGTAAAGTGAAATATGCTATACTCTCATACTAAACGTACCACTAACAATTCTTAGAAAAATAGCAGTGCAATTTACTGCTTAACTACACTAAACGTTCATTTCACATAATCGGAAAATAGCTGAAAAATAAAGTTCATTAACTTTCTTATCTTTCACAATCTGTATTTCTTATATCTGGTCATTTATATTTTCATATTTGAAAAAAGCATTAACTTTGTGGCTCGCCATAATTTACAATTAAAACACATATAATATTGTTGTAGACCACCTTTATTTTATAAACACTCTACCGGTTTCAGAAGCACCCTTCCTTCTTCAGGAAAATATTATAATTGTTATAATATTCTCCCGATAATGGAAGGGTGCTTCTGAAACCAGTAGAGGGGTAGAGTGTTTTTATCGTATTTATATTTTCATATTTTCCAGTTGGATTCTGGAAAAACATCGTTCTAAATGCCTACATATAATCATTAGAGTTGGACTGAAAAATGAAAGAGTTGGATATAAGTTGTAGAATATCAGTTGACCAACATCTTCGATTGTTAATATAATTAGTATTTTTCAGTTTACAATGTAAAAAATGTGTTTTTTCTCTTTTTATTTTAAAATGCTGCTGTCTAAATTATCAAACCTACCTAGGAATATCTCAAATGTAATGTGAGATAGGTAAACAAAACTTTGTAAATTAAGATTACAATAAAATAAAAGACCGGGTTAGTTAGTTAATCGTTATTCGTCAGGAGAATATTATAACTGTAATATTATAACAGTTATAATATTCTCCTGACAAAATAAGGGTGCTTCTGAAACCGGTAGAGTGTTTATAAAATAAAGTGGTCTACCACAAATTTATATGTGTTTTTATTGTAAATAATTATTATTTATGCGTTGCAATCAAGCAAGCATGTGATAAAATTCTGTTATTAGGTATATATACATAATTAAAAATCATTGAACCTAATTTATATTCTTAATCCCATATTTGTTTGTCGGTCGAGAAAGAAAGTAACTAATTGGATCGACGATTCTCGTGATGAAATAACAAAACGATGGCCTATTTCTACGCAAAGTCAAGTCAACAATGCCGATTTTGAGTTAGTAATGTAATTTAATTTTTAATTACACAAAAACAACAAAACGCCATACAAAGCTACATAAACAATACACAATACCCGAGCCAAAAACAACGAACTTCTCCAAACTCCTTTTTTCAAAACCACCTTCGGGCAAAGACACTCTAAATACATAGCTTGCAAACTATACAATACACTACCAACTACGATCAGACAAAGTGACTCCTTTACAAAATTCAAACAAGATATTAAAAAATGGATTATAAGTATTGGACGCCACACTATCACAAATATCTGTAAAATAAATCACACATAGACAGAAATAACTATTCAGATACAACCTAACCCATATAAAATAAATTAAAATAATGGAATCCTGTCAAATTTAACCAATAAATAGATTAGGCAGAATTTATTTCATTACTCTATCTCCAACATTTATAAAATAACTCTCTTTAAAAGATGTACCACCCTTCCAATCACCCTTCTGTTTTAATTTCACAAGGAATTATCATATCAATTAGGCATAAAGAAAAAATTTATAAAGAGCTAAAAAATTTTCCTGAAAACAATAAACTACGCGAATATTTTAAAAATTTTAGAAATAAATTATGTTACATAATCCGGAAAACAAAAGAAGATTTCTATAAAGATAAAATCAATATTGCTGGTAACAACAATAAAAAGGTGTGGCAAACTATTAATGAAATGATCAATAAAAAACCTAAAAATTCAAATATAAATAAAATCTCAGATATTGATAACACAATTTACAATGTCAACACAGATCCATTGAAATGTGCAAATATCTTAAACAATTATTTTGGGTCAGTTGGTGAAAAATTAGCAATTAAAATAAAAAACAGAGATAATGATAATTATAATCTACCAACACCTTCCATTCCTTGTAACACCCTAACACAATTTCAACGAACTAACTCTGATGAAATCAAAGATACTATTAATGAATTAAAAGGAAATTCTTCCCCTGGTTATGACAATATTTCTGTAGAAATACTTAAAAGAAATTCTGACTCACTTTGCAAACCTTTGGCACACATCATAAATACAAGTTTTGTTAATGGCAACTTTCCCTTAAATTACAAAAAAACTATTATTACCCCAATTTTTAAATCTGGGGACCCCTGTCTAAGCAGTAACTATAGGTCAATTTCTCTCACTTCAAACATAGAAAAAAAATATTTGAAAAAGTTGTAAAAAAACAAATATTTAAATTTGTGAAAGAAAATAACATATTAAATGCACATCAATATGGTTTTAGAGAAAATTTGAGCACTCAAGATGCTATCGTTGATTTAACATCTAAAATATATAAATCTTTAGATAGTAAAAAAAAATGTATTGGAACATTTGTTGACTTAAGAAAAGCATTTGACAGTATATCGCACTCTAACCTTATCTCTAAACTAACGAAAATTGGTATAACTGATAATGCTTTAACTTGGATCGAAAATTATCTATTTAATAGAGAGCAATTTGTTAAATTAAAGGGCCTTATGAGCGATTCTCAGACCACGAATTTTGGTATCCCGCAGGGAACTGTACTGGGGCCAATTCTTTTTATCATTTATGTCAACGATATGTTTAAACTTAACATCAAATCTAAACTCATTTCATATGCAGACGACACAGCAATTCTAACTGAAGGTTTAACTTGGAATGAAACCCAGAAAACAGCAGAATTAGACTTAAACATCCTAAAAAAATGGTTCGATTCAAACTTGCTGTCACTTAATACGGAAAAAACCTTTGTAATACCGTTCACCATTAATAAACACGCATTCCCTGAAAATTTAATGATAAGTATACATTCATACAATTGCAATAGAAACACAAATTTATGTAAACCTGACTGCTCTGTACTCACTGTTAAAACTAATATGACGAAATACCTCGGTGTAATTATAGATAGCAATTTAAAGTGGAAAATACAAATCAATGCAACAGTAGAAAGATTAAGAAAATTAATGTACATTTTTCTTAGAATACGAAACATATTAAATTTTAAAGTATTAAGAACTATCTATTTCTCACTGATCCAATCTGTATTACAATATGGAATTCTTGGTTGGGGTGGTGCATTCAAAACTTCTCTCATGCCTTTAGAAATCATCCAAAAATTATTAATAAAAATAATTCTAAAAAAACCATATGATTTCCCCACCATAAGATTATTTCAAGAATTTAAAGTCCTTTCACTACACAATATTTATAAAAAAATTACACTTTTACAAATCCACAAAGATTGTTTCAACAATGATAACTCATTATCTATTTCAAACAGCAAAAGACCAAGTATTCTTGGCTCATTAACTATCCCGCGTTGTAATACCACTACAGCCCAACATTTTTATAAATATTTTGGAGTCAAGTGGTTTAACCAGTTACCCCTTAACTTAAGATTGGAAATTAATTATAAAAAATTCAAAAATTCTATAAAAACACTAAATCATTAGCATATTACAATAATTCAATTTAATAATACAATAGAATGTCTCTCGAAAATTGATTTTGGAAATCCATTTATATATTCTTTTCTCTTTTCTCTCTTCCTCTTCCTCTTCTTCTTCTTTTTTATACTGTTTTCTTTTTTTTCTATTCTATTTCATATATCTTGTTTTGAATATGTATATGTATATATATATGTGTATATATATGTACATATATGTATATATATATATATATAAAAATATATATTATAATTCTAAAAAAATATGTTAAATAGTTTTTCACACACGCTGCTCCACCTTTTTTACACGAGCATGCTCTAAAAAAAGGTGAATCACGTTATATAAAAAATGTATCTGAAAAATGTAATGTCATTATTGTATGTACAAAAAAAAAATTAAAAAAAAAAAAAAAAAAAAAAAAAAAAAATCTATTCATAATATGTATTTTACCTGAAATATCCTTGTAACTACTATATTCATTTATATACCTGTACGCCTGTCTCGACACAGGTATACCCTAGTGAGACAGGCATACAAATAAAACCATTGTAAATATATTTTATTATAGATAAATAAATAAAAAAAAAAGTTATTTGTGAAACGCTTCTGTCTCAATGGACAAACAACTCAAACATTGTCTAATTTGGCAGAGAAAGCATATAACATACCTACACAAATATGTATACCTTCACAAAACTTACCTACACAAGCAAACATAGACTAAAATAAGTTAAAACAGTTTAAATTTTGTAATTTTATTAATATACGTAAGAGAATCTCAAACACGTCACGATTACTTTAATTATGAAATTTCGAAAAATTTGCGGTACCTAATATCGTTGGTTTAGTGAATTTTGAAATGTCTTAACAAGGAAATAGGCCATCGATTCAAAAGTTTTACCAACAAATTTGCATTTTGTGTAATATCGACAAAGTATCTATTATCTTTGTTTTTCCAAGCTTACTACCAACTTATCGATTCTCAGGTTGCAGGTTCTTTAGTTTTCGGAAAATTCATCAATTTAAATTTCAGTAAGGCGACAGTTTTACGATAAAGTAAATGCTTTCCACGAGGGAATTAATTACGGTTCACATGAATACCTTCACAGGAATGCCTTTACAGGTTTAGCCGGAACGTGCTACCTTCTTGGTATTTAAGAAAGAATAGTACTGACGGCCGGCGTAGTGCAGCGGTAAGGCGCTTGCCTCGCATTCCAAAGGTCGCGGGATCGAATCCCGGCGTGGCAAATAAATTTTATTTGATTAATTTGTGTATTTCACAATTTATTCATTTAAAATAATATATAGTTTATTTGCGGCACGTTCCAGAGTGGAAGATACTCTCAGTATCGCCCTGGTGTAAGAACACCATTCAGAATTGAAACGCTGCCTGAAGTGGCTTTCGCCGTGTTTGGTGACCAGATCTGAATAGTTAGGTACTTCACCACCTTCATTTTCCCTGTCTCCTTCCCTCCCCACTACCTTCAGCCTCACAACATACCCCAATTGGGGATGCCATAGACTCACTAGCTCCAGACGGGAACAGTTGGGACTCTTGTGCGGTATTCATGTAAAAAAAAAAACAAAAATAAATCCAAGACGATTTTCTCGCGGAAATATGGTCGATAAGAAGTATTAGTCCACGCAAAGTTTAACCTGTGTGTATGCTCGTTATTTATTTTCTCGCGGAAATATGGTCGATAAGAAGTATTAGTCCACGCAAAGTTTAACCTGTGTGTATGCTCGTTATTTATTTTCTCGCGGAAATATGGTCGATAAGAAGTATTAGTCCACGCAAAGTTTAACCTGTGTGTATGCTCGTTATTTATTTTCTCGCGGAAATATGGTCGATAAGAAGTATTAGTCCACGCAAAGTTTAACCTGTGTGTATGCTCGTTATTTATTTTCTCGCGGAAATATGGTCGATAAGAAGTATTAGTCCACGCAAAGTTTAACCTGTGTGTATGCTCGTTATTTATTTTCTCGCGGAAATATGGTCGATAAGAAGTATTAGTCCACGCAAAGTTTAACCTGTGTGTATGCTCGTTATTTATTTTCGGGGTGTTAAGCGCGCCTTCCACTGCGAGCGGAGCGGACTCATTAAGGAATCCGCTCGACTAGCAAACGTTAACTGCATACAAGTGCTTCCATCAAGAACGAGGCCAGCGAAGCGGACTAAACGAGTTAAATAGTTTCGAACGAGTCCGCTCCGCTAATGCGAGCGGAGCGGACTCCGTACGATCTCCGCTCGACTCGCACACGTTAACTGTGTACAAGTACTTCCATCAGGAACGAGGAAAGCGGAGCGGACCGAACTTGTTAAAATAGGTCCGAAAGAGACCGCTCGCGCACACCATCGCCGACTAGTTTCTAGCGGACTCCGCTCAAGAACTGTAGCCAATTCAATTGCCTCGCTGCGTTTTTGTCGAGATGGAGGTGTTTATTGAAGCCGTTTGCCAATTTCGTTTATAGGATACGACTAGCAAAGATTGTCAACATAAAGAATTCGGCTTAGAAAACCATTAGTGTGATGATATTGACGGAAATAAGAAAGTAAATTATTTTTTTAAAGTTTTTACATATTTGAGGTGAGATTCTTTTTATAAATGTACATTTAATTCATACGTAACATTTTTTTCATTGCATACATGCTGTCAGAATCATATTCACTAGAATCAGTAATCGACATCACAAAAATCACTCCGTTCACTTCGAAACAAAGCGATACTGACTCGTTTTCAATGGAAGGGCAAAACTATTTCTCATTTTTCATTGACCTCGCTCCGCTCGCCCCGCTCATTTCTCTCGCACAGGCAGTGGAAGGCAAACGCCTATCTTCTAAGTGACTCTTTTTTGATGGATGGTCAAAACTATTTCGCTCAGCTCCCACTCCGCTCCGCTCTACTCTTTTCCGCTCGCAATGGAAGGCGCCCTTTACGCTACTTCCATCTTTTTAAAGTTTTCGACAGCGTTACAGTTTCCATCAGCAGGGCAGATGAGATATTTAAGTGTGGGTTTATATGTAAATGCAATACCATGTTGTCAGCTCCATTCGTCTAAGAGCTGGTATTACACCATAATTCAAAATGGTTTTCTGCGTTTAGCTTTGGTGTAGCCGTCAATTACCGGATACCAAGAACTATTGAGCTTAGCTCCATCATCTCTATTAATATTTTTGGGATTTTTGTGAATTTCAATTGCCCCCGTAATTAACGTGCTCTGAGAGTTTTAGGTCTTCCCAAAACTTCAGGAACAAATCCAAGGTAATGGCCGGTTTCAATTAAATGCTCGGCGATGGCCGATTTGTCAGGGTGGCCCAATTAACATGCTTGAAAGGGTTCTGATATCCTTTTGGAGATCGTCCGCTCTGTCTGGCCTCTGTCTGACCTTATCACATCTGAAACAGCTGAGTTTATATATTTATACTCCATCTGTTTCCAGATGAAACTTAGCCTTTGCAGACCTCAGTAGGTTTAGTTGTGGTTCCGAAAGCAGTCTTGATAAAATAAATTTTGTTGAAAAATACACAGTTTCTTCATAAATCAAAAGTTAGTGAAATATAAAATGCACTGTGATTTAAAAGACAGCGGTTTAATGAGTAAATTGGTTTACTTCACTTTATAAACTTACGAATAAATACTCCTTAAACCGTGAGTTTTAAAGAAATCTTTTATCCAACAGCTTATTTTAACATAATAGTATTTATTAAAGTTATTCCAGAGGCATACACCCGCGTTCGAGTTCAGTAAAGTCGAACGTGATTTGAGACATAATGCTGCGTATACATTTGCGAACCGAGACGAAAGCCCAACCAAGAATTATGGGAAAATGAAGAAACAACCGCAGCGACATTTCACGTAATATCGGTCGGTCACTACCAAAGATTCAACCGCTTGAAGGGCCTTTTGAGGTATCCTTCAAAAGCTAACAAATGAACTATTCTGTTGCTAAACTTTGTTAACATGTTTTTTTGCCGTTGTTGAAAGCCAATTACTTTGTACACGGCAAAAAGTGATGTTTATGAAATAATTGAACTTCAGTATGTAATATGTGAGTCTTCCAGCCAGATTAATATAAAAACGTTACATTCACTCATTGTTTTATGCCTCCAAGGCTTGGGTGGAATATTAATACCCACGCCTACTGATAGATACCTACTCCCGGCCCAGCACAGTCAATCGAAGAGGATGGATGGAATAACCTTCGGTAACTTCTCATCGTTCTCAGCATGACCGCAGGTCGCCAACGAATAAGTAACAGTTAACAATTACTAAGTGTTCATAATACGGGGTATTAAAGGACATACTTGACCTCCTTTAACCGGTGATTCCTGACATTATTGGAGTAAAAAATGTTAATGAAATTTTTGTTTCCGGTGACATTTTTTAAAGTTTTTTTGTTTGTTTTTTTTCTGCAAAAACATACAAAATTATTATGTATTGGACAGTCGGGGGCGCGGTGAGTAGTTGGTTGATTACTCGGCTGAGTGACCAGTGACGACATGTGGAAGAAAATTTTTGGTTTGATTTTTAAAAAAAGACACTTAAAAAGCAAAGAAATTATTTTAAAATTTTTACTCCAAATAATATCAAAAATCACTGGCTAAAGTAAGTCAAGTACGTTCCTTAACACCCTGTATATTCGACAACAATTGTTTTTGTACGTTAGCCATCTGCAGTTGTTCTAAGGAACGATGGTAAGTTACCGAAAGTTATCCTATCAATCCTTATCGATCAATCGTGCAAGTAGCTTCTTCGTGATAATTTGCGCTGTCATCTTATTTATCGTAAACATTGGCGTTAAGAGAAGCAACCGAACCCACACAGCCGCAGCCGGCCGAAACTGCGAAAGTTCTCAACATTCTTTCATTATGTAGTAAGAAGTGGTTAGACCGTAGGCTCTCAACCTTATTTTGCCCACTGCCCACTTTGAAAATATTTTTTTTCTAGATCCCCTAGAGGGGGACTCCATTGTCACGGAATCAATAATTTTAAGAAAAATGAATTTAAGTGCCGGGTTGCTGCCACCTTCCTACTTGTATTCATGACATAGTGTCAATTCTTAATAATAATAGTTCACGTAAGATATTATAAAATGTCATATGATAAAACAAAATTCGTATCAACCAATTTAAAGAAGATCTGAATGTAGTGGAATCTTTCAGTTCAATTTTCTTCCACGAATTTTTGCACAGATGATAAAAATGATTATAATACATACAATAACAAAAAAAAAAACAAAAATTTTAACAAAACAACAAAAACGACTTCAAAAAATTAACTAAAAAGTAAATAAAATACAACAAAATAATCAGCTTACTTTTTCTACTCATCAATACGTAGATACGATGGTTATTTTTGGAGGCGGTGACAGCCAAGGTACTCGGCCCAGCGTGTTCACTTGATAGCTCCCCTCCCGCCGCGACCCCGCTCATGCCTCTCGCCTCTCGCCTCGTCAAGTAGCGCGTGCGATACAAGCACATCTCACCTTTAACTATGTATGTAGTTAAAAACCTACCTTTATTAAGCTGTAGAAGAATACGATTTTTTTTTACTTTTTAGTGCATTTTTTGAAGTCGTTTTTTTGTTTTGTTAAAATTTTTGTTTATTTTTTGATTTTTAGTGAATCTGAAGTACACTAACTAATTTGTCTGAATATGGGTAGACCTACTAAACGTGCTGCTCATATGAGACAGACATTACTTGACTATAACGACGTTACGGTAGGTGACTCAAAGATCCGGATAGCCTATAAAAGATTCGGCCGAGTATCATTAATTTGCTCCTAAGAATTGAAGAGTTCCGTTACTTTGTCATGGATCCCATAATCAGAACCTAACCAAACTACCCTAGAAGTACATCCTTTCCAATAAAAAAAGAATCATCGAAATCGGTTGGCGTGATATTGAGTTATTCGTCCATTTGTCGCGCACATACTTAATGCAAATTTAAGACCTATATAGTTTTCTCGTGGATGCCATTGTCAGAACTGGACAAAATTGAAATGGAACCACACGGAAAGCACCAGCTTTCAAATAAAAAAAAACATCAATATTGGTTCACCCAGTCGAAAGTTCTGAGGTAAAAAACATAAATAAATAAAAATATTTTAAAAAATACCGTCGAATTCAGAACCTCCTCCTTTTTGAAGTCGTTTAATTAATAAATACTAAAGTTTACTTTGCTTTACTAGTGTGTGATAAGCGTGTTTTTTTGTCTTTTTTAGACCATGTTTTTTTACCTGCCCACTCCCTCACTGTGCCATCTCAACGCCCTCTAATTTTCTCTGGGTCTTCTACCGCCCCCTGATAGTCTCAACGCCCCATAACTTTGTCTGTGTCTTCTGACGCCCTCAGACAGTCTCAAACGCCCACAAGGGGGCGTTATCGCCCACGTTGAGAACCTATGGGTTAGACAATTTAAAATACTTTGTTGTTGAGTTTTCACGCGATGATCGGCAAACAAAGATGTTAAGCTGTTAAGTATCGTCGGAAGTGGAGTGATAAATCTTTTGTAGGTACAGGTCGGTGGTAAAGAGGGCAGAACGGGGTCTGCGAAGAACGTCTATATCAATAAAGCGGCGTTTAAATTAGTTAAAGGACCTTTTCACATATTAAATCAGGACGAACGATCTTTTATTCGGAGCTCAAAGCTGCCCAAATGAGTGCCTCGGGAGTTATGGATGGAGGAAACATCTCTACTTTTCAGGAAGTTTTTGGTATTCAACCCTTGCTCCTTTTAGAGTAGGCGTCTCACAAACGGGAGGGGCAGAAATGAATTAAGGCGATCCAATGTGGAGTAATGCAAAATTATTTTTCCTTTTCGTTTGAAAACTTGATCACCTAGAAATGCTGCTTTGATTAAATCACATCTAAGCCATTTTCGTAATAAACTTGGGTTTCCCACCCATAAAAGTTTATCCACTACCTACTTACCGGATATTCTGTTCTACTCGACTCAACAACTTCTCGATGAATGTTGATGTTTCGTATCGCCTGTGGTTCCCGATTACTTTGTTTTGTTCTCCACCAATCACTAAGTCGGAATTTAACCATTAAGGTTTAAATCTGTACAAGGTGTACATATATTCGGTCGTAGCTCGCAGCCAGTATTTAATACTGTTAAAGTAGGATCTAACGTGTGTTACCGCCTTTGAGTTATATCACGTTTCCATGCCAACTGAGAATAAAGCCAACTAAACACATTGAAAGTCATTAAAAGCTATGAAAAAAATGATTTGCCGACAACCATAACCTAACTTAACCTATTTAACCATTTTTTTTATATATTTTTTTATCAATCTAAATGACTTATCTGAGACGGTCCTGAGTTGGTTTCATTCCGAGTTGTCCGGTCACCATTTTGTTCATATCCATCATGTTCCTATGCTTCATATCCGTCACAATTGAGGAATGAGTTTTGACATTCTGTTATCGCAAATTACGGACAGGAATATGGTTTTTCTCCACTGTATGTCAGTGTTTCAGTAGAAATACCGATGATGTATAAAGTTATCCAGTAACTATTAATTGCCCTGGGCGGGTTGTGCTCGGCCGTACCTATAGTTCAACGAATTCTTCTAACACGAATTGTTACTTATGTAACATGCCGGTGATATTATCCTTACTTTTTCAGTGCAAATCAACCAGGTTTGGACCCAACTCAAAAACATCGCAAGATCACGCGCCGCCGTAAGAACATCATTGTGATATATACTCTGGCCTGGTATGTTTGGCTTTTAATTCATTGGAAATCACTATTCATTGAAGTGACGTTGAAGTGACGCGAGGCAATCGCGGGCAAAGTTTAATTTTTTACGTCATTTTCTGAGCTTCAGCTTCCAGTCGCTTGCAATTTTCGTCTGTTCTATTTTGCTTCCCTTTTAAAAACTTTACCTCAAAAGAGTGCAACTAGTTAATAAGAGGACGAGGTTCAGTGGTTTATTTTCCCGAAATAAAAGTCGGTTCACTTAAGGTAAAAGAGTCAAATATGTTCAAATTGTTTCTCTTTCACCGCTGTAAAAATTAACAGCTGTTAGAACTAAATAAAATATTTTATACCGGTTACAATAAATTAATTTTTTTTTATTTCCTCTAGACAGTTTATATGGACAAATACGGTTGTTAAAAAAATTATCGAACATTAGAAAGAATTAGGTGAAAACTAGTTTCATATTTATTTTATTGCATTGTTATTAAAAAATAATCAAAATTGTCCAGTAATTTTCTTTTTATGACTTTACTATTGTTTCCGGTCATAAAAATACAAAGTAACATATGTGATCACAGTAAGTGTACTTTGAGTAGGTGTAATTTCTTTCCATGTGTAATTATACTATTCGTGTGTAATTCTGGCAGAGAAATATTGGTGCTTCAAGTATACGCCCGCATAATTTCGTTATGTAACCGAATAATAATATTTATGACCTAATAATACTCCTAACTTCACAAACGGAGACATTTAGAATGTGTGGATGTGTTGGTTGTATTGCTCATGTTACTGCGACCTAAAATTCTCAGATAATAAGAAAAGAAACTCTTTACACTTTCATTTCCGGTCGACTATATCACATTTTGCTTATCTTTGCCAGATGGAGTTAGTAGAGGAAGCAAGGAGTGATTCATCGGAAATCCGGACTAATGGGGCTATAACATGACTTGTAGAGCTTCATACACTCGAGAACCCACCGAGAGACAGTATGGGTTCTCGCTCCCTCGACAACTCTGGTCCTCCATCAATGGGATGAGGTGCTCCCACAGCCGCTCTGTTATGCATTATGCATAGGTTGGACCTTAAAGAGTCGGCGATGTGCGAATGCGGTGCCGTGCAGACCACCGAGCATGTAGGTATTCATTGTGGTCAACGAGTGCCCGTTCCATTCATTCCCACAGGGGTTGATGAGATCCCCTCTGACCCCTCTAACCCCCCCCCCCCCCCCGCCCCCCGCTAGAAAGAGGAATGTCTGTGGAGAGGTAGGATTCAGGAGCAGACTGTGATATATATAAGGATTAGGAGATGCTGGGTCTGCTGGAATTTATCTTCGACTGCGTAAAGGGTAAACGTTTCTGTTGAATAGGTATTTAATAAGTACAGGAGATAAAATTTGTCCCTTAATACGCGACATCTGTTGACTTTTCTGCATGTCTAGGATAAGTATTTTTTATTTATATTTTTGAATGTAGCTATTACTTTGTGGTTATGCATTATAGAAAAATGAAATAATTCAACTTTGTAAACCACTTATATGATGCGCAAATCCGACCGATTTCGGAACAAACGTTCCTTCGTCAGGGAAAGCTTATACTAATTTGACAGTTTCGAACAATGATTTATTATGGTAGGGGTGTAGCCGTTGCTAGTTAAAAATGTAGATTGGGTGGGTAGGTATTAGTGTAGAGTGGGTGGGTAGGGGAACAAATAAAAATTTGAATATCCTTATATGCTTACCATATCATTGAAAGTAATGATAGTTTTGAAAAAAAAGGGATAAATATTCTTCATATTAATCATAAAGGAAAACGTTTAGATAACTTGGATGCCTTGGAAATTAAAAAATCCCTTAAAAATAATGAATCTATTATCAACAAACAAAAAATATTGTCTTATAGCCCAATCATGGATTTGTTCCCCTACCCACCCACTCTACATTAATACCTACCCACCCAATCTACATTAATAACTAGCAACGGCTCCACCCCTACCATAATAAAACTGTATTGTCTGTGTGTATTGTATGAGTGCAAGCGAGATAGCATGCTTGCGCGAATCTATATAAGGCGACGCATGCTAGATTCGTTCTTTTTTGCTTTGGCAGCTCCCCTAATAAATACCTGTACAGTAAACTGTTACTCTCTTCATTTGAGTACTACCCACCATAATTCGTCTACACACACATGTAAGTCCGCATCTGATTTGGCTCGACACAACTGCTCAGACGGACATCACAACTGGCGCAGCCGATAGTAGCCGACTCCACAACTGGCTAAGAACCTGAAGACGAAAAAAAATCGGAAACAGAAGAGAGGAGATTGTTGCGACAATTGAAAAAAAAATTGTTGCATGAAGACGCATTCAAGAAGACGCCATCACAAAGTCAAGAAGACGTGCATTAGAGCCTGCATCCATATTGCAGTATTGAGGGAGCAAATTTGGCGTGGCATGCTAGCATTGCATGCAGTAAGAAGAAGACGGTGACAAGAGGACCATCTACGGAGGAAGCCGGAATCCGGGGCAAGGTCAGATTCTGTCGCTGCAGCTATTCAAGCGGGACCGGACAAGGGCTGGATTCCGTAGCTGCAGGGAGACGGACACGGGCGATCAGCGGTCGAAAGAGATGGCTGGTGACGGAGATCCGGAAGCTGTGTGGGGAGACACTTTGGAGCGGCGAGGTCGTCGGTTCTGGTGCGGATTCACCCGGAAGCGCTGCGATAAGTTTTTTAATCAAAATTTGTTTCAGCTCTTATTTCCGATGGATGCGATTTGTAAAAGTCTGGGGGCATTCTGTCACAAGACAGGAGTGTGGTCCCTGTTCAAGGAGAGACTGGACCAAGCTCTCATATTAAATGATGAGAAAATTTTGTCGCCAGAACGTAAAAGAGCGTTCCTCTTGAATAATCTCACCGAAGATACCTTTTCATTGTTAAGCGATTTGTGTTTTCCAAAAAAAGTGTCGGAAACCTCATTTGAGGATTTGTGTAAATTACTAGATTCCCATTGTAAGCCTATTCACAATATTTTTGAATCACGGGAAATGTTCTATAAATGTAAACAATCGGCTAATAAATCTTTTAAAGAGTTTGCCGCGAAGCTTAAAAATATTAGTTTGTCATGTAACTTTGAAGCAAGATTAGAATCGTGTTTGAAAGATATATTTATTATTGGCGTGTTCAATGAGAAAATGAAGCACAAACTTTTTATGGAAGGTCTAAGCAAGTCATTTCTAGAATGCATTAACATAGCTTCTACGTGGGAACACGTATTGAGTATGGAGAATGCAAAGTCGAATTTAAATTCAGTTCATAACTTCGATAAATCTAGGCAGGTAAGCCGTTATAAGGATTGCAAAGTGCGTAGTAAATCACCTCATAAGATAAATAATAATATGTCATGTTTCATTTGTGGTAAGAATAATCATGTGCAAAAAGATTGTTGGCACAAGAAGTTGCAATGTTATATTTGTAAGAAGGTAGGGCACACTAGCTTTGAAAAATAAAGTAAATTGTAAAAATAAACCAAGTAGTAAATCTCGCTCGCCTAGTACGAAGCGGGTAGGTGCGTTAAATACTGTTTCGCAAGGTAATAATAGTGATCCTATGTTTTTAAATTTACGCGTAGATAATATTATTTTACAGGTTATGGTCGATATGGGAGCCAGCATAAATGCGATCCCATACGAAATGTTTAATAGATATTTTAGTGAAAAGAAATTAATGGTGTGCGATATTAAGTTATTCGGGTATGATAATAAATCATTAAAAGTTTTGGGTAAAATTATATGTAACGTGGAATTTAAAAATAAATGCGTGCCGACCGAATTTATAATAATCAGTAATTTCTTAGTTCATGTATTGTGGGTAGAAAGTTTCTAAAGTGTTTCGATATTACTTTATACGGAATTAATCTGGTAAATAAGAGTGTTGCAGATATTAATATTCGCGAGATGTTAAAATTAAACGTGTTTTCGGATAAACCGGGTAGATTGAAAAATTACAAAGCTAATATTGAGGTTATGTCGGATTTTAAACCAAGGTTCGTTAACCCGAGACCCATTCCGTATTGTTTGCGGGAGCTAGTGGAAAAGGAATTGCTAAAAATGGTGGACGACGACATTATTGAGAAAGTTGAAATTAGTGAAATGGCAAGTCCAATTGTTATTGTTAAAAAAAAAGATGACACGATTAGAATATGTACAGATTTCAAAAACACTTTGAATCCAATATTGGCACCTTTAAAGTTTCCGTTGCCTAGAGTAGAAGATTTAATTTCTTCGTTAAATGGCGCGAAACATTTCGCAAAAATTGATTTAAAAAATGCTTTTTCCCAGATTGCTTTGAATGAAAGTTCAAAAAAACTATGTGTTATTTCAACCCACATAGCTCTATATGCGTATAAAGTTTTGCCGTTTGGGCTTACGACGAGTCCGGCGATTTTTATGCAAGTCATAGCAACTATCGTCGGTGGTTTAAAAAATGTGCGTGTATTTTTAGACGATATATTATTATTTGGTAATTCGAAAGAAGAATTAAATTCGGTATGTGACGCGGTAATTAAGAAATTAAATGATCATGGTCCGACCGTAAATGACCAAAAATGTTATTTTTATGTACCGGAAATTGAATACTTAGGTTTTAAAATCTCTCAGGAAGGTATAATGCCGCTAGAAAGTAAAGTAGAAGCGATTAAGAATTTGGCAGTTCCAAGGAATGTGTCAGAATTAAGAAGTTTGTTGGGAGTAATCTCATATTATAGAATGTTTTTACGGAATATATCGGACACTCTGTCGCCACTCTGTAATTTATTGAAAAAGGGAACCGTATTTTTGTGGTCGGAAGAATTTAGTGATGCTTTTAATTTTGTAAAAAAACAATTGATGTCAGAAAAAATTCTAGTTCACTTCAATCCCAGTATCCCTTTGAAACTCATTACGGACGCCAGTAATATCGGGATTTCAGCAATGCTTTGTCACAAGTATGATAACGGGATAGAACGCCCAATTGCATTTACAAGTAGGACTTTATTGGAAACCGAACGGAAATATTCAATTTTGGATAAAGAAGCGTGCGCAATAATATTCGGTTTAAAAAGATTCTTTCAATACTTGTATAGAAATAAGTTTATTCTGTCTTGCGACAATAAACCGCTTGTACATATTCTAGATACAAATAAGCAGATACCAATTCTAGCAGCGAACAGATTACAACGTTATGCTCTAATTTTGCAGTCGTTTAACTATACTATAGAGTACATCAAATCGGACGACAATAAAGCAGACTTTTTGTCAAGATTACCGATGCAACGGAGTAATAATAATATTGAGGAATACGAAGATAACCATTATTTCTTGGATATAATTAACGATACCGATATCGATAGTTTGGAAATAGAACGGTTAAATAATATTTCTGTTGAAACCGAAATAAATCCGGAAATATTTAAACGGAGTTCGGAAAAGGATTTAGTTTTATCAGAGATTGTCAATTATGTGAATACAGGGTGGCCTGAAAAAAAAACTTAAATTCTGATTTATTAAAATTTTAGCATATTAGAGATAAGTTATCAACTCACGATGCTTGTTTGTTTTATGATAGTAAACTGGTAGTACCAGTGGAATTAAAAGAATCAGTTTTGAAATTTATTCACCGTTCGCACCTGGGTATAGTGAAATCGAAAAGTTTAGCTAGAAATTATTTTTTCTGGTTAGGTATTAATGCTGATATTGAGAAGGAGGTAAAACAGTGTACTAGGTGTGCAGTATGTTTACCTACTCCTTCCAAAGTGATATTGGCGAGTTGGCCAGTGAATAATTTAGTTTGGAACCGTATTCATATAGACCATCTAGGTCCTTTCGGTAATTAAAATTTTTTTGTGGTGGTAGACGCTACCACAAAGTGGGTGGATTGTCAAATAGTACCAATAGTAGATTCAGTTAGTGCAATCAAAATATTAAAGAAAATGTTTTCTAACTTTGGTATACCGGAAAAAATTGTAAGTGATAATGGAACAGCTTTCACGTCAGCTTTATTTCAGGAATTTTGTCGTGAATTTAATATTGAACATATGACGTCAGCAGTCCAGCACCCGGCTTCAAATGGCTTGGCAGAAAATGCTGTCAAAATAGTCAAAAAATTAAAAAAAAATATTAGCGAATAACAGATTTCCAAGGGATCTGGACGATAAATTACTGTCATTTTAAATTGATATTAGGTAGAAAAATTCGTTCAATTTTTAACACAGTTGTTCCAAAAATGAATAATGACAAGTGTAGTGATTTTTAAAAAATTGATGATAAAGTAAAAAATAAAATGGTAGCTATTCAAAACAGTAAAAAAAAAATATTACCGGGGAAGAAAATTTAAAAAATTCTTTGATTTGGGATCAAAAGTTTTGACCAAAGATCTTAGAAATAAAAACAATAATTGGATTTTGGGTACAATTATCAAAAGATTAGGGAGTAGAACCTATATGGTTAAGATACATTCAACAGGCCAGGTTTGGAAAAGACACCACGATCAGCTTTCTGATAGAAGGTTAGGTGGGGGGAGAGTGACTATTGTTCTGATAATGTGTTGGACTTTGGTCCACTCTCAGATGTGGACAGGGCCAATACTAATTCCCCTGTTTTTTGCAGATCGCAGCCACCATGGGTAGGGAGTTCCAGACCTCAACCACGCCCACGCTATCCAAAGTTAAATAAGAAAAAAAAGTTTAAATAAAATAAGTTTGTATAATTACATGTTAGAGAAAATGTATATATAGAATAAAATATAATGAAATATGTAGAAATTTAAGATTGTATAAGTTAGGTCAAAATATATATATATATATATCATGTAATTATTGTTTAAGTGTGGGGGTGTAATGTCTGTGTGTATTGTATGAGTGCAAGCGAGATAGCATGCTTGCGCGAATCTATATAATAAGGCGACGCATGCTAGATTCGTTCTCTTTTGCTTTAGCAGCTCCCCTAATAAATACCTGTACAGTAAACTGTTACTCTCTTCATTTGAGTACTACCCACCATAATTCGTCTACACACACATGTAAGTCCGCATCTGATTTGGCTCGACACAACTGCTCAGACGGACATCACAAAAACTTTGTTCGAAACTGTCAAATTAGTATAAGCTTTCCCTGACGAAGGAACGTTTGTTCCGAAACCGGTCGGATTTGTGCATCATATAAGTGGTTTATACAAAGTTGAATAATTTCATTTTTCTATTTTTTTTTTTACTTTATGAGTAAAACCCCAAATTGTAATATTGAATTAATGAAGACAATATTAGCGCAACTCTGGGTCTCGAACCCAAAGGTGCAAATATTTTTTTCTGTCAGTTAATAGAGCATTTTTCACGGTCTGGTTTGGGGTGAGTTATGTTACGAATTATTTTTTATATTTCACTGTTATGTAAATAAAATATAGAAATAAATTTATGATTTCTAATCGACTTCTTATATTGAATAATACCTGATTTAACCATCTAACATTGCACTTGTAAAATTTGCCTGCTTCCCTGACAGGAGTTTCTTAAAAATTGCTCGAATGGAGTTTTGCTGCGGCCTCACAACCGCGGCGCTTGGTGTAACGACTACAAAGATGTGAGGTCGAATGCGACACCTCCTTTCCATTCCTCAAAATAATAATGCCTCATAGACACATGATGTGTCATTTTTTTACATTAACTCCACACGGGAGGCCCTGAGGAAAATAATATCCCTCAGGGCCTATGTCATCTGAGATGCTGTGCGGAGGGTCTTTTTGAGGAGAGGAAGGAATGAACATTGGTCTTGAAGAGACCCATGTTGTAGGAAGGAGGGACACAAAGGCCGGCAAATTATTCCACAGTCGAGTTGTTGAACACAAGAACGAGTCAAAGAAGCCACCCCTTCTCACGTGACCAATGTCAACCGTGTACATATTTTGGGCACGCTTTTGGCGTGTTTGTCTATGCACCGGTGCCGAAGGGATCAATGACGCTAGTTCCTCGGAGCATCTTCCATTGAAATAACGGTAGAACATGGATAGCATTCCCACCCGACGCAAATTCTCTAAAGATTGCAATCGGTCTGTTAAATTAGGAGGATCTATTTTTAGTATTTTTTGTAATTTATGAAATTTTCTTTTAGTAATGTGTACATCTGAGTTTACAAAATTTCTAATTAATTATGATATTTCATGTTGCAAACGAAATTTTATGTAGTTTTATGTAGCACCTACAATACATCTGGAACTTTCCAATCGGTGTGGACTTTAATGTTTCTGGTAGCGTGTTATATAACTTCATTCCTTTGTACGGTAAACTGTTCTGATACTTTTTTTTGAAGCCTGATTTCCTTGCACGTCCTTGTGTTATGTCAATGAATGTCCTTGTATGTCAATGTATCAGACGGACCGTCCGTTTCTGCACAGAGTCGAGGGTTAGTCATTCTCTATTTATCATATATCCCGAAACACACTGGTTAAAGTAAGACAAGTACGTCCCTCAACACCATGTATAATTATATCGTGTATGAGTTTTTTTTTTACATGAATACCGCACAAGAGTCCCAACTGCTCCCGTCTGGAGCCAGTGAGACTATGGCATCCCCAATTGGGGTATGTTGTGAGGCTAAAGGTAGTGGGAGGGAAGGAGCTAGGGAAGAGGAAGGTGCGGAAGTACCTAGCTATTCAGATCTGGTCACCAAACACGGCTAAAGCCATTTCAGGCAACCTTTCAATTCTGAATGGTGGTCTTACACCAGGGCGATACTGAGAGTATCTTCCACTCTGGAACGTGCCGCAAATATACTCGTACTATATATTATTTAAAAAATAAATTGTGAAATACACAAATTAATCAATAAATTTTACTTACACGCCGGAATGCGAGTCAAGCGCCTTACCGCTGCACTACGACGGCCGTGTTGACAAAGTAATATTTTATTTATTTATTTTCTTCATGTACATAATTTTGCAACATAACAGGTTATATAACATTGTCTACCTATTTGGTTAAAAAGCAGGTACCGTAGATACCTCCATTTAATATATAATACCAACACTCGCTCACCGGAGGTTTCAAAGG
Organism: Limnephilus marmoratus; assembly: GCA_917880885.1. Lineage (NCBI taxonomy): Eukaryota > Metazoa > Arthropoda > Insecta > Trichoptera > Limnephilidae > Limnephilus > Limnephilus marmoratus. The sequence continues at coordinate 523,948 of OU862918.1, read as the reverse complement.
ATATGCCGAATTTGACATTTACCGTATTTAGAAGGTCGCCCATCTCATGGGTGAATTCTGATCCAGATTTGAACGACTCGCTCGACAATAATCTAGCTACATATTTTTAGTCGACTGTTTCTAGTTTGCGGTAGTTTGTCTTACCTAGAATTAAATGAGATTGATAAAAATTTGGATTCATTTCGTGGAGGCAAAAAAAAAAAAAATTATCAGTTCTTATAGTGTTTAAAATAAAAGATGATTCGTGCACCACCCATATTCAATTCACATTATTACAATTCAATTCAATTCAAGTCAAATTATTCATTTAAAAAATGTTTCAAAATTATCATTTCACAGCGTTTTAAATAGAGCGAAAATATTTAAGATAAGATATATTAAGGGCAACAAAGCTTGCACTATAAATTTTACTTAATTTTTTTTAAACATATCGATATTCAAAGTGATTCTATTTAACAACAAGACAGCTCTCCCGACTGGCATGTCTATTGGCAAGTTAGTTCTGCAAAGCTGGGAAATAAAACAGTCCATGTTGTCGGTGATGGGATAACCATCGGGAAAGTAGAAACTAATGCACTCCATGATAGTCGAGTTTTCGAACCATTCACGAATCAGTCTGAAGAAATGTGTTACAATTAGTATATTATCCCTTCTGACCCGTAGATGGTTCACACCGAGCAAGCCTAAGAAAAAGTCAGTTATGTAGGATAGAGCCACGGATAGTAGCCCTAAATCTCTTGTGAACCATCTTCAACATGAAAGAATACTTCACTTGGTGTGGGCTCCAAACCACCGACCCACTCTCAAGCCTACTCTTAAACAAAGCATAGTACTATGAGAATCCGAGTGTCTCCGAAATTTCTCGCAGTACGTAGGACGAAACCCAGCATTCTTAGTTATTCGTATTATGCAGTTCGACTCCAATGCACTTAGAACTAGAGAGTTGTAAAGGAGTCTTATTGTTAAATGGTTATGCAATGAGCGAGAATTGCGAATGACAAAGCTAAGCAGCTTTTGCACGATGGTTCAGAACATTATTCTCTACATTTATTATCCGTTTTGTCGTTTTCACGACTCGTTCTTGTGTTCAACAGCTCGGCTGTGGAACGATTTACCGCCCTCTGTGTTTCCACTCACCCGCGACGTGGGTATTCTCAAGAGTTCAAGACCCGGATTTACCCCTTCCTTTCCACCAAAGACTCCCCACACAGCATCCATAAAGATGACATAGGTCCTGAGGGAAATTATTTTCCTCAGTCCTCATGTGTGGAGTTAACTAAAAAATATATAAACAGTGTATGTATGTATAGTACATACATGAGCTAGGTGATGTAGCAATTCGGGAAGCGGATTTGGGAACCGTCACCCCGGGAACCATTTATTGGATAACCAACACCCAAGTGGTTGGCTAATTTTGGAAACCTAGCAGATTCCCTAGTTCAAGGGGTGACCTTTGTCTATTTCTGGTGACCATTTACCCATCCACTGCGTGGCGAGACTGGCAAAGGGAAACCTAGGCTTGTCGCTATCTCTCAACCAATCACCTTGCACCCCATTGGTAGGGATAGAAAAATAAGTCTGTCACTCCTAGACACCCTGACCCCTAGATTCCTCCCCACCCCTTGTACGTTTTTCCTTCCCAGAACTTCCTTTCTTTTCTCTAAAAATAACCCCCACGAAGCATCCCCAAAGATCACACCGGCCTTGAGGGATTTTATTTTGCTTCCTGTGTAGAGCTTATGTAAAAAAAACGATTTTTATGGCTCTTTTCGAAACTCAAAAGTCCAAACAGAAATAAGTATGATAGTTTAGCAGAAGAACCTATGAAACATTTAATGACCTTATTTCATGCTTCGTTCGTAAGGACGCTCCCGAAACACACTTCTGTCTCTGTTCATTTTATTTTTAAACTTCAATTAGTCGAGTAGATTGTCAAAACAGATATTGTTATTTTCATTTGATAAACCTGAAAAACTGTTGGATTTGTTTTTACTTCTAATTCCAAATACAGTTATCGTCAGAACGACCGCTGCGGTCCGATTGACCTCCTGAACGTGCTGCCTCCCTGACTGTTCCTTTGATAAAATGCTTTAAAATAACAAAACGGTCATGTTTTCAAACTTTTAACCAATTTTTGGGTTTTATACTGTGGAAGAGTACTTTATTTTAAATGGTTTATTCGTCTAAAGTTTAAAGCATGGAAGCAGCCATGCTAGGTAGAATTCAATGGCCAGAACTGCCGCTAGCGTTAAAAATGACCGCTATTCAATTTCTGTCTGAAAGCCCCGTTTGAAAATTAAATTACATATCTCTTGGGACTTGACATGGTCGGGTAAATCCAAATAAATTACAGAAGCAGAAAAATTCTTTGAAGTTGTTAATCTGATATTACTTATTTCATAACAAAGTCCCACAATATGTGTGTATTATATGAGTGGATGTGTCCAAATACGATATCATATTCTCATATTTGACATCAAGATTGATTTAATTTCATATCAAGATTGATTCTATTTAGTTTACCTACTAGTTATTGGTTAATGAAGCACTGTTAACCCTTTTAGAACCATATTTTTGTTTCCATTTATATACCACTAGCGAGTACCCGGCATGCGTTGTAATCAAAACTATCAAAAGTAGTAAGTTATCAAAACTCATTAAGGGATCGCCAATTGGTACTTTTGTAAAGTTAAACCCAACCCAACCCAATATGCAGACACAATATATGTATGAAGAAAAATTTTATAAAACATTTCACGGAAGCAACATACAGACACAACATATGAAGAATCTCTTTACAAATCTTTCAAAGAAACATGTCATATCAGATTTTATGAATTATTATAACCACTCATTTGATTTATGTACTGTTGATATCAAAAAGTTAAAATATGGTATCCTTTATGATGGACTATAGAAATGCATAAAAAAACAAAATCAGGAAAATGCAATAAAGTTTACGGTCTCAAAAATATCCAGACCTAATACAAGATGTTTACATACAAAATACATGATAAGATTTAAAAAAGATACAAACTGCGCCCATCATATCTGGATGTACAAAGTTTGGTACTTGGAGATAATCAGGACAGCTATCAGAACAGAGTTTGTACCTACTTATGACTCGTTTTCCAAATACCTATCGTTTGAAAAAATAGGATTTCAATAATTTTATTAAAGAATTGAATATTCTTTTATTAAAGTGCTTTTCGATACACATTTTTTTTGTTTTTCCGTCTAGTGCGTACACGAATGTACCAGAACGTTTTTCGACCCATAAACAGGCCATTTACAGCTCTCAGTGTGACAAGTATGGATTTTCCAAATTTACCCTTGCTTTTCCCTACGGCTATTGTGCAATCCCTTCCTCTGCCCCTCCTTCGAGGTCCACCTCTCCGTCACCCCTCCTCTGTGTGTTCTTTTCCAAGTCCCCCTTCCCCGCTTTCCCCGTCCCGCATCGACCCATCCCGCGTTTCCCTTTCACTTTCCCTGCCTTCTCCTTCCCTTATTCCTTCCTCCCGCGGCTGCGATATAGAAACGATATAGAAAAGAAGTGGAGTCCTCTTATTTTTTAAACAGAACCGTTGATATCTTAGCCAGCATCCCTGATGAGAACTGTCAGAAAGAAAATTAACAAAATGGAATTTCTTAGTTTTCAAAAACAAATACAATTTCCCGACTCAATTTTCTCAGAAGAAATTTTTGGAACGCTTAAAACATGAAAAGATTCCAAAATTTGCATAACAAAAAAATTCCCGACCTTCTCTCTAAACTTAAATAATCAGATTTTCCACGAAGAATTTTAAAACAAAAAATAAAACTTTCCAAACATGGAAAATTTCAAAACTTCATGTAATATCAAAAATATAAATGTACTAGCTTTATCCCACGGCTTCGCTCGCATAATATTAGAAGATTCCCACTCCGCCTCCTCCACCTTCCCTCTCCCCAATCCACTCCCCCCATCAACCCCCCTCCCCCTTCCCCCCTGCCCCCTCACCATTCCCCCTCCTCCCTCCAACCTTCCCCCCCTTCTTTTTCGGTTGCTTGTCAGTGCATGAAATAATGTTTTTTTATGGAATAGGGAGATGACAACTGCGACAAAATAAATTAATTTTGCATACAACTACCAGCAAGATAGTCGAGGACCTTTTAGACCTTCTCCTCAAGGTCTATGTCATCTTTAGGGATGCCATATGGAGGGTATTTTTAAGAAGGGAAGAAGAGGAAGTTCTGGGAAGGAAAATGGTATAATAAAGGAATATGGTGACAAACGTCCATCCATCCCTCCCACTGCGGTGCAAGGCGTTGATCCGAGAGCGTCCAGCCAGAGAGGTCAAAAGGTCTCCATAAACCGGTGGGTCTCCCGATCTGGCCTACCGGGCAGTTGGTTGGTAGGTAGGGACATCCGCCACCAAGTCACCAAACGGTGCGGACCACTCGGGGTAGAAGATAACAGAAGAATAAAATAACACACCTATGGCACAAGTGTTGGTTATCCAATAAATGGTTCCCGGGGCGGCGGTATCCATATTTACCTCCAATATTAAAAATGGTAATGAATATTATTAAATGGTAACAATATATAAAAATACAGTTATTTTTATTTGGGAACTTTTATTTAAATTATTCCAATAAGTTAATATTGTGTTCGTCTATTAAGCATATGTAGAGTTGTAGAGAAATATAATATTGTACTGCAAGTAAGTCCTCTGGATGTTAAATCATATTGTTATGATGTAGTATATTGTTATGATCTAGTATATTTTTAAATAAGGTTAATAATTTATTTGTTTGGAATCTCGGAATGGAGCGGGTAATTTAAGTGGTGCTATGTATGTAGAGATGGGCATTGTAGTTTTCAAAGAAATCGAAACCGTTTCGTTTTACCGTAATGACTAAAGAGTGATGACCGTTTGCAAGAAACTATTTAAATAAAGTAAAAATTTTTCAATAAGTGTGCTGCGAAAGCAACGTTTCTAGCAACGGTTTACGAAAGATGTTGAAGTTATAGTTAAGTGTTGCCGAAGCTATTTTTAACCTTTTGCGCGGGGTTTTCAAACGAAGTGTGCTCTATTGGAATCATTTCACGCGATTGTATTACGGGCGGATTATTTTATTTTTGGAGGCCGGCTTGGTCGAGGGGTAATCTTAAGGTCGCGGGATCGAATCCCGGCGTGGGAAAATAAATTTCATACGATTAATTTGTGTTCTTTCACAATCAACTCATTTAAAATAATATATATGTATGTAGTATATTTGTGGCACGTTCCAGAGTGGAAGATACTCTTAGTATCGCCTAAAACTATCATTCAGAATTGAAACGTTGACCGAACGAATTGACCAGATGTGAATAGTCAGGTACATTCCTGTTCCCCATTTTCTTCCCTCTCCATTACCTTCAGCCTCACAACATACCCCAATTGGGGATGCCATAGTCTTACTGGCTCCAGATGCGAGCAGCTGGGAATCTTGTGAGGTATTCATATAAAATAAAAATTTACACCGTTATCCCTAAATCAGTAAAACTTTTGCAACATTTTCAGAAATTCAACGTATGCGGAAAAATGGGTTCGTATTATTTTATTTACGTCTGGTGAGCTGTTAAAGGTAACTATTTGAGGTGGAACCGATAATGGCATCAAAATCAAAAGGCCCCGGGCATACAATACCCGAGGAATAATCTTGTTTTTCTATTATACGAGTATCAGAAGAGTCACATCTGTAGGTACTTGAAACCTGTTTACGTGATATGAATTCCATCAGAATGTACTACAACTACAATCTTCACACTTTCCTTTTCAGCAAGCATCGTCCTTCTGGGACTAGCTTGTTTTTACAAACTTCACATCGCAGCTCTGAGGAAAATAATTCCTCTACGGACCTATGTCATCCTGAGGAATGTTGTGTTGAAGGAATTTTTGTATAAGGGAAGGAGCGAACCTGGGTCTTGAAGGGACTCAAGTTGTAGGAACCAGAGGCTGGCAAATCGTTGCACAGCCGAGCTGCTCTTTGGAAAAAGGCACTCTTTATTCCAACACGATTTCTCGCTTTCACTTATTCGCTTTCGTATTCCCGACAGTTTAAAAAAAAAACAGATCAATTATAGGTTGTTTTGAGAAAATGCCACCTTAATAATATAATATCATCAGTATTATCGTTTCACCTTCTTAGTTACAACTCAGCCTACTTAACAAGACCCCGAAATAATGAAATGCTGCAATGAATTCAATCTGAACAGTGAACACCCTACTTATATGACTTATATTACGGATTCCATTTACATTTGTCCAGAATGGTTCCGCTACTTTTCATCCCGCGTCAAAATATTCTCGACAACATATTCTCCGAAAAATATCTTACGGACAAAACATCCCCCAGCAAAACATCTACTAAAACCTAGCCTAACCTAACAAAAAATGGGTCAAAAAAGTAAAGGCAATAAAATTATTGTTTTCTGTTTTATTTTTGTCCCATTTTACTGTTTTTAAACAATAATTTATTGTCCCATGTACCATTTTTTGTTTAGTTTGGTAAGGTTAGGTTAAGTTGTAGTAGATATTTTGATGGAGGATGATGTCCGTAGAATATTTTGTCGGGGATATTTTGTTGCGGGATGAAAGCACGCATTACCATCCGGAGAATGTCGAATTTAAATTGTTTTTTTTTTTTATTTAAGTATAAATGATTTTTATAAGTCATTACGTAAAAAATTATATTTTATTTTATTTAATACTCGGACACTATCGAAACCTTATTCAAATTTTGACTTAACATTACCTTCTTCACGCAAATTTTTGTCGTACTTTTGTTTCTTTACCATAAACATGCTCTATTAAATGCAGTCCCTTCTGTTTTTTTTTTTTTTAATTCATTCAAGTGGTGTTATATTTTCAATAAACAATTGGTTCGTAAAATAATCAATAAAATATGATTAGGTGTTAAGTAAAGTTGTTACGGGTTTGGGATCAGTAGTTAAATTATTATATTTACGATCCGGCCAAACTTTTGGCAATATTCTATAAATTGGTGATAAAGCTTGTGATTTTGTCACCTCTCGAAGGGATTCCAAATTTAATATGCTGATTATCAGTATTATGAAAATTATATACACACACTTAAAATTAATTGGAAAACTTTGCTTATTCGATTCATTACGTTGATAAGATTTCCATATTTCTCTTTATCCCCCAGGCAATGAGGAAAATTCTAATTAAGGTCGGTCTATCACATAAAGTCAATTTATTTGTATTCGTAGTGGTACGAGTACACATATTCTTTCTCCTGATATTGGTCCAATATTGCTTCAATATGGTTTTACTTCTCACAGTCTCCTTCAACGGAATCAATATTTCCTAAGACCTTTCATTGATATGTTTGGTGTAACTCTAAGTGACCAGCTCAGATATGCGGGCTTCATCGAAGCCAGAGTTAAGTTAGCTCTTCAGAAACTGAACGTTGTGTACAGGGTTCAAAGATATTTTAAAAGTACACGACCGCTAAGCCTGTGTTCCAAAATACCTGGAAAAAACCATTGACTATGCAGAAACGGGCGCGGCGCGGTCCTTTCGAGAGATTCTCTTATCTCCTATCTACGAAGGGATTACAATCTTTAGAACAGTGGCGTTGATTGGGTGGGAATTCTGTCCTTGTTATGAAAGTATTTTAATAGAAGGTGCTTGGAGGAATTATTGTCATTAATTCCTACGTAACCGGTGCACATTCGGGTGACACACAGAAACCCAAAGATGACATGGGCCCTGAGGGAAATTATTTTCCTCAAGGCTTTCTGCGTGAAGTTTTTGTAAAAAAAGGAGATAATTAAAAAATTTTCGAAGGAGGCAAATACTTTGTGATGTAAAAACACATATTGTATTACACCACTTTTTTAAATAATTAATTAGATATTAATTATTAGCTCCAATAAAAATACAATTAATACAAATTATCGTACTACAATTTAATGCAATTTAAATTTACAATTTGAGTATACTTAGTAATTATTAAATAATATAAAAAGTGGTGTATTACAAAGTGTTTTTTTTTGTCATTTAATAAGACATTTAACAATTCGTGTATAATCAAAATAACTGTAAATAAGTACTGTAAATTTGAAATACATGAGTAAAAATATCTTATAATATAGTCGGTTTTTAACCTCAAACCTTGGTTTATGGTTAATGTAAAAATGAATGTTTTCAAATACATTTTGAAAATTAAGTTCAAGGTTCAAGCTTAGATTTCCATAACAGAAAAAAATTGTGTTTTCATTATTTGTTTTTATTATTTGCTATCGGATCTGCCGGATCTTCCCTGATGATGGACACTGCAACGCTGTCTGAAACGTTGGCTAAAGAAAGAGGTAGCGCAACACCGAATAACACCCCAAAACAAATAAAGAAAATACTTTTGGTCATGAAAAATCTAAAAACACATCCAAAATTGTGTTTTATTTACGTTAACTTTTTTTTTAATTCGAATACTTGAATTAACACTTTCAAGTTCATGACAAATATGCAGTTGTTTCGTAATTGCATCTTAAAATTGACAATTTTGAACTCAATCTAGAAATTATTGGAAAGAAAAAATTATCTCGATTAGGAAATTCAATATTTCGCAGTTCTCTATAGAAACGTTACAATTGTCTCCACTCACTTTAATGTCAAGCGATGACAACGCGCCTTCTGTTCTATTGTTTTGTGCGTAATACGAATCCTATTGACTTGCTTGAATAATACCTGCCAGAGGCGTATTGTTATTGATTATATCTTAGCAGAGCTGTTATCTAGTGGATTACTAGAAACCTTCAAAACTTTATCACTAGGTACATCTATTCAAGTAAGGTTAACACGTATTATTATATTTTACTGCGTCTCAATAGGGATATTATGTTTGAAATCTGGAGCCAGTGAGGCTTTGTAACAGATGTGTAAGAGGAAGGTGGGGAAGTGCCTGGCTTTTCAGATCTGGTCACCAAACATGGCTAAAGTCATTTCAAGAACATTTCGATTTTATGTTATATTATATAATTTAAGATATACAAAATATACCTCCCCTTTAGTCGATGTTTCGGACAGTGTCCACCATCAGCTTTACAGTGTCCATCACACATCTGCCCTGGTGGTGGACACTGTAACACTGTCCGAAACGATGGATAAAAGATGGAGGTAGCACAACACGGCCTTACACCCCAAAAATAAATTACGAAAAAAAAACATTGTTATATATATTGGCATTTTTTTATTTTTTTTTTTATTTTTTTTTTTTATTAGCAAAGTTTTTTTGGTACATTTACATATAGGTAAATACATAATAACAAAAAATGTAAGTAACAAAAAAAAATCCCACAAAGGCGAAGCCTGTGTGTGGGTATTATATTATGTGGATAACAGTGGTAGTTAAAATAAAATTATAAAAAAAATATATATATATATATATATATATATATATAAGCATAGTGTCTACAGTGATCAACATGAATGACTTCGTAGGAGTTTAAAAATTAAAAAATATATGTAAGATAAAAAAAAAAAAAATAAAAAAAAATGCCAATATATGTAAAGGAATACCTACCTAGAAATGCATAGGGATTCCTTCGTGTTCGATAATGAATTACTTTTCAAATGTCATTCATTGATGTGTTGTCATGGTGACATAAAAACAGATTATAATTGTTGTTTTTGACTAGCTTTTTAGCAGACATTCAATTAATCAAGATATCAGAAAAATAAGTTGTTAAAGTGTTATAATGTTTTTAAGATCGACAAATAAACTTCAAATGTAGTTTCTTTGTTAACAGAGCAACACATGATTTGTTTTGTCATTACCAATAAAGAAGTACAACCAATAGACAAATTGTCTTATATATATATAACAATATTTTTTTTTCGTTATTTATTTTTGGGGTGTAATGCCGTGTTGTGCTACCTCCTCCTTTATTATTAAAGTCACCAATGATTTACGTGCTTAAAAATAATTTGCTCCCTATACGTCTGCAAACCATTATTACGTAACTTGACAAATGTTCACAATTATCCAACGAAAAGTTGTTGAGCTTTTAGACTACCCAAGTCTAAACTTTCATGCGCGCAAATCAGGGAGTTTTATAAAGGACACAAACTTTCTAATAACCTTCCAAAGCCACAAGTCTTGCCCCTCGTCGGTGAATGAACTCGTAATTTGCTGAATGTGTCTGTATCTACTTTACTTACCAAGACTATTTTCGTTACTTTTCTATCTATTTATCTGCATTTCTTATACTGAACTTTCGCTGTATTATATTTTTAATTATTTATTATCAAATTTATTCCCTCCTACGAGACGTGTGAAAAAAATTGTGGACGTGCTGTTGTGCCCTCCACAGGGATCCTTTGTCACTCTGTAATATAATTGTTAATTCGGTCAAATCAGGTGGGTGGAAATGTTAGTACCTAGATTCACCCTTATAATTTTTTTTTCCAAAATTGTATTTCCTACCCAGAAAATACTTTTTTGCCTACCTACCTTATGCCGACAAACAGTTTTTCATGTAAACACCTAGAGTCCCAGAACCTTCTGTCTGGAGTCAGTGAGACTATGTCTTCCCCAATTGGGGTAAGTTGTGAAACTGAAAGCAGAGGGGAAGGGAAGGAGATGGGGAAGAGAAAGGTGGGAAGTATCTACCTGGATATTCAGATCTCGTTACCAAACACGGCTAAAGCCATTTCAATCAATATTTCGATTCCGAATGGTGGGCTTACACCAGGGCGATACAATTTGGGGGGCGCAAATGGGTACGCCGTCCCGGCAACCTTTATTGGATAACCAACGCCTCTGTCATTCACACATCATCCTCAAAGATGACACAGGCTTTGATGGAAATTGTTTTCATCAGGGCCTCCTGTGTGGAGTTAATGTAAAATAAAATACTGAGAATACCCTCCACTCTGGAACCTGCCGCAAATATACTATATATATTTTTTAATGAATTAACTGTGAAATTAATTGTGGTGGTTAATGTGATGAACTAGCGACGGAAGAAAACAGGGAAAGTCGGCATTCCTTGATTTTCCCCATTCTTTCTTTAAATCCCCAGCACGTACATTTAAATTAGCATTAGAACTAAAATGCAGAAGATTCATCTGCAATTTTTTACACGGATTAGTTAGGTTTAAGTTTACGGTACCAACGTAATTATACAGATCTTGTTGTACTGTATGTTATTCGCTTGAGGTTTAATTCATCGTACCTATCCATACAGTAATATTTCACGAAAGTCACACTGAACATCCGGTGGTCGCTGGCGTCACACTCAACACTCGACACTCCCTTTGTGACTTGAAAACTGTCAATATTGGACATTGCTCATCTATTGACAAACTTGCATAAAGATTTCCGTCGCCATTCTGACTGTCAAAGGATAGCGTACAACTCATTAGATTTCATTTTCAACAGAAGTATCTGAGGGAAGCGAAGTTTAATGTAAATAACATCTTTAAACTCAGCATATTTAATTTTTGACGCCATTTTAATTCGAAATTAATAGAATTCTTAGGACAGGTTGTTTCAAAAGATTTGATGAATCCATCAAATTTTCACGTTCAGAATAAGTTCTATTCGAGTTCTGTGATTATTACAGTTTCATGCAGCAACTGGCCTATAATGATATAATAACAGACCTTGAACAGAACCTTCACTGAAAGTAAAAATTAACTTCAAGTATTTGATGAATTCATCATTTTTTTAATCAACCCGTCCTTAGTTTTAACCACGTTTATTATTTAAAAAACCTAAAGCCTAAACACATGAAGCTTAAACCTTGAAGCTTTAATACTTAAACCTTTTAAAAAATTATATACGTTGTTAAAACAAAATTGAAATAATTTTGAAATAATATATATGCCGCAGGCCAATCGTAAAATCAGGCAGATCACGATGCGTCTCAGGCGCTTCATGATCCGCCGACTGCACTTTACGACTTGACTAGGCGCATCACGAATTGCCTGATTTTACGATCGGCCTACGACATGTATAAGCTTATAAAAGTGACCTGGACAACTAAAGTTAATATGAAATTGAAGCGTGATTAAAAATGAATGCTTAATTATTAATAATTGTGTATGTAGGTATGTGTAATAAGAAGGAAAATTAAACCAGAGCATGAGACCAAATGAAACTCTCAACTTTAAACAATATTTATTAATTTACAAAACATGTATATTGGATAATTCTAATTATGAGAGGTTAATCTGCAGGGTGTGCCTACCCTCGAAGAGACTAGGTATTGTAATATAAGTTATGACACGTGTGTTAAATATAAGAGGAATGAAACGATTAAATTAGATATGAGCGCCATCCTAATTTTATAGTTGAACTAGGAAAACTACAAGCTAAGTATTATCGATAAACCATTGCAAAATAAATATATAAGTTAAGACTACATTACGAAAGTTGACCGTGAATCCGAAAGCGAAGTCCATTGTTCCATGTAAGATTTCTCGTGACCGGTTCCCAGCCGTCCTGTAGTGTGTTGGAAGTCCGCCCCTGCCCGTTTCCAGAAAGTAACTGAATCTTCTTCTTTGGATGAACTGAATCTTCTTCTTTGCTCTCAATACCCGCGTCAGCCGGCAAGGTCACGTGGTTGTAACAATAGTGATGTTCAATCTCGCTAGTGATGTCTGATATGCGATCGCCACTGCTATAAAATTATTGATAACAGAGTCAAAATATATATTTTAGAAAAAAAGGTTATCAAAAACTAACAAAAAATCAAATAAAAATCATATGTTTTTAAACAATTTTTTTTATTTATATCATTTTAAAGTATCCGCTAGAAGCCTTCACCTTTGTGTAGTAATAATACAAATAAAGTTAGTTTATTTCGCCGAACAGAGCGGAGAGTGCAACAGTCTGCAATTTAAAAATATACACCAATAAAATCACATTTTATGAAATTGAATTCAAGGTAAAATAAATAAAATGGTTAAATATATAAATATTTTTTTACATTTTTCTTTATTCATTGATAAATATAATGGTTCTATTCTTAGCCAATGACGGATTTATGAGACAAATGACAATTCTACGAAACAGCTATGAGAACTACCTATGTATATTGAAGAAAAATAGGTACACTTCAGTCAAGAAAATGTTAAAGGAGTTAAATATCTTGTCATTTAAATAAATTATTTACTTCAATAATATATTGTTAATCTACAAAATAATCAATGGTCATACGTCTATTAAATTCCTAAGAAAAATTGATAAACTGCAAAGTAAACATACACATGAGACGAGGAAAAGAAATGAACTAAGACTCCCCTTTAGGAAAAAAACCCAGAGTCAAAAGTCATTGATGTACGGAGCATTGAAGATATTTGGAGAATTACCAGAAGAAATACAATTGGAAGAGAGCATAAAGGCATTTAAAATTAAATTGCGAAGATATGTGATTGATTTGTTATAGATGTGTTATTTTAAGTGTCATAAGGATTGTATAAGAACATAGATAACCATGTACCTATTTAAAATACCGCAATAAATAATAGCTAGGCTGACGCCCGTGCTATGGTGGTCGATATCGATATACATAATGGTCTAAACTACGATGTTTTTATTAATAGCCCCACATAAACTTTAGTTTTTTTATTCGTGAAACCTTTGGAACACCATCTTAGTGTGCCTGTGTTAAAATGCTAATCGCCTGCCGCCCGTTCGCCGGCTGACACTATTTTCTTACTTTTTTTTTGTAAAATAATGTTTCTGTAAATTTTACATCTCACCAGATATTTTTTTAATATGTTTATTTAAATATTTATCTCTTGTATTTTCCCCAGGACCGCTATTTAAATTCAGATTTTTTTTTCTCTAATGTTACAAGAAATATTATGTTATAAAGAAATCCTACATAGGGTGTCCGGGGGTAAAGTGCATTAACTTCGGGAGGTGATTCTACATGATGGTAGGAGTAAAAAAGATTAACAACTTTTTCCGAAATTCCAACATTTTTTTCCCAAACAAAAAGACGTAACTACTAAAAATCCTTAGTGTGAGGTACGATCTTACTTGCTGAGAGCCTGCCGGGCGACCGACTCGATTGTGATCGGCCCGTATCGTAACAGCGGAAAATAATAAATCTGGCCTTACACGCAGGACTAATTTTATCTTTTTACCTCAAAACTACCCCTAAAAGTTGGAATTTCGAAAAAAGTTATTTATCTTTTTTTCTTGTACTATCATGTAGAATCACCTCCCGAATTAATGCACTTTACCCCCGGACACCCTGTATACGTGTATATTCTTAAATATTGTTAGTTATTACATCTTCCATTAAGCTATTTATTTTACTTTAGCTCCACGCAGGAGGCCCTCAAGAAACTAATTTACCCCAGGGCCTATTTCATCTTAGGGGATGCTGTGTGGAGGGTCTTTTTAAGGAAAGGAAGGAGAGGAAGTTCTGGTAAGAAAAAGGTATGAGGGGTGGGTAATAATATGGGGGTCAGTGTCCAGAATTGATAGAAGTATGAATCCATCCCTTCAATTGCGGGGCAAGACGATGGGTTGAGAGAGTCCGCCAGGAGAATTCAAAAGGCTGCCCTCAACCAATCTCCTCAACGACCTCCGTAGTCCAGTGGCTAAGACTCTTGACTCACATTCCGGAGGTCGCGGGTTCGAACCCGGCATGCGCAAATAAATTTTATTTGATTAATTTGTGTTATTTCACAATTAATTCATTTAAAATAATATATAGTATATTTGCGGCATGTTCCAGAGTGGAAGATACTATTAGTATCGCCCTGGTGTAAGACCACCATTCAGAATTGAAACGTTGCTTGAAAATGGCTTTAGCCGTGTTTAGTGACCAGATCTGAATAGCCAGGTACTTCCCAACCTTCCTCTTCCCCACCTCCTTCCCCTCCCCACCACCTTCAGCCTCACAACATACCCCAGTTGGGGATGCCATAGTCTCACTGGCTCCAGACGGGAGCAGTTGAGATTCTTGTGCGGTATTCACTGTAAAAAAAAAAAAAAAAAAAAAAAAAAAAAAAAAAAAAAAAAAAAATCTTTCTCGATCCGGCCCAATACGCAACAAGGGGCAGACGCATCTGCCGCCAAGACCCGGGCAAACTTCATCCCATGAACCCGGGCACCTCTGCTAAGTCACCGAAAGGAGCGAACCACTTGGGGTGACCTATGGCAGAGGTGAGAATAGAAAACTGAATTATATGAGACTTTCTGATAAATAAATACATTTTCTAAAATTATCAAAAAAAAATGTATTCGCATCTGACTTTTTTTTACATGTATACCGCACAAGAGTCCCAACTGCTCCCGTCTGGAGCCAGTGGGACTACGGCATCCCCAATAGGGGGTATGTTGTGAGGTTGAAGGTAATGGGGAAGGGAAGGAGATGGGGAAGAGGGAGGTGGGGAAGTACCTGGCTATTCAGATCTGGTTACCAAACACGGCTAACGCCATTTCAAGCAACGTTTCAATTCTGAATGGTGGTCTTACGCCAGGGCGATACTGAGAGTATCTTCCACTCTGGAACGTGCCGCAAATATACTATATATTATTTTAAATGAATAAATTGTGAAATTACACATATTAATCAAATAAAATTTATTTGCCTCGCCGGGATTCGATCCCGCGACCTTCAGAGTGCTAGTCAAGAGCCTTACCGCTGGACGGCCGGCTTAGTCCAGCGGTAAGGTTGTTATGTTACAAAATACAAAAATTCCGTGTCAAATGCCTGCTATCTATGCTTGTTGAAAAAGTATCGATATATCGATATTTTTAATTCAATATATCGATATTTTTAGCCGATATATTTTGATACGATATACCGATACAAAATATCCAATATCGAAAATTGTATCAAAAACGATATTTTTTTAAATTTATGTTTAAAGTCACTAGAATCCAAAACCGTATAGGAACGAACGGAAAAAGTGACTGTATTGGGTCATGACATCTGGCGGTTGAAATTTTAACTATTAATACCTAGCTTACAAATCTATTGTCTATGCATTAGTATTTATGATCACTAATACTATCTCATGTGTGTAGGTACATACATAGAAATGTATGCTATTTTTCGCCATTTTTTTCTAAGCCACTCCTATGTGTTGGTTCCCAATTGTCTATGAATATTGACTATACCTTGTTCCAAACACGAAGTCCTTTTTGACAGATTAATACGCCAATAGAATATAAGTTAGAAGACAGCTTTTTAGTTTTTGATATTTTTGTAATTACTACCTAATTAAAATGAATACTGATAAAAATACCTTCATTTTTATTGAGATTTTTGTACATTAAAAAAAGCACATTGTGTGTAAAAATTACTATTGATAATATCAAGTTGAATACACTATTATTTTAAAACCCAAAATCTCTTGAAAATTTGACCGATATATCGATATTGTTTCCTCGATATATCGACGTCGATATTGATATTTTAATAAATATCGATACATCGATATATCGATATTTTTTTCACTTTCGACAACCCTAATGCCTGCGAAAAACAAATAGAGAATCTACGGTGGATTCGACGGCTCATTACGGGTACAAACGTCAGACATTGACGGAGGATTTCTTGGCGTACTAATATGGTTTATCATGTGGCAAAGTGCCGGTGTATGAGTAGGTACATTACTCTGGTATGTTATTTAACAATTCAGGACCTCAAAAGAGTAACTAACGATCGCACAGTTTATCTCGGCTCGGGAGTAGTAAAATGAGGTACATACTGTCAAGAGTTTACTTCGCCTATTTAGTTGAGGATCCTTCTGCAAATAAAATTATGATACTAATTCCTCTGTTCATGCATTAAAAAAAATTTGCCGTATTAATTATTTGTTCAAAAAAAACCAGCACGCGTTGTATTGAAATAACAATTTTTATAAATCGTGTGGTTAACCACTCAGACCCATTAGCTTTTTTTCACGATAATATAAAATTATTAGATATAAATATGGCATATGATGCGTGTTGTTAGAGATATTAGGGTTTTTAATAGTGGTTTTTTTTTTTACTATTCATCTAAACAAATCGTCGCTTAAGAGCCACAATTGGTCAACTAACATTTTTTCCCAAATTAAGCTTTCATAATCGAGTGTTCTTAATGATGTCCTTTCTCATGAATCCATTTTTTCATGAAACAAAAAAAAATATTAAAAAAACAAAAATACTGTTTCAGCGCTATCTGGGGTAATCAACAATATATTGTTTATTTACAGAGAATATACATATATATAGTCCTCAACGCCAGGAGCTGAATCATCTTCGTCCAAAATATAATGCATCCATTTATACAGTTTAATTTTTTAAATGAATTTTAAAATATTTTTAATACTAATGTATACATATATACATGCGCATACTTTTACTAGCACATGAAAAAAGGGGCTTATACTTTAGTTTAAATTTAGTTATAATATACATAAAAATCATAACATATTTATAAAAAAAAAAAAAGTAAAGTAAAGTAAGCCTAAGTAAACGAACAAAGATTAGCTGACCAAAAAAGGGCAATATTCAAAAATAATTTAATTCCTGTAGTAACATTAAATCAGATAAGAAAAGAAGTAGCAGATAGATTGCAATTGGAGAATAATTTAGATCAAATTAATACGAGTAGTAATGTTATATTAGATGCATTGAATGAAGATAGTTTAGATAATATTCTAGTAGAAGAATCCAATGATATTAGAGTAGATTCAAATAACTTAGACATTATTCATAATCTTAGGGAAATCAATATTGCAAATTTAAACTTACTAGATGATAATGTAATAGAATTAGCTAACTTGCTTCAAAATAATATAAATAGAAATATAGATATAGAGCCCACAGTTAGACCAAAATTACCAAAATTGCATACGTCAAAGAAATTATCTAAATTAATTTCTGAATTAAATAATTTAATTTTACCAAAAATAATATTTGACGATATTAGTTTTTTAGATCTTCATACAATAGTGTACGCTAGTGCTATCACTATATGTAATAAGTTAGGAGTAAAATTAATGTCCTTTGATGATAGATCATATAGTTTTAGTAAACCAGAATGGCAGATTAGATTAGAAAATGATGTAGTATTTTTAAGAAGTAGTATAGCTAAAGTAATTGAATATAAAAATGGAAATAGAAGTAGGAATATTTTGAGATATGTAGATGAAATTGGGAGAAAATTTGGTTATAGCATTGGTAGTAATAATAATGAAAATATAATCAATGATTTATTAGATTTATTAAAACAAAAATTAGGTGTAAAAGCTAGTAGATTAAAAAGATATAATTATACGTATAATAAAAGAAATAATAATAGATTATTTCAGAAATTGGGAAAATATTTTATTCCAAACTTGACGATAAACAGAATATTATTTCGAATAATAATATTCCGTTGCCATCTGAATCAGATATGCGCGATTTTTGGACAAACATTTGGAGTAAAGATATAAAACATAATGAGGCAGGTAACTGGATAGAAAATGAAGAACTCAATTGTTCAGACATTGAACAAATGAGTTTTTCTGATATATCGGTTGAATTGTTAGCCAAAATAATAAAAAATACTCATAATTGGAAAGCCACGGGTTGCGATTGGATACATAATTTTTGGTACAAACGTCTACCTACTTTACATCCTCTTTTTGCAAAAAATCTTTCAAAACTTGTCAGAGAACCTCAAAATTTTCCTAATTTTCTAACTAAGGGCATTACTTATATGTTGCCTAAAAGCGAACATATTAATAATCCCTCTCAATATAGACCCATTACATGTCTACCGACAATATACAAAATTTTAACCTCTTGCTTGACAGATTTAATATATACTCATTTGGATGAAAAAAATATTTTATCTGAACAACAAAAAGGTTGTCGCAGAAAACATATGGGATGTAAAGAACAGTTAGTTATTGATTCTGTAATTTTAAAACAAATTCAAAATCAAAAGCGTAATTTACATACTTGTTATATAGATTATCAAAAAGCTTTTGATAGTGTCCCGCACTCGTGGCTAATCAAAATATTAAAAATATATAAAGTTAACCCAATTATAATTAGCTTTTTGAAAAATATTATGTCCTTTTGGAATACAGATTTGCTAGTTAATTTAAAAGGTAAGAAAATAGTAGTACCGGGCATTTCAATAAAAAGAGGGATTTTTCAAGGAGACTCATTGAGCCCTCTTTGGTTTTGCTTAGCATTGAATCCCCTTTCTAAAATGTTAATTAAAAGCAAGTTTGGAATAAAAATTAAGGGTAATACAAGAGAGAGTAGTATAGTTTCACATCTATTATATATGGATGATATAAAATTATTTTCAAATTCTGAATCAAATTTAGAGAAAATGATTAAGGTAGTTAAAATTTTTTCAGATGATATTAAAATGACTTTTGGTTTAGATAAATGTAAAACTATCCATATAGAGAAAGGCAAAATTGTAGATGGAGACGAGGGTATATTTAGAATTTCAAAATTCAAAGTATGAAAGGGGATGAGGTTTATAAATATTTAGGATACCCGCAATCGAATAGATTAGAGCACACCAGTATTAAAAATGATATTAGGATTAAATTTCAAACTAGGATCAGAAAAATTTTAAAATGCAATCTATCTGCTAAAAATTTAGTAAAAGCAATAAATACTTGGGCAATACCTCTACTAACGTACTCATTTGGCATGATTAAATGGTCCAATACAGATTTAGATAGTTTAGAACGATTGATTAGAACTACGTTAACAAAATTTAATTGCCATCATCCAATTCAGCTATAGAACGAATTAATTTACCTAGAAATTTAGGAGGTAGAGGTGTAGTCAAAATAACATCTTTGAAACACAATCAGGTAGAAATGCTTAGAAATTTTTTCCATAGGAAAGCTAATAGCTCAGAAATGCACAAAATAATTTGCAAGGCAGATAGAAATATTACACCTTTAAATTTATATGACGAGAATGCCAACATTCTTATAAATACTAACCAGGAATTATTAGATTCCTGGTCAAATAAAATTATTCACGCAAAACACTTCAATTATCTCAACCAAACGTATGTTGACAAACTTTCGTCAAACAAATGGTTGAGTATTGGAGAGTTGAGCGCAGAAATAGAAGGATTTATGCTTGCCATTCAAGATAGAGTCATTAATACTAAAAATTATAGAAAGCATATAATCAAAGATATAAATCAAATTGATGATTTATGTAGAAAATGTTTGGCTTTTCCCGAAACTATAGAACATATTATATCGGGATGTTCTATATTAGCGCCTTCCGAGTATACATTTAGGCACAATCGGGTTTTAAAAATAATTCACCAAAGTTTGGTAATTAAACATAACTTGATTGACTGCCGTAATATAGTACCATATTATGAATATGAACCAAATTCATTTTTAGAAAATGAATTTTATAAAATATATTATGATAAAACTATACTAACAGACAGAACAATTAGTCATAATAGACCTGATATAGTTTTACATGACAAAATTAAAAAAATAACTTATATCATTGATGTAGCTATTCCAAATTCCTGTAATATTCAAAAAACTATTTCTGAAAAAATAAGAAAATACATAGATTTAGGAAATGAGATTAAAAGAATTTGGCATTCTCGGACTATAAAAATATTGCCATTTGTTATTTCGGCCACTGGCATAATACCTAGGAATCTGATTCAAAATTTAAGCATATTAGATTTGTCAAAGAATTTGTATATAAAAATGCAAAAATCAGTCATTTTAAATACATGTAGGATTACAAAGGATTTTTTAAATATTTATATTGAGGGATCGGTAGGATTTATAGGTTCAATTAGAAATGCCACAGAGCCGAACCCTCTGATTTGAAAATATCTGGAGTCGGTGAATTATATTCCCATTTGGTCTCTAGTAGATTGACATGTTGTTCTTGTATTGTTTTGTATTTATAATACTTATATAGTTCAATTGCATAGCGTGGGTTGACTAGATGATCATTTGGGGAAGTGTGTGAAAGGGTTTAGTTTTTCCTTCTTTTTTTCCTTTTTTTTTTTTTTTTTTTTTTTTTGGGGAAAATTTAACCCGGACATTTAAATCTGGTGCATATATAAAAACAATAAATTATTCACAATGAGTTTAATAAAACTGATTTCGGGAAGGACAACACTAAACAATAAAAAGAAAATTATTTTTACATAAGAACACGAATTTAAAGGGGAGTTCAATGGAAAGTACATAACTTTTAAAGTGTACTACACACAGTATATAGTACACACTTGATACAGTTAGTTGAAGAACATTTCATATAAACATTTTGAAAGATATATAAGAGTTACAAAGAAAGATTGCTAAATATGTCACTGGTTACTAAAGCTGCTGAGAAAATTTCCTTTTAGAGCTTTTGTAAATGTTTTTTTTTTGTGATGCTGGAAGTTTCAGGTCATTAGTAATATCCGGCTGGCGGAGACAAAAAGAAAAATTCAAGAGCCGTTCATTATTAAAGAGAAAACAATAAAAATTATTGTTATTTAACCGGTCAAATTTCCCATTGGGAATGCCATTGGAAATGCTTGGCGAGCGATATGCTGAAATAGGCCAAGCCAAATGACCTTTTATAGCTGAGTATGCTGGCCCCATAAAACAAATTTCCCATTTGGAATTCCATTGAAAATGCTTGGCGCGCGATATGCTGAAATAGGCCAAGCCAAATGACCTTTTATAGCTAAGTATGTAAACAAATTTCCCATTGGGAATGCCATTGGAAATGCTTGGCGAGCGATGTGCTGAAATAGGCCAAGCCAAATGACCTTTTATAGTTAAGTCTGTTGGCCCCATAAAACCAATTTGACCAATTAAATAACGATCAATGAGCGGCTCTGGAAATTTTCGTTTTGCCACCGCCAGCCGGATACTAGGGCCCCATAGGTAATGCGTGGTATTGCGTATGTGCAACGTATTATAAAGAGTTGATTCCAAATTTAGTCGCGTGAGTAAATAACGATAAGTGTATTTGATTTTGTGATCGTGTTTTGTTCTGGTGTATATCGGAATTGAAGGCTTTGTTTTAATCCAGTGTCACCGAAGTTATCTAATAGAAACATGAGGAAACCCACATCACGTTAAAAACGATTACGATTTACGAAATAATACTTAAAATGATTAACCCGTCTGCTTGGTTCAATATGTTCGCACCCTACAATCCGGAAGCCTCAGTTTCGCGCGAAAAATGAGAAACCGTAACTTTGGATCGAGATTGTCAAATATCAGTGGAAGATAGCTTTCATAAATTTCAATGACAATAAGATGCATTATTTCATTCTCTTTTTGGTTAAAAGAAAAATACATATGTTTGCATGAGAGGAAGAGAGATATATAGCTTTTAAAATGTGAGGTCACTCGGGACGTTTTGGTCTTATGAAATTATAACGCTATTACGTGTTCTGGGATGTATGTATTTCTAATCAAGCAGACGGATTAAATGATTTACGGAATAATACAATAAGGATATAAAAAAACTTTACAAATTATCACTCTGATACCCCCTCGAAAAAACTAAACCAAGAAACGAACTTACATACTGATAATCAGAAAATTGTAAGAATGCAAAATTATAATGTGAAATACACGAACATTTCTCAAGCAACGTTATGTAATAAATTATACACGAATCTGTCCAAAGATGCAAAGTAGGTTTATTTATAATTTGTAACGGTGGCGGTTTTTTCTATAGTGCGGATGTGCAGCGCCACTAATTAAAAAAATCCGCCCGTACCAATGAACATCCCATCACAACTCTATAGTAAAAAAAATCGCTAATGGGAATCCTGCCCAGAGCGGATTCTGGAACGCACAAGTAAGCTAGAATTCCTATTATATAACAACACATTTCATGCAACATAACATATAATGTATGTTTAGAATGGTGCTAGTACCTACCTCAAGTGGTATTCGAAGTGCGCCACTTGGTGGCGTTGTTGGACTGGAAAAAATCAGGATAACAGCGATCGCGACAGCGACAATTTGATAAACTATCTATTTTTCGAGTATGATTTTAGATTTTCACGGCCAAAAGTATTATATTGATTTATTTTTGGGTAATTGTGCCGTGACGCGCTGCCTCTTTCTCTAGCCAATTTTACACATCTGCCCTGATGATAGATGCTGTAACGCAGTCCGAAACGTTGGCTGAAGAAAGAGGAAGCGCAACACGGTACAATACTTCAAAAATGAATCACTATAAACCTGACATGATTTTATATTTTCACGACCAAAAGTATTTATTGTTATTTATTTTTGCCTCTTCCTTTAACCAACGTTTCGGGCAGTGTTACTGTGTCCATCATCAGGGCAGATGTATAATTGTTAGTGGTGAAATGTGTGCTTAAGTACTTAGAAGCGATACCGTGTTGCCACCTCCATTCCACTATGAGCTGGTATTACAGTATTTACTTGAAACATTTACTTGAAACCGACCATTTCTTTGGATTTGTTCCAGAAGTCCTGGTAAGACCTAAAACTTACAGAGCCTAATTACAGAGGCAATTGAAATTCATAAAAAATTATTTTATTATAATATAGACGACGGAGCTATGCGCAATAGTTCTTGGTATCCAGTAATTGACGGCTACACCAAAGCTAACCGCAGAAAACCGTTTTGAAGTATACTATAATACCGGCTCGTAGTGGAGTGGAGCTGGCAACAAGGTATCGCTTCTAATTACTTAAACACACATTTCACCACTAACAATTACACATCTGCCCTGATGATGGAGACTGTTATGCTGTCCGAAAAGTTGGTTAAAGGAGGAGGTAGCGCAATACGGCATAACACCCTAAAAATAAATAACAAAATCACTATTAACCTATTAAAATTTCTCGGAGGTATCACAGCTTTACGGCACTTTAGCAATTTTTTCTTTCCAGCTTCGATATAATTTAACCAACATTTTAATTCAGAGTATAATGATATCTTCCCTGTGCTTGTTGCTGCTAAAAAGGTCATAGAAGATTATGGAGGTATACATCTGCTTTATATTTCATGAAAGGAAATAATAATATTCAAGGTTTTGCTAGCGAAGCTGGTAATGCGATATATACATATTTATTTCAGAGTGTAATATCTTTCCACCCAGCAGTGTACCTGCTGCTGTCTCAGTTCACAGTTGCCACACGGTAAAAAGAAGGTTCCTCGCGTTTACGACGTAGGAAGGCGCAATCATATTGGAATCTGAATTTTGTGTTCTTATATTTCCTGTTCCTATTTTATTATATTATCTTGGTACACCTCCTAATGAGTTACGTGCTTACATTCTTGAATTTTCTATTTCTACTTGTTTATATTTCAATAATAAAATACTTACACATGTAATTAAGACTTTACATTTTTCTGTTTTAAACAGAGAAATGTCAAAAATAGATCTGTCGCAGGAAAGCACAATGATATTTGAAAATATTCTTCTTATGTTCGAAGGGATTTAAATTTCCATTAATTTTAGTTTTTTTTAGGAAAGTTGGTTTGTTCGCAGGGCCACGGGTTTCTACCTGACAAAGCACCGTCCTGAGAAAATGAGCTGTAAAGAAAGACTTTAAAGCTCATTTTCTCAGGACAGTTTGTCAGATGAAGCTTTGTTGTCTTGAGGGTATGTTTCAACATAACAATAATGTTATTTTTAAGAATGAGTTAATGATGAATGTAAGTAAGTTTAAAGTCATGGGGTTTGAAACAGAGTGTACGAAAATAGTGTGCAATATAGTTTTGAATGATGAATACTTGGTGCAGGTGGATGAGTTTGTGTATCTGGTAAGTATGTTTACGAGAGATGGGAAGTCTGAAAGAGATATTGAAAGAAGGGTAAATGCAGGTAACTCCATTAATGGAGGACTGAACGCCGTTGGCGCTAATAAAAAACAGTCAAAAGAAGCGAAGCTAGCAGTCCACAATGGAGTCGCTGATGTATGGCAGTGAGGCATGGAACTGGCAGAGGAAAGATGAAAGTAAATTGAATGCTGTTGAAATGAGATCCTTGAGGCGGATGTGTGGTAAAACTGTGTATGATTGTATGAGAAATGTGGATATCCGCAAATAATGATGAGTAAGCACATTGAGTAAGATTAAGAAAGGGACCCTCAGATGTTTTGGGCATGTAGAGCGAATGAAAGAAGAAAATAGTGTCAGAAGAATATATGTTAATGGAAGAAGAAGTCAGGGACGCCCGAGGAAGATATGGCACAATCAAGTGAATCAGATACTCGAGTCGCGCCACGTCAAAAGTCAGAATAATAGAAGATTATGCATTAGAGGATGTATTAATGTGAGTGAGGTAAATAGTGTGTGCCAAGACTGAGTTGTTTGGCGGTCCATCCTCTCTGCCTACCAATCGGCGTGATGGTTAGTTAGTTAGTTCGTTACAATAATTTTATTTTTAAACTAATATTTTAGGCTCATGAATTGGGAGGCAAAGAAAGAAAATAATATTGTTCTTGGTTGCGCCTTTTTTTTAGTTTCCTCTATTCTCGTCTATGGTGAGCGATGTCGCAAGTCCGCATTGAAATAAAAAGGAGTCAAATATTGGCATATCGGCGGAGTTGTTGAACACAAGAATGAGTTGGAGAAGTGATTCGTTCTCGTGTGAAAATATAGACTGTTTGAAAATTTTGGCGAATTTCGCACTGTTGCCGAAGGGTTCAATGATGCTAGTTTATTGGAGCATCTTCTATTGAACAATTCTTCAAATAAATATTTCTTTCTTCAAATAAATATTTCTTCAAACAATTTAAATAAAAATTCTTCAATTATTCAAATATTATTTCCACCTGACTCCTGTGCTCTAAAGATAGTAATCCGTTTTTTGACAATCCGAATCTATCAGATGGACCGAATAGTAGATTGGAAAATAGAGGTCCATCTGACCATGGTAGTTATATAAGTTAGCTTTGAACTTTTTAATATTTTTGACATTATATTATTTGCTTTGAAACCGAAGGTCAATTTATATTCGAGTTCAATATAAACATCGTAAATATATTTACACTAAATTTATTATGTTATCGTATCAGCTATTATGAAACGTAATATCTTACGATTACTGTTACGATAAGTGACTACAGGTGTAGGGGGAGGGGGGTAAATAAGGTTTTACCAACTACACTGAAGGAAAAATTAATAGAAGTACATGAAGTGAGTCTTGGCCACAGATCCGTTTGCCCTCCAACTGCGTGGCGGTCGGACCGGGAGACACTGATTGAGGGAGACTTAACCTAGAACTCGACCCATCGCCTTACACCACAGTGGCAGGGTTGGATTCGTACGTCCTTCACTCCTAAACACATTGACCCCCATATTCCTCCCCACCCCTCGTACCTTTTTCCATCTCACAACTTCCTCTCCTTCCTTTCCCTAAAGAGATCCTCCACATAGCATCTTCAAATAAGACACAGCCTCCTGCGTGGAGCTAATGTAAAAATGGCATTTCTAGAGCCTAGTATTCGAAATGTCTTATAGAAATTGATGACATTAGTTTTATTTCAAGTCGGTATTTATAAATCACTGTTCTTGATATTATGTGTTCATTGGTTTTTACGGATACATACTTAATATAGCATTATTTGTATCAACCAGTGTTTAATTCTTTCGCGATATTCTTCCTTTAAAGATAACAGAATAAGGTGCGACCTCTTATCATTTTGACAAAATTTTGAAGTCAGTCAAATATTAAATTATCAGTGAAGAATTGATTTGTGACATGTTATGTCACCAGATTACGCCATAAACGCTATACGAATCGCCATAAACGTCAATACGCGATAAACCGTTAAATTGTTGATTTCGTTCTTCCAACGAAATCAACAATTACAAATCTCTTCTTCAAACGCAACAAACGTATTTTGTGGCACCACTTTAATACAACATTAATAGATATTAGTTTTAACTACGATCATTATGTTTAACCAACATGTTTCGTAAGCAATGCTTATTTCGTCAGGGTTTTTGTGAAATCCTGATGAAGTAATAAGCATTTCTTACGAAAGCCTTTCAGTCTGTAACTAATTAAAACAATGGACGGACTAAAAGCTATCAATGGAAAATGGGGGGGATAATAAGGCATAATTTACAAGGATAACAAGTTTAATAACCGGTCTTTTTAAAATTATTTTTTGATTATTTATAATATTTATTTAAGTATGTATTTTTGAAAAAATATTAACAGGGAATAACCAGACAAAACCGGAAAAATGTCTAAAAATGTCTTTTAAAAAATTTTTTAAATCAAATTTTAGACGTATTGACTCTTTTCCATAAAAATTATAAATTGATTTCGAAAGACTATTCTTTTATCTTGTAAAGCTATGTTTTAAATTTTGAGAAAATGAGTTTCTTTTTAGTACAAAAAGGTTTTACCGCAGGTCGTTGGCAGATTTGTTAAATTTTCAAAAAAAAATTGTATTATACAACACACATTTCACATCGTATAATCAATCATGCTGTAAAATAAATCAATAAATTATCTGCGAAAGCTAAGTTTCAGAATTTTAATTTTAGTTTAAATAAAATCGATTTACGCATTATATAAGTGGTTTATACAAAGTTGAATTGTTTCATTTTTCTATAATGGATAACCACAAAGTTATAGCTATATTAAAAAATATTAAATAAAATCATTTAAAAAAAAGATCCGCACACGTGTTTTGTGACGAAAATACTTCGATTTGTCTATTTGTTTACGGTCTTACAAACTAACACATTTAAGGTGTTTTTACATTCTTATTTTGCTTAGACAAATTGAAAAATTATAAACACTTACGTTAAAAAAATAATTACAAAAGTGCATAATTTTAATAGTTTTATCATCAAGCCTTTCAGCATTTTTGAATGTAGTTATAAATTAAAGCAAATTTTGATTGAAATAAAATCGATATTAGGTTATTATTTAAAAAAGCTTTTACGGAGAATAATTAATCTTTCTCATTGGAACCGCCCTGCATTATCTTAAGAACGTCTTTCGACAAAACACGAATTCTCGGCCGCTGGCTTGTTAACGGCCCTTAATATGAATTTAAAGGGGGAAGGGGGCAGGGGTTAGAGAAGGAAAGAGGGGAGCAGCGGACGTCTCCAGACAAATTGGTGGAAAAAGAAGAGCTTAAAAACATGGCTAACACGCGATGCCGGATGGGAATCCTACACATTTATGCTCTCGGCTACTAGCCGGTGAAGCTGATACGTTTTAAGTTTTATAGGTTAACATTTCTAAAATATTTCCATTTGAGAAAATACTAAAGGAGAAGAATAAAAATCTAAAGCAGAAAGGGTTGAGCTTTGGCCTCTTTTCACGTGGCTTTGTAAATATAATAATTCATATTCCACTCCTTTCACCCACGCCACAAACATACCTTAATTGGTGGAACATTGAAAAAAATACCTCTTCACTTACTGCTGTTGGGGATGCCATAGTTCTGCAGGCTCCTAGTTTATTGAGGGATTGGTATTAATGTGCGATA
This sequence comes from Limnephilus marmoratus, assembly GCA_917880885.1. Lineage (NCBI taxonomy): Eukaryota > Metazoa > Arthropoda > Insecta > Trichoptera > Limnephilidae > Limnephilus > Limnephilus marmoratus. The sequence continues at coordinate 495,476 of OU862918.1, read as the reverse complement.
TTCGCAATTCTTTTCGAAGTATTTTATTTTTATCTATTTAAGTAACATACCCACTTAAAAAAATATCTCTTCACTTACTGCTGTTGGGGGTGCCATAGTTCTACAGGCTCCTAGTTTATTGAGGGATTGGTATTAATGTGCGATATTCGCAATTCTTTTCGAAGTATTTTATTTTTATCTATTTAAGTAACATACCCACTTAAAAAAATATCTCTTCACTTACTTCTGTTGGGGATGCCATAGTTCTACAGGCTCCTAGTTTATTGAGGGATTGGTATTAATGTGCGATATTCGCAATTCTTTTCGAAGTATTTTATTTTTATCTATTTAAGTAACATACCCACTTAAAAAAAATTATAAGCTTTATAATTTATTAATTTTTATTTTCCAAATTTAAAAGATTATTTTCATTCGTAAATTCATATACAGTTTTTCTTTGATTGGTTCTCTCTGGCAGAGCTAGATTATAACTTGGGCCCTCATTTCAAGCTCTAACTCAGAAATTGCAAAAAATGAGTTGGTACGCTATGTTTACTTCTTCAAACTTAGCAAATTCACTTTGCAGCATCATTTTTTTAATTACCTAAATGAAATAAATTACTTTCTTTATCACCACTATATAGTTTATATTAGGTCCTTACATATGAAATTGGCGTTTTGTATGGGAGGAACATAAGGTCGATTTTTTTTAATATAATATATTTATTTAATCAAAGTATATACCATTGCTATCTATGCACTTTTGCCATCTCATAGGTAGTTCATCGATCCCCTTACTAAATAAACCTTTCAGACGGGAATCAATAAAATATTTGAAGGTGGTTTGGACTGCTCCATCGGAGTTGAATTTTTTGCCTTACAAGAAGTTATCCAAATTTCGAAAAAAATGGTAATCTGTTGGGGCAAGGTCCGGAGAGTAAGGTGGATGTCCAATTGAAGCTCCTCTAATTTGGTAGCCGTCTGTTGTGCAGTAAGTTGTATAGCGTTGAAGCAGCAGTGGCCTAGAGCAATTAACCAGCGTCCGTTTTTTTAGCAGGTAGCTTTTCCATTATGGTTTGCAGTTGCTGACAATAGACATCTGCCGTAATAGTCTGACCAGATTTAAGAAAGCTGTAGTGAACGACCGAAAAAAAGACAACACAACACAACTGTGTTTTCTTTTGCGGCACCGTCGCCATACACATCATTAATCCTTCGAGCCGTTTCTGAAGCACTGGTGCCACGGTGGAACTCGTACTCGTAAATAACGCGATATTTCAAGTTTTCCATTTTGTAAACTAAGTGACGCAAAGAAAAAAAACAAATGAATTATAATTTTTGAAACACAAATACATGAGTGAATAGCTGTATAAATTTGAATTTGGAATTCCTAACCAAAGAGAAGATATTTGAGATCAAAGTTGCCAGTACGGCAAAACGCTAATTTCATATGTAAGGACCTAATATTTTCGACATGTTTTAAAAACAAAGTTTTCTTCGTCAGAATAAGACACACACATATTAATCTCTTATCCTGGCGAAGAAAACTGTGTTTTGAAACATGTCGAAAATATAAATTATATAGTGGTGTTACACAAAGTAATTTGTTTTCAATTAATTAGTGTACTATGGTTTAATCATGTAATATACAATTTAATATTTTTATATTTTTAGGGATTTAGATTTTTTTCAACGAGTTTAAACTTTAATTCATTTAAAAAAAATTGCGCGAGATTTTTGGTGACCATTTTGAATATTTTCCGCCCATATTAAAAAAAAACAACCGAAACCTCCGAATTATAATAAGGAGACGTACAAACTGATTGTAGTTCTATATAGCTAATGAATTCACCTATCGTTAGTCGATTATCACATATTCGTAGGATTTATAAAAAATACAAAATGAAATCATAAACTTTTACTTAATTACTTACAAATATGGCAAATTGGCAGCAAAGCAATCTGAGGTAAAATAGTGCCGATTGTTGCAACAAGCGCTCCAGTGGATAACGGCTTTTAAATGGTTTTTGGTATTACGGCAATTAAACGATTATTTTTCCAGTTTCAATTTTTACTCACTTTCAGTCATTTTATTGAAAAAACGTAAAAAAATTACTTCGAGTTGTAGGAAGATTATGATGGTATGAAGATGTCTTACCTGCGGTATACTGCAGACGAAGGACACTCCCCAGGCGAAAGAAAGCATCATCCTGCCCCTCCTCCGGGCGTCCGTCACCCGCAGGGGATGGAGGACGGCGAAGTACCGGTCCAGGGACACGCACACCAGCACGTTGGAGGAGAGGTACAGCCCGAAGGCTCGGAGGAACAGAAAGGCTTTGCAGGCGAGGTTTCCGGCCATCCATCGCACCGTGATTCTCCAGCCGATCTGAAATAAATATTTACCATTAGTGATAACCACATCATTCAATTTAAAAAATATATTTTTAACAAATACACGTGTGCAGTTCACACGCGGTAGAAGTGAAACCTTCAGAAAACTAAAATAGACAAGAGTTGGGAGGCTACAAAGCGCCGCACAAAGAGAAGACCGATTATTCTCATCTCATTCTCTCGCAGGCTAATTCATATAAATGTATGTGTCTCTTTTTGTTTCATCGCGTTTCAAATCACAAAGGCGCTAAAGAAGAACACGAGAATCTAAACTTAAAACAACCCGACTAACCCCAACAAAAACGGATTGGACGCACGAATTAATTTTACTTTTTAGATGTACCTTTTTGTACAACACCCTCCGAATGAAATTAAAAAACTTGCCAGTAATTCAGCCCATAAAAAATTATACCGATTTTAAGACGGCAAAGTGTAATAAAGTAGCAACCCTGAAACCGAATAGAGATCAGTGTCCCTTATTTCTGCTTACCATGTCCAAATAACCTTTTGTGGATTCATTGAATTCAATTTCTTTATTTCTTTGCAAAGTGTAATAAAGTAGCAACCCTGAAATCGAATAGAGATCAGTGTCCCTTATTTCTGCTTACCATGTCCAAATAACCTTTTGTGGATTCATTGAATTCAATTTCTTTATTTCTTTGCAAAGTGTAATAAAGTAGCAACCCTGAAATCGAACAGAGATCAGTGTCCCTTATTTCTGCTTACCATGTCCAAATAACCTTTTGTGGATTCATTGAATTCAATTTCTTTCTTTCTTTGCAAAGTGTAATAAAGTAGCAACCATGAAACTGAATAGAGATCAGTGTCCCTTATTTCTGCTTACCATGTTCAAATAACCTTTTGTGGATTCATTGAATTCAATTTCTTTCTTTCTTTGCAAAAATTTCTTATCATACATAAATTGATCCATACGTAATATTTTTAAAAACCATGTGAAATGTAACGGGGTGCCCCAGTCCAATAAGTAGATTTTTCCTCGAATTGTTAAAATAATTTGATAACACAATCGAACTATATTAATATGAATTATATACCAAACTAAGGCAGGTTGTTTTTTTATAGATTAGATACGTAATATATTAAATGGAAAAATTTGTTCTTTAATAAGCATTTGCTTTCGTATTTGGAAATAAAAGTAAATAAATTTGTGTATTGATGTTACAACGGCGATTAAACAAATTCTCAACGGAGTTTTTAAATGCGAAGCACTTATTCATGTCGTTGAAAGGAAGTCAGACAGCTAAATCACTTTTTTGATAATGTAAATAATGGATTAGTTATTAATGCTTCTAACGGCAATAAATGACCAACACAAAAATGAATCAATAATTAATGATTGTTTGGAATGCCTATTACCAAGAAGGGTGAACAACTACAAACATTAAAGATAATCGATATTCTGAACGCTTTTAAAAGCACAACCCTTGTCAGCGTTTATTCCAGGTTTACAGGGGTGATATTTCACCATGTATCTCTACTACATCTAGTTGTGATATGTTTTTAGTACATAACCTTAAAATGAATGCGCTTACAGGTGAAAACCTTTAAAAGGTGTAAAGCGGCCCCTAGACGTTCAATGTATTGCTGGAGGACACACGCGTTGCAATAATATTGCCCAATAATTTAATTTACAACTGACACTTCTACCGTCAACAACTTAACATGTCGAAAAGAAAAGCATGTATTGTGTGACCATTGTTTTAGTCATAGCTTTGAAAAAGAAGGAGAAAAAAAATGCAGATGGATGAAAGAATGGTTCAAAAAAAGAAAAAAATACTTTCTGCGGATGGACGGTACATTATTTGATGAACTCTTGATAATGGTTATACGTAAAATTCTAAAAAGGGACACTATAATGCGAGATGCTAATCCAGCAAGCAATAACATTACGTTGTTCAGCTATTGGAAACAGATTTTAGATTTTTGAGGATAAATTTTCTATCTCCTTTACTTGTATTTTCACTCTAGGCCATCTCTATCATAAACCTATGTCTCACTAATTTGTTTACTACTTGACTGCGGAGACAGAGATGAACCAATTTTGTGTAATATCACCCACAAACGGTTCAATATTTATCAGATTAGATCATATTGTACGATAAATATCTAACTCTTTTTGATTTACTCAATATATCGTGAAATCCTTCAATGTATTACTAACTCTATGTCACACTCTACTTTGAAAATACTCTATATATTTAAAAGAAATCAATATCACTTTAATATTTTTACTAAATGGATGACTTCATAGCTAATGAATTAGAAAATAATTTTAAAATACAAGAATATGAGTGTGTATACACCGATTCATGTAATGACATAATCTCAAAGAATCTCAATAATATTTTCATTTTTCATAGTAATATACGAAGTATGGAACGAAATTGGGATGAATTAATTCTAAAATTAAACAATCTAAATAAAAAACCTGACATCATAATATTATCAGAAACTTTTACTAATGACGAATCACCCACCTATCATTTACCAGAATATAATTATGTTACAACCAAAATAAACATCAATAAAAATAGTGGTCTCGTCATATTCATTCACGATAAATTTAGTATTGTCAAAATAACTGAACATCCTATACATCTAGTAAACTGTATTGAAATACAATTAAAACTCGACAAAACAAACTACCACATAATAGCTGTTTACAGAACACACGGTTCGAATATCTCGTCATTTATAAATGAATTTAAACACATACTGTTAAAATTTAGTAATAAACTTTGCTTTATTGCAGGAGACTTCAATTTAAACATTAATGAAAACGTAGAAAATAATTTAAAAAATGAATATATTAATTGTATGACTGAATTTAACTTCATATCGTGCATTAATAAAAATACGAGAGAGATAAAAAATCACACTCCATCTTGTTTAGACCATATATGGACTAACATAAATATTAAAGATATCGACAAAATCAAATCAATTGTTTGGAAAACGAATATAACTGACCACCATGCATGCATTCTTCTCTATGATAACAAAATTAAACATAAAAAATTTAATCTAACAAAGACAAATTCCTACACAAATATGACTATTTTATCCAAAAAACTAAGAAATGAACAATGGAACAACGTGTTAAATAGTTATGATACCGAGACTTGCTCAAAAAACTTTGAAAATATATTGTCTCAACACATAAAAAATTCAACTACTGAAACTAAAGTCCGCATTAAATCTAAACTAAGAATTTTAAAGCCTTGGATAACACAAGGACTTATAATATCAATTAGAAACAAAGAAAAACTTTATAAAACAGCATTGAAAAATCCTCTAAATGAAAAAGCATACACTTTTTACAAAAAATTTAAAAATAAATTAACAAACTGTATCAAAAAAAATAAAGAAGACTATTTCAAAAATAAAATACTTTCTACAGACAATAACAATAAACAAATATGGAAAACAGTCAACTTAGCCATGGATAACACTAAAAAAACACAAAAAATAAAATACATTGAACATGAAAATAAAATAATAAATAATAAATAAATAATATTCAACCTAAACAATGCGCAAACATCTTTAATTCTTTTTTTGCTAATGTAGGAAAAAATCTTGCGAAAAATATCAATAAATCTTTTAACCCGAAAAAACAAACGATTGAAAATGTACAAAATCAAAATAATTTATCAAAATTTGAAACAACCTCAGAAAGTGAAGTTTTAAAAATAATAGAAGGCATGAAAGGAGGTTCGTCTCCCGGATTTGACCTTATTACAGTACATTTTCTAAAATCCATGAAAATTCATTTGGTAAAACCAATTACTCATTTGATAAACTTAAGTTTAACAGAGGGAATATTTCCGACAAACTATAAAAATACAATTATTTCACCTATTTATAAATCTGGAGATCCTCAACAAGTAACTAACTATCGCCCAATTTGTCTAATCTCAAACATTGGAAAGATTTTTGAAAAAATTGTGAAAAACCAATTGGTCGGTTTCCTAGAAAGTAATAAAATTCTTCAAAAAAACCAATTTGGTTTTATAAAGTCACTCAGCACACAAGATGCTATTGCTAATGTAACCTCATACATCAATGAATCATTGGATAAAGGTGAAAAATGTGCCGGTATATTTATTGATCTCAGAAAAGCTTTTGATAGTATATCCCATGAGATTCTACTAAAAAAACTAAACAATATAGGTATAAAAGACAATGCAATTAAATGGATTTCGAACTACCTAAAAAATCGACCGCAAGTCGTAAAAATAAATCAGATTAATAGCGATAAAGAAATATCAGACTTTGGAATCCCTCAAGGTACAGTAATCAGACCAATCCTTTTCACCATATATGTTAATGACATTTTTTTTCAACCACTACATGGCCAAATTACTTCATACGCCGATGATACGGTACTAATAATTAGCGATAAAACTTGGGAAAAAGTAACATTTAAAGCCACCGAAGACATAAATATTTTAAAGAATTTCTTCGACGTAAATTTACTATCACTAAATGGTGATAAAACATTTGTAATTCCATTTGCAATACACAAAAATGATACCCCTAAAAACATTGATATCATCATCCATGATAATTCCAAAACACATAGTAAAAATTATTGTATCCAAAACTGCACAATATTAAAAACAACAAACACAATCAAATATTTAGGAGTCATTATCGATAAAAATTTGAAATGGAAGGAACAAATTTGTCAAGTTGTAAAAAAAATTAGAAAATTGATTTATATATTTTTAAGAATCAGAAATTTTTTATCTGTAAAAAACTTATATCTAATATATTACGCTTTGGTTCAATCAACTTTACAATATGCTATCATTAGCTGGGGATCCGCATACAAAACTAATCTTTCCCCAATTGAAGTTGTGCAGAGGCTAATAATTAAAATCATATTAAAAAAACCTTCTGACTACCCAACGGATCAATTATTTAAGGAATTCCAAGTACCATCTTTCAAAGATCTATACAATAGAAATGCATTGATTCAAATTATAAAAGAAAAAGAAAAATATCAATTTATAACTGAAAACCGTACTAGACATAAATATATTTTTTCATGCCCAAAATTAAACACTTCCTTTGCACAAAATTATTATACTTATCAAGGAAGACTTATTTTCAACCGATTACCGGATGAAATTAGAAAAATAAATGATAAAATCCAATTAATAAACACTGTAAAAAAATATTTTAAAGATAATCTCAAAAAAAAAAAAAAAAAACAGTTTCCGACTAATCTAATCTACTTATAACTCAGTTTCCAAGTGATACTCCATTCTTCAAATAAGTTAAATTTTGTATTGTTTTTAGCAACTAATTACAATAATTCTGGACACATTATCCAAACAGTAAAATTGTTTTGATAGTAGATAAATACTTATAATCACATATCACCGAACTTACAACTTATTGTTTTTTACATTCACATTGTAATTTAAGAACTTAAATATAGCATTAAAAAATGTACACTACTCTTCCAGACACAAGCTAACGCTTCCATGGAAGAGTGGTATTAACATATTTGAATATGAACATATAAGCAAATTAATACATCATCTAAATGTACATTATATTTTATATGCTAAAAAATAATAAAAAAAAAAAAAAACCTATAGACGGTCAATATTATTGTGCAATGTGCATTATTGTGCAATACTTTGATCGAAATATTGAACGTCTAGGGGCCGCTTAAAATCTGTGAAAGAAGCCAAAAATGTGTTGGTAGGTTCCACGTAAAACTCCTGGACGAAAAGCTATAGGGTCATGAAGCTTGCTGTATACGCGAGCTGAAAATAGTTTACAGTTGAACTATTTCAGTAGTTTTCGAGTTATTAACGAAAAACTGAAAAAAGTGGCTTCTACACGCAGAAGCGTAACGAGGGGGGGGGGGAAGGGGGGGGGGGGGATGGGGGGGGGGGAAGGGGGGGGGATAGGGGGGGGGGGGTAGGGGGGGGGGGATGGGGGGGGGGGGACTGACGTGAATTAGTGAAAAAGTTATTATTGTGTCAGCGTATTTATTAGTGCTGAAAGACCAGTTTGAAAAATAAGGTATGAATTTTTAGATACCGTTTTGTAGCGCATGAATAGTTACAGTCGGGACAAGAAAATGGTTTTTCATCACTGTGAGTTAGCAAGTGCCGTTTTAGTTATTTTTTCGAGAATAAGAATAGTTGCAGTCAGGACAAGAAATAGGTTTTTTCCACTGTCGGTAAACGTGTGATTTTTAGATTTCTCTTCATGGTACATGAATAGTTGCAGTTGGAACATGAAAAAGGTTTTTCTCCGCACTAAGTCAGCAACTGACTTCTTATGTATCCCTTTTGAGAACACGGATAGTTACAATCAGGACATGAAAAAGGTTTTTCTCTTCTGTGAATCGTACTGCGGATTTTTAAATCTTCCCTTCGAAAACTTGTATTACTGCAGTCGGGACATGAAAAAGATTTTTGTCCCGTATGGGTAAACATGTGAATTTTTAGATACCGTTTTGTAGCGCGTGAATAGTTACAGTCGGGACAAGAAAAAGGTTTTTCATCACTGTGAGTTAGCAAGTGCTGTTTTAGTTATTTTTTTCGAGAATAAGAATAGTTGCAGTCAGGACAAGAAATAGGTTTTTTCCACTGTCGGTAAACGTGTGATTTTTAGATTTCTCTTCATGGTACATGAATAGTTGCAGTTGGAACATGAAAAAGGTTTTTCTCCGCACTAAGTCAGCAACTGACTTCTTATGTATCCCTTTTGAGAACACGGATAGTTACAATCAGGACATGAAAAAGGTTTTTCTCTTCTGTGAATCGTACTGCGGATTTTTAAATCTTCCCTTCGAAAACTTGTATTACTGCAGTCGGGACATGAAAAAGATTTTTGTCCCGTATGGGTAAACATGTGAATTTTTAGATACCGTTTTGTAGCGCGTGAATAGTTACAGTCGGGACAAGAAAAAGGTTTTTCATCACTGTGAGTTAGCAAGTGCTGTTTTAGTTATTTTTTTCGAGAATAAGAATAGTTGCAGTCAGGACAAGAAATAGGTTTTTTTTCACTGTCGGTAAACGCGTGATTTTTAGATTTCTCTTCATAGTACATGAATAGTTGCAGTTGAAACATGAAAAAGGTTTGTCTCCACACTGAGTCAGCAACTGACTTCTTATGTATCCCTTTTGAGAACACGAATAGTTACAATCAGGACATGAAAAAGGTTTTTCTCTTCTGTGAATCATACTGTGGACTTTTAAATCTTTGTTTTGAGGACTTGTATAACTACATTCAGATCATGAAAAAGGTTTTACTCCACTCTGAGTAAGCTTATGAATCATAGTGGAGTAAAGTGTTGCTCCAAATGGAAACCTTTGTAAAATTACTTTCTTCAGGGCCTCCTCACTCTCCTCAGTGTAGCTAATGTAAAACAAAATATGTGTTGTAAAACCATGTAGGTATATTAAAGGTAAGACAGTATTAAATTGTGGAGATCCGGAAGGAATAAAAGGCCGATAAAAATAATAATATTTTCCCAATTTGTTTATGAATTACAATTTAAAATAATAAAATAAACAATATACGCGTGGACTTACTGCGAGTTTGAAATCTCTTGTTTTATTTTTACCGCAAACGCGATTAAAATAAGAAAAAGGTATAAGCGACTTTCCTGCACTTTGTGCAATTTAATTGAGACTTTTAGATAAAAATAGTCACACGGAACTGTGTTATTTGTAGCTATACGGCTCGGTCGGTCAGCATTTCCCAAAAATTCTATTATTTTATTTTCGTCCCTGGCTCTTAGTATTGATTTATTGGGGATTCCCGTGAAATATTCCTCGCTTTTCCCCTGTGTCATTTTCATTTCTTTCATGCATTGTGATTGTCGCGTGAAGGAAATTATCACCTATCGATTGTTGAAAATGCTGTTATTCTGTTAGTGTTTTAATTTTGAGGATAACTCTTTTTTTTACGTATTTAACTAGCTATAAATTTTTTTTATATTTTAGGAAGTCAAAATTTGTGTTTTGAATTTCTCAAAAAAAAAAATTTATGGGGGGGGGGGGGTGACACCGCATTTTTCGCCCCGGGTGCCACCCATGCTAGCTACGCCACTGTCTACACGAATTGTTTCCCCCATTCGGTCTTTTTGGTTTTTATTGCCTGGACTATTCTTATTAGCAGCATCAACGACAATCACCGCTATTGGCAAACTGCCGTACGCATCATAATATGTATCATTGTAGCTCGATCACGTGACACCTAAAAATCTAAGTCTATCAGGCACTTATGGCTTCCTACTCCAGTCGGCCTTGAGATAGTATTCGACGGAACTTTTGAATACGAAAACGCTGCCCGGTTCTGCCATTTATTGAAGAGAAAACTTCTTTACGTTGCGATTTGAAATTCTACGAAACGAAAATTAGCGAAACTAAAAAGAGACAAACACATACATATATAGGATTTAGCCTGCGAGAGAATGAGATAGTATAATCGGTTTCCTCTTTGGGCTGTGCTTCGTAGGCTATCGGTCTCCTCTTAGTGCGGCGCTTCGTAGTCTCCCCACTCTTATCTACGTTAGTTTTCTGAAGGTTTCACTTCTACCACGTGTGAATTGCACACTCTGATTTTTTAAAGGCACATGTTCTAAATGTCTATCTTTGTCGTACATGGAACAAAGTTTCAATTAAGAATTAACTGGAAACATAAGACTTTTTCTTACTGACCACATCTTATTTTAAGTTTTTTTTTATCGTCATTGTTAAAATGTTTTTGGTAATTACGCGGATTAATAATGTCTAATGTCTAGTAAATATTTCGCCCATAAGGTGTCCAAGACAAATTTTAAAATAAAATCTTGTATTAAAAACAAAGATTAATGCATTGTTTACAGGTTACCATGGTAGTGGCTCACGACCTATCAAGTTTTGTTGTGTTTTGGCATATCAGAACAGAAAAATATCGATTTTGTTCAGGAGGTTGATTGCGATTGCGTCGACAACTGATTTTTTTTTCACTTTTTCACTTTTTCAGTTTCAGGTGAACCTCGGACTCTCGGAGTATTATGTTGTCGATGAATATGAAACGTATAATATGGCAAACGCCCGAAAATGCTAAACATGTCACCTCCAACTCAATAGCAACTCTCCGAGGGAGGGCTGCTTGGACTTAGGTTCTGATATGGTGTCATTTTATAAGTGTGACACCTCCTTAAGAACACAATATTCATTAAATCAATATTTTGGTGGGAGTCGCGGGATATTAGAAGCATCGATTTTATGTATTTCGTTATCTATTTGGGCCACACGTATTCTATTTCCACACTAAACGCGAGAGTGACAACACCTACGGCAGATAAAATAATTGTGCTCGGATATTTCCATATTTTGAATGCTGCAACAATAATTCACTTATCAGTACAAATGACTCCATATTGTTACAGCATGATAAGTACATATTCAGGAAACGTAATTCATATGTAATTGATTCGTGATGTAGCTAGGCTAAACATCGCCGTAAATTTTAACACCGTTCGTATTTATCTCTCGCGGCTGGATTGATGTGCTATCGACTTTTACAATTTTTATCATGAGGCTTATATAATTTGGAGTTTAGATTAAATTCAATTGGTATTTTGTAAACGTGCAATGTTTTTATGACAAGTTTTGTGTTTAAAAGTGTAAATATGAAAAATAATGCCATGAAGTTTAAAAAAAAGATAGTAGCAAGTGTAATCGTCTTCATTTACGTCTTTGCCGTTCTCATTCTGTTTAGTTTTGTAGAAAATACATTCAATAGAAATAAACCTCTAATTTATCAATATAAACAAAGTGAAATGATCAATATCAAAACCATATTGTTTTGGCACCCTTTCTTTAGTGATCGAGATTATAATTTTGGTTTCGGTAACACGCCGTTCTTTTATAATGGGTGTGAAGTGACAGACTGTTACACGACGGAAAATAAGGCGATGTTAAGTGTGGATCAATTTGACGCTATTATTTTTCATGGACCATATCTCCACTCGTCAGACTTTCCTAAGCTGCGTTCCCCTAATCAGATTTACGTTTACTTCAATATGGAGTCGCCGCAGAATCACCCGGTGGAAGCTCACCTGAACGGAATGTTCAATCTGACTATGACGTACAGATTGGACTCGGATATTCAGCTGCATTACTTCCAAATGGCGGATTTAAGTAATAACATAATCTCTCCCTCGGATCCTGATTGGGTGGAGCCTTTCTTCGACCGTTCAGTGATAAACCAATCTGCTATGGAATCCAAGAAGAAACCTGTTGCGTGGTTCTCATCCAACTGCAACTCGAAGAATGGGAGGGAAAGTTTCGTGAAAGAACTGCAATTGTATATCACTGTGGATGTGTACGGGTATTGCGGGTATTACAGTTGCCCGAGGACAGACGAAAAGGCCTGCTTCGACATGCTGTCCAGGGATTATTACTTCTACCTGTCTTTCGAGAACTCAAATTGCGTGGATTACATCACGGAAAAGGTTTTGACGGCGTTGGAACACGATGTAGTCCCTGTCATTTTTGGTGGAGTCAACATAACTAGATTTTTACCACCCTTTTCCTACATAGACGCGAGTAACATATCTCCATCGGAGCTGGCGAGTAAACTGGACTTTTTGATAAGAAATCCATCTAACTACGCTACGTACTTTTGGTGGAAGGGTTTTTATAAAATTGGATTATCAGTTCCACCTTTTTGTGAACTTTGTAAGGTCTTGCACGATAAAAATAATCAGCCTAAAGTATATAAAAATTTACAAGAGTGGTGGCACGGTACTGAGAGAGATCCGTCTTGTCGACCATAATCAACAAGTAACATAATAAAACATTTATCCATTTGAAATATTATGCGACTGCCTTATCGATTTAATTTATTCTCGATTGTATGTACTTAAGTACCTGTGCTCTGCAAACAGCAGATTATAGGTTTCAGTTAGACAAATATTGACGATGATAAAAATGTGTATTCAGTTCTGATTTACTTATCTCTGAGTTCACTATTTGAACTATTTTTTTAACTTATTATTTACTAACCATAAATATAAATTTACATTTGTCGACAAACCAATTTTTGCTTTTGTATAAACCACCTCACTTGGCTGAGTCACGTTCCGAGGAGGTGACTAATAATAGTTGCCTGAGTGAATATCTTTTTTGTTGTTTTCAAAAATGACTAATAATTAGTTATTAAGCTAAGCACTACATGTTTTGTGATTCAATTAAATGTGCAAAATACTTTCAGAATTCTTTAGGTTTAGAGTGGAAGGGTAATAAGAGCTCTAACTTAAGTTTTGAGAGATGAGTGCTCAAATTTATGAATAATTTATAAGCTTTTACGGGTTAGTGCGTTTTTCATTTATTTATTTATTTTTACTGGGTTTTTATAGATGTTTTCACTTACGTGAGAACAATCTAGTTGTAAAAGCCTAATTAATACCAAATAGGTACACACAATTATAAAATTCTAATCAGACAAATTTGCACACATCTTAACCTTCCGTCAGGGGCAACTAATCTGTGAGATAAAGTGATCTGTTATTTTTGTTCCAAAGGGTAAATATCGCCGATCTAGGGACGTGCCTCCTGACTTTTACTCCCGCCCCACCACTCACACAGGGCTAGTTTCCGTTCGTCTCGAAAAATTGAGCGAAAAAACAATTTGATCTGTTACTTAATCTCACAGATGAATTGCGCCCGATCGTATTAGGATTTACATTGCGCCTGACGGAAGGTTAATAACGATCCTCAAATGACAAATAATACAAAGATAGTTAAGAGACACAAGAGCCACAAGAGACACACGAGACATAAGAGACACCAGAGACGCAAGAGATACAAGAGGCACAAGAGACACAAGGGACACAATAGAGACAAGAAACACAAGAGATACAAGAGACACAAGAGACACTAGACACACAAGAGATACAAGAGACACAAGATACACAAGAGACATAAGAGTCACAAGAGACACAAGAGACACAAGAGACACAAGAGACACAAGAGACACAAGAGACACAAGAGACACAAGAGACAGAAGAGACACAAAAGACACAAGAGACACAAGAGACGCAAGAGACACAAGAGACACAAGAGACACAAGAGACACAAGAGACACAAGAGACATAAGAGACACAAGAGACACAAGAGACACAAGAGACACAAGAGACACAAGAGACACAAGAGACACGATAGACACTGATAGAGACACAAGTATTACGTAATATATTATTAGTGTTACGTATAATAGCTAAACATGTTTTTTAAAAACAACAGAACATTTTTTTCTGAATTCGCTTAAATATCTTTTTCAGCAAACTCCATGTTCATAATAATAATTTCACAATTATTACACAAATATTATTAACGTTACATTTGGGTCAGGAGACTAAAACTGTTGATTTTATTTTTCAATGCATTCAGGTGAAACATGCTATTTCGTCTAAAACAATGGGAAATGGGAACATTTTTTTTGTATAGCTAAAACATAATGTTACAACAAAGTGGCCGTGAATTATTTTATTTAAACATATTAGATCAATCTTTAATTTTAAATGCATCTTAAAGCATCAATCTTAAAGTATTCAAGATGTACGTCGCATGATACAAGATGAATTTTTTTAACCGATTCTGTAATATTTTAATATTTGCCGTAATGTTGATTCCAAATAGTGCTTCCATATTCAAGTTTACTTCTAATTAAGGAAGTGTAAATGGTTAGAAGGGTTAAGTTGATTGTGGATCTTTGAAAGATTTACATATTTTGTGAATAAATCGAACTAAAGATTTGAACTCGACGATGTGATTACTAGATCTCCAATGGAAGACACTTTTAAAAATGGTATTATTAATAACAGGAAAAATCCTTTAAAGTTCTATTTCGAGTGAAGTTGAAGGTGCAACAGTTTTCGTCATTTAAGTGCATACCATTGACTGTTGACTAGTTGAGTACGTGAAAATCATTTTGAAGCAGTTGAGTATTATTATTGAAATATTTAGAAATTTATCTTTTTAACTTAAAGTAATTAAATCATATAACATATTGTAGATGATAATGTTTTTGCTGTTCCTGAAAATTTTATTATATTACGCTATTATTTTATTTTTAATTATTAGCATCCTATTTGGGGGCTTTCACATATTTTACTGGGAAATTATACAAAATTAGTCAGTTCTTAAAGGTTGCATGTAATTTTTTTCTATGTTTATAACCATTTTAATTAATCCCAAAATGTTATTTTCGATAATCCTTTTTACTACTTTCTAATAATTGCAGTTCAATAAACCTACTTTCTTAGCATCAAATTGTTTACTATGTTTACAGAAAATTAACTTAAATAAAAAGAGAAAATAACTAAATGAATAGGTATACAAACGAACTAGCGATCATTACATTCTATAATCATATAAAGGTACATACTTCGACTACCATAATACGGGCATGTGCCTTGTGTGGCAGTCGAAAAACTTGAAAAACTGTTTACCTGAAAAAATAAGTGTTTATATGTTTAGTTTATGAATAAAGAAATAATAAAAAAAGAGCTGCTCGTCGCCACCGGACCTTGACTTCAGCAGACATCGCCCTTCCAGGGTACCTAGCATGGTCGATCGATATAGGTTTTATCGAAAATGTCGGTAACTTGTCATCGCTCCCGAGCACGACTGCAGGTCGCTAACGAACAAACAATAATTCATAACGACTAAGGGTTTCTAATTTATTTGACGTGAACTGTTATTAGTTCGTTAGCGGCCTGCAGTCGTGCTCGGGAGAGATGACAAGTTATCGACATTTTCGATAAAACCTATATCGATCGACCATGCTAGATACCCAGGAGTGGCACACAAACTTATTATAAAGAGAACAAGGGAACTCAAGACTGAAAAACAATACCAATATTTATGAACAAGAAACTTTAACATTTTTATAATGAAAAGCGATGGTTCCCGGTGATATGTATTTCTTCCGAAGCAAACCTGAAGAAAACCTTTTGCTCATACTTTTTCAATGTGATTTGAAACCATTATGGATGGTAACATTATACGAACTAATTTATTTTTTTTGTTTTATTTGCTAAAATTACAAGTTACGCTAAATTTAAAAACAAACAAATGTTTTTTAATTGAGGTGAAAGTTCAACAAAAAATTTCAGAGGAAATAAATTTAAGCTCCTCCTTTCAAAAATTATAAAATTTGTGATAATGTTTGAAATAATTGTAACAACTATTTTAGAGGATTTCTGAACACGATGGGTTTTTCTTGCTCTCTGGATAGTATTTGGTAGTTCCCACGTGTTTTGGGGTTGTGTTTTCGCAATAATGATTTTAAAAAACTCACAAAATAACAACGAGAGTTGTTAAATATGAGAAAAAATATTAAAAGGAAAGTACCTAAATATACTAAAAATATTCTTAAAATAAAATGTATTTTGGAACACGATAAGTCTTGGAAATGACTAATAAGTAATGAGAAAATGATTGGAATGCCGTTAATAAACGATTTTTTGGATTGTAAGTATGTAAATAGAAAATGACGATGAAAAAGCTTTTTGGTATATCATTTTCGGACAGCAAACCACCAACTATTATTTGTTTAACCTTATCACTAACGCCAAGTGAGTCAGAATAGATAAAAAAACGCAAACTCTTCAAATTTGCTTCGTCACTGGCTCCGTTTTGGTTGATTCCTATTTTGGATAAGATTAGTGAGCTATTACAAAATTACAAGGTAGGTAGCTTGTATTAGGCCCCTGTGTGTAATAAGACGTCTTGCGTAATACAAGTATTTTATTTATTAAAAAAAAATAGATAATCGTCACAGGTAATAGTAAATTTAACAGCAGGACAAGAGAGAGTCAATGAACAGACAATCCATGATGTCTAAAATGATATTTATTTATTGATTACCCCAGTGTGCTTTTAAATTCTATTTTACAAGCTATTTTATGGTTCCATAACAACTCATAATCGTGCAATTTCAACACTCCTTTGAAAGTCAATAAAAGTTATGGAAAAATGAAAAATAGCTTGTAACCTAATCAAACGTAACGAAGTTAACAATTTTATTAAAAATAATTTTTTCATCATTTTTAATGACTTTTTAAAGGAAGTGATGTAGTTGCTTGATTCTGAGTTGTCTGGTCACCGTTTGAATCACTGTTATTGTAAATGTTGTACAAGAAATAAGGGATCTCGGATTAGCTTTTGGTACTAATTTATTATTTACTACAACATTAATATCATTACTGGTAAAGTAATGATAATATTAAGCCTCATTATTAAAATATATAAAGATTTAAAAAATATCCATTTATTCAAAATACTTTATTCAACTCTAGTTAGAAGTCATTTTGAATACAATTCCTCTATATGGAACCTTTCTTCGAAAGTCTTGCAATTTCCATTGTAAGAATCCAACATAAATTTCTCAGAACAACTAATTCAATATTAGGAAATTCCGCGAGTGACATTAATTATGATTCTCTACTACGATGCGACTCTTATCCTTAAAAGATTGTACAATACTTATGACGGGTTTGAAAAATTCATAAAATTAAAAATTTCGTTTTCAAGCTCTGTGTAAGTTCTATTCGAGTTCTGTTATTATATCATTATAGGCCAGTTTTTTTTACATGAATACCGCACAAGAGTTCCAACTGCTCCCGTGTGGACACAGTGGGACTATGCCATCCCCAATTGGGGTATGTTGTGAGGCTGAAGGTAGTGGGGAGGGGAAGGAGGTGGGGAAGAGGAAGGTGGAGAGGTACCTTGTAATGGTGATAAAAAATACTTACGTATGCAACTCATTACTCTACACTTTAATGTAGCTAGCTCAGTAAAAGGGTAGATGCAGGTTAATGATAAAACAAATCAATGAAAGACTAAAGTTAAAATATATTAAATACGGTTTTTTGCAATTGACAAACAGGGACATTATGTTTTAATACTCTGAAATAAGTAATTATCTCAAATGAAGATGATAACAAAACAAATTTTGGTGTTACATGTAGGCAATCGCAAGTGTACAGTGCTAGAAAACTATCGAGGGCGCCATTGCATTTTATAGAGAATACAAAAACTAGTGGAGTTAAATTTGTAACCTGAGAAATAACTAAATAAATATAACATTACGTAACGATGAAAAGATGAATCTGCGATTAAACCATGATGCTGCGAAGAAGCCATAATAATATGAAGAGCCATGAGCCGCGATCCAAAGCGCCAATAGTTTGTTGCATCTCAAGTGGCGTAGCGTGGGGGGGGCGGAAGGGGGGCGGGGGGGGGGGGGGGGGGGCCCGCCCCGGGCGGCACTTTTAAGGGGGCCGTAAATTTTCACATTAACAAATCATTATTTTAAAATGTTCTACGATACTTTCGATTACGATACTTTCGTTTACGAATCCAGCTCTTTTTTTTATTTACTAAAAATATCAATAATTATATTTTTTTAAGCTGCAAATTTCGCAATTCCTAGGAAAACCGTAAGCTTATTATGAGAGTAATACAAATTAAAGCTGATAACTCGCAAACAGATTCACTCTTAATTAAAACCAGAATTGTGTTCAGAACGTATTAACGAATGAATTTCAGTTGTGTATTCATCTGCTGACACAATTCAAAAGAGATCATTATTTTATTTGAAGTGCAGTTACAAAATTCTAGTTGTAGACTATGTATGTGCTGCCAGAATCAAAAAGAAACCATTTTCATATTCTGAGTGTAGTTTTAATTCGGCAAATACAGATTTAATTTAACCCGTCTAATCTCAGGAGGCGCAAATTATCCCACACATTTAATTTTAAAATAAATTTGTGATTGCGATAAAAAGTTAAGATAGAGTTTTATTACATTTTTTTTAAGAAAACGAATCTGTATTTAAAATATTCTATTTTAGGTACTATAATTCTAATAGTCGCAGACGTGTATTTTTGAGCCAATTCACATTTCTAATATCAAAATTTTAATACTTAGAAACAATAATGTTCTAATAAGCACGTCGGAAAAATTACTTTATCTAGATTTTAGAACAGTTTTGTTTTAATAAAAAGGAACTTTAAAATGCATGGCAAACATTCTCAGGCAAAAGTTTATAGACATTTTTTTCTTATTATTCGAAGGGTTAAACCAGTTTTCAAAATGTAAAATTCCATTTAAGAATTAATCTGCTAACATAATTCAAAGGAAAAGATTATCTTATTCGAAGTTCAGTTATAAAATTTTAGTTGCAGACTCTGTATGTGCTGCCAGAATCAAAGAAAAACCATATTCATATTCTGAGTGTACTTTTAATTGGCCACATACAGACTTGATTCAAACCAATTTTGTGTTGAGAATGTAAATTTCCAGTTGTGGATTCATCTGTGGACAAATTTCGAAGGAAAACGTCCTATTATTTGAAGTTCAGTTATAATATTCTATTTGCAGACTATGTATGTGCTGCCAGAATCAAAGAAAAACTATTTTCATCTTCTGAGTGTAGTTTTAATTCGCCATGAACAGATTTAATTTAAACCAGTACAGAATGTAAAGTTCCAGTCGGATTCATCTGCTGACACATTTCGAAGGAAAACATTCTGTTATTCGATGTGCAGTTATAAAATTCTAGTAGCAGACTATTTATTTAATGCCAGAATCAAAGAAAAACCATTTTCATATTCTGAGTGTGGTTTTGATTCACCGCATACAAACTAGTTTTGTGTTCAGAATACAACGATAAAATAAATAACGAGTTGCAGATTCATCGTACGTCACGAGAAGCTTTATATTTGAGTTATATAATGCTGTAAAATTCTGAGAAATTGATTATTGCGTTTGTAACTATTATTTGGGGACTCTTACGCAGTACCAATCAATCAACTTTGGAGTAGAATTTATAAACATGATTTTCGTTGAAAGAATACTCATCAAATGTGATTATTAAAAAATCCGGCTCATATATAAATAGGTCGTAATAAAAATTTCCGAATTAACCCCCCCCCGCCGCTTGAAGTACCCAAATAAGGGGGCGGCGAAATTTTCCTCCGCCCCAATGTTCTAAGTGGAGTTTTAATTCACCACATACGCATTTAATTAAACCAGTTTTGTGTTCAGAATGTAAGTGCCAGCAGAATCAAAGAAAAACACTTTTCATGTTCTGAGTATAGTTTCAATTCACCGCGTACAGATTTAATTAAAACCAGTTTTGTGTTCAGAATGTACGTGCCGCTAGAACCAAAGAAAAAACATTTTTTGTTCTGAGTGTAGTTTTGATACACCGCATATTTAGCTTAATTTAAACCAGTTTTGTGTTATCAATATAACAATAAGTTGCTGATTCATCATGTACCGAGTGAAGCTTTGCATTTGAGTTGCATTCCATACGTATGCGCGATGAAGATGCGAAATTCTATTACAACCTTACCATTCTCGATTTCTGAGAGCAGTTATGTATAAATTTGTAGAAAAATTTATAAGCTTGATTTTATTGGAAGAGTACTCGGCACATGGGATTATAAAAATCGGCATACACAAATAGGATATCTACCTCCCCCCCCTCCTCACGGTCAGCGTATGAAAATCTGCTCAAGAAGTACCTATAAAAGTTAGGGAGGGGGGCGGCAAAATTTTCCTCCGCCCCGGGCGGCCGAAACCCACGCTACGCCACTGTGCACCTGACAGCTGTAAACACGTTCCTCTCTCCGGCCTTGGTTTCTTCTACTCCTGTTAGCGGCGAACCGATTCTCTGCACCAGCGGTAATTATTCTGGATTGTCACATCTCAAACTCCACCGTACCTATTTACTTCGTGACCGGGGTGAGAAGGTCCGTTTGTGAATCCAAACCGACTATGGTCACCAAACCAGATCTGGTCACCAAACACGGCTAAGGCCATTTCACGTTTCAATTCTGAATGGTGGTCTTACACCAGGGCAATGATGAGAGTATCTTCCACTCTCTTGCTTCATAAAGCTGAAATAATCACAAAACTTGAGTGCAACTTTCACAGAAGCTGAAAATTATCTTAAAAAATTTGATGCACTGTTCAAATTATTTGAAACAACCCATCCTAAATGATCCTGTTTTTAGTATTTAAAATAAACAACAATCGAAAACTGTCATGAAATGTAACTAGTAGACAAACTCGACTCTGATCACCTTTTATTACAACAATAATAGCTCTGATGCAGAACAAAATTCAATAATACATTGCTTGCACAGATTAGGTATGAATATTCTAATATCGGTCGTCTATCCTCACATAAAGATCTATAAAACGAAATTCGTCTGTGTAATGTTTTTTAATTAGTGGCTCACTAGCCCACAATAATAGGATTACAAAGTAAGTTCGATGTCTTCAGTTTATTGGTAATATTATAAAGATTCAAGTAGTATTGTATTTATGTCAATAGTAGCGACTGTTTATTAAGGCTTCTAGAATGGATCTGAGAGCGGCGGGCCCGTCAGCTGTTCTCATGTACCGAGAGCCCGCTCGTCAATCTTCAGAAACCCGAACGTTTCCGAGCGGCGATGATATCCGCACACATCTACAATTACATACACTACACCCTTCCCCCTGTAATCAGTCGCTACAAATCTAAGTATTTCAAATACATCTTAAATATTTCAGGACTACAATTTACAAAGTTATCTTAAGTATTATACACTTTATTATTTACACATTTTATCATTTTATACACATTATTATATCCTTGAAAGATTTGTTCCTTCCTTGTGGAGAATTATCTTGGTCGGAGTCTTCCCGATCAGGGACTGTACGATGTACTGGGTACTGCCGGCTTCGGCATTGTATCGGGTATTGCTGCATCTGTGACTTCCTCCGGTGTCCTCTCCCCTCCCTCCGCCAGTCTGAAATCAGGAGAAACCACCATTAACTTGTCACGATAATATTTATTTTGATTAAATAAATATTGTCTTGACCTAGTTAATCTTAAACTCACCTGGCCGCTGACGTTTTATTATGATCGCCGTAAATATTAGTTCTTAACCGCTAGCGACTAGCGCCATCTATTTCGGGAGACACTTTTTGAATTTTCGTCGTCTGGGGAGCCGACGTTGATTCGACAAGTCGCCGAATTATTTAAGTTTCTTGTTAAATATGTGATAGTATCACCTTTACGGGTTTTACCCATTTAAAGAAGAATCATGGTTTATTTTATAACCGCGAGCCGTGTTGTTTCCGTGAGTGAAACGGGATTTTTAAAATTTTAAATGGTGGAGTCGCCATATTGTCAATGTGCCCACCTTCACTCTCTTACTTGAGTGTGGATAATCGGTGTAATCCTTTGTTTGGCGTTCATGATATTAACGTGGCCAAGGCTTTGAGAGGGGTTATCCTCGCGGAACTCGATATTTGAGGCGGATGGAGGCCCGGCGCTGATCTCTGAAGGGCGCGGTAAACGGCGTCTACCGAGATTTCACCGGTACGCACAACCGAGACTTTGAGCCTTTCCTGGTTCCTGTTCCCTGAGGAGGAGTCCCCATCCTCTGGGGCCTTTCCTGGTTCCTGTTCCCTGGTGAGGAGTCCCCAGGCCCTGGGGCCTTCCTCGGTTCCTGTCCACGGAGACCCCGCGAGCTCCTGGTCGCCTATTAACAGTGATTCGCGTCAGCGTTAGAGTCAGGATAATTTAGATAAATTACGGTCCACAGGTATGCTCTCTTGCTTATGTGTTATTTTATTATTTCTTTAGGAAATGTGGAATTCTTGACCCCTTGGAGGCCACCCATGTATACACCATACCTTTAAAATATAGGTGATATTGTACTGCTAAATTATTTCTTTTATTTATCTAAAAATGCCCGAAGATAAAGACTGTATTTTCCTTCCCACAAACTTGAGGGAGATTCTGATGCTCTACCAAGAAATACACGTTACATTTGGCGCTCCAACCTTTTAAAGGTGCTCCTATGAAATACAGTTTTTTTTTCTGGTATTTTCAGATTGTTTTTAATAATGTCAATGTTATAGAGTTGTGACGCATCGTGTTAATAATTGACTGAATTTGACTAATTTCCGGTTGCAGCCATTATTGACGGCCGAATTAATTATTTCTTATTTGACTTTGGCAGTGTACGTATATTTTAAATAGGTATTTCCGGTTTTGGTGTCAATTAATTTATTTTTGACTTCGTCAGTGTACCTAATTTTCACTCCGTGAAAATAGCAGTTGTTTTGACTCAAGTAGTACTTACGGACTGTCAAATGTCAAATGTTTTGTTTGTTATCTATCAACTAACGATCCGTTCGGCTATATTTATCAAGTAAATGCTAATTGAAGCAAATAGAATACTTTAGTAAGTTCGTATCTTGCGTACAGTTAACCGTAATCCCATTGCAGTCTGTATTAAATTATTGTTTTAATAATTATTATTCCGACTTATTGTCAAAATATAAATCTATCCTGCAGTATACAGGGACATGGGTCCGATTATTATTATTGGAAACCTGTTTCATATTTGTTTTTTAAATTATTTAAAGGACTTGAAAAAACTTTAACTTCCCGTCATTGTTTTTTGTTCTTTTGACTGACGTTTAAATACTATAGATCACAATACAGGTGGTTTGTTTACATATTACAAGTCTATCATTGTCTTCGGCAAGCAACTTAAAATTTAATTAGTTTGAAATTAAATAATTGAATTAAACTACAAAACTGTTCTTGTTTTCAATACATTACAGGCTATCCGTTGTCACCTACAACAATAGTTTTTTTTTTCAATAATCATTTTATAATTAATAATATATTATTATAATTAATAATAATTATTACCTTTTCTAATATTTTTGTACTTAATATTTTTACATTTCTTCGGAAATATTTTTGTAGTTTTTTTTGTATAAATGGAAACGATTTATATAACAAAATGGCGTTATATACAAAACTACACCGTGTTCATCTGCTCTCTGCATGCGAGTTTCGCAGAAGTTCACCGCTCATCAAACTTAATATGGAAGCATTTAATATTTTGATGACAATTTTTGGCGAGGATTTTGGACCTCATAGGTATATTTTGATTAAAATCCTAGTTTATTTATAGGTATTTATAAGTAGTCGCTTATACATAGTTAGCTATATTTATTTATAGGTATACTTATCTTTATAATTACTACTATGCATATATTAGTATTAGAATAATACTACTTTCATATAATTAAGTATTTTAAAAACTATTAAGTTTTTTTAAATATTTTCATTTTTATGCGGTGGCATGAGGGAATACCAAACCTTCATGCTACTTCATTTCATTTTTTTTCTCTTTGTGTGATTATTCTGCTCACGTGTCTTGAAGTTTGGTACCTTTGAGGCATGTGCTCAGAATGAGCACTACGTTCTAGTTTTTTGACGATAAATACATTATTTACCCTCGTTTAGCTGGAATCTGATCCTCTGATCAGTGGCGCCCAAAATTTTATGTTTAATTTGTATTGTGTCTATTGACCTTAACTTTTAGAAAACTTAATAGTTAACTACATTTCTTTTAAAATTAAGAGAGTATTCTATACTGCAGACTTTTGTCTTTGTTTTTTACAACTATTATATTATATTATAACACACGATTCGTCACATCTCGATAGTATTATGAATATTGTTATTGTCATTTGCCTTAGAGTTAAGCCAGTGTCCTTCCTCAAGTACTTTGGAATGGTATCACTTTTGTTTTTTTTTCTTTTGTTTTAAAGCTCCCAGGCTCCCTTACCTTTCCAAAGAATTTGAAGAAGACTATTCTCAAATTTTGGTGTATGGGAAAATTTGAGAAACTTTCCAATGCACGAAATTTGTTCTTGTTAATATTGTTGTTTGTACTTGCTAATTTTAAGTTTAGTTTTAAAATAATATAAGATTATTTTTTATGTATAAATTCAAAAGAAAGTAATGCTTCGGCATACTTTTTATAAAGAATTTTCAAAATGGAAATTTGAACTCTACCCCATCATGGGAGAGCTTATTATATGTATACATTTTAGTTTTAAGTATATTCCTTGGAATTGTGACTTACTGCTAATACCAGTGTTTTACTTTGCAAGTGTATACCTAGGGTCAATCAAATGATTTTGATTGTACTCCCCCTTAATAGTGTCGTCTATCTTTACGATAAGATCGATCACGAAAGAACATGATAAGTATTGCTTGTTTATTTACAACAATATTTTCCCGAGCAGTGTAAATTGTAAATAATTTTTTTATTATTCTTTTTGCATTGGTTCAAGTATACTTTTGTTGGTTCACTATGTTATAGCTAGGTATTTTGATAATTTTGTAATACCTAAACTTTAAGCCTAACATTCTAGACTCTGTTTTGCTTTTCTTTGTGTTCCTAACGATAACCTTTATCACCACTGTAACAGACGTATCACGCCGTCACAAGAACTATAAAAAAGGGGACCGGTCTCGTGCACGCCTTCCAGTGGTACACGCTGATGATGGTGATTAAAGCTGGCTGGCCTCCCTACATCCAGTGGTAATGGCCCTGGATGCGCCTAGTTTCTGCCTGAGCGGTGCCTTGGCAGTGCCCAGAGTCAGGGCCGACTGCAGCGGTAGGCACCGGGTTCTCGTTCAGGCAGAACTTCAGCAGGAGGCAGCAGCTGGCAGCAGGTCGCAGACTTCCAGAGGTAGGTAGAAAGGACTTCCGAAGAGTAAAAGACAAGTTGACTGTTAGAGATGAACTAATCTATTTTCCAAAAACGTGCCCTTATATACCCTAATCTGGGAATAAAGGTGATCACGTGGTACATTTATGGGGTGGGAGGTTTGACCTCGCCCGTAAGTATAAGTACTGCGACTTTCTTGTCGCACTTCATTTTGCTGGTGTCGCTCAAGAAAGTGGTCGCTTAAAATCATTATTTAATAATAATTCTACAGGTTATAACATAGTGTTTACAAAGGATTCCTTAATTCTAACATTTGTACAAAGATATTTTCTATCCGTAGATTTTTAGTTTGATGAAATTGGGAATATTTTTTAGAGATTTTTACTGTTTGTTGGTAGGTATTTGATGTTAAGTTAAGTTTGCGAAGTGATGTGAAGAAGTTAGTATTTCCCCAGGTTCCTCGTAAGACTGGCTACCGAAACCTGTATGTCTCGTCGTCTTACGAGGTTCCTGGATTTTTAAAATGGAAAAAGACTGTTTTTGATCGGAATTTTTTCTAAGTCCAAAATTTTTGCGCAAATGCAGATAGCGTTGGCAGTTTAAGAGTTAGAGTTTTAAATTATATTGCTTTGAATGCCCGGTAGGACTCTGTACTGAAACGTCTTAGTTTCAGTATCCTACGGGGTGTGTAAATGATGTTATGTTAAAAAACGATAATATTTGCAAGCAAGATGAGAGCCCTTAATGGGGCCGCCAAACTGGTTTTTTGCTTGAGCTAGGAAAAATGGCCCTTGTTGCCCCTGGCGGCGAAGCCGGCCTAGGGCAGACCCTTGTTGCCCCTGGCAGTGGAGCGGGTCTGGGCAGGCCCTTGTTTGGGTCTAAATAATAACAATTTGTAAATTTTAAGGTTGTCTTGGTTGCCTTCGTGGGGCTTGTGTAAGGTTGTCTTGGTTGCCTTCGCGGGGCTTGTGTAAGGTTGCCTTGGTTGCCTTCGTGGGGCTTGTGAAAGGTTGCCTTGGTTGCCTTCGTGGGGCTTGTGTAAGGTTGCCTTGAGGCGGAAATAATCATAAATCAATAATGTTAAAAATGTCTCCCGGTGGCAACCTGGCACGCAAGCTTTATTTGGTTGCACCGGGGCATTGTACATAGTAAAATAACATTATTTTACATAATTATAAAAATAGGTAATAATTGAACCTAAAGAAAAATATCTTTCACCAAACTCAGTCGTTGGTGGCACGGTACATTAGCATTTCGAGGCCAGAAATTTCAGCAAAATTTCCAAGAAATGACCTCGAAATGTAAAGGATGCCACCAACGATGAATCTTGATGAAAGATGTTTGGAGGGTGCGAACACGTCCGTTACAACCACCTTTGTAGACAGGTTTATTTATCTATTTTTGAATATCCTGATCTAACTTTTTTGGAAAATAGGTTTTTTGTATATGTAAACCCTACTTTAACCACTTTGATAGATAGGTTTTTTCTTTCGTAATTGTAAATCCTAATCTGAAAAATAACTTTGATAGATAGGTAATTGATGTGTAATCCCTATTCTAACCACTTATACTTTTAGTAGACAGTTTTTATAACTCGTTCTAACTAGGTCAATAATACATAGGTATTATATATACATTTTTCGATGCGACCTGTTGGACCTAGGTAGATAGAATAGTTACCTTTTCGCTATTAATAAATAGCCTAAATTCAGTGAAGTGAGGGATGGTTGACCACCCTAAAGTGAAGCCTTTTTAATGGCAAAATTTCCTGCTGAAGGAAAAGTGATGCTTCGTGCATACCTATTTGTTTTATTCTGTTCTCTATTTATGCTAATTTTCTTCTTTTTTAAGGAATTTCTCTTGTTAAAGATGACACGAGAATAGAAGGGTTCGGGTGACAGCCAGTTCCAGCAGCACCCAGTGTCATCAATGCTGTAGGTGCTTGTGGACCACCTATTCTCGTGCTATTTTTTGTTGTTATTGTATTGTTCATGTCTGTAAACTTAAGTGACTTAGTTTTAAGTTTATGTTTCTTGGTAACTAAATATTAATTTAATTTTTTTTTAAATACCTGTTGGACCTATCTTTAGTTAGTTAGTTTGTTCAGTTTTGCGGGCATGGTTTTCTTGTTTGAGGGCAAACATTTTCGCGGGAAGGGGGGAATTGTCACGATAATATTTATTTTGATTAAATAAATATTGTCTTGACCTAGTTAATCTTAAACTCACCTGGCCACTGACGTTTTATTATGATCGCCGTAAAGATTAGTTCTTAACCGCTAGCGACTAGCGCCATCTATTTCGGGAGCCACTTTTTGAATTTTCGTCGTCTGAGGAGCCGACGTTGATTCGACAAGTCGCCGAATTATTTAAGTATCTTGTTAAATATGTGATAGTATCACCTTTACGGGTTTTACCCATTTAAAGAAGAATCATGGTTTATTTTATAACCGCGAGCCGTGTTGTTTCCGTGAGTGAAACGGGATTTTTAGAAGTTTAAATGGTGGAGTCGCCATATTGTCAATGTGCCCACCTTCACTCTCGTACTTGAGTGTGGATAATTGGTGTAATCCTTTGTTTGGCGTTCATGATATTAACGTGGCCAAGGCTTTGAGAGGGGTTATCCTCGCGGAACTCGATATTTGAGGCGGATGGAGGCCCGGCGCTGATCTATGAAGGGCGCGGTAAACGGCGTCTACCGAGATTTCACCGGTACGCACAACCGAGACTTTGAGCCTTTCCTGGTTCCTGTTCCCTGAGGAGGAGTCCCCATCCTCTGGGGCCTTTCCTGGTTCCTGTTCTCTGGTGAGGAGTCCCCAGGCCCTGGGGCCTTCCTCGGTTCCTGTCCATGGAGACCCCGCGTGTTCCTGGTCGCCTATTAACAGTGATTCGCGTCAGCGTTAGAGTCAGGATAATTTAGATAAATTACGGTCCACAGGTATGCTCTCTTGCTTATGTGTTATTTTATTATTTCTTTAGGAAATGTGGAATTCTTGACTCCTTGGAGGGCACCCATGTATACACCATACCTTTAAAATATAGGTGATATTGTAATGCTAAATTATTTCTTTTATTTATCTAAAAATGCCCGAGGATAAAGACTGTATTTTCCTTCCCACAAACTTGAGGGAGATTCTGATGCTCTACCAAGAAATACACGTTACAAACTCACTCCACAGATCGGACAACTCCCTCTCAAAATGCTCAGCCCTCATATCATCAGACGCGGAATCTGGCAAATCTGAGACAACATCGCTCCAACTGACTGACATTTCTCATCTGGTCCACATGACGTTTCCAAACTAATTGAGAATCACAAATTTTAACCAAATATAATTTTTTTCCAATTTTATGTGTAACTATTCCCTTTACCATGTAAATTTATTATTTTTGTCCCAGAATAAAATTTCTCGTTTTTACACCACCATAATTCTTAGCCTGTTTACGTTGACTGGACTCAATATTTTTATTCGCCAAATCATGTTGTTTTGACACAAATTGTTCATTCTCTTTCGGAATGAGACTTTCAAAGGTAGATCTAAGTTTCCTACCAAAAAGTAAAACTGCTGGCTCGACTCCCGTAGTACAATGTGGTGTATTTCCATAATCGGACAAGAATTGTAACAATTTATCCTTGTAATCAACCTGAAATTTAATTCCTACCATAAGTTTTTAAGAAAACTTTTAGTAGTTTTCACTGAGTTTTCCGCGAAATCGTTGCTTTTGGGTGCATAATTGGGGATGTCATGAATTTGATATTGTTTCCCCGAAGGAATTGTTTGAAAATCTCGCTCGTAAAAGATGTTCCGTTATCCGACACTATGAGTTCAGGGTTGCCAAAATTTGCAAATAATTTTCTCAACTCAAATATAGTATTAGCTGAATCTGCCCTTTGAACTTCAATACAGTCGACCCATTTAGTGAACGAATCGCAGACGACCAAAAACATTTTCCCTGCCAGCGGCCCACTGTAATCCAGGTGTAACCTACTCCAGACCTTCCCTGAATAAGGCCATACAGATAATTGACTCTTTGGAGGAGATTGTTTCGTCGAAGCGCATTCTGGACATTCCTGAACAATTTTCTCTAAATCTTTGCTCAGCGACGTCCACCAAAAATAAACTTTTGCTAACCCTTTCATCTTCTCAATACCTAAGTGTGAACGGTGCACGAGCTCTAAAATTTTTTTATGCAACGAACTTGGAACAATAATCCTATGTTGCCAAAATAAACAATCCTTAACAATCAAAAGTTCGTTTATTTTTATCCTCCCGGTCACCCCTGCCTTAAACAAGTCATTACGCTTTGAATGACAGCGTCTAGATGCCCACAATTGCTAAAAAAATTTACAAAATCTGACCCGTAGTCTTCTTTGAACTCCTCGACCGACGTTTCTAAAGGTAGTCGAGACAGAAAATCCGCTTGATTCTTGCAAGATCTTACGAATTCCGTTTTATAATAAAAACCTGCTAGAATTATTCTGTATCTTTGCAATCTATTGGCCGCGCATACTGGAATATTCTTATGCTCACCGAGAATTCTCATCAGAGGCAAATTATCTACGCACAGTGTGAATTCTCTGCTATATAAATATTGGAAAATTTATTCAAACCGAACACTATAGCTAAAGCCTCTAAATCTAAGATGCTATATTTCTTTTCCGCGTTATTTAAGCTTCCAGATGCAAATGCTATAGTTCGCAACGTACCGTTTGCAAATGAATGAACTAAACACACTCCTAGACCGGAAGTGCTAGCGTCCGTATAAAGTTTAACCGGAAGGTGAGGTATGTAATTCGTCAAAATCGTATTTTTACTCCTCAAATTCTTTATCGTATCTACTGCGTTAGCGTATTCTCTAGTAAAAACCCATTTGACATCTTTTTTTAAAAGATTATGAAGTGGCTCTAGGATTGACGACA
Organism: Limnephilus marmoratus; assembly: GCA_917880885.1. Lineage (NCBI taxonomy): Eukaryota > Metazoa > Arthropoda > Insecta > Trichoptera > Limnephilidae > Limnephilus > Limnephilus marmoratus. Next base: position 464,586 of record OU862918.1, on the reverse strand, counting down.
TATTAGGTATAAAATTCCGGTAAAAACTGAAAAATCCTAATAAACTTTTAAGTTGATGAACGTCAGTCGGATAAAGTAATAATAAGATTTTAACTTCGTGTATAATCTACATAAATACGAATCTCGCCGTTTTTCTTTACCACCGGAACGATAGGAGACGAATACTCGCTGCTTTTCACTGGCAAAATAATACAATCTCTCACCATGGATTTAAATTCACACTCGATCTTATCTCTAATAGCAAAAGGTACCGGCCTAGCATTACAGAAAAAAGGATTCGCATCTTTCTTCACTTTAAAATTCATTTTGAATTTATTAAACCGTCCTAGTTTTCGGTCAAAAACTTCTGGACTTTTTTTTTAATTTTATCCATTTTATCTTTTTCCGACGAAACTGAATTGATAGAATTTTGTTTTGAAATAATGTTGAGGTTAAAGGTTTCCATGAAATCTCTACCTACAATCAGTTCTGAACCGTTTGCTACAATGATAAAGGTTATTAACCTAACTAGATTATTGTATTCGACCTTGAAATTTGTATTACCCACAACATATTCCCGTCGTTACCTGAAATTTTTCGTGTTTCAGGTGACAATTCTAAATTACTGAAATGTTTACAAAATAATGTCTCTGGAAAAATACAAACTGATGAACCTGAATCAATCATAGCTTCGAAAAATTTACCATTTAATTACAACTGTGCTTTGATTGCTTTAACAAATGCTACATTCTCAATGTTATTATCATTATTACAATTCGTAACTGATTTTACAGACCCGTTTTCACAAAATCTTTGCAAATCGCATAATTTAGCGCAAGAAAAGCATTTTGCTTCTTTAAATTTACAGCTACGAGTGTCATGATTTGTTTTTCCACAAATATTACATTTCTTTTGAGATGAAACGGTTTTAACCTGTTTATCCGGTCTATGTGAGTCGGTGCTATCAGCACGATCTCTAGGCTTGCGCGCCGGGAATGGCGATTTTTTAAACCCCTTTAACGTATTCATTTCTAACTTCAACTTGGTTGTATCGACCTCAGGATCTTTTGCGGTTATTGTTAGTTCCACTAGCTGATTAAAGTTTAGCTTAGGCCCTTCAACAAACCATTTTACCCATACTGGACCCGGGAGTAGACCGATTAGAGACCAGACCGAACGTCTTGAAAGATTCGCTTCCAATCTCGTTCCAAATTGACAATACGTGCCCAGACCACGGAGCCTGGCGGCAAAATCTCTAATTGATTCGTTATGATCCTGTTTAGCTTGAAAAAAACAATTCCCGCTCTTGTAAAAGTGACCTACATTTAACACAATATTTTTCGAGCAACCCAATTAATTTCTCAAATGTAACATCTGTGATTTTAATCGGGAAACATAAGTTATACAGAAGAGTCAAGGTGTCTGTTTCAAGCGAGTTTATCAGATAAGCCTTTTTCTTAATCTCGGTAATGTCATCACGCAATATAAGGAACTGCTCTAATTTGAGACGAAATACGTCCCAATCTCCGCTTATGTGAGAAAACGGTGGAATTCTCGCCGATTCCATTCTCACGATAAGGAGAAAAAATAACACGCATAGCTACACAAACGACAACAATACTACCCCCAAAAAAATTTACAAAAATCAGACAATTCCTCCACAAGAAAGAAATAAAATCTTAACTTGCAACGTCTCCAAAATATTTCCTCTTGATGAGTGAGTGACCTTTCCTCGACACTGGCACAGCTTGTCTTAGTACGAATGCCGTCCCTCGGCACTCTGGAACTTCACCTTCATGGAAAGACTCTGCTGAGCCCCAAAAACGACCACTGCCTCTTGCTTCTGAGTGCCCTTAGTACGGCACTCCAGAACTCTGACTGTGGCTCCAGGAATAGCCAGAGATATCCTTGATTAAGTTCTGCCGGTCCTTTCTCTCGGTCAGAAGAAACCAAAAAATAATCTCCAATGTTCCGCCTCGGCTGTAGGTAGCCTTAAAAAATTTCTCGGGGTGACTTAGCCCTCCCCCCTTTGTCGGTATTTTTTTTTCTTTTCGGTAATCCAATTTAATATAATAATCCAATACTCATACGGCTGCGCCAGTTATAATGTTCTTTAATTAGTGGCTCACTTGCCCACAATAATAGGATTACAACGTAAATTCGATGTCTTCAGTTTATTGGTAATATTATAAATTATTATAAAGATAGAAAAATTATAATTTCTTTTGGTGATTGCATCATTGAAAGAGATGTGGACATGGGTTGTCCCCAAGGTTCTCCTCTTGCACCGGATTTCTGGAATGTTTTATTCGATGACTCCTCCGGGTTACCCTTACCTGAAGGCACTATTGCGATTGATTACGCAGACGACAAATTGTATTTGGTCTCTGGGGACAGTAGAAAAGGAGTTGAAAATAAAGTTGAAGAAGGTTTGAAAATGATTCTTAACTGGGGAAAGCAAAACAGACTGACTTTTGCTCCCCATAAGACCGTGGGTCTCCTTGTGAAAGGCTCCCTCAGTAGAGGTAGAAACCCTTTCATAAAAATGGGAGATACTGCAATCCATTTTGTAGAGAGTACTAAATATTTAGGCGTTACATTAGACAGATCGTCCTCGTTCTTGACTCACGTTAAAAGCGTTTTTAGTAAGGCCCAGGCTCTCTTCTTAAAACTGAGAACAATCTCAACTGCTGAATGGGGTTTACGTTTCCCTGCGCTCCGTCTATTATACAGATGCGTATATGTGGCACAAGTCTCATATGGTGCCTATGTATGGGAACATCGACTCGGTAATTCACTTATTCATTCAGCGCTTAAGAGGGGCCAGCGAATCCCCTTACTGGCGCTTTCAGGAGCCTACAGAACAGTTTCATCGGATGCTTTGCCAATTTTGGCTGGCATTTTGCCAATTGATTTAGAAATTAGGGAAGTTTTGACAAAGAAGTGTCTGAAAAGAGGAAGACCTGTAGACCACCTTGGTATTGAATTAATACCTGGTGGAGCAGTGCCTCTCCCTGAACTTCTAAAGATGATGAGAATAAAAACGCTGAGTGAATGGCAGATAAGATGGGATAGATCGAATATGGGAAGATGGACCTTCTCCTTCTTTCCATCAGTTAAAATCAGAATGGAAGGGGCATATCTTTTAATGGACCACCATATCACCCAATTGCTTTCTGGGCATGGGGAGTTTAGAGGTAGACTTTACAGACTGGCTCTATCATCCCATCCCAATTGCGCTTGTGGTGATACCGACCAAACAGCCGAGCACATTTTGTGGCACTGTGAGATTTTGACGGATGCTCGAGACGAAATGATTGATGGTTTACAAGTTATTATGAGACCTGCTTGGAATACAGATCTCGTCTCGAATAAGGTGAACTTTGAGTGCCTGAGGAAATTCACGAAATTTTGGGTTGAGAGATGGCCTGTTCTTAGAGTCGCTGAGTAGCTGTAAAACAACTTAGGTACCAGGTGTATTTTGCTTCTGAATTCACGGACACTCTTCATGATTCCTTTACATTTACCGCTTGGATTTAATTGTTATGATTTATGTGTTTTGTGTTTCAGTAATATGTTATTTCTTTCATTTTATTAATATTTATTTTTTTATATATTATGATTTATGTGTTATATTTTACATTTGCGTTATTATATTATCTTGTTCACTATGTTTTAAAAAATGTATATAATTGCCTTGCGATTTGTTTTGTTAATAATGACTATACTACCTGTTAATTTATGCCATGTTCCTTGTTTTGTTTTGTTTGTCTTTAACTGTTTCAATGTTTTACTGGATGAACTGAACTCAATTTTTTTTCCCTATCCCCATATGGGGGTGTGCTGGACCTCGTCCCTGCTTCATCTTTAGTTACATTACTAATTTTGCAGATCCTTCTCAAATCATCTGCGCCTCCCCCAATGACATGTGCAGGCTTGAGGCTTGATCAGAGGACCTTGACTATCCTTTGTCCTGCCTCTGACTACCCAACGCTGTATTTTCTTTTAGTCTTCGGGTATTTTACCCCAAATATTCAGTTAACATTCTTTGAGGCTTCACTGAGTGGTTGGCTAAGGGACACGGAAGCTAAGTGTAGTTTATGATCAGACCGAAAGCCATTCACATTTTTTGTTGGTACTTTCCAATTGATTTGAGATTTATTGTATTACTTATGGTCTCTATTTTATGCAGGTGCTTGCGGATTTTTACAGATGCAATGCCGCCTCATGGAGCCTCATGAATGAGTTTTTCTTTTGCCCTGTTTAATTTATCTTTGTCTTACTAACCTATTTTTTGCATTTTGTTTTTCCTGTTAAGCACTTGCATACTGCTTACTAACAACGTATGCATGGACACTGGAGGTCTAGATTCGTTCAAAATAAATAAATGTAGCTTCGTTTGACAAAAAAAATTAGAATCTTGCGAGAGCCTTGAAGGAGTAACCATCAGTTACTTATACCAGGGCGGGTAAGAGGTGGATTACCTCCACTGGTAATATTATAGATACAGAGTGGAAGAAAGGGGTGCTCCGTATTATACCCAAGGGCAACGATAAGCCAAAAACGGATATCAAGGCTTATAGACCTATTACGCTGCTTCCTGTTCTGGGGAAGATTCTAGAAAAAATTATACGGAACCGCCTACACCAAACCCTGTCTCCAGCGGACGACGACTGTCAATTTGGCTTTGTCCCGGGTAAATCCACGGAGCACGCCATCAAGTTTGCGCTTGAATGGGGAGGGTCTGTCCAAAGAGGTACGTGATTGTAGTCTTCTTAGACATCACTGGTGCCTTCGATCATGCGTGGTGGCCGATGATACTATCGAAAATAAAAAACCGTAACTGCCCTCGTAAGTTGTTTAAGATAGTCTCTGACTATCTCAACAACAATATCTAATATTGGGTAAGTTTTAAGATTTTCACGGCCAAAAGCATTTTCGTTATATGTTTTTGGGGTGTTGTGCCGTGTTGCGCTACCTCCTTCTTTAGCCAACGTTTCGGACATCGTTGCAGTGTCCATCATCAGGGCAGATCCGGCAGATCCGTTAGATGTCACACTAATAAAATGTCGAAAATATCTAATATTATATATTTTCTATTTTCTACTCTGTTTTTAAATTCTGATTTTCCTCTTATTTTATTATTATTATTTTTACTATAATATATATGTTTCTTTTTTTCTTTTTTTTACCACTTATTTGTTTTTATGTAATTAGAAATTGTTAGTTACCAGCCTCAGAACAGACTTTAGTCTAGTGAGGAGGGTAAGGAAAAATAAATCATGTTGTACATAACTAATAATAAATAAACGCCCGGGTTGCCGGCACTGAATAATAATAATAATAACAGAAGTATCTCCTTAACATATGGTGATATCACCATTAACCGGGAAGTGAACATGGGTTGCCCACAAGGCTCGGTCCTTGGCCCGGAATTTTGGAATATACTCTTTGACGATTCCTCCAGGCTGCCCTTGTCTGAAGGATGTATCTCGGTCGACTACGCTGATGACAAATTATTACTGGTCTCGGGGAACAGCAGGAGAGAGGTTGAAAGTAAGCTGAAGAAGGTTTGAGAGTAATTCTTGAGTGGGGTAAGAGAAACAGGCTGAATTTCGCTCCCCAAAAGACCATGGGTCTCCTTATAAAGGGCTTCCTCGACAGAGGAAGAAATCCTACTATAAAAATGGGAGACTCCAACATCCGCTTTGTGGAAAATGCAAGATACCAGATATAGGCGTTAACTTGGATCGCTCTTCATCTTTCCTGGCGCATGTCAAGAGTGTATCAAGCAGGGCCCAGGCTCTGTTCATGAAACTGAGAAAAATCTCCCTTTTACAATATTTTTACTACTACTACTGCCCGGATATTACGCACTACATTTTGTTATTCACACTGAAACTGTTTACTCATGTATCATGTTTTGTATTAATTGTTATGGTACGTTTTTAGAGCAACAGGGAGCGCCAACGCGAGTCCCTAAACAAACCGCTGCGGGCAACAACTCGTTGCTCCCCGCTGTTTCCTGTTACCTACCTCCTCTCCCCTCGGCATTCCGGCACGCTCCGCCGCGCCGCCCCCAGTCGAGTAGTACAAGCCGTCTCAGGCGCACGTGACACTCCTCCGCGAACTATACAGTTCGCGGCTAACTAGCCCGATCAAATTAAACGCAGTAACATCTGCGATGTAATTAAAGTACATACGAGTGTTAGCGCTGGTGTTCTACCATGCCTGTGAACTTCGGGACCTGTCCTAGACTCGGGATGAGCCCTGCTGAACCCGAGAGCCGAAGGATTCTTCAATCACCATGTAAGCTGTCCTCTGATTTACCCTCTTTAATGTGTCCGTAACGATAGACTGTTTGAACTCTCGCGTAAAGCCACCACTCAGAAAGTTTCGTTGACAGGGATCATGAGATATAAACTCGATAGCTAGGTTTGTGTAACATGCATCTCTTGAATTGAATTGTGCTGTAATAACCCTTGTACTGTGTTTGAATTTACAATACATGAGTCTATTAATTACATCCTGTTGTTAATCTGCCTCGGCAGGAGCCTTTCCCCAGTGAGTATTCCCAGACGATTGTGGGAGAGAGAAGGAGAGAGAGAGAGAGATCCCGACGCATTCGTGCGACCTGCCCTCTGAGATAGAGGGTACTTTGTCTCTACCGTGAGCTGGCCTGGGGACATATTGTAGAGCAGTTATGCGTTCTGCCCATAACAACTGTCGCCACAGCGTGGGGCCTCGGAATTTTTTTTTTTCTCTTTCTTTTCTCCCTCTGTCCCGATCGTTTTGCTGGATGCAACTGGTCGAAATTCTCCCTGCACAGGAATTGTTTTGTGAACATTAATTATAACTTGTTATTCTACATCCAGTGTACAGGAATTTCTGTGAAAAAACCACAGAAACATATGGGTAGAATCACGCCGCATTTTAAAGGTAGCCATTTTAGAAGCAAGTAGAAGGTCGCCCAAAATTTAAACCGCGAATCTGACTGCGCACGCGCCACAAACACCGGTCCGCAACAGCTTTCGCGCCTATGCAAACGGCAAATATTAACGCAGCAAATACCTAGTCTCCGGACTGCGCGCGCAACTGTTCCCGCGCCAAATTCCAACGAAAAAACCCGTCGGAACAAATGATTATCTGTTGCTATGCAGCACTTTTTTAATCAGAACGCCCTTTTATAACTAAACCGGCTAGCAACGGAAATGATTATTACAAACTTGATGCTGGAATCCCAGTTTATTGTGCGAATTCCTTTAATCAAAAATTTCGGACTGACGTTTTTTTGTTGTTTTGCACAATATACCAATTGGCCCACTTGTGTCTATTAAATTAGTACAATTTATATTACACTAAATGGACAAAATAATGACTTTTTTTCCTATTCTACATTATAGGTACCGTTTTTTTTCAGCATAAGTGTAAAGTGAATTGTGTTTTTTTCCCTACATAAAGGAAAGTGAAATAATATAATAAAATCAATGATTGGTTCCATGAATAAATAAAACAATTTCAATGTGGTTGACGTATCAAATCCCATATTCAATTATTTTCATCCGGAAGTTTGTTCCTATTTGCCAGAAGAGTGCCTTTTGTGAATTTTAGTGCCCCTCTCAGTGCAAAGTGCTTTGTGAAAATTTAAAAAGCCGTTTTCTAAAGGCCAGTCCTGGCCAATTTTTTGAAAAATCAGTTTAATACTTGTGAATTTCACCGAATTTCCAAAAGTGCTTTGTGAAAAATAAAAAAGTGTTTCCCCTAAGGTCAGTCCACGCCAATTTTTTTTTCCACCTTGACCATGAATTCTGGTGTCATGTATACCAAATTGTAGTATGGAATACAGTTTTCTATAACTATGTTAGAAGTGTCAACCAGTGGTTACCAAGTGAAAAGTGTCTCACAAAATTAATTTTGCGTTTGCTAAAGGAAATTCCTGGCAAAATTTTTTCACCTCCCGGGAAACTCACAATGGAAAACAATCAAGCTATGGCATCATCCAATTTGGGTATCATTCCCAACGTGCTCAGTTTATCCAAAACTCACTTACAAACTGCTTTAAAGGATAGAGGACTCTCGCCATCTAGCAAATCTAAATCTACATTAAAGGCTTATGCACTTTTATTTAACAAAAAGTATATTAAGAAAATAAACCTCGCCCCATCAAGCGAAAATAATTCACGCTTGGCTATGCAAGTTTTGGATAATCTTGTTCCTAACAAAGAACCTATGCCGCAAGTAATGATAAAACAGGACATCGCACCCACCTTGACACAAGATAAAACTTACGATTTATCCTCTTGGAAAGTCAAATATAATGGCGTCTCCGATGTACTGGATTTCATCGACCGTATCGAAGAAACGGCTACAATCAAAAATATCCCATTCGAGATTCTACGAAAAAACTTCATAGAACTCATCTCCCCAGAATTGATACCCTGGCACCGCATCCAAAAAACTAAATGCAAAGATTGGAATAAACTCAGATCTGCCCTAATCTCGAGCTTCGGAAAAACAGAAGCCCAGCACAGGATCAAATTATCTTTACTATCTATTAAACAACTGGTAAATGAACCTGTAGCAACATTCATAGAAAGGGCTGAATCCATTAACATCAAGCTTTCACATCCCGTTTCGGAAGCTGAACTATTACCAGTCATAACTGATGGCCTTTTAAGCAAATACGAGAACATCATCACCTCGCAGAAAATTGCATCCCTGGCCCAGCTTAACGAAGTCTGTCTCCTTCTGGAATCATACCAGGATAGGAAGAACATAAAGAATGTGTCTAATAATGTAGTTGTGCCAAGCCGTTCGTCTGGTTTAAAACCAGAATTCGACAACAAAAAAGTATGCTCTTTTTGCAAAAAAGTAGGCCATCTGGCCACTACTTGTTTCAAGCAAGCGAAGTTTCTGGAATCCAAGGAACCCCGAACTTCCAAGAGACATCACTCTAGGGACCGCTCTCCTCCACGCGACGAACTGCGCAATATTTTCAAGAAATCAAGACACGACATGGAAAGGTTACAAAACCCAAGCGATGTCAGACCTCAGGTGGATCTCTCCAAGCCCCCACCAAATTTCTACATGAAGAGGCCAAAAAACTAAATAATAACCTCTCAGGCACCCATTCTGAACCAAGGTCTAAAGAATGGACTGATTGGTTAGCACACATTAAGTATTTTAACCAGACCTTAAATGTTTCTTCGGTTTGTTGCAAACAAGCTAAAGATGGGAGACCCTATGCTTCTTTCTCTGTTAACAATGTGACCTTTTCCGGATTACTCGATAGTGGGGCATCTGTTAGCTGTCTTGGCAACAATGCTCACCTGCCTTTTGTTAACAGTGATTTTAGAATTTCGCCCCAATCGACACACCTGACGACTGCAGATAATGTTTCTCAGCCGGTCATCGGTGCCCTGGCCCTGCCAATCAATTGTAACAATAAAATAGTTACAATCAACTTTCTAATAGTGCCCTCTATATCCCAGAATTTCATCCTTGGCGTTGACTTCTGGAAGGCATTCAATGTTGCTCCCCAAGTATTTAATACTCTTGGCGAAACCTCCACTGCCGCTCAAATTAGTGAGATCCGCACAATAATACCTCACGAAAATTTAAGCACGGACCAGGCTCTCCAACTAAAGGAAATGGTCAATAAATTCGAATCAATATCCTTCGAAAAATGCGGATTAGGTTTGACAGATTTGGTTGAGCACCATATCAAAACCAATGGCCCACCCATAAAGCAACGTTATTACAACTTAGCCCCCCAAAAACTTAAACTTTTAGAAAATGAACTTGACGAAATGTTAAAAATGGGTGTGGTGGTTCCCAGCAGAAGTGCATGGACCAACCCAACTCTTTTGGTTTCTAAAAAAGACGGCTCTGCACGTTTCTGTCTCGACAGTAGACGTTTAAACTCTTGCACGGAAGCTGATGCGTATCCCTTACCTCACGTTCACGCAACCTTAGACAAGCTGCGTAACGCCAAGTTCATCTCTTCTGTCGATCTCAGCAAAGCGTTTTGGCAAATACCCTTGGACGCAGAATCGTGCGAAAAAACTGCTTTCGTTGTACCTGGTAGGGGAATGTTCCATTTTAAAAGATTACCCTTTGGTCTAAAAAATAGCCCCGCCGAGTTACAAAGACTGATGGACAAACTTTTCGGTCCTGAAGTCGATAACAGCCTGTTTTGTTACCTTGACGACCTCATCATCGTCAGCGATACCTTTGAAAAACACCTATTAATGCTGGAAAAAGTTTTCCAACAACTCAAGTTCGCTGGTTTAACCATCAACTTGAAGAAGTCTGAATTCTGTAAGTCCCGTCTACGTTATTTGGGATTCATTGTCGACGAAAAAGGCCTAAGAACAGACCCCGCTAAGGTGGAAGCCATGGCAAATTTTCCCCGTCCCAAGAACGCGAAGGAAGTCAAAGGTTTCCTTGGACTCGCAGGTTACTACAGGAGATTCATCAAAGACTTTTCCACTATTGCAGCCCCCTTAAATAAAATTACCGGCATCCGTAAAGGTGTCAGCAATTTCCGATGGTCTGTCGAAGCTGAAGAAGCGTTTACAACTTTAAAAGATGCCCTTCAAAAAGCTCCCGTTCTGAATTGCCCGGATTTTGCACTCTCTTTTACCCTCCACACGGACGCATCCAATGTAGGAATCGGTGGAGTTCTTACTCAAGAATTCCCAGATGGCGAACACCCTGTAGCGTATTTTTCCCGCACACTAAACAAACACGAGAAAAACTACGGAATTACCGAAAAAGAGTTATTGGCTGTATTGGATTCTGTTCACCATTTCCGCGGTTACATAGACGGTAGCAAATTTACTGTAGTCACAGACCATAGTAGTTTGAAATGGTTGATCTCTTTAAGTAATCCCTCCGGTAGGCTCGCTCGCTGGTCCTCCCGTTTGTCTCAATACAATTTTGATGTTGTTCACCGTAAAGGCGCGGACAATATTGTTCCCGACGCCCTTTCAAGAATTGAACTAGCTTCATTAAATGTTGACACAATTGCCCCCCCTCCATCTACAAAAGATGAATGGTACTTGAAAATCTTCGAAGGTTGTAAAAATAACCAACAAAAGTTTCCTAACTTTATCATAAAAGAAGGACAATTATACCGTAATTGCAAGGCACCACTATCCATCCTCGAAGATTACTCGTGGAAACTTGTCGTTCCCCTCGAAGGTAGAGAACAAATAATCATTGACAATCATAGTGCTCCCGACTCCATACACCCAGGAAATTTCAAGACGTATAAAAAGATCACCTTGAAGTATTACTGGCCTGGTCTCTTTAAACAAATTCGCAATTACATCTCTAAATGTGAAACTTGTAAAGCTTATAAACATAGCACGGCAGCACCTGCCGGCCTAATGGGTAATCCCAAACGTGCCGACAGACCCCTACAATCATTGTCAATGGACCTCGTCGGACCTTTTCCTCGAAGTTATGCCGGACACATGCACATACTTAGTGTAGTGGATGTTTTCACTAAATTCTGTTGGATCTTCCCTTTAAAAAGAGCCAATGCGTCCGCCATCATCAAACTTCTGGAAAAACACATTTTTATACCTTACGGAACACCCAGAACCGTAATAGTTGACAACGGAAAACAATTTATTGCTCAAGAATTCAAAAATTTTCTTGCCCAATACGGAATCAAGGACATTTACTATAATACCTTGTATACCCCACAAAATAACACTGTCGAACGTTATAACCAGACAATCAACACAGCTCTGGCTATTCTAGTTGATAAAGATCAACGCACTTGGTGTAAAAACCTAGATAAAATTCAGGCTGCTATGAACAACACGGTTAACCTGGCCACTGGTTACACACCTTTCTTCTTAAAACACGGTATGGAACAAGTTGTTCACGGTTCTCTACATAGGGACACAAACTTTCCTACGTCAATTGCCGCCACTAGCAACCCTACCGCGGACTATGCCCATCGTCTGGAAGAACTGTCGGCCATCTACAGTGAAGTCACTGATGCTTTACTCCTGGCTCATCAAAAGAGTGCGGACAGATACAACCTACGTAGGAAACATGTCACCTTCAACACAGGAGACATAGTTTGGAGAAAGAACAACACACTTTCCCAAGGAGCCACGTATTTCTCTGCCAAGCTGGCACCACGTTTCGTGAAGGCCAAAGTTCTAAGAAAGATATCAGATCTAGTGTACTCTTTGTCTGACTTCTCTGGAAGGCACATTGGTAATTACCATATTAAGGATATCGCAAAGACTGGAAGTGAGGAGTCGAGTAAAACTACCCCCACTATCTCAGCAAACTCAAAATGATCCAGTGTGTATCACCACAACCCTTTTTGTAAGCACATTAAAGTCTTACAATGTCTGGCGTGTAAAGTGTCAATTACATGTCCACCCTTTCGTTGATAAAACGAATATTGTTAAAAAAATCATTTTTGTAAATGTATGTACACTCCACGGTGTAGTTTACCCCGTTCATGTTCGTGAATTGGCAACCACCGTAATTTTTGTTTCACACGTTTTTTTATTTATTTTTTTTCTCACCTGTTCTAAAATTGATCACTTTAGAGCAGAGACACCCGTCGAGTCACAGTGTCTGGGAGTCATGAACCCAAATCATTGCCTCTCAACCCCTCACACTACGCAACGTTCATGCCATGGCACGCCTTGCTATGTAATGCAATATTGTAATTTTCACCATTTTTGTTTGTTGTTTTTTTTTCATCATATCGGAAGGAATCTCTTCAAAAAATTTTTCTTTTATGTTCTGTAAGTACTGGAGCGTCGTTCTAAAGTCGGATTTGGTAAACTCCAAAGCGTTAAATCACGACCCAGGACAAGTAAACCATCTTAACAAGCTCCATATTTTACTCATCATGGTAAAAAATAAGTGGTTACTCACATAACCACATTCCTTGTGTACAGTAGTTTTCAATTTTTCTCAAATGTTAAAAAATTGATGGCGTCCTACCCGAGCTCTTTGCTAACAAATTGGATTTTGACACGTCCATTTTGAAATCATATGTATATAAATAAAGGAAAAGCCTTTAAATTGGTCTTTCCACCCTTATACAAATCTTCTTGGGCCCGCTTCAACTAAAGTACGTAAAACCAAATACTCGGTCTTTTGTTGTTATAAGAAGTCCTCGATTTGTCCCTCTTCTCAACATGTATGTCTTGTATTACATGCCTCAGCCCTGACGGAAAAGGTTAATAAAACCTAACGACAGCCCTGTTTTCCATACATAAATAACCGCAGTTCAACGTGAATCATCAATATTTTGTTTGACAATCGTTTTGTAAACTTAGGCATTCAACTCTTGTTTGCAACCTAAATTGCACATAACCCGGTATGTTGTAACTGCACAAAGGGTATGTAAAACCACTATTGGTCCCTTTTGTTTGTTCCCACTGAAGTTGCTACAACAGACAGTATGTAAAACCATATAGGTCTGTCTTTGTTTGTCACATGGTGTAAACAGAAATGTACTCTGTCATCACCCCGCCTTTATAACATATGAAGTGACATTAAATTGTTTACCTCCTTGTTATTCTATCGTACGCTCCTGGGCTACGGAGTTAGTTAATCTAACAAATCTTCATATACTGTATTAAAACAAGCATTGTTAACGTTTATTGTGTTGTATTTAAACGTAACCCTGTTACATTATAGGAGGGATCCTTAAAATACCTGCCACAATACGAGAAGCTCGTCATAATCACTTTTGCTCATAGCTAAATGTTATTGAGTGGGTCGTGTGACATATTTGTCATGAGTACCGTTTTGTATATTCTATTTTGGTCGTGTGTCTTTTGGCATGAGAACCGCTTAATCCGCCGTCTGTATTGAATGGGGACCCACATTTTCGAACGTAATTGGGCTACTGTCTTTCAATACTGGGCAAATTTGTTGTAAATCGTTCATTCCGTACACTACACGTGGAGACGTTAAAACACTTACCGTGATTCGTGTGAACGACATAATATCGGCTTTGCCATCCTCTTTAAGATGCTTTGTATAAACTCTTTGACTTCTGTCTATAATTGAGTTGTATCTTGTATGTACTTACATATTTTGTACACTATACGTGGAGACGTTAAAACACTTACCATGAGTCGTGCGAACGAAATAATATCAAACCCTTTTGTGTGCGATCTACGAAATGTAGTCCACAACCCTTTTGTTGTCATTCAACGCCGATGCCCGTGGACTTCCTGTTTTTTACTTCTTTGCAAAAGGAAAGAAGCCCAGGAATATCTACTATCCCAAAAGGACTAGTTTTCAGCTTCACTGTCAATTATGGGGCATAGTGCTGTGGGAGTTAATTGATTGAGCACAAAACCACCTAACTCGTTGTCTGGAGAACGAATAAGAAAACCCCCAGGTTTGTGAAATTGGAGCAAGGGCCTGTCTTTTCTCACAATCATGTAGAAGTTTTAAAATGACCCCTAATCTTTTGCCCAATACACGCGAAAGATTAGCCTCTTTGTTATAATGTGTATTCAAATCTCTCCTCCTTTAATAAATGTAAAGAGTCAGGAAATCTGCTGGTTGATTATGTTTCATCTTCACATAGAGTTTGAATTGGAAATTAGTCCAGTCTCTAGCAAATTTCGTAACTCGTCTCCCTCCTCCCCTCCTCCCCCATTCCCCCATGTTCTCAGACGTATGTTATGAAGTGAAAAATCTGTCGTTGACCATATTTCGCCCTCACTTGGAGTTCGAATAGGTAACTGTCCGGTTATCTACAGGTTTTCCCCCTCAATCTCTGCATATGTCTCACCTTTTTTCTCTTTCTCAATTCTACGAAACACATTCATGAATGTTGGATATGTACGATATGCACTTGGCGTAACGTCTGTCTCTTTTTGACAACCTTTATTCATGAATTGGTTTCCCTCTGCCGTGACTAGTTCACGATTCTTTGTCTTGTTCTTTGAAATTCTACGAAAATGTTACCATCTTATGTTAACATAGGCCATAGAGGGCCGGTTGTTTTTTAACCAAGACATATTGTCACTCGGCAAACGCCAAGTCTTCCTGAAAAAGGAAAATGTTCTTGTAATCACAATTTAGTTAGGAATCTCTCTTCGTCACTCTCTGAGTCGGTGGCTAAATTTCGTTTATTTCATTTTCTGGACACATTTTGTTTCTCTCCAAACCTTTTCTTCATTGGTCCCTAGGCAGGTAAACTTCAAGAATTTTGCTCTAATAATAATTTCTCCCGGATTTAAAAAGAAGCCCAGGCGGATGTCATCATCAACAGCCAAGCTGAGCTTCACTTCCTGACAGCACGCGCTGTGGTTACAAGGTCCCTCCTGCTGCCATTTTCTACGCATTTGTTCCTAAAAGCACAGACCATACCGCTCATATGTATGTTGTCTTGTCGTGCCACAGCAAGCCGAGTTGTCCCACTATACATTATGACACTCTAAACTACCTTCTGAGCACGCTAGCTCCTAGGTTTGTTCTTACTCTTGCTATCAATGCCAACCTTGCCGTCCCTTGCTCTGTCATGCAGTGACGCATATATCGTCATGTGTAAACCATCATTACCTTGACCCACCAGTATTCGCTGAATGCGTACCAATACAAGTTATCTTGAGCTACACTATGCTTCAATAACCATTATATACGATCCGTGTTTACCATAATAACACTTAGGATTCGTACTGGCATGTCTGCAGATACTGGATTCTTCTCTTCAATGGCCTCTGTAACCATAGTCGCGGCACAGCAACCACAGTCTCCACTTCGTGAACTTCAACGTTTTCGACCAAACCAAGTGTTTTCTAAGGCCCAAGTGTACTCTTGAGTGTTATCTCAAATGGGTCTGATTACAGTGATATTGTAATCCTTAGAATCTGTGAAACCACGTCCTTTTCTTCGAAATTCTCCGAAACCAAACAAATCCACGCTTCGCAAACTTAGCTCCCAGACCAATGAAACTTTAGAATCACACCTTTTCTCTTCTCTTGTACAAATGTATTGTCATTATTTTCAATTGCATAACCATGTGTATTGTTATTTTCAATTGCATAACCATGTGTATTGTTATTTTCAATTGCATAACCTTGTATGTTGTTTTACACCATGTACTCTCCCCAAAGCTGTCTTTTCCAAACATTCCATGTACCCCCATCCATTCCCTACAAACATTGTGACCTAAACTATAGCATAAACTGTATGTCCTAGCTAGGCAATCTCTCAAGCAACGAATCTCTCAAAACCCCGATGGAAGCATAAGAGGATTTTTTTTTCCTACAGCTCCATTGCCACGTCGCTTTTTTTCCAAGCGCGGGGGGAAGTGTTATGGTACGTTTTTAGAGCAACAGGGAGCGCCAACGCGAGTCCCTAAACAAACCGCTGCGGGCAACAACTCGTTGCTCCCCGCTGTTTCCTGTTACCTACCTCCTCTCCCCTCGGCATTCCGGCACGCTCCGCCGCGCCGCCCCCAGTCGAGTAGTACAAGCCGTCTCAGGCGCACGTGACACTCCTCCGCGAACTATACAGTTCGCGGCTAACTAGCCCGATCAAATTAAACGCAGTAACATCTGCGATGTAATTAAAGTACATACGAGTGTTAGCGCTGGTGTTCTACCATGCCTGTGAACTTCGGGACCTGTCCTAGACTCGGGATGAGCCCTGCTGAACCCGAGAGCCGAAGGATTCTTCAATCACCATGTAAGCTGTCCTCTGATTTACCCTCTTTAATGTGTCCGTAACGATAGACTGTTTGAACTCTCGCGTAAAGCCACCACTCAGAAAGTTTCGTTGACAGGGATCATGAGATATAAACTCGATAGCTAGGTTTGTGTAACATGCATCTCTTGAATTGAATTGTGCTGTAATAACCCTTGTACTGTGTTTGAATTTACAATACATGAGTCTATTAATTACATCCTGTTGTTAATCTGCCTCGGCAGGAGCCTTTCCCCAGTGAGTATTCCCAGACGATTGTGGGAGAGAGAAGGAGAGAGAGAGAGAGATCCCGACGCATTCGTGCGACCTGCCCTCTGAGATAGAGGGTACTTTGTCTCTACCGTGAGCTGGCCTGGGGACATATTGTAGAGCAGTTATGCGTTCTGCCCATAACATAATATATATCATGTTTTCTTAGGTATCATCTTCAACAACCTCTTTAACATCTAAAATTTGTCTATTACTTATTTTTCCCATTTTGTTTAACTAGATATTATCAATAACCTTCGCGTATCCTAACTATACTTGCATTTTTCTAGCACTCTTTTTCTAAATCTAAGATATATATCAACAAGTTCTTCGTGTCTTGACTTGTATCATTCAAGGAGCCGGAACTAAACTACCATCTCATTTTTGTATTGTCCTACACCCCATCAAGGGGGTGGACTAGATCTATGTCCGTGCAACAACCGAGAAGATGACTCCCAAGGTAGCCGCTGCATAACCCGCCCGCGCCTCCCCCGTCGCCATGAGCGGGCCAGAAGACCAACCGTAGCGGACCGGTGCCCTTCCGCCCTGCCTCCGGTGACCCGATGCTCTCTTTTATCCCTAGTGTCTTTAGGTCTTTCTGCCCTTAATCCCAACACTTTCTTCGAGGGCCTACCGGGGAGCCAGCTTAGGGGCGCGGGCACCGAGTCTTGCTTGCGACTGGACTGATGGCTCCGCTTATCCTTGGCGGGACTACCGGGTGACTGTAGCTCAGCTGCTTTGGTTAAGTTAAACAATCTCATCAAATTATGTAATTTAAAAAAAAAAAAATCTGCATTTTAACAAACTTTTATTACAGCTTCATCAGGTGGCGGAGATGAGACGTGATACTGTGAAATAAATAACTAACAACATGTACGCACTCGCATACTGCCTGCTAACAATGTATGCCCGGACATTGGGGGTCTAGAGTCATTTTAAATAAAAAGTAGCTTCGTCATAAATAAAAAATTAGAGTCCTGACGAGTACGGTGAAGGAGGAAACCATCTGTTTCCTTAGAACGCCGTGAGAAAGTGGTTAGCAACCTCCAATGGTAATATTATAAAGATTCAAGTAGTATTGTATTTATGTCAATAGTAGCGACTGTTTACTAAGGCTTCTAGAATGGATCTAAGAGCGGCGGGCCCGTCAGCTGTTCTCATGTACCGA
The DNA here is from genome assembly GCA_917880885.1 of Limnephilus marmoratus. Lineage (NCBI taxonomy): Eukaryota > Metazoa > Arthropoda > Insecta > Trichoptera > Limnephilidae > Limnephilus > Limnephilus marmoratus. The sequence continues at coordinate 446,471 of OU862918.1, read as the reverse complement.
GAGCCCGCTCGTCAATCTTCGGAAACCCGAACGTTTCCGAGCGGCGATGATATCCGAACACATCTACAATTACATACACTACAGTCTGCAAGAACCATGTAACTATAATGTATCATGTAACCATAATATAACCTTGTAGGACTTCATAGGTAAATGCTTCACACACAACGTATAATTTATCATATCGCACCCCCATAAGCGCCTACCTATTAATTATTCTGTACGATTCTACCGGTTGATTTCCTAATATTTTTTTGGCTTCAGCTCAGAGATCTTTTTAATTTTGTCGGAATAAATACCAAACAAGGGAGTCAATAACATCGAGTTATTTTCTAGTTTGTATCTATCAAGGGTTTTATATTTCATAATAACTGTGTCAAAATTAACGAAGTCTTTTGCAGCTCCCAAAACAAAGACAATAGTCTTAAAGGTCTTGTTGAAAATAAAATATTATTATGACATTCAGAGGTTAGTTTGCTGAAAATAAAATTATAAGATTTTAACAAAGATATTGAAATTTTGTATTTCAATATCTTTGGATTATTACATCGATATCAATAATTTCACAAACCCAATAAAATTTTTTAAGTGTTATATATTATTTATTCGTAAAATGAATGAACCAATATTTCTTTACATTTTTTATGTATTATGAAAAAATATTGGATTATTTATTCTAAAAATGAATGAACCAATATTTCTTTATATTTTTTATGTATTATGAAAAAATATTGGATTATTTTTATACGGATGAACCGACATTTCTTTATATTCAATAATTTGTTGATAAAGCACCATTTGATCATTATTTATTATTTACATTTTTTTTATATGAATACCTCAGAGTCCCAGCAGCTCCCGTCTGGAGCCAGTGAGTCTATTGCGTCCCTATGTTGTGAGGTTGAAGATATGGGTAAAGAAAGGAGATGGGGAAGAGGAAGGTAGGGAAGTACCTGGCTATTCAGATCTGGTCACCAAACATGGCTAAAACCATTTCAAGCAACGTTTCAATTCTGAATGGTGGTCTTACACCAGGGCGATCCTAGGAGTATTGTAACGGACGATTCTTGAAGCACCTGCCAGATCTTGTTATTCAAAACCAAGCACTTAGCAACCAACTCGTCTTGCATTATTATTAATTATTAACGTAATTTCTAATATGTATTAAAACTAAATTTGCAATGTGTAAGAAATTAATACTTATTATTTTTTACGCACCAGATTTAAATGTCCGGGTTAAATTTTCCCCCAAAAAAAAAAAAAAAAAAAAAAAAAAAAAAAAAAAAAAAAAAAAAAAAAAAAAAAAAAAAAAAAAGAAGGAAAAACTAAACCCTTTCATACACTTCCCCAAATGATCATCTAGTGAATCCACGTTATGCAATTGCACTATATAAGTATTATAAATACAAAACAATACAAGAACAACATGTCAACCCACTAGAGACCAAATGGGAATATAATTCACCGACTCCAGATATTTTCATATCAGAGGGTTCGGCTCTGTGGCATTTCTAATTGAACCTATAAATCCTACTGATCCCTCAATATAAATATTAAAAAAATCTTTTGTAATCCTACATGTATTTAAAATTACTGCTTTTTGCATTTTTATATACAAATTCTTTGACAAATCTAATATGCTTAAATTTTGAATCAGATTCCTAGGTATTATGCCAGTGGCCGAAATAACAAATGGTAATATTTTTATAGTCCGAGAATGCCAAATTCTTTTAATCTCATTTCCTAAATCTGTGTATTTTCTAATTTTTTCAGAAACAGTTTTTTGAATATTACAGGAATTTGGAATAGCTACATCAATGATATAAGTTATTTTTTAATTTTGTCATGTAAAACTATATCAGGTCTATTATGACTAATTGTTCTGTCTGTTAGTATAGTTTTATCATAATATATTTTATAAAATTCATTTTCTATAAATGAATTTGGTTCATATTCATAATAAGGTACTACATTACGGCAATCAATCAAGTTATGTTTAATTACCAAACTTTGGTGAATTATTTTTAAAACCTGATTGTGCCTAAATGTATACTCGGAAGGCGCTAATATAGAACATCCCGATATAATATGTTCTATAGTTTCGGGAAAAACCAAACATTTTCTACATAAATCATCAATTTGATTTATATCTTTGATTATATGCTTTCTATAATTTTTAGTATTAATGACTCTATCTTGAATTGCAAGCATAAATCCTTCTATTTCTGCGCTGAACTCTCCAATACTCAACCATTTGTTTGACGAAAGTTTGTCAACATACGTTTGGTTGAGATAATTGAAGTGTTTTGCGTGAATAATTTTATTTGACCAGGAATCTAATAATTCCTGGTTAGTATTTATAAGAATGTTGGCATTCTCGTCATATAAATTTAAAGGTGTAATATTTCTATCTGCCTTGCAAATTATTTTGTGCATTTCTGAGCTATTAGCTTTCCTATGGAAAAAATTTCTAAGCATTTCTACCTGATTGTGTTTCAAAGATGTTATTTTGACTACACCTCTACCTCCTAAATTTCTATTATTATTATTAATGACAAATTCTGCGTTTTAAGACGTAAACAACAGCTGCACTCGGCTACCTGGAGTAATCAGGTCAATTCTTGCAAGAAAAGACTGCACATGTCCGAATCAGTTTGTTATTCAAAACAATGAAGTAATTATTATAATTATTCAATTTATTCAAACATAAAGTCAAGTAATTTTTTTATTTTATTTATTTATTTTTTATTTTTTTTTTTTTTTTTTTTTTTTTTTTTTTTTTTTAATTTCAATAACAAGGTTTGTACATGTATGTATGATGTATATAATAAGTATAGATTCATTTTTTTTTCACAGACCTCCTCACTAGGATTTCCTGTTCTGAGGTGGCTTCTAATTCTCTTTTTATAACACGTGTACAACATTGGATTTTTGAAAGGGGACGAACGCACTTTAAAGAATTCATGAGTTCTAACACTACATTTTAATTATTAATTTTTGCATTTCAAAATTTTAATTTCCATTTGTATTTCTATTTTACTTTAAAATGTTGTTATTTTTTTCTCTTAGTTTTTCACTAAATTTATATATGTTTTTAATTTTGATTTATATAATTATATGTTTTAATTTATACAGAACACTTGAGTTCTTAACATTTAATTTTTATTATTAATTTTTGTATTTCAAATTTTGAATTTGAATTTTCATTTTTACTTTTCTTTAAAATATGGTCTTTTTTTTTTCTCTTTAGTTTTAAGTATTTCTTAATATTTTTTGAAATGTTAAAATATTAAATGTACGACTACCACAACACGGGCTTAGCCTAGTGTGGTAGCCAAAAAAAAACCAAATATCTGTTACTAATAAAAAATATATGAAATAAAAAATAAAAAAATAAAAAAAAAAATTAATAAAAAAAATGCTCTTAGCAACTAATATTGCCTGCGTCGGCCACTTGCGATAATCAAGGTAAACAACAGGTGCACCCAGCCACCTGCAGAGATGAAAACAATAACATGTTTACTTTTTTCTTCAAACAGGTGTGCGAAGAATTTAGTATAAAAACTGTCTGAAAAAAAATATTTAGTCATTACCAAAAAGATCTCTGAGTTGTGATTTATAAACTATCTCCCGAAACCGAAGTGATGATTGGAGTCCGGCGCCCTATAGTTAATAGTATTTATATGGAACAAATAAGTGGTCTCATACAAGTATCTTCCACTCTGGAACGTGCCGCAAATATACTATATATTATTTTTAATTTATTAATCGTGAAATAACACAACTGTATATATATATATATCAAACTAGCTGGCTCCCGGCATGCGTTGCTATGCCATTTAATAAAAAAACGTTTCTCCCTGCGTATCCTTTCCCATTCGTCCCGTTCCCCTTCCGCCTCCCTTTCCTCTCCCGCGACCCCTTCCCCCTCTCGTGTTCCCGCACCGCCTTCCCTCTCCTACTTCCCCCGTCCCGCGAACCCTCCTCCCGAGTTCCACCCTCCCGCACTCCATTCATTCAGTCCCGGTACATTCAGTTTTCAAACAGCTCGCGTGCCACCTAGTGCAATTTTTTATACAAATTTCGTAATGCCAAAGCTCACCAATAGTTTTATACAAACCTTTTCCTGACCATAACGAACACAACAAAAAAAAGTTATCCAATTTGGTGCAGTCGTTCGGAAGTTATGCGCGTACATACATTTCGGCGATTCATTTTTATTTCTATAGAAGAGAAGATAGATAGATAGATAAATTTTATTTGCCCACGCGGGCATTCGATCCTACGACCTCCGGATTGCGAGTCAAAACCTTACCTCTAGATCACGCCGGCCATCTTGGATTTGTTTGTAGAATCGTTCAATACCCAATTAATGATATTTCAATAAATTCAAAAATTTAAAGCAGTGATTTTTCATAAAAAATGGTGCCATTCAAATTATATAATAAATTATAAGTTTATTTTTTTAATAATCTGACATTTACTTGTTTATTTAGACGCCCATTGGGCTTTTACTTACATATAAATAAAAAGAATATAATAATTAAAAACAAAATAATAAAGATCTTAAAAGTAACAACAAAACGACACAGTTAATTATTATTATTGCATATCTGGAATTGTATTTGGTTTTAAAGGAACCAATGTTACATTTAAACATGTCGACGAGCATGTTTTATTTCCCCCTATGATACGATCTTTGTGAACAGGGATATGATTGTACATAAGATTAGTGCGACAAGCAATTACATTATATGGTACATGAAGTTTTGTGTTTTATGTATTTTGTACGCGGTAATTAATTATGCTCACTAGGTCAGGGCTGTCTGTGTCCGTTAATGATTTAAAATAATAATTAAATTTCGCGAATTTTCTACGCTGCCGTGACAGGTTTTTAATCTTTCATTTCTATATGAACGAATGTGACCAAAGAGAGGAATTATATTCAAGAATGCTTCTAGCTGGCGTCACGTAGGTACAAAGTTTTTAGTGTATTAAGATTATTATATTTATGATGGTAGATGTCAGATTCATCGGTCTCCAAACACAAGAACTGGTCTCCAGAGCTGTAGGACTATGAATGCATTTCTTCATTGGGATATCTGTTTTAATTTGATCCCTTAGACAGTGGCTCTCAACCTTTCTATTGCGGCAGACCGGTCAATATTTGATAATTTGATCACGTTCTGCTGAGAGGGGGACGTTGATTGATTATATTTTAATTTAAATAAATGAAGACAATATAAGCGAAACTCCTTCGAAAATCTGGAAACAGAAAAATCCGAAAAACATATTGACACCTCTGGGACTCGAACCCAGGACCTCTTGCTTTCCGGGCAAACGTGCTAACCACTGCGCCACGGTGTCGATATGAAATTCGGTCATGTTTAACTGTACCATACTTCGACTAAGAGGTGTCAATAAGTTTTTCTGATTTTTCTGTTTCCAGATTTTCGATTGAGTTTCGCTTATATTGTCTTAATTTATTTAAATATTAAAATTTGAGGTTTTATTCATAAAGTTAAAATAAAAAAATAAAAGATTATATTTTAGATTATTTCCATGATTTAGTTTTCCTGATTTATGCATATCCAGTGACTTGAATAGTTTTGCTCCTGTAGTTTGGTTGGCAAAGATACTGCCCGTAACAAACACATCCTCCAGATATTGATATCGTACATAAACGAGTAGTATTGCCTTGTCGATGACGTAGATTTGTCAACCTGGAGTGCGTACCACGGTGATGTAGGTATCTCATAAATATTTTTTTCCTTGATCCATCTTATCATTCATTAATAATAATAATAATAATAAATAAAAATAAAGCCTTTTATTTCTTGCAAAGTTGCCGAGTTATAAAAGTAATAATAAGTATAATTAATGTTATTTACAATCTTGTTGAAAAAATATTATAAACGTATCTTAAATTAATTCATATGCAAGAACCCCTCTCTCAGGCGAAGGTGAAGGCCTCCTCTAAAGAATTCTTTTTCGCACAAGCCAATTATGCCGTATTTTATTCCTTTGATTGTTTCACTTAGTTCGATTAAACGTTCGTGAGTAGATATAGTTCTGACGTTATAGGTTACTATGAAAAGCTCATCTTTTGTTTTGTTCGTAGGGTTTAGAATTTTTTTTTGTGTTTGTGTCACTTCTTGTATTTTTGAGGAAGTTTGGAATTTTTTCTTCAGAGGGTTTTGGTCTCGATCTTCCACGGTGACCAGCCGGGTTGGAAGATGAGGTTTGGTTTTTATTGTTGTTTTTGTTTTTTGCATGTTGCCTGTATCGGAGGGGGGCGGTAGTTGCTACAAGTTGTCAGCTTTGTTACACTGAGCTCTGGTCCTGTTGTTTTGATTTTTATTTACTAAAAAGTTAAGCATGCTTGGTTTCATAATTCCTTCAGAAATGCTAGAAGTTCTTCTCTTTGAATGCTGTTTATTTTTCTTGTTGGCCTGTTCTTTTGTTCTGTCGTCTGTAGGTGTTTCAGGAGACAATGAAAGCATTCTCTTATTGCTGTCCGTGGTTTTGTCTTTGACTTGTACGACAAGTTTGTCATACTTAATTTTCGCTATATTGCCTTTCTCTCTCTCGAGTTTTGCCTGCACTTGTAGCTCTTTTCTTTTTTCTAGTATTTGTTTCGGATAGTCTTCCGTTATGTAATGTATGGTTTCTCTCAGTGCCTCTCTTCTCTGTTTAAATATTTTTATTTTGGTGCCAAGTGTGGTGAATGTAGCAATTATTGGTCGAGATTTTTCTCCTTTTTTGCCTATTCTCTTGACTTCTTGGATATCTCTGGGATCTAGGTCTAGAGAGAAATATTCCTTTACAAAGTTGATAAATATTTTCCAATATTTGGTATGAGGTTTCGGTTTCCTCAATGCCGAAAAAGACGATATTATTTTTTCGTGCCTGTTTTTCCATGAAATACATTCGTTTTTCTTGGTTTTCCAACTTTTCTTTGAGGTTTTCATATTTTTCATCCCAAATTTTAAACTTTTCCTCCAGTATGTTGTTTATATTTTGTGTAACTGTTTTTGTTACTTTTTCTCCGCATTTTAGGATTGTACTTTTTTGTGAATCGAGTTCGCTTTGGATCTTACGAAGTGCGTTCATGACTTCTTCCATGGTAATTTTTTGAGATAGTCTGTTGTTTTGATACTACGGGTGCCCTCTCGTGGATTTTCACAGAAACACGTCGTATATGGCGATTAATAGCCGATTTTCGATCTCGAATGGTTCGGAACTTGTTGACGTACTTTCTGAGTTTTTCAACAGATGGCGTCAGTTAGTTAAAGTAAATCTTGCATATCATTTCAAAGAAGTGAGGTTATAATTTCAATGATTTTATTTAAATAAGCACTATGGTAAGTTGTTACTCACGGTTGCCTTTCTGTTAATTGTCTTTTTATCTCTTAGACTCAGTTTTTTCGGTATGTGGGCGTAAAATGCACTAGAGATGTAAACACTCAATCGCGGTATTTTCGCTGTTTTTCACAGTTTCTACTTATTATTAGGGTTTATCCACACTGTATGTAATGATTTATTTGTCTCTTTACTATTTTTTGTCTATATCGCTGAGTTTTTCCACAATATTTAACTTTACAGTCACAAATAACACGGAGTCAAAGTAAACAGTAGCTCACTAGCGCCACCGTCCCGTAGATACAGATCCCACACAGTATAAAATGAATCGCTCAAAATGTATGTACGCGTTAATCTTTTAAACTACGCAACGGATTTTCATACGGTTTTCACCAATAGATAGAGTGATGAAGAGGAATGTCTATATGTATAATACATATGTGGCGACACATTACTTTTCGCCATCAAAAGAAGACTCGAGAAACATCTTCTAATATTCTACTGGCTAAGCTACTTGCCTAGGTACCTACCTATGCTGGCCGCGATGCACTTTGTCGCCTGCCGTGCCGGCTCGATGGATTATAATATCGCCACCGCCTAGAAAGGTCTCGAGATAGCACTGTACAATATCTGTACGGCGCCGAACCTTCTCGTCAACTGCCGAGTGGCTCGCATTACCTACCATGAGGGTAATTACTCTACCGCTCGCTTCGGCTATATAAGCAGCAGATTCGCTCGCCCGCTCCAGTCAGTCACAATCCATCAGTCAACGCCTGCCCGCCAGCGAGGAACCGTCTACTACTCTCTACATCTCGTACTCTCTGTAACACCTTCGAGGTTCTCGTCTACCACCACCGTCTCGCAAGTCCGGTCTATCGCACCACAACTTGTGATGTCTTTGCCCGCAACACATAAGGCCCGCCGTGCTTTCTGTTCGGGAAACAACTCGATCTCCGGCAATCCGAAGTCTGTCACGTTTCGCTGCCGCAGAGATTCTCCTCATCGCCTCACAAGGTCTTCTTCCTGCCCTGCATGAGACTCCAGCTTACCGAAGTCACAGCCGTTATCTCCGTCCTCATGACGTCGAGCGACTGCCTAGAACTGGTCATCCTTTACCACTAGCGATCTGAAGAAACGTTATCTTCACCACTGCAGCTTCCTGACCATCATCACATCTTACGGCACACCATCACTGTCTACTCTTCCGTCTACACCCCTGGCTCATTGACTATCGCTACGTAGCACAATAAAGGCGACTCACACTACATCGACTGACGCTTTTCATTTCGCAACCCGTCTCTGCTGATCTGGCCCGCTCCCTCACATATAAATTACATTAGAGAAAAGCCGAGAAATTCAAAGAAAACATATTTTTGTGCGATTTAAAACGGCTGGCGGGCCGTACTATATATATAGTCACTTTTGAAATAGATAAAATAGATGTCCTAGAGTAAGTAGGTATTTGATTTTCCCTTTTCAAATATCCAGTGTTGCTTTGCAAGCATCGTATAATTAGTGGCGAGTTAATTAGTTTATATGTATTGGTATCGCTAATGCGACACGTGGAGTGGACTGTATCAATATATTTAAAAAAAATGTTATGCTTGTGAATACTTTGACACAACTATGGGGAATGGTAAATAGATGAATGGGAAAGGAAACTGACTTACCCCCTTATGGTTGATGTTCGGCTCAATATTATGGGTCTGAGGGAGCACTAAGGTCACTCACTGCACAAGCTTCCATAAACTGGTCGATGTTATATAAAACTGAGAGAATAATGATGTTCGTTGCACAGCTTCTTTTAACAGACTGACTGACATATTGATTTTATTGTTGTACGGTAGGTAATATTGTCAGTAGGGACAGGTAATTGTGGTAAAAAAAGGATGGGTAGAAAAATGGAACAAGGTATATAGATAGGTTTATATAGTTGCGTCAACATTTTCCGCCCACCTAATTTTGGAACAAAATGAACAATAAAAATAAAAAAAATAAAAAATAATAACAATAATAACAAAAAGTAGCTTGAATACTATGTTATTAATCAAAAATTATAAGGAAAATTATTAAAAAAAATTATTATGAGACGTAAGCACACCAGCTGTCTTCTGTGTATTTATCAAAGGAAAACAAAAACATAAATATTAGTAATAGATAGCTCTATGATAAAAAAAATGCTGAGTATTGAATTAACAGATGACTTATTCTATGGGCAAGGGGCAAAGCTTAACCGCTGGGCGGACAAATATACCTTTAGTGGTTTTAATAGTTGCAATGCGAACAATATTGTCTTTACCCGGATGTACGGCAACAATTCGCCCTAAAGCCCAGCGCATGGGGGGAAGACGTTCATCCTTTACTAGCACGAGTTGACCGATCTCTAAATTGGGTCTGTCTCTCAACCATTTTGCACGTTGTTGTAGAGTATTAATGTACTCCACATTCAAACGTTGCCAAAAGTGTTGAGACATCTTTTGTATGCGTTGCCAATGACTTAAACGGTTTGATCCAGTAGCGGACAGGTCATTTTCGGGAAGTCCTAAGAGGAATCCTCCTATCAGAAAATGGCCGGGTGTAAGGGCGTCGACGTTTTCTGGATCAACCGACAAGGGGCAAAGGGGGCGTGAATTTAGAATAGCTTCAATGGTAGTAAGAAGTGTGGCAAATCCTCAAATGTTAGGGAAGTATCACCCACTACTCGAACCAAGTGATGCTTGACGGATTTAATTCCGGATTCCCACAGTCCACCAAAGTGTGGACTGGCGGGAGGATTAAATGTCCACAGGATTTGCTTTTGGGCAAGATAGTCTGAAATTACTTCACGTTGTGGTGAAGAATAGAAATATTTAAATACTCCAGTTAGGTATCGCTTTGTTCCTACAAAATTTGTGCCGCGGTCACTGAAGACTTCGGAACACAAACCCCGTCGATTTATGAATCGGGTTAGGGATGCGATAAAGGCATCCGTGGAGAGGTCTGACACGACCTCAAGGTGCAAGGCCTTGGTGGCCATGCAGACAAAAAGACATAAATAAGCCTTAGTGGTTTTTGCTCCGCGACGTTTATGATCCTTCAGCATAAAAGGTCCACCAAAATTGACACCTACACGAGAAAAGGGACGACTAGGTTGAACAAGAGAGGACGGCAGATCCGCCATCATAGGTGAATGTGCAGTGGCCCGAAACTTGTGGCATGTGATACATTTTGATAACTGAGATCGAATGACGGTACGACCAGACATAATCCAGTATTTGCGTTGAATAAGAAATTGGAGAGTACGCGGTCCGACGTGAAGATAAGCACGGTGATAGTAATGAATTAACCACCCGGTCAAATGACTAGACTTTTTTTATTTATTTATTTATTTTTTATTTTATTTACATATGCATATATATTACAACATATTACAATGTGATCATTTGTCTGTCCAACTGGGCAGAATACCCGTTTCAGGACAGCCAAATTGTATATTTAGTTCATAATATTCTTAACAAAGAAATAGTTTCGTTCAAGATATCACGGGAATTTGCTTCTGTCGAGACAACTTTTAAGAACACTAAGAATTGTATATAATTAAGGGATGGTTTCTTTATGTCTTTAAAAGAATCGCAAAGATGTGATTTTTGTCAAGGTCAATTTGGAGAACATAAATAAATGCATTCAGAGTGAATGCATTTATTAATGTTCTATGAGTGTTTTCTTTAGTGAGTAGGAGATTCATTCCAGGCCATTTTAGAGAACATTTACAATTGCATAATCAGAATTTACACATTTATAAACCAATATTTGACATAATATGAATTCCCAATGTATTTATAATTGTTTAATTTTAGTAAAGTACTATAATTTTTAGAATTTCTTAAATAGTAGAAATTACACAATTATAATCCAAATATATGACAAATGATTTTTCAAGCTTGTTTTGGAGAACATTAATTTATTTAGTTTACTTATTTATTTATTTTATTTTACACCCAGAGGGCTTTTACATAAATAATAAATAATAAAGGCAGTAACTCCATCTTTAACATGAGAAAACAAATAGTTTAGATAAAGTTACGATGTGAATAAAAAGTATATAAATTAAATAAAAATATAGGCAACAAAAATTTAGTAGGTACAGTGAGATATATAATATTAATATGTTACGATTAAAAAAAATGCGTACATAATATAAAAATCCAACCAACAAATTTAAAAGTAAGTGATCCAAGGTTTGCAAAATTGCAACATTAACTGTGTCTTTACACCTATAAGTATGTTTCGCTGTGTCAAGCCGATGCGATGTATCGATGGTACCGACTTCCTGTACCTCTCTATGGAGTTGCAGGAGTTCGAAACCATCGGACCTACCCAATTTAGAATTCAATATTTTAGGTAAAAAAGTAAACCAATTTTTTTTCAATGAAATTACAAAGGCATTACATTTAATTACATTAATAATTGTATTCCGAATAAGTGAATGGTTTCTTTCGGGAGATCACAATTATGATATTTTTCTGGGTTATTTTGGAGAACATTTGCAGTTGCATAATTAGAATGTACATATTTATACACCAATATTAGACATATGAATCATCAATGCATTTATGACCATTTAATTTTAATAAATGTACTATTATTTTTAGATTTTCCTAAGTAAAAGAAATTACCCATTTATAAACCCGACTATATGAATATGAATTTCCAATGTATTTATATAGAAATTTTCAAAACATATTTTTTGAAATGTCTTGTCGTTATTTTACAAGAATCAAAGACCAGTCCTTATTTTACACGGATCAAAAAACAGAGTAAAAGTTTTATTTTTATGCATTAATATAAACTTTTTAGTACATATTAGGTATGTGAGATTGTGTTAGCATATGTTCGCTCTCGACTCTCCCCATATCCAGAAGCCAATTTTTCAGTTTCCAAGCATCGGGTATGACGTTGAACAATTTAGGCCCTAAGTAGGAGTATTGTCTTTGGGCATGTGATGTGTTTGTAGTAGGCGGAATTACTGGATTCCTCCCTGCATGACGGGTGTTGTGGAGATGATCGATGGATGGATAGTGATGTCGGTGTTTTTGTGTATGTCAAATAATTTTTCTTATGTATAGTTGCCGTACATCAAGAACTCGTATCTCTTTAAATAATAGCTCACTGGGATACCTAAATGGTTTCTTAAGGATGACCCTTAGAAGTGATTTTTGTGCTTTTGCTAGGGGATCAATTATTGTTTTGGAACAGCCGCCCCATCCCAAGGTTGCATATTCTAGCAGTGAGTTACACAAGGCATGGTACATTTGTTTCAGATCTTTTACGCAAAGAATATTTCTAACAGACATGAATAGATGAGTAAGTTTTCTAATCTTTGTGGAAGCCGAGACAATATGTTCGTCCCATCTCAGAGACTAATCTATAATAATTCCTAGATATTTTATACTATCGACACATTCTTCATTCAGTTTAAGCATTTACATGTGGTCCGGTCAATACAATGGTTGTATTTACCAATATAATGTTGTGTATTTCTTTTGGTTCTCCTGCTTGTGTTGCTCTGAAACGGATGTATTTGGTTTTATCTAGGTTAAGTGTTAGGAGATTATTGTCTAACCATTGTTTGACCTTGTTTAGCCCTACTTCTGCTTTACTGTGAACAACATTCCAGCTTTTGTCTTCAAATAGTAAGACTGTATCATCAGCAAAGGTGATAATGTGGTCGGCAAGGGAACTGTTACATAGATCATTTATATATATATATATATATATATATTGAGTATAAGTGGTCCTAAAGTACTTCCTTGGGGTACACCGAATTTAATATTAGCTGAATCGCTTATAGTGTCGTTGATGAGCACTCTTTGGCTCCTGTTATCTAAATAGCTACACAACCAATTGAAGAGCTGACCTTGTATACTAGAGATCTATACGAGAGATAGTGTCGAATCCTTTTGCTAGATCCAGGAAGAGCGCAATGCATTTTGTACCTCTATCTATGTTATTAGAGATAATTTTAGTCAATTTAGCAATGGCATTTTCAGTGCCTAAACCTGGTCGGAAACCGTATTGGCTATTGGAAAGGATGTTGTTGTTTTCTAGGTACAGGCTGAGCCGATTCTTAACAATCTTCTCAATAATTTTAGACACAGAGTTGATCAAAGAAACTGGTCGGTAGTTGTTAATCTGTGATTTATCCCCATTTTTGTGAAGTAAAATAACAATTGATTGTTTTAAATGATTGGGGAATTTTCCAGAGTTAAAGCTTAGATTAAAAATGAACGATATTGGGGATGCTATGGCGGATTTTATATTTTTAACAGATTTGAAGAGATCTTATCTGGGCCACATGCATTGGATGACTTAAGCTCGTCAATTATTTTCATCACTTCTTGTGATGTAGTTCGAATGTTATCTATTTTATGAGTGAGATTACAGCATGTTATCTTAGCAAGATCAGTTTCCGTTGTGTTATATTGATCAAGAATTTTTTTGACAGTGTGGTTCCCACTGACGCGAAGTAGTTATTTGCAAAATTTACCACCTTTATTTGATCTGACGTGATAGTGTAATCAATTTTCGATGATTTAATTTCAGATGATTTATTGACTTTAGTTTTAGTTATATTACGAAATGCTTCCCATAGCGTTTTTGACGTATAATTGGTTTCGTAAATAATTATTTTAAAGTAGTTTTCTTTAGTTGATGTAATTAAATTTTTACACAAGTTCCCATATTTTTTATATCGAGTTTGTAGTACGATATTCTCTGGGTTCCTATTCGCCTTTTTGTGTAGTTGATTCCTCCTGTGTATTGATTTAACAAGACCAGGGGTGATCCATGGCGTTAGTTTTAATTGTTTGTTAGATGTAAGTTTGTTACTAGTGTGTTTAGCTATGTAATCTAGTAACTTGGTGAAGAATTTCGTCATTGCTAAATCAGTATCCCTTTGGTCTAGAACAGGGGTGGGGAACCTTTTTAGCGTCGCGGGCCATTTGGATGTTTATACTTTAACCCGCGGGCCGCACTCCGATTTCCGTCTCGGGGGGTGGGGGGAGGGGAGGGGGAGCCACATTCGAATCAAAAAACTGGTTTTAACAAAACCAATGAATAAAATAGTTACGTAACTGCCAACACTCTTTAATTATAGCTATACTCAGAACATGCAAATGGTTGGTCTGCAACCAGAGTTTTATAACTGCACCTTGAACACGAGAATGGTTTCCGTCAAAATGCATCAGTAGATGAAACCACAACTGAAATTTTTTGTTGCATTCTGAACACGGAGCTAGTTTCAATTTATATTAAATTTGAATGCGGGGAATTAAAACTACACTCAGAACGTGAAAACGGCTTTCCTCTAATTCTGGCAGCATAAACTACGAAACTAGAATTTTATACATGCACTTCCAACATAAGAAACGCGTTAGCAAATGAAATCACACCTGATGCGTTTTCGTTGCATTCTTAACACAGAACTGGTTTTAATTACTTGTTGTATCTGTACGCGGGGAATTAAAACTATACTCAGAACGTGAAATTGCTTTCCTCCATTACTGACAGCACATATTCAACTACAAATTTATAACTGCACTTCACAAATGAGAATGGTTTCTTACGAAACGCGTTAGCGAGATAAAACACCAACTGGAATTTTTTCGTTACATTCTTAACACAGAACAGGTTTTAATCATAATGGAAATGAATTAAAACTCCATTCAGAACATGAAAATGGCTTTCCTCCAATTCTGGCAGCACAAAGTACGCAACTAAAATTTTATAAATGCACTTCTAACACGAGGAATCCGTCAAAAAATGAAACCCAACCAGGAATGTTTTCGTTGCATTCTAAACACAGAACTGGTTTCAGTTTTAGGGTGAATCTGTACGCGGAGACTTAAAACTATTTTACTCATGAAAATGGCTTTTCTCTAATGCTGGCAGCACAAAAGCAACTAGAATTTTATAAATGCACTTCAAAAACGAGAACGGGTTTCTACGAAACGCGTAAGCAGACGAAACTACACGTGGAATTTTTTCATTGCATTTTGAACACAAAACTAATTTTTCCGTTAGAGCGAATTGGATAGTGAGTAGTGTGGGCCGAATTTTTTTTCTTCCGAATTCCTTATGGCGCTAGTAATAAAAAGTTGTCTAGGTACCTAAAACATAAAAAAAAAATAGTTTAAAAAAAAACTAAAAATATCCTAAGGCTCCGGGGGTCCTTTGAAGTTTGAGAAAATATCGAAATATTTCCATTTTTTCAGCCCCTGCACAAAATATTCTGAAATAGTTTAAAGATATTCATTTATGACATCTTGTTAAATAAAGTCCATAGATTCGATATATATAACTATCATCTATTATTTTTACAGTAATATGGCATTAAAACACCTCCGCCCGCAGTCCCAAAACCCGCCCGCGCTTGAGCGGCGCGCCGTATTGGCCGTTCCTTGGTCGACCAAGGACCCCCCATTTCGTGATATTGTTGTGTAGGTAACTAAAAGAATTTTGAAAATAAGGGAAGAAGATTATTTGCCAACCATTTTGAAAGAAAGAATTACAAACATTATTAAGGCATACAAACATAAGTATATAAAATTGTTGAAGTCATAAAAATGTGGAAGAAATACAGTTTCCTTCCAAAGAAGAGTCTAAAACACAAGCTCCCTACTATTTGATATTAGTTATTGTAAATGTAAAGTCAATAAATGCAATTTATTAATGCAAATTATAGACAATAAATTAAAGTTTCCCTTAAAGAAAAAAAACCAAAGAGGTGAGATAAAAATGTTTATCGGCAGTGTTGGTATACCGAATAAACTAAACAATTGGAAAAGCCCATGAAAAGAAAATGAAAACATCTTACCAAATCAACTGCACAGGTGTGAGAAAAAAAGCTTTAAAATTTGTAGACATTTTGTATCATTGTCTATCATTGCGTCATTATCTTCCACGTTAACATCAAAAACATCTTCTCCTGATGCAAAATCAAGTTGGATACTTAAGACTAATAACACCGCCTTTCCGACAACAAGCGATTCTCCGTCTTTTACAGTTCTCTCCAAGATCTGTGACAGGTTCAGGATATTGAATTGAGCTGGAGCAGCAATCGCTTCTGCCGTCTTAAATGATTTCAACATAATCGCGCAGGATAATAATAATAAAGTAATAGACCAAAATTGACAGCGTCGCGGACGTCTGCGTGCCAGATCTGTACTCATCAAAGCTAAGTGCATAAACTAAGTGGATTATTTTTTGATGGTCGAAAGAACTAGACCTTAGCTAACATAAAAAAGACACAAATACTATAAAAGCACAGTACTTGAAGAACACGTATCGATTATCGTGGAATCAGGATCTCATTTCTTGTAGCATTTTACGCCTAGGCCAGGCACTGCCGTAAACATAGTCAAACCAATAATGGAATATTTTGCTCGTAAAAACATTTCACTCTACCATTTAAAAGCAATTGCGTGTGATGGCACAAATTTTAATACGGTAACAACTGGTGCTGTGATTCGAACGATGAAGAAACACTTGAATGGACCGGTACAGTTGCTGATCTGTTTTTTTCATGCAACGAGTTGCTTCTACGCCTTTCGTTTATGAAGTCGGATGGTACAACCACCGGACCTCGTGGTTTTTCCGGCTCCGTAGGTTCGACTTTTCATAATTGCCATAATTTACCGGTACAATCTTTTTTCAAATTCTTTTTTGAGTATTCAGCATCAAAATTTAAGCACCAATCAAAAATACTTGCTTGATATTTTCAAAGCAGTTTTCAGCAGACGGTGTCCTCCTGAAATTGCCAAAAAAACCCAGGAGTGATTACTACAGTGAGCCGAATCTAACGATTATATATTGGAAGCCCAATGCCATCAGAAAATTTTGTTATGTTAGCCACGTTTTTCATGAGGGCATACTTTCCTATGTGGTTTGATATAAAACTGCATGGGTCGTGCAAAAAGGTGCAAGGCGTGTTTTTAGCATTATTAAATATTCGCGCTATCTTCCGGACAAATTGAAAGCAATAATTAATCCGGCGATGCAGCGAAACACTTACTTCGCTCATCCTGAAAATTTCCTCTTGTCAATGATAACCGATGAATCACCTATCATCTAAGAACTTGGAATAAGGCATTTATTGAAAGCCAGAGAGTTATCCGGACTGAAAACCGAACATTTAAAGTACCCACATTGAATTTTGATGCACAATCCTACTTTGATATAATATTTTGGCAAGATACGCCAATCACGTATCCTCCCATTTTGGAAGATGTAACGGAAGAAGAATTAGAAGTACTTAACCTAACTTCAGAAGTCAGCTCCATTTTCATCAACTTTGACAGGTTTACCTGTCTTACACAATCTGTAGAATCTGCAGAACAATCTGTAGAACGTTGTGTAAAGGTTGTGACTGAAATATCTTCGAAAGTGTGTGGCAAGAAGAAAAGGGAAGGCTTTATAACTACAACAATAAACTCCAAGAAAAATATGCCAAAAATCGTAAAAAACGTGATTTTCAACGGGAATAATTGATCACATTTAATTTTTCATGATGTAATAATGTAATAATTATGATTGTAATTTTTAATATTGTGACTGCTTTAATAGTAAATAAATTGATGTAGAGAATTTTTTAATTGCAACTCTTTCATTTCCTTACTACTTGGAAATAATTCACAAAAATACATATTTTAATCATTTTTCGAACGCTTCGGGGAACCTCGAAACGATAATATAAATTTTTTTTTTTTATTTTTTATTAACACCAAAGACCTAAGACGACTTTTTATCACTAGCGCTCAAGAAAATAAGACAATTTTTTTTTCGCCATACAGTTGCGGCCCACACTAATAGTGAGTCCCCAGCATTAAATAATACTGCACCAAGAACACCAAAACGGTTTTACATTCGAAATGCGTTAGGGTTAGCAGATGAATCCGCAACAGGAATTTGCATTGTGAACACAAGATTGGTTTCACCTTTAGAATGAATCTGCATAGGAGCCCACTAGTCAACCAGCATAAATTAAATTGTACTCTGATTATGTGAATAGTTTTTCTACATTTTGTAGCAAACTTATTGTCGGCAATATAGTTTTATATTTACTTAACTAATTAAAATAAATTACAGTTAATTAACATAAATTTAACTAATTAAAATAAAGTGTTGCAATTGTTATGGCATTAATGTTTGTACGAGTATTATATATAAAATATTAAGGGACGTGCTTGACTTAATATAACCAGTGATTCCTAACTTTATTTGGGGAGATTTTTATATCTAGCTTTTAGTTCATCATCGCTTTGTAATTGAATAATTTCGTGCTGCAGATTATCAGACACATTCGATGGTACGACGTTGAACGGAGTAGCAAATATGTTCACATCCATTTGCTCTCTTTTCGCGCCCTTAAATCGTTCATTAAATTCCTCACTTAATATCGCACACTCACCAATTTCGCGTACCTATTCAAATGATGTATAAAGCTTTTGTCCTTGCGCTGTTGGAAAATGCGTCGTGTTATTTATTCATTTCGAGTTGTTCTTTCCACAGCCTTAATTTAGTTTCAAATGATTTCACGTTCCACTCAGCTTCAACTTTTCTTTTCTTCGTAGTTGCCATTAATAGGATTTTATTGATTTACTATCCACTTTACTTTCGCAACGATGACTAGAAAATAATGTTTATGACAGACTGCCCAAGATTCGCCTCCGAATAGAGTTGCCATCAATCCTGAAATATCGGGACTGTCCCGTGCAAGAAAATTAAAAGTTCCGTTGGAATTTCACTATCGTTTCACAATACAAATTTAAAATAAAAGTAAAATGGGAGGTTTTATCAGGTTATTATTTGTATCTAAACTACTTGCTAGTAATAAATAAATCGACCACCACAACACGGGCATGTGCCTAGCATGGTGGTCGAAAAGTCCACTATGTGTGTAATGAAAAATTTAATGAATAAAGAAAACTTAAAAAAAAAAAAAAAAACGATTTTGTAATAACGTCTTAAAAATGCATTTGAAAGACCGTGGAAAAACTTTCCCGTTCTGTGTAATTTTTTGTGGTTCTTTCCAATGGCGGCTGGTTGAAAGGTGTGTTTGTGTGCAGCACTGGTAAATTATATCGTCTAAAATTAGTTTATAATATCTTACCGAAAAATATAAAATCTATGAATTTCATTAAAAATATCACCTACCAATATAATGCATAATATAATATGAATCAGGGAGAGCAAATTCTCAAAGTTCCGCGCGAATTTACCCTGTCCGGTGTGCAGGCCCATTGCAAGCGGAACGAATTATGTTTTTGTATCGAATATCCCAAACATCGCCAGCGCGCAACACCGGCCATATGTATGAAAAATTAAGATATTTTGGTGTGCCACCCAGCGGCCTTTATCATACCAACTTAAATTCTGATTTAAGGCCAAAATACTTAACCAAACTGAATAATTCTTTTTTTAATCAAAAGGTACAGCAAAAACCTAAATTTTACATACATTTGCTTTTTTATCGATTGGTGTTTTAAATTATAAAACGCAGATCATGAAGGAATACAATTTTTTCATAGGTAACTTTGACAATTTTGCCCTCCTGTTGTTTATACATTGTTTATAAATACTGTTTGTATCCTGTTTAAAATGAAATATAAAACTAACTAACCAACCATCACGCCGTTTCCCCACAGGGGTAGGCAGAGAGGACGGACCGCCAAATAACTCGGTCTTGGCACACACTCTTTGCCTCACTCACATTCATACATCGTCTCATATATTCTCTTCTATTATTCCGACTTTCGACATGGCCCGACTCAAGTATCTGATTCACTTGCTCGTGCCATGTCTTCCTCGGGCGTCCCTGACTTCTTCTACCATTCACATTTGCGTATATTCTTCTTACACTCCATTGTAAACATTGTAAAAAAAAGAGTTTTTTGGGTCGAAATTTAAGATTTACTCACGAAAAAATAGTATTGTGTTTTTATTTTCTTAGTACCGAAAAATAAAAATTTTAATTAAAAAGCGATATGTACAAGTTTTCGCACTTCGAAAACAGCTTAAAATAGATCTTCTCTCCAAATAAGATTAGTGGGATCATTTTTACCTAATGTTGCTTAGTAATCGTTATCTCATAGTTACGGATTATCAGTGAACCACCACGTTTTCAGGGCAGCGGCCGCCACTGGTTCTTTCAGCAGGCCACACCAAAGGTGCCCGCGGGCCGCACCAAAAGGCCTCGCGGGCCGCATGCGGCCCGCGGGCCGCAGGTTCCCCACCCCTGGTCTAGAACGTTTTCCCATTTTTCTGAATTTAAGTCCTCAAGTAGGTTGAAGTAGTTTATTCGAGGTATGTATTTAATTTTAGCAGCAGTGGGAGGTTTATTTTTAAGGCAGAGAGCTGTAGTGTAGTGGTCAGAAATTGTGGTGTGGATAACAAATGATTCGATATGTTTAATTTTTTTGATGTTAATGTGGTCTAGACAAGATTTACTTGTACCCTGTTCTCGGGTAGGGCTGTTAATTGTCTGTATGAACCCATTTTCCGTAAGCAGACATAGATAATCTTCGGATTGACGGTGGTACTCAGGAATCGTATTAATATTTAAATCGCCTAAAATAATTTGCCGTTCTAATTGTTTTGAACTGTTGATGATTGATTGTAAAGAATTCAAAAAAGTGTCAATATTTTGGAATGAGGGTGATCTATAGATTGCAAAAATACATAATTTATTGTTCAATACGATTTTCATACAGTTTGCTTGTGGTAGTAAAATTTCGTCGACTTGTGCTTGTAGACCGTTTCTGATGTAAATTACAATTCCACTGGATTTATTTAAATTTATATTTGTGTGATATTCCGAGTAATTGTTAATCATTTTAGAGGTGTACTCTTTATTTATCCAGCATTCTGTTAATATTATGACATCGAATGCGCAATTAAATTGGTCTAGAAAAATGAGGAAATCGTCAAGTTTTGAAATGCTTCTAATGTTCTGGTGTATAATTTTTAGACTGTAAGAGCCCAATTATAGTTTTTTATATTATTCAGATCATCAATTATATTCAAGTTACAGTATATACCTGGATGGTTATCAATATCACAAGGTAAATCAAACATAATTAAATGTTGGTTGTATGTGGCATAGAGAAAAGTGTTCCAGTAATATTAGGAACTTAGGAAGTAAAATGGGATGCTTACTATCGGATGGGAGTGCAGAATTTGTTAGCCGACCGCCCACCCTCAAGATACCGTGAGGGTCAATAAAAGGTTTCAGTTTTTGAAAGCCGGAAGAACACATTTTGTCAGAGCTTAACAGAATAATATCGTTGTGAAAATAAGTCTGCTGTTCGAGTTTTATAATCTTCATGAATGCATTGTCCAGTTCTTGAAGAGTGAGTGCCGCATGATCTATGCTCTGTTTCGCCATTTTGGAAACATTAGAAAGACAATTTGTTTTGAACCTAAGGATCCATGCAATGACTTTCTTTAATTTTGATAATGAAGAATACTTCGCTATGATGGAAGATGATTTTAATTCGACATTAAAAACTGTAGGTTTAGGGGGTTGAATTTCTGGAAATTCGCTTGCTGGAATAAATGGTAGCCTCGCCGAAGGCCAATCCTCAACTGGATTACGGAGCCACAGTGGACCCGAAAGCCATGATAGATGTTCTTCAAAATGAGCAGGAAGGGTACCTCGGGACCCATAGTCAGCACTGTTATCCTCTGAAATAACTTGCTTCCAAATTGCTTTTGGCGTGTTATCAAGGATCTGAACAACACGGTTTGCGACGAAAGTTTTTAATACATGTGGTGGCGTTTGAAGCCAAGATAAGACAATTGTCGAGTCAGTGAAGAGGATAACCTTTTCAATTTGCGCGGCAAAATGTACTGACGACAATATATATTTTATAAGTTTTGAAAGCAGCACGGCTGCACACAACTCTAAACTAGGGATTGTTAATGACTTTAAAGGTGCAACCTTGGATTTGGCCATCAGCAAGTGGTTAGAATTATGGTTTTGAACAACTAAATATGTCACGGCTGCATAACCCAGTTGTGATGCATCGCAAAATCCTACGAGGATTCAATGACTATCTAGATTCGTATGGTAATATCGTGGAATTCGTAACTGTTGTAGCAATGGAAGTTGTTCAACGTGGACATGGTGTGGAGTGGTACTTTAGTGTCCCAGTCCACGTTCAATTTCCAAAGTTCTTGGATAATCCGTTTTGCAGTGAAGATCACAGGAGACAACCACCCTAGCGGATCGTATATCCGAGCAAGGGTTGATAATATATTCCGCTTCGAACATACTGCTGAATTGGGTATCGAAATGTGATAAGAAAAATAATCCTCTTCGGGATTCCAAAAAACACCTAATATTTTAATATTCGATTAAGTTTTGTTAAAATTCAACTGTTGTTGTTGACATTCAGAATCATGCTCGAGTAATTCTGAACAATTGCTTGCCCACTTGCTGAGCTCTAATTTGGCTGATTTTAAAACGGCCACAATTTCTTCCTTGAGGTGTCGAGCAGATTCAATGGAATCTGCCCCAGTCGCCAAGTCATCAACATAAAAATTCTCTAACAGCGCCCTTGAAGCGGCAGGATAACTTTCCCTCTCATCCCTAGTCAATTGACCTAAAGTCGAAATGGCCAAAAATGGGGAGGACGTTAAACCGTAGGTTATGGTTTGAAGTTCGTAATCTTTCATTGGTTTACTCGGGGAGTCGCGCCAAAGGATGTGCTGATATTTACGATGATTGGGAATAATCAAAATTTGCCGGTACATTTTACAAATGTCAGCAGTAAATACAAATTTATGAAATCTAAAATTTAATTATTATTTTTAATTGTAAAACTAACGTTTTTAAGACAAGATTTTTTATGCATAGCACAAAGGGTAACAATTATTATAAGCAATAATTATCAGCCTGAAACACTCATCCACATTGAAAAATCTTCCGAGAAAAGATACATGACGCCAACGGGACTTGAACCCGTGTCCTCTCGATTGCCGGTCGATTGCTCTTGACCACTGAGCTATGGCGGCTTATCTCGTACCCGCCAAATGATTCAATATATGCTAGTGTTTCATTCAACAATTACTGCTTATTATATTTTTTCCACCTGAAAACAACCAACTTTATTTTTGCGAGAGAAACATTGTAAGTGTTAAGTCCCTCGCTAGGTGGCGTCGAGACAAATTATGTCTTCATTTATTGGGGAAATACTTAAACTTGTCAAATATTAATTATTATTTTTAATTGTAAAACTAACGTTTTTAAGACAAGATTTTTTATGCATAGCACAAAGGGTAACAATTATTATAAGCAATAATTATCAGCCTGAAACACTCATCCACATTGAAAAATCTAAAATTTAATATCATGTATGGTATTTCTGTTTGACATATCGGAGGCCTTCGCAGACCCATCAAAGACAACGCGAATTTTTACCTTTTCCATTGATTACCGCATGATGGGGAAGATAATTTGCCCCAGAGTTGGGTGCTACGCGTTTCATGTGACTAAGACTTTCTTATTCATGAAGAAAATCCCTTTAACTAGTCGCCAACGTCGCATCCCTGTCAAAACGCTTTTCCAGCTTGCGCATTCGCGATTCGGCCAAATTGTAAGTATTTTGCGGTGGATGACTGTCCGATTTTAACAGAATCGGAACCACATATCTCCCATCCGTCTGTCTGTAATGCTCCTTCTGAAACATTTCTTCCGCCTTGGTGTTGTCGGGGTTTAAATCAGAAACGACGGGAGCCTCTTCAATTTCCCAGAAATTTTTCATTGTATCATTTAATGACATGTCGGACAGTGTCAAAAGTGACGTTGGCGATGAATCGATCGATTGACATCCAACCTTCCCAAGAATAATATATTCAAAGACTGTATTTAAAGCACTAGGGTTTCCACAAACGATATGTGATTGATCATTCAAAATGTTGGGATATAAATCGGCGCCGAGTAGAAAATCTATTTGACCCGGCTGATCAAAACTTGGATCTGCTAACGGTAAATTGAGAAATCACGATTTAACATCTTTATCCAGTGTCACAGATGGCATCCATGAAGTAATTTCCTGAATTACTATGGGTGTCGCAGATAACATAGGTACTCGCTGTTTGACAGGTTTGATAACACATGAGGTTATACCTGTACATGAGTTAACAGCTGTCTGTTGTTATGAATTACTTTCTTGAATTATAACTTCCCACCCCTATATCATTATTTCCGTCATCAGGTACTAAATATTTACTATTAGTTGTCATTAGTTGGCAACATTTGCGAAACGTTTTGATTGGCCCGGATTTCGGGAGGGGGCCGAGCAGCCTTTTCGACGGGGCGGAGAGCCCTGGCGCCTTCTTCTGGGTTTAACTGTGGTGAGGGACGGTTCTTGGTGCATATTGCAGACCTTTTTTTGGTTCCAACATTTGGTTGGGACACGTAATTTAAAATATAGTTAAATTTGATATTCAAATCAACTCAGTGTGGATCCCGATGCTGCCCGTGACATTGTAACGTACGTAATATTATTTATTTTTGTGTTTTCCATTTATCCCTTTCATTATATTTTAAAATCATTAACCTTGAGTTCACAAAGAGATTAAAAGCTTTTCCTAGAAGCGTCGAGTCACTAATAAATTCACCAATTATTTACAAGCGACAAGAGATCTTTTCATTTATTAAAACCCTATATATATAATTATTCCAACAATAAAGCGACGGTCGTTTTGAATCAAATCCCAAACGAACTGAAAACACGATATCCCTGAGGGACGCTAGCCGGAGGTTTGCATTATAATTTGGTTTCTGTAAGTATTTAAATTGAACCATTGTTGTTGTGTCCTAATCATGGTGATTATTAATTTGTACCTGTTCGTAACAAGGCGGTTCGAGCCCGTAGTTATGTAACACTGTCGCAACCAACTCGGGGCTAGATTTGGTTCATTATGAATTGTCGCTTTCTTTGATTTTTTTTTTCATAACTCCACGCTGTTTTTCGTGATGTATGTACTATAAAATATGTATGTATATAATAATCATTTTTCCCATTTAAATGTATAGGTAAATAAGTGATTTTGAATTGTGTTAAAACCCCCGCGTTTTAAATGCCGTTATCTTGAAGGCCGCGTCTACACATTTTTCAAAGGCCGCCATTTTGAAAACAGCACGTTTTTTAGACCGCTGGTAGCCTTTTAAAAATTAATCGAAGTCACCGCGTGGCAATCCACACGTGTTTAACAATCGAATCATGTGCTTCGCGTTTATGTTTGATCTGCGTGAAATTGATCCACGCGTTTGGTGTTAGAAACGCGTCGTTTTTTTGGAAACAGCGACATTTTAAACTGTTATTTTGATCCACGTGTTTTCAAATGCCAATAAAGCAAAGCCAGCATCTCACAAGTGTTCTAGGACTATTTTCAAAAAAGTTCACGTGTGTTTTCGAACGTCGCCATTTTGTCGGTCACAACTCCGAATTTAAAAACCAGCACGTGTTTTGACCGTTAAATAAATCACACGCGCCGTATGTTGAAAAGCTTCGTTTTGTTTTACGCGATTTTTGAAACAAAATGGTTACTGAAACCTCAGAATTAGATAATACCTAAGCTATTTAAGGTCTAAGGTATGTTAGTCAGCAATTCGTGAGTGAAATAATATTATTGACTTGGCTTTGCTGCGACGTCATTTATTTGAACTTCATTTATTTTGGTTTTAAATAACCTAAAGTTTAAATATGCTTGAAATGGCTTTAGACATATTTGATAACTGCATATTGTGAACTTCTGCAAAAAAAAAAAAAAAACGGCGTGGTGGTTATTTGTCAGTTAATTCTTTAACAAATTTTCCTTTAAGTAAATGCAGCTCGCATAGCTCGCCAATAAATTGTGTGACCTAAGATTTAAATTTGTTCGACATGTTTAAATATATTTTAAACACATTTTGAATAATATGAAGACGTACGCGTTAAAAATCCTACAAAAAGCCGTCAACCGCTGTAAACGGTCCGGATGCAGGCACCTAAGAGCAGGTACCTTTCGTAGGGTCGATTTATGGCAAGGGATGACGGATGACAATAGATTAAGTTTCGTTAAAATATTTCTTGACGAGTCTGCCGATGGACAATGGTTATTTTGGGCTCCTTTGAAGACAATAGCTCTATTGTCTACCAGGATTGTCCTGACAAATGCACTTTTGGGAATGTTCCTTTATTTGCAGAGGATACACATTTATTTGAAATATGAGAAAGCAGGCACCTTTGTTTGTGCAGCGTGGAGATATTTTTAGTAGATATTTAACGATATTAACTTCCTTTATGAAATAGTGGCAAATAGATGCGATTATTTTTAGAATAACGGCCATTAGTTTAAAAACAGAAATTGACCAGTCTCAGAGTGTATTGAGACCATATGTTAGCGTTATCTTCGTTGAAAAGAGCCGATGATTTAGAATGGTAAAATAATATTTACCTATTAAAAACAGATTTTTAACAGTTAAAATAACGACAGCAATAAAATTTAATCGAGTTCAATTCTCGAATTGATTTGCCAGTGAGATATAATTTTTAGTGTTCAATGATACTGCCTTCCTTATAGGATATAAATACCTACCAGTTCGAATCTGGAATAATTATAATGCATAACACACCGACGTAATCACCTTACTTCGTCGCGGGTTCGATTCCTTGCGAAATTATATATCTCCGTATCCATGCCGATCTCTCTAACGAAGAGTAGAAACCTATTAACGATTAGATAAATATGTTTAGTAAAATAAGCTTCACACAGGAGACACTGAGGAAAATAATTTCCTTTAGTACTTATGTCATCTTAGGGGATGCTACGTGGAGGGTCTTTTTAAGGAAAGGAAGGAGAGGAAGGAAAGAGGTATGAAGGGCTGATCGGAATATGGTGGTCAGCGTCCAGGAGTGATAGGCATAGGAATTCCTCTCTCCAAATTGCGGTTCCTCGCGATCCGTCCTGCCATGCGGCAGGTAGTCTAGACCCAGTCCGACCTTATCCCATGGACTCGGGCACTTGTAGCGAATAAAGCGATACCAAACATGGCGAATCTCTTAACAGGATTATTTATAACTGAGGCGCTGGTTATACAATAGATAGTTCAGGGGCAGCGGTACCCATGCCCGCAACCTCAAATTGATACGACAACGAAGTCTATGAAAACGGAAGTACGATAGCTATTTTTTTTATAGATGAATATAATCGGTATCTGTTAATATTAATGTATAGGTATTACTATTAATTAATTATTTTACAGAGAAGAGATGTGGGTTCGATTATCTATTACGTTGGATTTCGAGATTTTTCTCAGGATATAACAAGTGTCTAGATTTATTCAACTAACGGGGAAGATTGATTGCATACGATATCAATAGGCATTAATGGACCTGAATGTTATTATTCAGAATGGTGATAAGGAGGATAACTAATTTACAGGTATTTGATAAGTTGATACAATAAGAGCAAGATGGAATTCAACTAGAATGTTGGCCCATACCAATTAGAAAATTCTCGTTTTGAGTAAAGTTTCGCGCTAAGCGACGTGAACCGTGTTTTGATTAATAAATTCACATGGTTTTGTAAGACCCGGAGAAATCAACGTATTATGAAATTTACACTACACACATCCACACATACATTCAACACGCAGCACTGTTTTGAAGGGACGCTTTTGAAATAGTGTGTACACACACACCTACATTATATCTTTTCGGAGTAATTAACCGGATTGATAAAAACACTTCACATTTTTTACTATTCAACTATATCATACAATACTTTTATTGTATTTTATGGTAACAATTACCTAATATTATGAACATTGCAGTACTCTGGTGAGAGTAACGCGGGTCATTGATACCCTCGTTATTTTGATTTGAGTTTGTCTTGTTTAACTCGTACAAAAAAAAAAACAAGGTGGCGCCCCGTGGCATAGCCCGCGTAAATGAAGTGGAAAAGCGATACTATTTTATGATATATTTGCTTATTTATTATTGTTGTCACCATTAAAAAAATACTATAATGTGCTGACTACAATAATTTTAAATATTGCCTTAAAACGCAATACATCGACGACAATTATATTACAGTGAATTGTGATAAAACTTGAGGTATTATTAATGTGTGTTCCGTAAATATTGGTGGCCTTAAGTAAGAAGGACTCATTATTTCTAATGGGAAGTTTTAATTTTAAGGGGGATCACTGCGGTGTTCCAATTAGCGCTAAGTTTTTTTTTCAGCTGTTGTCCTGATTATACCTACGTCGGAATCTTATAAGATTTCTGACACTATGTGGGTCACTAAAGGACTTTGATTTTTTGTTGTCTGTTTTGTTTTAATATGTCGTTAACCAGTGATCCGTACTGTTAAAAAGTGGACACTGACTTCACTGAGCCATTACCTGTTCTTTAAAAGGGGGTTGAATGTGCTTTGTGTTCTACGACATACGCCAATGCATCTGATGTGGAGTTAGTTACCTTACGCTTTGATCTCTTGTTGCTTATACAATTACTGTTCAGATAATTTTTTATTTTTTTACACATAGGTATTTAAAAAAAAACCTAAGGACATATATTTTTTTAATTTTATCTATTGTTGAAAATGGTATGAACTAATGATATAATGAATGATAACATTTTGTCTGATCTCTTAACACTTTGTTTTTAATTCATATATTTTTATCACTTATTATTTTCTCTGTTTATCATTTTATTTTTAAATTTTATTATTTTGCTTTTACTTAACTGTTTTGCATAACCGATATTTGCGTGTGTTATTTTTATTAAATTGTGAAATTATTAACCCCGATACAGGCGAACCCTAGTGGGGTTAATAATTACATGCTAAAAATATATGTATATAAATTGTGAAGAAGCAATAAATAAATAAATAAAATAAATAAATTTTGTTTACTCTAAGTGTCTTGATGCCTAAGTGTTTGTACTTTTCTAATAATTTTGTAATTTTATTTCATGTTGACACTTCTCTCCTGCTGAGGATCCTGACTATTACTCTAGACGCCCTGATGGACATTACACACTGACTTGCGCTGCCTAGAAAACTGCGTGCCACGAAGTTCCTGCCAGGCCACTTCGACGTGTTGATTTTGCTGTCTATTTGATATTTTATATAAATTGTAAACTATATAACTTATTGTAAACTGTACAACTTTTTGCCTAGGTTTTTAATGCTGAATCTCTATGTGAACGATTTTTTTTTGTAAAGTTTATCGAGGGAATTCTTTGAAAGGTTTAAATTCAAAAAACGTTCGTTACGACTGCGGTTTTTTGCTGGTGTTTTCGGGGATGTGTTATGAATTACTTTCTTGAATTATAACTTCCCACCCCTATATCATTATTTCCGTCATCAGGTACTAAATATTTACTATTAGTTGTCATTAGTTGGCAACATTTGCGAAACGTTTTGATTGGCCCGGATTTCGGGAGGGGGCCGAGCAGCCTTTTCGACGGGGCGGAGAGCCCTGGCGCCTTCTTCTGGGTTTAACTGTGGTGAGGGACGGTTCTTGGTGCATATTGCAGACCTTTTTTTGGTTCCAACATTTGGTTGGGACACGTAATTTAAAATATAGTTAAATTTGATATTCAAATCAACTCAGTGTGGATCCCGATGCTGCCCGTGACATTGTAACGTACGTAATATTATTTATTTTTGTGTTTTCCATTTATCCCTTTCATTATATTTTAAAATCATTAACCTTGAGTTCACAAAGAGATTAAAAGCTTTTCCTAGAAGCGTCGAGTCACTAATAAATTCACCAATTATTTACAAGCGACAAGAGATCTTTTCATTTATTAAAACCCTATATATATAATTATTCCAACAATAAAGCGACGGTCGTTTTGAATCAAATCCCAAACGAACTGAAAACACGATATCCCTGAGGGACGCTAGCCGGAGGTTTGCATTATAATTTGGTTTCTGTAAGTATTTAAATTGAACCATTGTTGTTGTGTCCTAATCATGGTGATTATTAATTTGTACCTGTTCGTAACAAGGCGGTTCGAGCCCGTAGTTATGTAACACTGTCCTAATCCATTTAACGGAGTCTTATATTTCCTTATAGATAAGCCTAGCCTCTTGGCACAACTCTGCGTGATAACAGACACTTGACTTCCATTATCTACGATGATACGTACAGGAACGTATGCGCCAAATTTATTTTGCATGTTAACAATCGCTGTACCCAAGAGTACATTGGGTGCGTTGCTCACATTTTCGTTTGACTTTGTGACGGCAGTCAATGACGTGGTCACTTTTTCACCCATAGAGGGTGTTTCAAAATGCAACATAGAATGGTGCCGCTTGTTACAAATTTTACAACTAGATTGCGATTGGCAATCTCCAAATCGATGAAACTTTAAACATCTAACAAAACAAACTAATCAATATACCATCAAAATATTTGATCTATAAACAAAAACTTTGACCAATTCCTCATCGAACTCGACCTTACTAAAATCAAATATGACATAATTATCCTGACAGAATGTTGGCTATCACCTTACTATACTCCTAAAAACATCCCCAATTATACCCACCATCAAACCTCAAATCACTTCAGACAAAACGATGGCATAGTAGCATATACATTAAACAACACTCTTAACTCATTTAATGTCAAAGAAATTTATATTACTAACTCAAACGTCTTCAAATAACGTAAAATGTCAACACATGTATCATTGCACTTTACCGCTCTCCTTCTAAACCTAACATCTCATTTTTGCGCGACATAAACTGCTATCTCACGGATCTACACAAAATAAAGAACTTAATTCTAATGGGGGAACTTAACATTAACATTTTAAAAAACAACGAACATCCCCAGTGCCAAGACTATCTAAACACACTGATGTTCCACGGAATGGAAAGCACAATCAATTCAGCAACACGATGTACGCCAAACTCCTCCTCCTGCATCGACCATATTATGGTTAAATCAACCAACCAATACACCCCCGAAATCCAAATGTCATCAGTTACAGATCACTACGCCACCTCTTTCACAATGAGTTCCAAACACAACGTACAAAGCAAACCTCCAACTAAAATAACGAAGAAAACAATTAACTATGACAATCTTAACAAAACGATTAACTCCAAATCGTGGGACACACTCTATAACAAAACTAACATAGAGGAGGCCTGGAACTACTTCTCTACCTACCTACAAGACATCCTTGTCCAAAACACTAAAATCACCACAAACACCATTCCTAAAGCGATCAAACCTCTCAAACCTTGGATAAACCATACTATAATCAACTGCATTCGGAAACGCAAATCCATACACTAAAATGTGCCACAAACCCATATGATATCACACTCCATAATTTCTACAAAAGATAACGTAATATCTGCACACAAGTCATTAGGAAAGCCAAAAATCTATATTACAACAAAAAATTTCCGAATGCAACAATGACCCTAAAAAAAATATGGAAAGTCCTCAAGGAAGCTACTAATTCAAATAAAGCCACCGACACCTTAAACTCTCTCAATATCAAAGATATCACTGTAGACTTTACATCGAACCCCAACACAATTGTTAATTACACAAACCAGTACTTTACAAACATAGGTCCGGAACTAGCAAAAAAAATCCAAATAAATAACGATACGCTTGGTCCAAGTGACCACTCGACCAATGATGATTTCCCAACCCGCTTTGTTCTTAAAACGATTACAGAGAAAGAAGTTTCTATAGTAATAAACTCGCTCAAAAACTCTTCATCAACCAGCATTGATGAAATATCTAACAATGTTCTTAAAAATATTGCCCCTGGTATATTTCAACCATTAACGCATCTACTTAATATTAGCATCCGCCAAGGGCTATTTCCCACCATTCTAAAACAAGGTCTCATTATCCCTATTTTTAAAACTGGCTCCAAACTTGATATTAGTAATTATCATCCTATTACGTTGCTAAATTCCCTCTCAAAAGTATTCGAAAAGATCGTCAATAATAGTCTCATGGAATATCTGGAAACCAATAACTTAATATCGCCGCGGCAATTTGGATTCAGAAAACATAAAAGCACCAATGATGCTATAGCTACACCTGGATAAGGGCTTGAAATGTCTATAGACGACCTCCGTAGTCCAGTGGTTAAGACTCTTGACTCACATTCCGGAGGTCGCGGGTTCGAACCCGGCATGCGCAAATAAATTTTATTTGATTAATTTGTGTTATTTCACAATTAATTAATTTAAAATAATATATAGTATATTTGCGGCATGTTCCAGAGTGGAAGATACTATCAGTATCGCCCTGGTGTAAGACCACCATTCAGAATTGAAAAGTTGCTTGAAAATGGCTTTAGCCGTGTTTAGTGACCAGATCTGAATAGCCAGGTACTTCCCAACCTTCCTCTTCCCCACCTCCTTCCCCTCCCCGCTATCTTCAGCCTCACAACATACCCCAATTGGGGATGCCATAGTCTCACTGGCTCCAGACGGGAGCAGTTGAGATTCTTGTGCGGTATTAACTGTAAAAAAAAAAAAAAAAAAAAAAAAAAAAAAAAAAAAAAAAAAAAAAAAAAAAAAAAAAATCGGTATTTATCGACCTATGTAAAGCATTTGATACAATCTCACACAGCAAACTAAAAAGCAAAATGTTTAATATAGGTATTAGGAACAAAGAATTAGGCCTCCTCTCCAGCTTCTTATCTGACAGATCCCAATGCGTTAAACTCAATACCAGAGCCAGAATTTGCCCATTGGTTACGGGGTCCCTCAAGGCAGTGTTATAGGTCCAACGCTCTTCCTAATATATTTTAACGAGTTATGCAACCTAGATATCGATGCCACTATTGTCAGTTTCGCCGATGACACTGTCTTACTCTTCCAAGCAAAAGATTGGTTTACCGCATATTCCAAAGCGGAGGAAGGAATTCAACAGGTAAAATATTGGCTTGACTCGAACATATTAACTCTAAATGTACAGAAAACCAAATACTTACTGTTGAGTCTTACCAATATCCCAAAGTCGAACCCAGCCCCGCCATTAAAAATACACAAATGTAAAAATTCATCTCTAAACCGGAACTGTGACTGCCCATGCCTAGAGCAAGTAAACATTATCAAATATTTAGGAGTAACCTTCGATACACACCTGAATTGGAAGCAACATATACATAATACTACAAACAAAATCCGAAAATCTATATACTTTTTCAAACAAACACGCAATTTCCTTAACCTAAAACTTTTAAAAACAGTATACTACTCATTGTGCCAATCTCACATCGAATACGGAATTCTAGCCTGGGGTAATGCATATTCCAATGCCCTTGATCCCATCATGAAAGCACAAAAACTAATCATAAAAATAATTCTTAAAATGCCGCTTACTACCAGCACTGATACTATCTTCAATTCCTTCAAAGTTATGGACATAAAACAGCTCTACTTAAGATCCATACTACTTAATTTACACAAAAACAACAAAACACCATACAAAGCTACACAAACAATACACAATACCCGAGCCAAAAACAACGAACTTCTCCAAACTCCTTTTTTCAAAACCACCTTCGGGCAAATACACTCTAAATACATAGCTTGCAAACTATACAATACACTTCCAACTACGATCAGACAAAGTGACTCCTTTACAAAATTCAAACAAGATATTAAAAAATAGATTATAAGTATTGGACGCCACACTATCACAAATATCTGTAAAATAAATCACACATAGACAGAAATAACTATTCACATACAACCTAACCCATATAAAATAAATGAAAATAATGAAATCCTGTCAAATTTAACCTACAAATAGAATAGGCAGAATTTATTTCATTACTCCATCTCCAACATTTATATAATAACTCTTTTTAAAAGATTTACCACCCTTCCAATCACCCTTCTGTTTTAATTCTATTCATAGTATGTATTTTACCTGAAATATCCTTGTAACTACTATATTCATTTATATACCTGTACGCCTGTCTCGACACAGGTATACCCTAGTGATACAGGCATGCAAATAAAACCTTTGTAAATATATGTTATTATAGATAAATAATTAAAAAAAAATAAAAAATTAAAACATCGATTTAAATGTTTTATGCGATTTTTCCTTTCAACGGGAGACATTTCCAGAAATTTTCCACATTTATAAATTGAGTGAGATTCCTTGCATATAGCGCATAATTCAGAGCTAGAATTCGCCGCCAATAAGGATTTTTGCGCAACCGCCGTCTTTGGTTTAGGTATGTTTGCAGTAAGTGGGTTAGACGCTTCAAGAATTCTAATCTGATTATGTAAAAATTCAAATAATTGAGATGTCTCCGGTAATTGTGTTCGTGTAAGTGACGTTTCAAATTGTCGTCTGGTGTCTTGATCCAAACATCGTAAGATTATGTGGGCAACAAACTTACTAAATATATTTTCGTTTCATTGCATTCAAAGCAGATAAATTTTCTTGAAAAGTGTTTAAGATATGTGTTAATCCATTTATCGATTCATTAGGTAATGGTTTAAAATTCATCATTTCGTCTACATAAAAAGTAAATAATAATCTACTATCTTCATTCTTTTGCAGCAGAATATTCCAAGCTATTGGGTAATTCTCAGCAATTAATGGTAACGATTTAACCAAATTCAATGCAGTTCCCTTCAGTAACGAAATTAAATGATGAAATTTCTCTATATCTGTATACATATTATTATTATGTACTAGATTTTCGAACAATGCATGGAAGGTATGCCAATTTTTAACATTTTTTTTTTTTTTTTTTTTTTTTTTTTTTTATTTCATATATTTTTTATTAGTAACAGATATTTGTTTTTTTTTTTGGCTACCACACTAGGCTAAGCCCGTGTTGTGGTAGTCGTACATTTAATATTTTAACATTTCAAAAATATTAAGAAATACTTAAAACTAAAGAGAAAAAAAAAGACCATATTTTAAAGAAAAGTAAAAATGAAAATTCAAATTCAAATTTTGAAATACAAAAATTAATAATAAAAATTAAATGTTAAGAACTCAAGTGTTCTGTATAAATAAAAACATATAATTATATAAATCAAAATTAAAAACATATATAAATTTAGTGAAAAACTAAGAGAAAAAAATAACAACATTTTAAAGTAAAATAGAAATACAAATGGAAATTAAAATTTTGAAATGCAAAAATTAATAATTAAAATGTAGTGTTAGAACTCATGAATTCTTTAAAGTGCGTTCGTCCCCTTTCAAAAATCCAATGTTGTACACGTGTTATAAAAAGAGAATTAGAATTACTTGACTTTATGTCAGTACTCAGAGCATTATATATTTTAGGAGCGATGAACCAGAATTGTCGTTGAGCGAATGAGGTGTTAGTTTTTGGGACCACGCAACCCAGAATCAACCACATTGGAATCAAATGGTGTTATTTGAATCGCGGGCAATTTTAAGTTGCCAATACTATTTGCAGAAATTGGTTCTGACTTAATGTTTGAATTTTGCTGTCTTTTTGCAGATGAAATTTCAAAGACCAAAGACATCTAATTGTTCAGAGATTGTTGCTATCTCCTTACAATTACTTGCCTTGTCCGATTCAATTAATAAATTTTCCATATCATTATGTAATGACTCTACCTCTCCGAGCCATTCGAAAACCTTTTCATACCGGCTTAAAAACGTTTCCCTTTTTTTTCATCCGTGTTTATAAAAGGTATTAATTGATGCGTTATTTGTAACCTAGCTAAAAAACGATCCCTTCGAGTTTTCAACACGGCAATCTTCTTATCTGCCATCTTAAATTAATTCTTGTCCTGTTCTTGTTTTAACACAGAAAACAGCCAATGTATACGGCGACAATAATTATAGAATGTAATGAATTTAATGTTTCTAGTTTAATCCAGGCTCGTAATCGGACCAAATAATGGTATCGCAAAGGCGACACGTGGAGTGGACTGTATCAAAATATTTAAAAAAAAATTATGCTTTTGAATACTTTGACACAACTATGGGGAATGGTAAACAGATGAATGGGAAAGGAAACTGACTTACCCCTTATGGTTGATGTTCGGCTCAATATTATGGGTCTGAGGGAGCACTAAGGTCACTCACTGCACAAGCTTCCATAAACTGGTCGACGTTATATAAAACTGAGAGAATAATGATGTTCGTTGCACAGCTTCTTTTAACAGACTGACTGACAAATTGATTTTATTATTGTACGGTAGGTAATATTGTCAGTAGGGACAGGTAATTGTAGTAAAAAAAGGATGGGTAGATAAATGGAACAAGGGATATAGATAGGTATACATAGTCGCGTCAACATGTATAATACATAATTATTATAGTAGAGAAAAGCCGATAAATTCAAATATTCAATTCAGGCAGCGGGCAGCTGGCAATCGGGTGGTATGAGGTTGAGTAATGGCGTTGTGCTTCGTTAGCCACAGCAACGTGTGGCTGGGTCTGCTAGTTGATCATAAATCATTATAATATTCAACGTCCATGTTACTAAATCCAATGTAATATACTTGTACTTGTAAATTATAATAATAAAAAGAATATTATAAAATTTGATTTTGTTAAAATCAGCACCATTACTATCATATCTCTAAAACGGTGACCCGACATTTGATCCGGCGACATTTGATCCGGCGACAGTTGGTCCGGCGACATTTGATCCGGCCGACATTTGATCCGGCGGACAGTTTTTATTTTTATTTTTTTTTTATTATTATTATTAAGTTAAAAGAAACATAATATTTCGCTTTCTTAACTTAAATACAGAGCATGTATACAGTAGTAAGAAGTAATATTTTTAATTTTGTTCCAACATTTTGAGTTTAAATAGTTTTTTTTTAAAGGTTTTTATATTATTTTCCGTTTTTAGGTTATCTGGAAGGAGATTATATGTATATATGAACTCCCTCGTGACCAATAATACTTCTCTTGCCACTTTCAGTCTTGACAGTATTTGTGGGCAATTTATTGTATTGTCTAGTATAATGTTCGTGTACTTGTGATGTTTTTATAAATGTTGTGTTTGTGTGTATAAGTCCATTTTGTATTTTGTAGATTAAATATATTCGTACAATGTTCTTATTTTCAAAAGGTTTATTTCCTGGTATAGTTTTTTTGGGGGAGTGTCTGGGTTATAGTTGAAGAGTTTTTTTAATAACTTTGTTCTGTATTATTTGTAAATCGTTTAAGTACGTAATGTATGTGTTTCCCCATATTTCTATTAAATAATTTAGGTGAAACAGGATTAAGCTAAAGTATAAGCTCATCTTTACCTCTGTTGGTAGAAGATGAGCAATTCTACCAAATACACCAATTAATGGGATGATTTTTGTTTTTAGTTTTTCTACGTGTTTTTTTAAATGTTAAATGTTTATCAATATATAAGCCCAGGTATTTGTCGCTATCTAGGATATGTAGGTCTCTTTCTTCTGTTTGTAATGGTTTATGCGATGGTATTATTTTTTTAGGTGAGCTTAAGAACATGTAACCGGTTTTATTAATATTTATTGTTAATATATTTTTATTAGCCAATCGTTTAGTACATTAAGATCCGTTTGAGATTGTTCTTTTGCCGAAGTAAAAAATTGCCGTGTCATCTGCGTATAAGAAGATTTCACCATGTAGTTTTAGCTGACAGATGTCATTTATGTATATTTGGAATAAAAGTGGCCCCAGTATTGATCCTTGTGGAACTCCGTAGTTTATACTCTCGAGTTGACCGTTTTTATCTCCTATGTTAACACATTGTTTTCTGTTGGACAGATAGGATTTTATTAGTTTGATAGCTGGACCGGTTACACCTGTTTTTTCTATTTTTTTAATCAGTATTTCATGACTTACTGTGTCAAAGGCTTTTTGAAGGTCTACGAGAATTGCTATGACATAGTTTTTATTATCTATGCTAGTTCAGTTCATTAGTTGCAGAGAGAGTATTAGATTTTTTTCTGAAACCGTATTGTTTGGCATATTGAAATGATTTTTTTTTCAGAAAGTTGTCTAGCCTATCGTATATTACTCTTTCATATATTTTTGATAGAATCGGTAGGACAGAAATGGGCCTATATTTAGATGTTTGAGTTTTCAAGCTCCCTTTATATACTAGAATAACCCCTGCAATTTTACAACTGTCCGGAAATTGACCTTCTTTCAGGCTCAGGTTAATCAGTTTAGTTAGTGTAGGAGTTAGTAGTGGGGTAAGTTTCTGTACTGTTGTACATTTTAGTTGATCATGTCCAGCACTCGCGTTTGATTTTAGGGATTTTATAATAGCTAATATTTCGGGTTCAGTTGTGGGTTGTAAGTATATTGATTCCGCACTTTCATACTTTAATGTAATTTTATCATCCAGTTTATGCGTGTATTTGTTGATTATATTATCAGCCAAAGAAGCGCCAATATTACAAAAGTAGTTATTAAAGTATTCGCATATCTTGATGTCTTCTGTGATGATTTCATTACCGTTCTTTAATTTTGTACATGGTTTACTTTGCGTGTTTGTTTGGTTCTTGATGATGCTGTTTATTACGTTCCAAGTCTTTTTGGTATTATTTTCACATGTTTTAAATAGGCTGCTGTAGTATTGTTTTTTTAAGTTTCGTTTTTTTATAGTTATGTCGTTACGTATTTTAGTAAATTCTGTTTTTAGTAATAGCTTACAGGGTTGTTTTTTAATTTTTCGGTGCAGTTTATAACTTTTTTAATCATTTTTAATAAGTCCTTTGTTATCCAATCGGGAAGACAGGTTTTATTTGTTTTTATTGTTATTGAACTGTTACAATTAATTTTGTTTATCAGATAGTTTACAAAGTTATTGTAGTTCAGTTCCGAGTCCTCATTATTGTTTATAGAAAAGGGGTTTTGTCGGATATCCTCCTCTAGTTTATCATAATCAATTTTTGTATATTTGTAAGAGGATTTTTGCGAGTTTTTTTTAGTGTACGTATGAAGTATGTCAAGAATCAGTAGGTCGTGATCAGATATTGAGGTGTCACAGTTTGTTATAGTATACGAAAGGTTTGCGTCTGAGATGATGTGATCAATAATGGTGTTGGTGTTTTCTGTAATACGTGTTGCATGTAATTTGTTTATTTTGTTCATTATAGTGAAATCGTTTGACTTGATGATTTCTGTGTATTTACAAGTATGTGTTTGTGGAATCAAGTAAGTTGATATTAAAATCCCCCAGTATTATGGACCTTTTGTGAGTTTTCAGTTGTATGTTTAACTTATCTAGAAAATCTTGAAAATTGGTGTTCAGTTTTTTTATATATCACTCCGATGTTTAAGCTAAGTTTGTTTAAGTGTATCCAAAGGAAGTTGTTATCTGGATCTACTATATTATCGATTAGTTATATTCTAAGTTTTCTTGAATAAATGTGGATACTCCACCACCGATGCCCTCAGGTCGGCAGGATGCTTCGTGTTTATAGCCTTCAATATTGATTAATGGTATATCCGTTTCTTTGAGCCAAGTTTCTGACATAAATATGATGTTGATCTTATAGTCAATTGATTTTAATTAGCACAGGATCTCGTCGACTTTTCCTTTCAGGCTTCTAATATTTAGGTACAGGAATGAAATTGAAGTTTGATTTTTTTTTGTCCCCAACTGTTTGTATAGAGATACGTCATCTACCCGTTTATGTTGTTTTTTTGATTTTAAACAGCATGTTTTAATATGACTCGTGGGTTGTTCTTCTTTATTGTTCTAAGATGTGATTTCGTCCGTTAAATTGGTGATTTTTCCGGCAACATCGAGATCTAGTTTTTTGGAGTTTGCGTATAAGTAGTATTGTAAGTAGATTTCGGTTCATTTCCTGCTCGATATTGTAGCACCTTTTCCGGTGGTTATGCTTAATTATTTATTTTATTATTATTATTTTTTATTAATTTCAATAGCAAGGTTTGTACATGTATGTATAATGTATAGTATAAGTATAGATCCATTTTTTTTTCACAGACCTCCTCACTAGGATTTCCTGTTCTGAGGTGGCCTGTAGTTTTTTAAAATATTTGTATTTGGTTATGGATTATATCAATTATGTTTGTTTTTACCACACTCATCGACTTCGATATATCGTATTCATTCATTTGGTCGTAGAAAATTGGCCCGATGAATTGACAATGATTTTTTAATACAGAGGTGTGAGATCTTATTTCACGGTTGAGTTTTGATACATTCAGGTAATTATTTTTAGGTACCGAGTGCACAATAACATTGGTATTTTGAAGATTATTAATAATGGAGTATAAGTGACTGATTATATTTTGTGGCGATTTTTCATTTGTCCCAGTAAAAATAATTACAAAATCTTCTTTTGTAAGGATTTCACACGACTGTAAGATAGTTTTACTTAATTTATCTATAGTGGCACTGGGATAAATATAACTTTGGCATTCCATTTTGTTTAAGTTTTTCTCAATACTTCATCTCATTTGCCTTCCACCCTCATCTCCAAAAATGAGTACTTTGGATTTTTTTTCTTGCGGCGGTATTGCGAAATCCACTGATTGATGCAATATTTTTATGTTTTTTTCACCATGGGAAGCTGATTTGTTTCGCATCTAAGGGTCAGAAGCGGTTGATTACTGTTTGATGGTGTAATGTTTGTTAAAGAATTCTCCACTTTTTTGTTACATGCTTTATTTCACTTATGCTTTTATCTATGTTTGTAATTTGAATTTTAATTTCTTGTTGAAAATTTTCGAATAATGAATATATCTTTTGAGACATCTCCTGGAAACTTTTGAAGTTTTTATTTAATTGATTAATTATTGAATTCAGTTTATCATTATCGCCTGGTGGTTCATTCTGTTGTAGGGCTTCGTTCACAGATGTCTCTGTTAGTTCCTTTTCATTATGTTGTGGAGTTTTGTTCAAAGTTGTCTCTATCATTGTTTGTTGAGAAGTTTTGTTAGTTTCTTTGGGAAGATGGGCACTTGAAACTTTGTTTATAGTTTTTATTCATCTTGCGAAAATTGATTTCGGTTATATGACAACATATGAAATGAAAATTATGCTTACATGTCATGCAGGATAAATTTTCGTTGTCATATATTTGGGTCTTGCACGATTTGCATTCTATCACTCTAGATGATTTTCACGGTATTTATGAATAGTTATTTATGTAAATATATTAATAAGTGATGGCAAAGGATTAGATGGTTTGATTCCTTTTCACAGTACAAGGCACAAGGTTTCTAGTGTTTATTTGTTTAGAGCAAAAACAATAGTACCGTTTGACGTTTGACATAAGTACGTTTTTCAAGTTCAGTTTCTTTCACTTGCTCTAGCGATAATTTAGACACCGTTGACGTATGTATTTCAATTCACAAAACTAAAAACGATATATTGTATTACTCTACCAACTTTGTTTAATCTCGGAAGCAAAATCGCGTAATTATTTAATTATCAATCGCGTTCGAGCTTGCAACGTGTGCGCACGCTACCTAGCTACTTTTTATAGTTGATCCGGCGGACATTTGATCCGGCGACAATTGGTCCGGCCTGATCCTTTAGAAGATTTTTTCTGCAAGTATGTAAAGAGGATATACGGCCGTACAACCAAAGTCGATGTACTAATATCTGAAGGCATCTTGAGTGAAAATTCGCTGTAAAAATATTTTTACTAACAATAATTTCGACTCTCCGAAGAAGCATGCAGCAATACAAAATACGACATACTTATACGTGCAGTCAGTTTAACAAAAAAACCGTAAAAGATTCCTACTTGCGTATAACTTTTTTATCTGAAAATTACACTAGAGTTCCAACTGCTCTCAACCGTCTCGAGCCAGTGAGTGCCAATGGCGTCCCCAATTTTGGTATGGTGTGATACTGAGGGTAGTGGGGAGGGCAAGGAGATGTGGAAAACGTACCTGGCTATTCAGATCTAGTCATGTCATTTCAAATAATTCGACTAAACCTACATACACTGTACACCAGCGAACAAATTACAAAAATCGTATGATTTAAATTTTTTTATATAATTATTTTTATTTTTTAGAACTATTACCAAAACACAAGAGTCCCAACTGCTCCCAGCCGTCTGGAGCCAGTGAGACTATGGCATTCCTAATTTTGATATGTTGTGAGGCTGAAGATATTGGGGAGGAGAAGGATATGTGAAAAAATTCCTGGCTATTCAGATCTAGTCACCAAACACGCCTAAAGCCATTTCAAGTAACGTTTCAATTCTGAATGAATACTGACGAATAGCAAAATACGACATTCTTATATGTGCATCAACTACTTAAGATTTAGGAGGCGGATATGTTTACCGTCATTATAACCAACATTCCTGCCATAGGTCATCCCAAGTGGTTCGCTACGTTTGGTGAATTATAAGGGTTGCCCGGGTTCTTGGAGTGATGTTTGTCCAGGTCTTGGTGGCGAATGCTTTTCCTCACCTACTGCGTGGCGGTCCGGATCGGGAGAGATTGCTTGAGGCGGACATAATCAGGACCTCTCTAGCCGGACTTTCTCGACCCATCGCCTTGCACCGCTATTTTTCTGGCTATTCAGATCTAGTCACTATACACCGCTAAAGCCATTTCAAGTAATCAGACTAAACCTACATACACTGAACAA
Organism: Limnephilus marmoratus; assembly: GCA_917880885.1. Lineage (NCBI taxonomy): Eukaryota > Metazoa > Arthropoda > Insecta > Trichoptera > Limnephilidae > Limnephilus > Limnephilus marmoratus. The sequence continues at coordinate 403,488 of OU862918.1, read as the reverse complement.
CAGCGAAAATTTTTTTAAATCATGTGTTATAACTTTTTTTTTTATATATAATAAATAATATAATAAATGTGTTATAACTTTTTTTATGTATAGTAAATATATAATATGTGTGTTATAACTTTTTTTAAATATAATAAAAAAAGTTATAACACATGATACCCTAATAATTGCCACATGCTTCTTCGGAGAGTCGAAATTATTGTTAGTAAAAATATTTTTACACCGAATTTTCACTCAAGATGCATTCAGATATAAGTACATCGACTTTTACATACTTACTTGAAGAAAAAATCTTCTAAAAGATCAGGCCGGACCAATTGTCGTCGGATCAAATGTCCGCCGGATCAAATGTCCGCCGGATCAAGTGACGGCCGGATCAAATGTCTGCCGGATCAAATGTCGCCGGACCAACTGTCGCCGGACCAAATGTCGCCGGATCAACTGTCATGGAACTCTCTAAAACACGTAAACGCAACACAAATGTACGGGGTTCTCTTCATAACATTTGTCAAAAAATCAAACCAAATGATAAAGTTCGCAGAGAACAAACAATAAATCTAGTGAACGTTAAATGTCAAATTCAAAAATTCGCCTGCAATCAAAGTGTTGCCATTTAAAAATAAATCAGTGTAGAATTTTATAAAATTAATAGGAACATTTTTGGAGATGGGACATTTTCATGAAGTGACGTCACGAGCCCAAATAATGGATTTATTTATTTAAACAAAAACTGTGCATTTCTAAAAAATTTTACTAAACCGCAAATTTTTTTAGTGGAGGGCAAGATCAATGTTTCAAATTATGTAAACATCTCTTAAAATATGGTAAACTAGCTGACCCGGCTACGCGTTGCTTTGGCTAACGAAACAACGCTGTCTAATGTATGGTTACCCAACCTTTTAACTCACACCGCCATCTGTTAATTTACATACAAATCAAATCCTTACCGCCCGCTGGCCAGCCCGCTCGTCCACCACAAACAGACATTCTACTGTAATTATATATTTCAACCGATTTACAAAAAAACCTTGACAAATTGTAAACCTAAACCTTTCTCATGAATCACTCTAACTATTGGTGAAAACCGCACGAAAATCCGTTCAGCGGTTTTTGTGTTTATCACGAACAGACAGAAGGACACGGCGGAGGACTTAAATATGTAGAGATATATATCCAGGATTCAGATTTTGGTTAATCCTTCATTTACTTTGTGGTGATTTTCACAAAAACGGCGCTACATTAATCATACAAATATTGTTATTACGAATTTATTAAAATAATTATAACATGATAATAAGCTCTCGTTGATCGCAATAGAAGTATGTTGTTGAAAAACGGGAATAAATCCACCAATACAATCAAACAAATGTTAGTACGTCACGTATTCTCAATAAAACGATTCCACTTGAACAGAATATAAGAATGGTGACTCCCATCATTGCGTCTCACACATGCTTTTTACGTTATTATACGAGTGCGCAAGATGGAAGCCCAGTTGTGTTTTTGAAGTAAAACTTCTTTACGCACGCTTGATTTGGGGAGTAATCTGGTGAATGTGTGACGAGAGCGTTATGAAAAGTGTGATCAGGCGAGGCGAACGGAAGTTGAGAGGGAGATATAAGTTAGTGATGTTTTACTACAGTCGTGTGGTCTAAAGCATACTCGTTTTTGTTTTTAATTCGAAGGTATTATGTCATCGGTAACTTGGCGTGAATGGGTTCTCAGTTGAATAATTATTTTTTGTCGATAGTTACTTAATTTTTTATCGGGTATGTTCGATTTTCTTTTACGTAATTTTGATTTTTAAGCAGGGCCTTGGGCGGCCCGGTACCATTTGATCCACGGACCGGGACCGGATCGCGGCCCGGGGGTTGGAGACCACTGTCTTAGATGATAAAATCCCAACTAATATTGACAATTAGTATTCACTTATACATAATTGTGATTAAGTATTTGTGGAGTAGTTATTTTATTTGCTTAAGAGTGTAAGTAAGTAGTAAGTTGTAACCTCCTTGAGATATACGAGTACGCAATGAATTGTTTTCGTGGAATACTAAGTGCGAACTTACTATGTCATTTAATAGAAACTGGTTCATAATAAAGTGATTAGCATTCTGAATATATTATTGACAGGTGCGGAGTGCGGAGTGCGGAGTGCGGAGTGCGGAGTGCGGAGTATGGAATATTTGCATGTTGGAACGATGCATGTTAATAGTTTCGAATTAATTTTAACGTTATCATTATGTTAACGTGCGAACCTGCTTGCTTGTTTATCAGTCTAATGAGATCAGTGGCGCGTTTGCTTATTTCCCAGGCACGTAATGAAACATTAACAATTCAAACTAAAACATTGGAAAGTTTCCGTCTATCTGAAAGATACGTTAAACTAATTCTAGAAGTCGAGGATTGTGATTATAAGTAACAACACATAATGATCGCTCTGTCTCAAGACCGGGGCGCCTCAGGTTTCTAGATAATTTCAACAAACTTGTAATTTAAGTCGTTCGAATTTAACTAAAGTTTTCTTATATTTCACACCGCAATAAGGTCAATGTTGAGATCCATCTAGTCTGAAAAATCTGTCGTAGCGAATTTGTCTAGAGTTTTTCTATGTTTTACAACAATAACGTCGATTATGACGTGAACTGAATTATTTCCATATCCAGCTACTTTTGGACCGGATGTTGTAAACACAACGACACTACATTTCCGGATGCTGAAGGGTAAGTTATTCATTTCCGACCATTTGATAAGAGAATCAAGATTGTTATGATGTGGATGCATCATTACATATAAATTACTTTAATTTATTACTCGGATAGGCAGGTACCTTTATTTGAAGGATGGTAATAGTTTATTCGAGATACTCGGCAGGTTGGCAGACTGAGCGGAAACGGGTTTTGGTTTTTTAAAACGGCACTCTGGACGAGAGAGAACACGGGAGGACGCCGTGTTTTTCTCGGGCACAGTCACCTAGCGATTTAAGTTTTATAATGTAAAATATACCGGAACAATACGACTCCGCGTTGCAAAGAGATCCGTACCTTATGTGTAAATAACGGGATTAACCTAAAGATCCGAATTGTTCGGCCCGGAATTAACGAAGTTTTCGGTTCATCAATGGCCGTCGGCGCCTCGTGCGACGAGAATAAGTAATGCCGTTTATCTAGCTGATCTGGCGACTGGGAAAGTGCAATTGGCGAACATGGACTCCCGCTACACCTCGCAAGCCACGGCGAAGTTTATTTAATTAGTGTTCGGAGTTTTAACTTTAACATCCGCCGCCTACTGAGGCGTTCATATAAAAACCCGCGTACTTGATTTTGATACGCAGAACAGACCGTTCCGGTTCACCGCAACCCCGGATGCGTCGCCGACTCCGTCTGTCAACAAATCCCGTAGGCATCCATCTATTTGGGCTTGATGGCCTCGTAGGACGGGCATCATACTGCTGGCCAGGCTGGCGCAATACACCGGATCATTTCTCATCGTCCTGATGCTCCCAGGGGGGTTTGGCATCGCGACCTCAGCAGGATCACATCAGGACCACCTCTTGGATGCTGGACGAAGCACCAAGCTCCACTACGTGCATCATGCCTGCCCGCAGGCACTTAATCCGAATTAGCTAGTTTTCAAGGTCATGGTCGCAATACAGGGGTGAGTTTTCAGTAGTGTATTTTTTCCCTTGTAAAATTGGTTTATAATACCGTATTGTTTTAAATGTTCGATATTGTAAATATAGAAAATATTGATTCAAATCTCTTTGTTATTTCATATCGATACACTGTAGTTCCTAATGATGAGTAAAGAAGTGATTGTCATAGTGCCCACGCTCCCTGGGAAGAATTAAATGCTCTCCGTCGTTCTAGGAAGAAGGCGTAGTGAATTCAACTGTGGACATATTCTGTCTTGAACAGGATTTGGCGCTCTATTAATAGAAAAGTACGCAGTTGTATTCATCCCGTCTTCTTCCCTCTCAGCTAGCCACATCATATGGCTCCTTACGCCATTTTGCACGTAATAATTGCCGTTTCAACGTGAATTATAAAATATTCACATAACAAGATTATTCTGCGGAAGAATGGAATCTATATGACTTTTAATAGCTCTGAAAAGTTTGTTATCGTCAGCGAAGAGGAGATATTTTGAGCAGTTAATGGTCTTGCCTATATCATTAATGAATAAAAGAAAGAAGAGCGGTCCTAGATTCGATCCCTGGGGAATCTCGGAGTTAGTTATAACCGATATAGAGGTGTATTTAAAACGTAAATCGGTATAGGTTTTGGAAAAATGCAGCGGGGACCAGCGGTAGACGTGATGCTAATAGTGATATTAACATTTATTGTGAACATTATCATGATTTTCATATTAGCCCCACACATAAAGCCCTGGGAAAATAATTTCCCTCAGGGCCTTTGTCATCTTTGGAGATGCTGTGTTGAGGGTATTTTTAGGAAAGGGAGGAAAGGAAGTTCTAGGAAGGAAAAGGGTATTAGGGGAGAGAGTACGACTGGAGAAGTCAAAAGGACTTTCTCAACCATTCTCTCCCGATCCGGCCTTCCATGCAGCATGCTAGCATATGGACCCAAGATCCGGACAAACCTCACCCCATGGCCCCGGGTAGCCCTGTAAGGTCACCAAAGGTAGAGAACCACTTGGAGTGACCTACGGCAGAGGTGTTACCAACATTACATTAAGTAAATAAATATTCTCGCACTTCAACTGGAGATATTTGTACCCATGACTTCAAACTGGTTAATGATGCCGTAGAATATTTTTACTCTGCACTGCATGATGAATGCCCGCTCCATTCATTCCCCGGCGGGATTGATGAGGTCCACAGGGCAACGCCTGAGGCCCTAGACTGGCTCGCAGACCTAGATGTCCCCCTCTGACCCCCCACCATACGAAAGAAGAAGACTCTGCACTATGCAGTACATTTGATCACACATAGTCAAGGAAAAAACGTTCATTAGTTTTGCTTTAATTTTTGACGGATTTCGTTTTTTTCACATTTACTAATGGTAATTAATTAACGAAGGTAACTCTAATTTGTCGGTATATAAATAAAACTATGTGACGAAGAAAATTGAAAAAAAATTTTTAGAAAGCAATGATAACGACCCAAACATTTTATAAATACTTTCAGCTGTTCATGATTCATAGGAAGAGGTTTATCCAGGTCTTGATGGCGGATGCGTTTGCCCACCTTATTGCTTGGCGGGCCGGATTGGTAGAGACTGGTTGAAGGAGGCCTTTTGACCTCTCCAGCCGGACTCTCTCGACCCATCGCCTTGCACCGCAGTGGGAGGAATAAATTCGTAGGTTCGTCATTCCTGGATACACAGACCCCCCGATTCCTACCCACTTCTCATACCTTTTTCCTTCCCAGATTTTCCTCTCATTCCTTCCCGAAAAAATACCCTCTACACAGCATCCCCAAAGATGACATAGGCCGCGAGGGAAATTGTTTTTCTTTCAGGTCTCCTGTGTGGCGTTAATTTAAAAAGAGCTGTATGATTTCCGGTTCCATGACAGTTGATCCGGCGACATTTGGTCCGGCAACAGTTGGTCCGGCGACATTTGATCCGGCCGACATTTGATCTGGCCGACACTTGATCCGGCGGACAGTTAATCCAGCAGACATTTGATCCGGCGACAATTGATGCGGCCTGATCCTTTAGAAGATTTTTTCTTCAAGTAAGTATGTAAAGAGGATATACGGCCGTACAACCAAAGTCGAGCCAGGTACGTTTTCCACATCTCCTTCCCCTCCCCACTACCCTCAGTATCACACCATACCAAAATTGGGAGATCACCATACCGAAATTAGTTCTACTGCTAAGTACAATAAATATTTATGATGCGGCATTTCAATAGTATTTTAATTAATCAATTATTATTACTTATTTTTAAAGTTCTATATATACTTGTATAATATCTCGACCGGATTATATAAGACTCATATCGACTGTGTACACGTTTATATTAGTATTCCAAATAATTATATTTTTTTTCTAATCGGTTAAAGGTTATCTTTTTGGAGTAATTTGGGTTTTAAGCCTAGATAAGAGATTACAGAAATGTGATCGGAGATTTAATGCCTCGAGGAGGGATTGGTCGAATACATGTTTTTTTGATGAATCACTGAATTGCCAATTGCGTGTCATTTCAAAGCAAACATTATTTTATAAAATTATTCACAAAATTATTGAGATCCGGAAAAATGAAAATCTTAATATGTAAAACAAAGTCGGGTCAGTTACACCATTTATAACTCAAGAACGGGACAGATATTCATGATTTTTGATTTGTTGGATTTGATGTCTCCGCCCCAAATAGCAGAATGGCTTTTAAAACATCGGAAAAATTCATGAAAAATTTTTTATGAAGAAAACTCTTTTCCTCATACATTTTGTATGGAACTAATTCTCATCATTTGAAAGAGCTGCAGGAATATTGTGGTAAGTATAGAATTGAGTAGTGAGTGAATTCCAAAAATTCAAAAACGTCAAATGTCAATGCTCTGATTTTTTGCTTTTGTTCATATTGTTACGATGCACAAATAAGCCCCTACTAATTATTCACCCACGCCACTGCACAGAATACAGTTTCGCTCTTTCGCCGCAAGCGCGCCGCGCACGCTAGTGGAGCCAAATGCGAGCAACGGTCGGCGAAGCCGCCGACTCTCCACACACTTCCTAGGCAGAGCGCTCCGCGAACAGTCGATTGTTTTGTTAAGGAGAAATTCTCTCCGCAGGGCACCTTTGTGGCCCGAGTCATCCGCGACGCAATATGGCGTCGGGAATTTAATACGCAAATGCGTGTTCTAGATGCTACGGCAGACAAGGCCGAGGCGTAATTTAAAGTACAGTGACAATGTTTACGTGTGTGGGACGTTTCACCTGGAGACTCCTGTTGGAACGAGATCCCCTCTGCTGCGGACGAGGATTGGACCTGCCGCCTCCATCACAGTAAGCCCCCCTTAAATTAATGTGTTCTATTTGCCCTCGCGATTTTACCTGAGCAATGACGACCCCAGAGAGGACAGGTTGAGAGACTTACCGTGTAGGGACATTCTAGCCAGGAACTGTCTTTTAACCTTGTATTTCTGTGTTTTCTCACAATACATTTTGTTTGTTTTACCTAAATACCGTTCTTTTATTGAGGAGATTGTTCGAGGGTGATCACGGCCAGTATTTCCCCCCATGTAAAACATTCCAAACAGCCTACCGGCGACCACACCACCCTGATGACGAGGGTCTCCCCTGCTTGCCGTTGGTTGGAGCTAGCCGCCTGCAAGGTAGGTCGGAGCCCACCCTGTGGTGCCGCCCTCCTGGTGGCACCCGGGCCCAGCGAGGTTCTGGTTCCTATACGGGGCGTAGTCCCCGAGCGCAACTCTGACACCATGTAGCCGCTGCCAGGTTGTTAGCACTGGCGCGCCAACTTTGGGGCATTTTTTTTCTCCCCATCTTTTCCCCCACGTTGTGTTAGCACTGACGCTATAACGTGGAGGCCTTTTTTTGTTTTTTTTTGGATTTTTTACCCTAACTGGCACTGTGATGACCTCGAGCAAGATTCTCGAGCTATAAGAAATCTCTTTAATGGCAAATTTTGTGGCTTCTAGCATGAACTTACGGAATATCCATCGATATTCTATTATTGTAAATTATGTTATTCTGTAATACTAACTATTACGGTTCAAAATATTGTACCTATTACGTGCGGAAGCTACAAAATTCATAAAAACCCCTGTCGAAAATTGTATCAACATTGCATCATAATTTGCGCCGCCCGCCATTTTCAAACATTCCAGAAGCATTGCGTGCGCGCGAAATCTCCAACGTTTTTTTACACACGGCGGAAGCTAGCCGTTTGGAGCATAATTGCCCTGTGCGCAGAATTCGTGCGCAGTTGGTGTGTTACTGCCGCCCTGCGGTAGAACTTGTAAATCACTGATACGCAGAGATATGAATCAAACATTCTCGTATGTATTGCTTGGAAACTCTTGTTTTGTCTGTTTTCGCAACTAAAATAATTACGGAATACAACAATAGTGCCTCTATAAGCACATCGTCTGTACACATCATTCGTTGACGCAGCAAAAAGGAGTTCCTATGTTATATAACAAAGGTAGCCTCTAGCGGGAACCTTCCAGTACATCACTCAATTGGCCCAAGCAATTTCAAGTTGCCTCTTTCATAAATCCATAATGCTGTCTAATTAATAACTTACCTTTTTCCCAGTGCTTATACAGGAACATTAAGTTCTTTTTTCTGTTTTTTCTACAAAATAAGTGACTATCAAACGTCAAGGTGACAGTTGTGATTATCAAACGTCAATGTGACAGTTGTGATTATCAAACGTCAAAGTGACAGTTGTGATTATCAAACGCCAAATAACAGTGCTTCATTAAAAAAGTGTTGTTTAAATGAAATAAACTAGTGGTTTGCTCAAATAATAGCCGCATTTAAGTGATTTTCTCCTCGGAAAATTAGTGTTCTTTTTTCATTTTATTGGGAAGTGCCATTTTGGAAGTTTTTCCCAGTTTTCAGTGCAGTTAGTGACAAGTGAACAAAAGTGCACTACAAAAATTAAATTTCCTGTTTCCCTAGGGGAACCCCTGGCCAAAAATTTAAAAATTCCTGGACTTGGGAAATTTCGGAAATTTTTTTTTTTTTCTTTCTTTCTTCTCTTCTCCAAGGAGCACGGTTTTAAACAACACCACAATGGAAGCCAGCCGAACGGTTATGTCATCGGACTTGGGTATTATTCCCAACGTCCACAGTTTATCTAAAGCCAACCTCCTATCTGTTCTAAAAGACAGAGGTCTTTCGTTGGAAAACAAGTCGAAATCTGCATTAAGAGCGTATGCATTTTTGTTCAACAAAAAGTTCGTCAAGAAAATAAACCTTGCATCAACAATTGAAGAAAATCCATGCACCATCACCAAGGATACAGAAGTCACGGTGACAAATAAAGAGCCGGAGCTACTTGTCAAAATGAAACAAGATATTGTACCCATCGCGGCACAAGGAAAAGTCCACGATCTTTCCTCTTGGAAAATCAAATATAACGGTGTTTCTAATGTAATGGATTTCATTGATCGAATCAAAGAAACAGCATCAATTAAGAGCATCCCGCTTGACGTTCTACGAAAAAATTTCATAGAACTCATTTCTCCGGAGTTAATCCCTTGGCACCGCATTCAAAAATTAAAATGCAAGGATTGGAATAAGCTCAGATCAGCTTTAATTTCTAGTTTCGGCAAAACTGAAGCACAACACCGAATAAAACTGTCTTTACTATCTATTAAACAGTTAGTAAACGAAACGGTGGCAACGTTTATAGAAAGGGCCGAATCCATCAATATCAAACTTTCTCTCCCGATCCCTGAAGCTGAACTACTACCAGTCATAACTGATGGTCTTCTCTACAAATACGAGAATATTATCACCTCACAGAAAATCACGTCACTGGCTCAATTAAGCGAAGAATGCACACTCCTAGAATCTTACCAAGACAGGAAGAATACCCTAGCGTCTTCAACCAACATAACTGTGCCAAGTCGTTCTTCGGAATTAAAACCGGAATATGACAACAAAAAAATTTGCTCCTTCTGCAAGAAAATAGGCCACCTAGCTGATACCTGTTTTAAGCAAGCCAAATTACGGGAACCTAGAGAGCCCAGGACCTTCAAGAGGCACCGCTCTAAGGACCGCTCCCCCCATCGCGATGAATTACGCGAAATTTTCAAGAGATCCAAATATAACATGGATAGGCTGCAAGATACTAGCAATGCCAAACCCCCAGTGGATTTTTCTAAACCACCACCCAACTACTTCTCTAAGAAGCCAAAAAACTAAATGGCAACCTCTCAGGTATACATTCCGTATCAAGGTCTAAGGAATGGACTGATTGGTTATCCCACATTAAATATTTTAATCAGACCTTGAATATTTTTTCAGTGTGTTGCAAGCAAGCCAAGGACGGAAGACCTTTTGCCCTTTTTTCTGTTAACAACGTACCCTTCTCCGGTCTGCTAGACAGTGGCGCATCGGTGAGCTGTCTCGGCAACAATGCCCACTTGCCTTTTGTTAACAATGGTTTTAAGATCTCCCCCCAACACACGCACGTTACAACTGCAGATAATGTCTCTCAGTCAGTCATCGGTGCCCTTGCTTTGCCAATCAAGTGTGACAATAAAATAGTTACAATTAATTCTCTAATAGTGCCATCTATATCCCAGAATTTCATCCTTGGTGTTGACTTCTGGAAGGCATTCAGCGTTGCCCCCCAAGTATTTAATACACTTGGTGAGGCGCCGCCGACTGCACAAATTAGCGAAATTCGCACAATCGTACCTCACGAGAACTTAAGTACTGACCAAGCTCGTCAATTAAAGGAAGTAGTCAATAAATTCGAATTAATATCCTTCGAAAAATGTGGTTTGGGTCTGACCAATTTGGTAGAGCACCATATAAAAACTAATGGTCCCCCAATTAAGCAACGTTATTATAACTTAGCTCCACAAAAACTCAAGCTTCTAGAAAAAGAACTCGACGAAATGTTGAAACTAGGAGTAGTGGTTCCCAGCAGAAGTGCGTGGACCAACCCTACTCTCTTGGTCTCCAAAAAAGACGGCTCTGCTCGCTTTTGCCTTGACAGCAGACGTCTTAATTCTTGCACAGAGGCCGACGCGTACCCTTTGCCTTATGTCCATGCAATCTTGGACAAATTGCGTAATGCCAAGTTCATTTCTTCAATTGATTTAAGCAAGGCTTTCTGGCAAATACCCCTAGACGCTGAGTCTTGCGAAAAGACCGCTTTTGTTGTACCCGGCAGGGGAATGTTCCATTTTAAAAGATTACCTTTTGGTCTAAAAAACAGCCCCGCCGAGTTACAAAGGTTAATGGACAAATTGTTTGGCCCCGAAGCCGACAACAACTTATTCTGCTATCTTGATAACCTCATCATCATTAGCGACTCATTCGAAAAACACTTACAAATGCTGGAAAAAGTTTTCTACCAACTTAAGTTGGCTGGTTTAACCATCAACTTAAAGAAATCTGAATTCTGCAAGTCTCGTTTACGTTACTTGGGATTCATCATAGACGAAAAAGGTCTAAGAACAGACCCTGCTAAGGTGGAAGTCATGGCAAATTTCCCTCGTCCCAAAAACGCGAAAGAAGTCAAAGCTTTCCTCGGACTCACAGGTTACTACAGGAGATTCATTAAAGACTTCTCCACAATCTCGGCACCCCTCAACAAAATTACCGGCACCCGAAAAGGCGTCAGTAACTTTTGTTGGTCTGATGAAACTGAAGAAGCTTTTATAACCTTAAAAAACGCTCTTCAGACAGCTCCCGTCCTAAACTGTCCGGATTTCGCACTCCCGTTCACCCTCCATACGGACGCCTCAAATGTTGGAATCGGTGGAGTTTTGACACAAGAATTCCCTGACGGCGAACACCCAGTGGCTTACTTTTCCCGCTCCTTAAATAAGCACGAAAAGAATTACGGTATCACCGAGAAAGAGTTACTGGCCGTACTGGAATCTGTTCACCATTTCCGCGGCTACATAGACGGTAGTAAATTCACTGTGATCACCGACCACAGTAGTTTGAAATGGTTAATTTCTCTAAACAATCCCTCTGGCAGGCTCGCTCGCTGGGCCTCACGCCTGTCACAATACAATTTTGACGTCATACATCGTAAAGGTGCGGACAACACTGTCCCAGACGCACTTTCAAGAATTGAATTAGCCACTCTAAATACCGGTACAATTGCAACTACACCACCCACAAAGGATGAATGGTACCTCAAAATTTTTGAGGGTTGCCAAAATAATCAACAAAAATTTCCCAATTTTATTATAAAAGGAGGACAACTATACCGCAATTGTAAAGCCCCTCTATCTATCCTTGAGGACCACTCTTGGAAACTCGTTGTTCCCTCCGAAAAGAGAGAACAAATAATTAGCGACAACCACAGCGCTCCCGGCTCCATACACCCAGGAACTTTCAAGACGTATAAAAAGATTTCCTTGAAATACTACTGGCCCGGCCTCTACAAGCAAGTTCGCAATTATATTTCTAAATGTGAAACATGTAAAGCTTACAAACATAGTACGGCATCCCCCGCCGGTTTTATGGGCAAACCCAAACGCACTGATAGACCCCTACAGTCGCTGTCTATTTATTTATTTATTTATTTATTGCTTCTTCACAATTTGTAAACATAAATTTTTAGCATGTAATTATTAACCCCACTAGGGTTCGCCTGTATGGACCTCATAGGACCTTTTCCCCGAAGCTATGCCGGACATATGCACATACTCAGCGTAGTGGACATTTTCACTAAATTTTGTTGGATCTTCCCTTTAAAAAGAGCCAACGCTACCGCCATTGTAAAACTTCTGGAGAAACATATCTTCATACCATATGGGACACCCAGAACGGTGATAGTTGACAATGGAAAACAGTTCATAGCCCAAGAATTCAAAGACTTCCTTGCCAAATATGGGATCAAGGATATCTATTACAATACCTTGTACACCCCCCAAAATAACACCGTTGAACGGTACAATCAAACCATCAATACAGCTTTGGCCATTTTGGTTGACAAGGACCAACGTACTTGGTGCAAAAACTTGGATAAAATCCAAGCCGCCATGAACAACACGGTTAACCTAACCACCGGTTACACCCCTTTTTTTCTAAAACACGGCATGGAACAGGTTGTCCATGGTTCACTACATTGGGACACAAGTTTTCCTACGTCCACCACCCCCACAAATAATCCCACCTCCGATTATGCCCACCGTTTGGAGGAATTATCAGCCATTTACAGTGAGGTTACTGATGCTCTACTGCTGGCCCACCAAAAGAGTGCGGACAGGTATAACTTACGCAGAAAACATGTCACCTTTAACGTAGGCGATGTCGTCTGGAGAAGGAATAATACCCTCTCCCAAGGAGCTCTGTACTTCTCTGCTAAATTGGCTCCCCGTTTTGTCAAGGCTAAGGTCGTAAAGAAAATATCGGACTTAGTCTACTCTTTGTCCGACACCTCTGGCAAACATGTCAGTAATTACCATATTAAAGACATCGTAAAGTCCGGAAGTGAGGAGATAACCGACATCACTCCCACTATCGACGGAACCACAAATTAATTCAATAAGTATCACTACCTCCCTCGCAGCGTGCATACCTTACAAGAGTTACACCCCGAGTCATGGAGTTGTGGCACAAGTCCTCAAGCGTGAGGCAGGTCTCGAGTCAGCTTCCGAGCGATCTCTAGACATTGTTTGTAAATAAATAAATATGCATATATTAGACGTGTAAAGTGTTAATTACATGTCCACTCTTTCGTTGACAAAACGATATATATATATATATATTCTTAAAAAAAACCTTTTTAAATGCATTTTCATATGTTGTTTTTGCTCTAACTTTCTTTCTTTCACGACATTGTGCTGTGTTTTTGTTTTTTCCTTTTTTCACCTGTTCCGAGACTGATCACCTCTGAACAGAGGCACCTCCGAGTCATAATGCTTGGGAAGTCATGAGCCCAACTGTTGTTTCTCATCCCCTACACTACGCAATGTGCAGGCCTGTTTTGCTCCGTCTTTTCATGCCATGTAATTTTTTGTTTTTTTGTTTTGTTATCAACATGTCGTGATGGAAACAATGTCACGCTTCTCGTTATAATTGCAAGGCAATCAACATCGGTCAACGGCGTAGGTTTCTGTTTGTTCGGGTTTTGTAAATCCAGAGTGTAAAAACCCCAACTCAAGCCTGTTATTGCCCCTGTTCTTTACCGTTTCCAATTTTTTCTCGTAAAGGTTAAAATAATTAACAATTGCCCTTCGGCGGTCGTTCCTAGGAATCGGATTTTGTAAATTCCAAAGTGTTAAATCCCGACTCGGAACCAGTTAATTATTCCTGCAACCTACCATTCTACCTACCCTGGTAAAATATTGCTGTTTTCTTGTTTTTGGTTTTTCTTGTTTTCTTTTCTTGAGTATGTAAAACCCAACATTGGTCTCAAGTATAAAAGTGTGGTCACTTACACAGTCACCCCTTATGTACATATAGTTTTTCAATCTTTTTTCTTTAAAAAGTTGATGGCGTCCTACCCGTGCTCATTTTTACCCGAAATTGGATTTTGACACATCCATTTTGGAAATTGCATATATTTAAAAAAAAAACCAAGAAAGGTTCTGTAGATTTGCATAAACAAATCTATTCTTACTCGTTTCGACCAAAGTATGTAAAACCAAACAATCCGGTCTTTTGTGTCTTAGCGAAATCCTTACTGTCACGTCACGTATGTCTTGTATTACACGTTTTAGTCCTATGGGACAGGTTAATAAAACCTCATGGTCATCCTGGTTCCCGAACGCAAATAGTTGTAACATTACGTAAATCAGCAACGTGTGGTCTGATCATCGTTCTACAACTTCAGGCATCCAATGTTCTGCCACTTAAACAAAGTGTTTGCGACCCAAAAATCGCAAATCACACGGTTCACTTGTAGCTATACAGAAGGCATATAAAACCTCAATTGGTCCCTTTTGTTCTTCTCAATGAAGATTGCTACCTCCGACAGTATGTAAAACCACTATAGGTCTGTCTTGTTTTGCTTGGTGTAAGCAGAATTTTACTCTGCCATCGCCCTGCACCTTGTTGACATGTGAAGTAACGTTATATCGTATATTTTCTCTGTTATTCTATCGTACGCCTTTTGGGCTACGGAGTTAGTCTATCTAACAAATCTTTAAGAGCAGTGTTTAAACAAATACTGTTATCATTTATTGTGTTATATTTAAATGCACCCACCACCACAGGAGAGATCCTCACAATATCCACCATCATAGGAGAGATCCTTAAAATATCCACCATGATTCGAGAAGTTCGTTATAATCACTTATGCTCTTGTTATTGAGTTGGTCGTGTGTCTTTAATTGGACATGAGTACCGCCCCTTTTGGTCGTGTGTCATTAAATTTGGCATGAGAACCGCCTTGTTTGTTTATAATTGTGTACTTATATAATTTGTGCACCAAACGTGAAGACGTTACAATACTCACCATGATTCGTGCGAACGAAATAATATCAACCCTTTTTGTGCGCACTACACAAAGTAGTCCACAACCTTTTTGCAAATTGTTCAACGACAATGCCCGTGGACTTCCTGTTTTGCCACTTCTTTCTCTAAAGGAAAGAAGCCCAGGAATATCTACTATCTCAAGAGGACTAGCTTGTCAGCTTCACTGTCAGCTATGGGGCATAGTGCCGTGGGAGTTAATCGAATGGGCACAAAACCACCAAACTCGTCGGCTGGGAAGCGAATAAAAGAAATCCCAGGATTGTGAAATTGAAGCGAGGGTCTATCTTTTCTCACAATCAAGGAGAAGTTTTAAGTGACCCCTAATCTTTCGTCATACACGCGAAAGACTAGCCTTTTGGTATTTCGTCTATTCTCATGTTCATGTTCATCTCACTGTTTTTTAATATATCCATTTTGGTTAATGTAAAGAGTTAGGAAATCTGCTGGTTGATTATGTTTCATTCTCACATGGAGTTTGAATTGGAAATTAGTACAGTCTCTAGCAGGTTTCGTCACTCAACTCCTGTCCTTTTCCTTTCCCCATCCCCATGTTCTCAGGTATATGTTATGAAGTGGAAAATCTGTTGTTGACCATATTTCGACCTCACTTGGAGTTCGAATCGGTAACAGGCCGGTTATCAACAGGCTTTCTCCCTCACTCTCTACGTATGTCTCATCATCCTCATCATTGTCGTATAGAAGCACATTCATGAATGTTGGATAAGTACGGTATGCACTTGGCGTATCGTCTGTCTCTTTGACATCCCCTATTCATGAATCAGTTTCTCTGCTTTGCCGTGACTTGTTCACGACTTTTTGCCTTGTTCTTTGAAATTCTACAAAAATGTTACCATCTTATGTTAACATAGGCCAAAAAAGGCCGGTTGTTTTTCATCCAAGTTTTTGTCTCTCGGCAAACGCCAGGTTATCCTAGCAAAGGATAACATTCGGAACATGTCATTGTAAACTAGTTAGGAATCTCTCACTCTCTACCGTTCTCTCTGGGTCTGCAATCGTCAAAAACCTCGTTTCTTTTTTCTGAACACATTTTGTTTCTCTCCAAACCCTTTTTGTCCATTGGTCTCTAGGCAGGTAAATGTCAAGAATCTTGCTTTTTTAATAATAATTTCTCCCGGATTTAAAAAAGAAGCCCAGAAGGATGTCCCCATCGGCAGCCGAGCTGAGCTTCACTTCCTGGCAGCCTTCGCTGTGGTTACGGAGGTCCCCCGCCGCCACTTTCTACATATTTGTTCCTGAAAGCACAGACCATACCGCCTTATGTATGTTGTCTGGTTGCACCATTGCGAGCCGAGTTGTCCCACTATACAATGACACTCTGGACTACCTTTGGGCACGCTAACCCCTGGGTTTTGTTCCTGCTCTCGCTACCAAGCCAGTTTTGCCGTCTCTTGCTCTGTCACGGAGTGACGCACACAATGTCATATGTAAACCATTAATACCTTGACTCTACAGTATTCGCTGAATGCGCACCCTCACAAGTTATCCCGAGCTACATTATGCTTTGATAACCATTATACACGATCCGTGCTTACCATATTGGCACATTAGGATTCGTACTGGCATGTCTGCAGACCCTGGATTCTTCTCCTCAATGACCTCTGTAACCATAGTCCTCCGCACTGCAACCACAGTCTCCACTCCGCAACCTTCGACGTCTTCAACGAAACAAGTGTTTTAACCATACCCTAGTGTACTCTTGAGTGTTATCTCAAATGGGTCAGGTTACAGTGATAAGGTAATCTTTAGAGTCTGTGAACCCTCGTTTTCTTCGCAATTCTTCGAAACTTTCCGCAAACCATCGAAACAAAAAAACAAATCTACGCACCGCAAATTAAGCTTCCAGACCAATGAAACCCTAGAGTCACATTTTCATAATTTTTGTCCTTGTTTTCGCATTTTCACATTTTTGTCTTTGTTTCACATTTTCATAACCTTATTTTTGTTCTTTCAATTGCATAAATATGTATGTTGTTTCACCCCTCTTTGTGATAACTGCCTGTTCCTCATATTTTATGTACCCCCCTCCCTACCCTGACCAACATTGTACCTAGCCCATGGCATAAGCTAGTTTTTAGTTGTTAGTCAGCTCTCTCTCTGGTCTACAATCTCTCCTTCAACTCCCGTGGGTAACGTAGAGGGTTTTTGCCTTATTGCTCCATTGCCACGTCGCTTTTTTTCCGAGTGCGGGGGGAGGTGTTACGATGCACAAATAAGCCCCTACTAATTATTCACCCACGCCACTGCACAGACTACAGTTTCGCTCTTTCGCCGCAAGCGCGCCGCGCGCGCTAGTGGAGCCATATGCGAGCAACGGTCGGCGAAGCCGCCGACTCTCCACACACTTCCTAGGCAGAGCGCTCCGCGAACAGTCGATTGTTTTGTTAAGGAGAAATTCTCTCCGCAGGGCACCTTTGTGGCCCGAGTCATCCGCGACGCAATATGGCGTCGGGAATTTAATACGCAAATGCGTGTTCTAGATGCTACGGCAGACAAGGCCGAGGCGTAATTTAAAGTACAGTGACAATGTTTACGTGTGTGGGACGTTTCACCTGGAGACTCCTGTTGGAACGAGATCCCCTCTGCTGCGGACTAGGATTGGACCTGCCGCCTCCATCGCAGTAAGCCCCCCTTAAATTAATGTGTTTTATTTGCCCTCGCGATTTTACCTGAGCAATGACGACCCCAGAGAGGACAGGTTGAGAGACTTACCGTGTAGGGACATTCTAGCCAGGAACTGCTTTTTAACCTTGTATTTCTGTGTTTTCTCACAATACATTTTGTTTGTTTTACCTAAATACCGTTCTTTTATTGAGAAGATTGTTCGAGGGTGATCACGGCCAGTATTTCCCCTCATGTAAAACATTCCAAACAGCCTACCGGCGACCACACCACCCTGATGACGAGGGTCTCCCCTGCTTGCCGTTGGTTCGAGCTAGCCGCCTGCAAGGTAGGTCGGAGCCCGCCCTGTGGTGCCGCCCTCCTGGTGGCACCCGGGCCCAGCGAGGTTCTGGTTCCTATATGGGGCGTAGTCCCCGAGCGCAACTCTGACACCATGTAGCCGCTGCCAGGTTGTTAGCAATATAATGCCCCTCTTTCTTACACACTTGTCAACAATCAAAAATGGGACAAACTGTGAACGAATGTCTGCACCCCTCCAAAAGAAAAATACGATAATTAGCCTAAATCTCCCTTACACGTATAAAGAAAACGAAACGCAATTCCCGTAAGTAAGTGGAAAACTAAGAAAATCACGAAAAATATAAATGAGTGCACAACGCTACCTCTGATACTGACAAAAACAAAACACGGACAGTAGCGCATCGATAATTGCTTCATTGTGTAATTTTTAACTTAATAAAAAAACTGAATTTTATTCAGCTAATAAGAGTTTTTGATTCGGAGGCGGTACGAAGTTCGCTGGGTCAGCTAGTATTAAATATATAACGACGGTCCCCACGAACAATGTCGGATGTGCGAATTTGTAGTTTTGAAGTAGAGCTTAAAATTTCATTTCTGCATTTTTATTGTTTTTGAGATCATGAAATATAGATTGTTTGATATTTTGCATTTCATTAATAATTCCCAAGATAGGTACAGCCTTTTAATTCAACACAACAAGCCACCAAAACGGTTTATATCTTTAAATGTGGACGGCAATATATTTTTAAATGTGGACAAACACAAAAGTCAATATTTTTTTAAGCATAAAAATCACGGCACACCCATGATTGAAATGTGTACCATCCTCGTGATTTAAACGTAACATTTAATAACACAACATCTGGCATATGTATATACGATGTCCATACTCTTTGGTTAAGTGTTAGTTTATTTATGATAGTAACAATAATTATTCGAGTGGTTTCAAAGTACTTTGCCCGATCATGGCATGAAACATTAGTTGGTAAGTATATAGGTATCATTGATTTATCTTTACGCTCTTCTGCCGCTTTTAAAAATCAATACTGAGCTATTGGACAAAATATATGTAACCTACCAATGTAGATGCTCAAAATCGAAAAAGGTTTGGAATATAAAATAAAGAATGACACAAGAAGTGTGGTTACACCCATACACATACCTACTCATACACATACCTACATAGCACGCATACATACTGTCACTGCTTGGGATTGGTATTAATTATTGTTGCAAGTTCCTGTGTCCTACCTATTCCCCATTGCCTATCTTACTCAGTCTGTAATAAAACTCCCGCCGCGAGATAACACTGTGCTCTGCTCCCGATTACCGCCATTAAAATAACTCCGCTGTGTACAATAAAAATAACTAAATTCACGCCTATTGTTTTTGTGCCTGTTGGATGGAGAGAGAAATCAGATGAGGGCATTCCAGCTTACAAATTCTTGCATCCTTTTGGTGAGTCCTTCCTTTCTATGCCACATGTATTTTTATCATTTTTATCAATTTCCTCGAGGAACTAAAAATCTCATCTTTATGCATAGAAAGCATTTGGGAATTTAAGACGATGACAGAACTTATCGAGGAGTATAATAAAATACTATCAAGTTTATTAAATAAATATGCTCCTAACACCTCTAAAACGCGGAAAATTAGGAAGTCTGATGGCTGGTTCGATGAAGAGTGTCGGAGTCAGAAGAGGATAATGCGTAAACTAGAAAGGGCATACCGAAGAAACCCCGACGTCGCTCCACGATATGAGTGGATTAATGCTCAGATAGAGTACAGAAGAAAAGTAAGCTCCAAAAGATCAGAATACTGGATCAACAAAATTGACTCTGAGCGAAAAAATCCACGACGTCTCTGGAACTCAGTTAAGACTATCATCGCCAATAATCCCGTGCAAACTACTACAGACATTACTCCGCAGGCCTTCTCTAAGTTTTTCTGTGAAAAAATAGAAGCCATTCGCGCTTCCACATCCTCTGCCCCCCCGCCAATATTTACGGTCAATTCCAAATGTTACCTGTCATCATTTATACCTACAACGCTAGAAGAAGTAGGAAAGTTAATTTTAAGTTCGCCAAATAAACAATGTGTTCTTGACCCTATCCCAACTTGGCTTCTCAAGAAATGTAGCAACGTGTTGGCTCCCTTCCTGGTTCACGTGTTTAATAAGTCTTTAAGTACAGGTGACTTCCCAGAACCACTTAAGTCTACAGTAGTCACCCCAATAATAAAAAAACCGCAGCTTGATGCCGACAATTTGGGTAACTATCGACCTGTGTCAAATCTGCCTTTGGTAGCGAAACTTCTTGAAAAAATTGTTGCATCTCAAATAACTTCCCACTTAAGCGTGAACAAATTATTTACTGATCATCAATCCGCATATAGAAAGTTCCACTCAACAGAAACCGGATTACTTCGTGTCCTGTCAGATATAACCCTTGCGATAGAATCAGGTAAGTTGGCACTTCTTTCACTTTTAGATATGAGTGCTGCATTTGACACCATTGACCACGACTTTCTCATTAAGAGACTAGAAGTAACATTTGGTTTACAGTCTAACATTAAAAAATGGCTACAATCCTATCTATGCAATCGCTCTCAAGCAGTGAAAGTTGGAAACAAACAGTCTAACTACACAAAACTCTCTTCTGGGGTACCTCAGGGATCCGTTTTGGGTCCACTTCTCTTCATTCTATTCACAAATGATGTCGCAACAATTATCGAGTCATTTGGTCTCTTATCTCACTGTTATGCTGATGATCAGCAAGTCTACTTCTACTGCACACCAAATGAGATCAACGGCCTTAAAATTCGCATAACTGAGTGTCTAGAAGCGATCAGCCTTTGGATGTCCTCAAATAAACTTAAGTTGAATCCCACAAAGACCGAGTTCCTCTGGGCAGCCACAAATAGACGCCAACATTTAATAGACAACTCTCCCATTTCTATTTCCGGCAATGACATAATTGCAAAAACAACCGTCAAACCACAACACGGGCATGTGCCTAGCATGGTGGTCGAAAAATCCCCAACATTTGTAAAAAAAATTTTTCAATGAATAAAGAAAACTTAAAAAAAAAAAAAAAAAAAAAAAACTTCTAGGTGTTTATCTGGATTCAGACCTTTCGCTAAAAATTCAGGTAAATAGGACCGTCAGTACTGGGTTCTTCTATCTAAGACAACTTAAGTCAGTTCGTAGGAACCTCTCAACAGAGGCAACTAAGCTTCTTGTGAACTCATACATAGTAACACGTCTTGACTACTGTAATGGCATTTATGCAAGACTTCCTAAATGCCAAACTGACAAACTACAATCAGTGTTCAATGCCGCCGCACGGCTAATTACTGGAGTATCCAAGTTTTCGCATATTTCTGAACACCTTCAAAATCTTCACTGGCTGAAATGTCCTGAAAGGATCCAGTACAAGTTATGCTGGATGGTGTTTAAAGCTATCAATGATATGGCTCCACCCTATATCTCTGAACTGTGCATTCCGGAAAATATTGGTCTAAGGCAGTCAACTCTTAGATCAGCGACATCATCTGCAATTGGAAGGTTGAAAGAACCTAAGCGAAATCCGAACACTAAGTTTGGTGATCGTGCATTCGGAGTATCCGGCCCTGAGGCTTGGAATAAACTTCCTATGGAAATAAGATGTATAACCAGCCCAACGGAATTTAGATCCAAACTCAAAACTCACCTATTCAAACACTCATTTCCATAAATTCGCTATTCCATTCAAACATTGCTATCCAATCCGTTGTTGAGTGCTGAATTATCTTATTGCGGTTGAGATCGACGGTTAATTTCATTCAAACATTTAAGATATTTATGCCTTCCTTAAATCCATTAAAATCATTTTCTCAACTGTGTTATAAAATTGTGATATTATGTACGAACTTCATTCTTCTTCTGGCGCTAACAATATTAATATTAATATTGAAAAAGGGTATAAAATAATTTGTAAAATGTGTAGAATAAAATATTGATATGTATATATATACATATATAAAATCCTCAAACTGCTTTGACTTGCAGCAATAACATACTTCTTTGTTAGTTGTCTGTACCTACACCTGTAGAGTTTTGTTTAATATTAGATATCTGGCAAAACTCAAAATATTTATTGTTATATGTAAATACCTATTTTAATTGTAAATCTCTAATTTTAATTCACTGTTGTAAATATACATGTATGTCACTAGTTTTATGTCAGTAGTTATAAGTCTTAGTCGTAAGTCACTAGCAACATTTAAATCTTAGATGTAAGTCCCTAATTATAATTTTGAATCTTAGTTGTAAGCCTATCGTATTAATTTTATTTGATTATATGCTTATATGTACAGCGCCCTTGAGGTGATTTTTCACGAAAACGGCGCTTTATAAATCAGCCAAATATTATTATTATTATTATTTCAGGCAGTGATAGTAACACAAATTCAAGGTCCTTCGCTAGTCATTTTTACACAAACACATAAATCCACTCTCACAACATAAAATACCATTCAAAGTGTTTTGTGGGCGTGTTTTGTGATTTAATTATAGGCCTAATTTTGGCGTGAATCTTCATACACAACAGTGTTTTACCATGATTACGACATTCAAATGGGGTGGTGGTATACAACCTCAGGCAAGTGTAAAAGCCTTGCTCGCTTGCTAAATTAAATAATCTGTAAAATGTACCAAAAGGTACTACGTCATATGGCCCGAGTAATCCAGCCAATGAGGCCAACATTATTAAATTTAACCTAAACTAACAAAATTTAACCTAACCTAACCTAACCCAATAAAAATTTTCGGCGCCAAATTTAATATTTAAACCTAACCAAAATACTAACCTAATACTATAAAATGTAAAATATTGTATAAAAAAATAAAAATTTCAACCAATTTCTAGTGTAATATTCTTTATTCTATGTAACCAGATATTGTGTGTACCTAACTTCTTTTTAAAAAAATTAAAAAAAAGGAATTATACAATTTGTCCACAAAGACTTTTTATTATTTATTTATTTCATTTTTTCAGGCAGGTAGTTAGAACATGAAAATAATTTTTAAAAATTTAAAAAGGACGTCGAAACGGACAAATAGAAACGATCATTTCACATAAAAAACTCAACCATTAAAACGGCCACCATCTTGCAACGAAACCTAAAAATAATTTTTCAGTTGACGTAATGCCAAACGGTCGAAATGAAACTGGGCTGCTCTACGCTCAGATTAATTATCATTAATATTTAAACATTTATATATTCGGTATTATGTCTTTTTATTGACTGTTGGCTTCGCTTATTTGGAGTATTTTGTATTAATTTAAATTAATAAATTACTTCGTTTTTACCACTTTTATTGTTTACAAAACCAACATGTTTCGTGAGCAATGCTCACTTCTTCAGGATTTTTTATTGATACTCTATCAATAAAATTCAATAAAAAACCCTGAAGAAGTGAGCATTGCTCACGAAACATGTTGGTTTTGTAAACAATAAAAGTGGTAAAAACGAAGTAATTTGTGGGCTCTATGCTAGTAGCTATTCAGCCCCCTACCTACTGGTCAGCTGCTGTTCTAGGAATTTCAAATATTAGAAGATTTTATGTTTTATTGTTTTTCACTAGGTATTAATTAACCTGTCTAAAAAGTTGTTTATTTTGTATGGACATGAAAATTAAATGTTTTTGACTAAACACTACATTGGTGACCCCGACGTGATTTTAAGGACTTTAAAAGCTGAAGAGTGCTCTAACGAGAATATGAGTGAGCCGAGTGAATCACCAAAAGGGAAAAAGAGATCAACCGTGTTGCTGTCCGAATTCCCCCCTTCTGCCCAGACGACCCAGAGATGTGGTTTTGCATGGCGGAGAGAAGTTTCGAGGCCACCGGCATCAATACAGACAAGACCAAGTTCGGGTACATCCTGGGAGTATTAGATCCTAGATACGCCGCAGAGATGCGGGAGATCATTGTGAACCCACCAGCTGAAGGAGCATATCAAAAGTTGAAAACCGAGCTGGTACGCCGTCTTAGTTCTACACAGGAGCAGAAAATCCGCCGACTGCTAGAACATGAAGAGATGGGGGACCGCAAGCCATCGCAATTCCTACGGCACTTACTGATACCGGCAGGAGTTGCAGTTCCGGATGATGTTTTACGAACCCTCTGGATGAGCCGCCTACCGCACACTATGCAGGTAGTCCTAATAACGCAGAAGGACGTCGCCCTGGACAAAGTGGCAGACCTTGCTGACGTCATAGCTGAAGCCACAGGCAGACCAACCATTGCAGAATTACTAGTAGCAAACGCTGTCGAATCCTACCTGGATACGAAGATACAACAGCTGGCAATGACACTTCGCCAAGAAATTAACGACTTGAGAGCTGTCATGTATAACGAAATATCTGCGGTCCGTCAGCGAGACTACAATCCTGGTCGACGGGTCCGCTCCTCCAGCCGCTCCCGAGATCCCCCACGACCACATTCAACGAACCAGAGCAGAGACCAGCGTGACGGCATGTGCTGGACACATAGACGTTTTGAAGTAGCTGCGTGGAATTGTAGAGACCCAATAAAGTGTACGTACCACTCGGGAAACGACCAGGGTGCACTCTGATAGCGGCTAGTAGTGTAAGCCCAATATCCAGTCGCCTTTTCATCACAGACAAACAAACTAAGGTTCGATTTCTGATCGACACGGGTGCTGATCTATGCGTTTACCCACGAAATAATGTTAGAGGACGACTCAACAAACAGGTTTACGAACTGTCAGCAGCTAACGGTACTACTATTGGAACATACGGTACCCTGACCCTGACTCTAAACATAGGACTTAGGCGTGACTTCACGTGGAGGTTCGTTATCGCCGATGTCTCGAGACCTATTATAGGCGTTGATTTTTTAGCCCATTTTGGACTGACGTAAAAAACGAACGTTTGCTGAATCAGACTACACACCTGTCAGTCCCAGGACGGAGAAGTTCTGGGGAAATTAATTCGTCAACTTATCACAACCTTCTGCAACAATTTCCAGACCTCACTCGACCGGATGGGGCAATGAGGGAACCTCGGCATGCGACCAAACATCATATACGGACTACTGCTGGTCCTCCAGTATTTGCACGACCTACACGCCTAGCACCTGATAGGTTTAGGGCGGAAAAGAAAGAGTTTGAGAATATGGTTCGCGTGG
Organism: Limnephilus marmoratus; assembly: GCA_917880885.1. Classification (NCBI taxonomy): domain Eukaryota; kingdom Metazoa; phylum Arthropoda; class Insecta; order Trichoptera; family Limnephilidae; genus Limnephilus; species Limnephilus marmoratus. The sequence goes on along the minus strand of OU862918.1, from coordinate 378,242 downwards.
GAATTGTCAAACCCTCTGAAAGCTGTTGTGCATCCCCTCTCTACATGGTGCCTAAGTCGAATGAGCAATGGCAACCGTGCGGAGATTATAGAGCCTTGAACGCTCGGACAATCCCTGATCGTTACCCAGTACGTCATATTCAAGATTTCGCGCAATCGCTTCGAGGCAGAAACATTTTTTCAACCATCGTTCTGGTACGAGCCTATAACCAAATCCCTGTCGCCAAAGAAGACATCTTAAAGACAGCCATCACCACACCATTTGGCCTGTTCTAATTCAAATTTATGTCATTTGGCTTGCGCAATGCGGCACAAACCTTTCAACGCTTCATAGATGAAGTATTGCAAGGTTTAGATTTTTGTTATGCATACATTGATGATATTCTCATTGCGTCAACATCCGAAAAAGAGCATCACCAACATCTTAAGCTGCTATTTAACCGACTACAAGAATATGGAGTAGTGGTTAATATGACGAAATGCCACTTTGGAAAGCCAGAAGTTAAGTTCCTCGTATATGGTATCAAACAAAGGTACGACTCCCCTGCCGGAGAAGGTGGAAGCTATACAAGGATACAGCCGACCCCAAACAATAAAAGACCTCTGACGATTCTTAGGTACGTTGAACTTCTATAGGAGGTTTGTGTCCAAAGCAGCAAAAACACGTGCACCTTTAAACGCTCTACATCAAGGGAATATAAAGGGAAAGCAACTTATTACGTGGACCCCAGGGTTGATAGGCGCTTTCGAGAATAGTAAGGAGAGTTTGGCACAAGCAACATTGCTAGCCCACCCTGAGAGCGGCGCGCAGCTAGCTATCATCAGCGACGCCTCCGACACCACAGTAGGTGCAGCGTTACAGCAGTTAATTCATGGCGAATGGGAGCCTTTAACCTTCTTTTCCAAGAAACTAAGTCCTGCCAAGCAGAAATATGGCGCGTACGACCGAGAGCTCCTTGCAATTTACCTGGCAGTCAAACATTTTCGACATATGGTGGAAGCAAGAACCTTTACGATCTACACAGATCATAAACCGATAACTTACGCTTTCCAGCAAAAATTGGACAAGTGTTCACCGCAACAATTTCGCCACTTGGATTTCATCAGCCAGTTCACAACAGACATACGCCACATATCGGGTAAAGATAATGTGGTAGCAGATACTTTATCTAGGGAAAAACCAATGGATTTTGAAGCCCTCGCATCCGATCAAGAAGACGACGATGAGCTACGAGAGTATCTACAAAAAGGGTCTGTTTTACAAATCAAAAAGTACATATCCCTGGTAGTAACGTAACTGTATATTGTGAAATGTCGACCCCCGTTGCTAGACCTTTCGTCACAAAGCAATTTAGAAAGACGGCTTTCGATGCAGTTCACCGCCTATTTCACCCAGGAATCAAGGCGACGGCAAAACTCGTAGCACAGCACTACGTTTGGCCATCCATCAAAGCTGATTGCAGAGAGTGGGCGCGCAGTTGTATACAGTGCCAACGCAATAAAATAACTCGCCACGTGAGCACCCCAATAGGAACATTTCCTCAAACATCTGCTAGATTTGAACATGTTCATATCGACATAATTATCATGCCAGTATCAGAGGGTTGCAGATACTGTTTGACGTATGTAAATCGTTTTACAAGATAGCCAGAAGTTTTCGCCATGGAAAACCAGGAAGCAGGAACGGTAGCTAGAACCTACCACGGTGGATGGATAACCCGTTTTGGTACACCCCTGCGTGTCACTACAGACCAGGGCCGACAATTTGAATCCCAACTATTCAAAGAGTTAAACCACTTGACAGGGACAATGCACATAAGAACAACAGCATACCATCCACAAGCAAATGGAATGGTGGAACGGCTACACCGTCAGCTAAAAGCAGCCATTAGATGTCATCAAAACGACCGATGGACCGAATCTCTCCCGACGGTATTGATGGGATTAAGAGCAGCATGGTGTGATGACCTGCAAGCCACGTCAGCTGAGATGGTTTACGGTGAAACACTGCGCCTACCAGGAGAATTTCTCAGCCAAAGAGTACAGACAAAAGAGGACGCCATTGGTTTCGTGACAAACCTAGGTCAACACTTTAATGAAATTCGACCGACAATAATGAGACGTCACGGAGATAAGACGACTTTCATCTTTAAAGAATTAGCTACTACAACTCACGTATTTGTACGAACAGACACAGTAAAGACAATTCTTCAACCACCTTACGAGGGACCATATCAAGTAATATAGCGAAAAGAGAAAGATTATGTACTTAAAATAAAGGATAAGGACAAGAAAATATCTACAGATCGTCTGAAACCAGCATATATTAGAGAAGATGGAGTTTTCAACCAGCCGGAGACAGAGATAAATGACAATAATGTACCACCTGCAAGAACTACGGAAGAACATAAACGAGATCACATACATACGAGATCCGGAAGAAGAGTGCATTTTTCGCAAAAATATAATACTTATAATTGATATAATTGTTTCTCAACTATTTCTGTAGACATTTATTACATACTAGCAGACCCGGCCACACGTTGCTGTGGCCACCGAAACACAACGCCATTACCCAACCTTTATAAAATCCACACCACCCGCTTGCCAGCTACCCGCTACCCGCTGCCTGAATCGAATATTTGAATTTCTCGACTTTTCTCTACTATAATAAGCATGTTTTTATGCATACAAACCTTCCTCTTGAATCACTCTATCTATTGGTGAAAACCGCATGAATATCCGTTGCGTAGTTTAAAATATCTATGCGCACATACATTTTGAGCTACTTCATCAAATAAAATAATTCAAATCAAATAACTACTTACTCTAGGACATCTATTTTCCAATTTCTTCCGTAGAACGAATTTCAAAAGTGACTATAGTACGGCCCGCTAGCCGATTTAAATCACACAAAAAGTGTGAAGTTTTCTTTGAATCTCGGCTTTTCTCTAATATAATTTACATGTATTATACATATAAACATTCCTCATCAATCACTCTATCTATTGGTGAAAACCGTATGAAAATCCGTTGCGTAGTTTAAAAGATTAACGCGCACATCCATTTTGAGCGACTTCATTTTATACTATGTAATGATGATGAAATGAAATGATGATTTGTAAACATATTATCGAGGAGACAGCAGGCCATTAGCAGGCTTTCCTGTATCGTGACTTCGTCACTGGGAGGAGGGTCTGTGGGCTCTATGCTAGTAGCTACTCAGCCCCCTACCTACTGGTCAGCTGCTGCTCTAGGAAATTCAAATATTAAAAAATTTTATGTTTTATTGTTTTTCACTAGGTATTAATTAACCTGTCTAAAAAGTTGTTTGTTTTGTATGGACATAAAAATTAAATGTTTTTGACTAAACACTGCAAATTTATTAATTTAAATCAAAACGGTGCCACAAAATAAGTTTGCTGTGTTAGAAGAAGTATTTTGTATTAGTTTCAATCACGTTCAGTCTTCCCCTCTCTTCAAGCGTGTTAGATAACATTTGTTATCACTAAAATTAATAAAACGATCGATACGATAAAAATAACATACCCACGAAATTTATATTTGTAAATGGTAGTGGGGGAGAGTGCCAATGAAACGGACCTGTATTGAAACGGTCATTTGCTATCTACCGTGTATAACTTATCCATATGCCCAAAAAAACCTGTTGGTATACCTGACACAATTCAAGCACCCAACCATTTCATCAGTTCGTTTTGTCTAAGCGACAGATTCAGAAATGCGTCAAAAAAGTTTTTGCCATCAAAAGTTAAAATATTTAAATTATGATAACAAATACCTTTGTAAAAACACCACTGTATAATCAATATTATCAACATCTTTCGAAAACAATGTTTTCTTTGTCAGGATAAGATTAATATTAAAAATAACAAAAGGCGAACAAGTGTGGACAAAATATTAAATAGAGAGGTGATTAATTACTTTAAAAATATTTAAATTTTCATACCTTACTTAAAAGATTAATTAATGTTCCCGTATCTTTAAGTAATTTCAATACAGTATTAAGTATTATTAAACAAATAGCAATCAACAACGGGTATACTTCAAAATTTAAAAAAATAAATAAAATTACGGGCGGAAGCGGGCCGCCCAGCCGTTCCTCTTAAGCCAATATGTTTTAAGTAGGTGCCCATGTATAATTGAATAAATAAAATGAGGTTAATTAAATTGGCATCCCGAACCAATTTGTTTTTAGCTCAACCGATTTTTAATTGTTATCTGAAAATAATGTGACTGAGTTGCAAGAATGGCTGCTTCTGGCATAAATTTCCACAAATATTTAGATTTCACTCTCTTTGAATATATTATTATTAGTTGAGCACGAGACACATTGTTTTGGGGCTAAAGGGATAAGATTGGGGAAAACAAACCTGTCATTATTTTGAAAACTCTCCGCAGAATTACAAGAAGGTGAAATGTTGTGACAGGATTTAGCGAAGCCTTCAATTATTGGGTCGTATTAGTAGGCAGAATAAAGGACACAAGAGACTTCTTATTTAGACTTCCTGTTATTTTGTGTGTTTTAAACGCTTTTATTACATAAATGTAAATTTTACACATTCTAAAATAATTTTTATCTCTCCCTTTAATATTTCGTCTACACGTGTTATCTTTTGTTATTTTTAATATTTATCGTATCCTTACGAAGAGAACTTCGTTTTCGAAACACGTTAATAATATTGATTATATATTAAAAAGTGGTGTTTCTACAAAGTTATTTGTTTTCATTTAATTAAAAAATGATGCCACGAGGTGTATTTGCAAAGTTTGAAGAAGTTAAAATATGTGTAAATCTTCGAACAGTTTCTGCTGTATTTGTTTATTTTTATTGCATTTGCATTATATTCTTCTTGCTTGCAATATTTTGATTTGAGTATCGACAAAACTCGTATGAAACTAAAATCACTGTTTTAATAAGAACAAATAACTTTGTGAACACCACCATGTTATTGTATTTTCGAAATGTTTCAAAAACAGTGTTTTCCTCGACGGGATAAAAATGAATATGAAAAAAACACTGTTTTTGAAACATGTCGATAATATTAAATAGTGATATTTATAAAGTTATTGGTTTTTATTAAATCAATAATGACATCACAAAGTGTCTTTACGAAGTTTGAAGAAATAAAATCACTGTGTTTTAAGAATAGGACAACCTTTGGTGTAATGAAGTGGACGTATCATTCCATAATTGGTGTCCATTTTAATGTAAAAAAATTCAAAAAATGAAATTATTATCACTTCACAGATTCTAACGAAAAAAATTTTTTAGAGATGATAGAACAAACTGACAAAAAATTCAAAAAGGTTAGTGTAGAAGCTAAACCGAAAAATCTATGTTGAACCGAAAATTCTAGTCAACTGCAAAAAAATATTTACAATTTGATGAGTGAAACGGTACGATGATTTTACCCTTGATGAATCTAGCCTGGATATTGTTTTGAAACATTTTAAAGATGGTGGTGTTACCTAACCTGATGAAAATAATATTGAAATTTTGCGTTTGTTTATAACAGTAGAAAAGGAGAGGAACGAAGAGGGAAAAGGCAAAGAGAAAAACCGTGTTCGTGATTTGAGTGGTTAATACGGAGTTTGTCAGGAATATTACACTGTGGTAATACCAGAAAGAGGTCGTACACGCGTCATCGACCAAATAATAATAATAATAATTAGATAATTTGTGGAGCGGCGTGTTTGTGAAAAATCGCCTCAAGGGCGTTGTAAATATATCTTGCATGAAAACGAACAAGACAAGATATAAGAACGATGACGTCACATAAGTCCTCTCTCTCTGGGACTACAATACCATTGTTTGGTTTCAGAGTGGTAATGCAGGATATTTTCTGTGCCAACTGTAACTAATCACAACATTTGTATCCCCTTCAAAAAAGTTTTTATCTTATTTCACTGTTCAAGAAAAGACGTCACCGATTTCACAATAAATAAGAAATATTAATGGCCCGCAACCGGGCTCAAAAAGAAGAAGATGGAGAGATATGAAATTACAAATGTTAGAGGAGAGTGCTTATATTTAAAGCGTCAAAATCGATGCGAAAATTGCGAAAGTGTTTCATAAAATACGACTCGTTTAAAATGGAGCGAAAATCTGAGGAGCATCTTAAGTATCATTTAAAGAAACATTGTGATTTTTTTTTCACAAATATAATTTATAAGATAATAGAAGCAGACTTGTTTTTAATAATTTTTGGAGCATACTTTGCGATTTTTATCTATCGAGGGAATTTAATATAATTTGCGTTTCGACGTGGGCAGCATTTATACATTATCTTCAAAAATAACATATTCTTGCTTTATTGAGGTACGAGTATATCCTTTTCAATGCACATGAACCGGATATAATGTAATAAAAGGTATAATTTTTGTAATAACTGTAATAATATTGTTTAGTTACCAATATACTGCTTTTTATCGTTATATGTTATCGCCATTAATAAAATACGAACGATTGCAGAAAAATTTTCATTTCATTGACTCTCTCCACCCACATATAATCACGTTCCTCTTTAGTTTTACTTAAGTCAATATGATAATAGTGTCAAATGTCAAGTAAAGGGTAATATGGGCAGTGTTTGACCTTACACACAAAATCCAGTTTTCAAAATGTCAATTTCAGATAAAATCTGAGAAGCAAAGGACAAACAACCGGGACTAGTGTTACATCTGAGCCTCAGGGTAATATTGATATCCTACTAGAGAAAATTAAAGTGTTTAAACAAGCAATAATAAAAAAGCTTTGAAGTCAAATTACCAGAAGTGGAGCAAACGGGTGTCTTCATAAATAATAAATATCCGTGAAGACACCCTTGAATCTGCAGGGATTCCATAAAAAGAGGGAGAGCAGCCTGCAGAAATAATTAAACGGGTGGTACAGGTATTGACTTAAGCCACGGCATCCCGGAATTCTAACGATTTATTACGTATTTTCCCTAAACGCTTTTAAGTTTCAAAGAAAATTTATGTTATTTTTTAAGATTATTTCTAGACATTCCTCACGCCGAAACGCAAATTATATGAAATTCCCTCGATAGAAAAAAATGACAAAATAGGCTCGATAATTATTATAAACATGTTGCTTTCACTTATTATGTGAGTTATACTTGTGAAAAAATTCACATTGTTTCTTTAAATGCTATTTTGGATGTTTTATCAATATTAATTTCCCATTTTATTTTATCATTATTTGAATTATTATTATTTTATCAATATTATAAGGAGCACTGTAGGATTATTTTTAAATGTATAATAGTTAATCGTACTTGAAGTGAAATGACACAAAACTGCGCTATATAAATATCAGTTATTATTATTATTATTTTAAACGAGTCATGTTTTATTACATTTTCATAATTTTCGCTTAAATTTTACAGTTTTTCATATTGGCACGCTCTCTCTAACATTCATATTTGCACATCTCTCTATCTTTTTCTTTTTGAGCCGGTACACCGTACCTTAAAAAGGCGATGATATTCTCGAAATCAAGAAATTTCCGACCGACGACCAGGAGTCCTAAATATGTCTGGTACAAGGAATGTAAAGTGATGGTTAAAAAAAATTAAAGTGATAGAAAAATATACCTACATCAAACACTCAGGTAATCTCGAAAAAATTGATTTGTTTTTTTTAATTGAGAGACCCACTTTTAACGGTCATTCAGTCGTAACAATACTGTTGTTGAGTGAGGACGTCTGCTTTGTGATACTCCACTGCTTAACCACTCTTAGTATTCACAACAATAAGTTTGTACCTACTATATTACATTCCGTTTACCAGTGATCATAAAGAGTGTTGTAGGGTGACCACCATTCATTTATAAGTTGTGAGTCATTATTTATTTAAGTAAATCGTTTACAATGCCCAACAATCAGAATCTAGTGCAAACTAGGTCTAAGGCATCGGATTCTCCAGCAGTAAACGAGGATCATTTTGGAAAAATTGTAAAATACATGGATAAAAAAATGGAAGAATTTAAGCTACAAGTTTTTGCAAAAATTGAACTTGAATCGTCAACACTGAAAAAAAATCTCGAATCTGAGATATCCGACATGAGAAAAAGCATTGAATTTATTGGTCAGCAATATGATGAAATAACTAATAATATCGGAAACATGATGCAATTAAAAAAAAATGTGGATAACTTGGAAAACGCAAATTCTATCAAAGATCTAAAAATAAAACATTTAGAAATTCGTCTAGCTGATATAGAACAACAAAATGTAAGCTATAATTGTGCTGAATTGTCTGGCCTAGAAACCTTGATGAATGAAAATTCTGTGGAAACCGTGGAAAGATTCATAAAAAAATTTGACATTCGGATTGAACCAGGTAGAATAAATAAAGTTACTCAATATCCTGATAAAACTATTAATAAACCCGGAGCTCAGAGGATGATCATCCATTTCAAAGATGAAAAGTCCCAATCTGAATTTCTCAACGCACGCAAAAGTATAAAGCAATTGAAGGACAGGAACATCTTCATTGGAGAAGTTCTATCATCATATTCCAAAACCCTTCTTTGGAAAACTAAACAAAAAGCTAAAGAAGCTAAATTTCAATTTGTGTGGTTTCGGAACAATAAAATTTGCGTGAAAAAGAACCCAGAACTATCTTCAAGAGTCATTATCATCAAACACGAAGATGATTTGAATAAATTGTTGTAATCCTCCCCCCTAAGTCTGACACTTTTATTGAAAAAAAAAAAAAAATGGATGATTTGGAAAACATAAATAATATAACCGACAATACTGAACCTAACATAACTTTTGAAGATTCATTATCTTGCAAAAATTTTTTGAAAGATTCAAAATTTTCTTTACTATGCATGAATATTAGAAGTATAAGCAAGAATTTTGATGAAACTGTTTCTATGCTGGATTGCATTAATCATCGTCCGGAAGTACTAGTCTTTACAGAGGCTTGGCTGAGCAGTGTAATTAATATGCCTAGCATTCCAGAGTACGTAGTCTACAAAACTATGATGAACAATTTACAAAATGATGGAGTAGTTATCTACGTAAGACAAAACATTCAGGTAACTGTTGAGGAAATTGCTCTCCCCAGTGCAAACTGCTTGAAAATGCAATTATCCAATACATTATATTTATTAGCTGTATATCGATCTCCATCCCAAAAAAAAATAGACAACTTTCTCGACTCATTGAATGAATTCCTTGCATCTGAATCTTTGCAAAATAAGGAGATTATCTTATGTGGGGACTTAAATATTGATACCCTAGATTTGAAGAACATAAAAACACAAAAATACCTATCACTTCTGGCGTTTCATGGTTTGAAGCCCATAATAAACTCACCAACAAGAGTGACTCCTAATAAATCTAGCTGCATTGATCATATTATGGCAAAATCAAAATTTGAACCACAAGGAGCAGCTTTTACTACTGGCATAACAGACCGTTATGCAATTTTAATGAAGTTTATGAGCTTAAATCTACATAATATTTCAAATAATAATGTAAAACCTAAATTTGTTGTTGACAACCACCTCTTGAAGACCAAATTAAAGGAGGAATCCTGGGATATAGTTCTATCAACAAATGACGTCAATCTGGCAACTGATAATTTCATAAAATGTTTGAAAACCCATGTGCAAAGTTGTACGTCAGTACAAAAAGAGAAACATATTATGAAACATCTAAAACCATGGATAAACGCTGGATTAATCAAATGCCTCAGAACACGTGATAAATTGCACAACAGATGTAGAAAAGAAAGCTATAACTTGGAACTGTTTGAATATTATAAGCGATATCGAAACTGGTGTTCTAGGATAATACGAACAACAAAACAAGCATATTTCAGAAGAAAATTAGATGAAGTCAATGGTAACATTAAACAACAGTGGAAAATTATAAAGGAGGCCATAAACCTTAAAAAGGAACAAACTACCATAAAAAAATTGAAAATTAATAATATTATTACTTCAATGGAAGAGAGTCCAAATATAATTACTAATCACATTAATGACTTCTTCAGTGATATTGGTCCAAGTTTCGCTAACAATTTGTGCAGTGATAATAAAACCAGTGAGACGTATCTTGTGAATGATTTTAAATCTGAACTTCAGATTACCGGGGACAATTTTGACTTTAAGCCAACTAACATTTCTGAAGTGACAAATGTGATAAATGATTTAAAAATGTCTTTCTCATGCGGTATTGATTCTATAAGTGTTATGATATATAAACTCCATGTATTCGAATTAGCTGGTCCCATATCTCATATTATTAATATTAGCTTCAAGAGTGGGATGTTCCCTTCTCACTGTAAGAAAGCTAAAGTGATTCCTCTTTTTAAAGGTGGAGATCAACTAGATGTCAATAATTATAGACCTATATCCCTACTCAACACGCTTTCAAAAGTAATAGAGAGATTGGCTAAGTCGAGATTGGTATCATTCTTAGAAACAAATAAACTACTCTCTAGCAATCAGTTTGGTTTCAGAGAAAATAGAGGAACAAGTGATGCAGTATTGAGGGTATTGTCGAAAGTCACTAGTGCCCTGGATTATGGAAACAAAGCCTTAGCTGTGTTTTTAGATCTATCAAAGGCATTTGACACGGTTTCCCATGGATTACTCCTCAAAAAATTATCTTCTCTTGGCATTTCACATTCCAGTACAGCATTAAGTTGGTTCAAATCTTATCTTAGCGATAGAACACAACAAGTAGAGATAAATAATAATTTAAGCATTAGCAAACAAATCTCATTTGGGGTTCCACAAGGTAGTGTACTTGGACCAATATTGTTTTTAATCTACATTAATGATTTATGTAATTTAGATATTCCTGGTAATATTGTTAGTTTTGCAGACGACACTGCTTTAATATTTGAGGGTAAAACCTGGAAAGATGCTTTTGACAAATGTGATTCAGGATTAAGAATAGTAAAGAGTTGGCTAAATAATAACATCTTAACTTTGAATACATCAAAAACAAAATATGTAACTTTTAGCATATCATCAAAAAGTCAGCCTTCCAACACTCATAATCTAATTATACACAATTGTCTGCAAAATTGTAATTGTAATTGCCACCCTTTAGAAAGAGTAGACTGTATAAGGTACCTAGGTGTAAATATTGATCAATATTTGAGATGGAATGACCATATTGACATGTTAACAAAAAATATCAGGAGACTTACCTATATTTTTAAAGAACTTCGTCATATACTGGATAAAGATAAATTAAAATCTGTCTATTATGCCTTAGTACAATCTCGACTTTCTTACAATATTGTATGCTGGGGATCCTGTCTAAAGTCCAATGTAGAGCCACTAAATATTGCTCACAAATTAATTCTTAAGGTCATGTACAAAAAAAAATTTCGTTATCCATCGAAACTTCTTTACAAGGAATCTGACGTTATGAGTATAAAACAGCTGTACATCTCTAAAATAATTTGTAAATTTTTTATCAATATTTATTCTGCAGAAAGAACCCAACAAATCCATACCACTAGAATTGGCTCAAGAATGAACTTTGTCGCAATAAGTACTAAAACATCTTTTGGCCAAAGAAACTTTTTATATCAGGCTCCACTTCTGTTTAATATTCTGCCAGATTACATAAAGTCTTCCAATTCATTAGCTAAATTTAAAAAAAATGTTAAGATTTTTGTGTTGTCAGAGGATTGGCATACTATTTTTTCATCCTTGGCCTTTTTTTAAATAATAAAAAAAAAAAAAACATATTTTAAAATAATAAGATATTTTTTTTAATAATATTTGTTTTTTAAATAAAAAGATATATATAAACATATATATTTTTTAAATAACCAGATTTTATTTGAGTCCCATTTGTAAAAATCGGAGTGTCACCCTAGTTGTTTTGAACTACCTTTGTTTCTTGGTGGGTATAGTAATTTATTAAGGATTTGTTTTATGGTCTATATTGTTACAAATTACCCATCTGGTCACCAATATAATATTGTTATTTCTTACTTTCCGCATATAATATTTTAGTGTTTTGGATGTAGTGTTTTGTATTTTAGTGATTTTTTTGTATTTTAGTGATTTGTGTGTAAATGCACCACTCAAATTTATGAATTTAACCTCAATACAGGCTGCTAGCCTAGTGAGGTTAATATTTTTGTAAAAAAAAAATAAGAACACATGTATGGTAAGAAATTATAAATAAAAAAAAAAAAAAAAAAATAAATTCACTGGGTCGATTCCCCTCAGTTCGGTGAGCCATATTATATACCTACTCTTATTTTCTCACTGCAGCAATAATTCACCTTTACCACTTTCAATCAAAGGTTGAAATCACCAGTAATGGCTATGAATTAGTGGAGCTCTCATTTAAATGAATTAAACTATATTTTTAGACGTATAAATTATAATTGCGACATATATTACGTACCCCCAATTTTCGCTTGGAAGGATATGTGTACCACAGGTTGAAAACCGCTTATCTAAAGTATTTGAAAAAAATATATTTATGCTCAGTTGGTATAATTTCTGGAGAGTCATAAACTTTTTGTTTTCCAAAAAATCATTACGGGTTTCAAGAAAACGAGAGTACATCAGACGCTACTGATGCCATAACTGATTTCATAATTAAAAACCTCGATAGAAGCAAAAAATGTATTTTAATCTTTTTAGACCTTTATACACCATATCCTTTGAAGCTAACACCAGGCTAACTGTCTAGATAAAATCTGAAATGGATATAAGCATTGTTAAAAGTGGTTGGATACAAATACACTCACTCTAAACACCGAGAAAACTAAATATGTCACATCAAGCATAAATATTACAGGTCGATCTCATGACAATGCTTCTTTTAGAACACACACAGATTTGAATCTCGGTGAATATTGTCAGTGTCCCTAAATTGAGCACACTACATATGTGAAGTACCTCGGCCTCACTATTGATCCATATCTCAAATGGAATCTTCACGATCAAATAATTGAAAACAAAATAAGAAAACCTTGCACTTTTTCAGAACGTTACGAAACTTTCTCGACACCTGAAAATGATTTATTTTGCAGTCTGTCAATATATTATTGAGTATGGTACCATAGCATGGGGAGGTGGCACTGCATCTGCAATTGAGCCAATCATGAAGGCACAGAAAACTATTATAAAGTTAATCCTTAGGCTACCTATAATTACAGACTCGAACTTAATATTTAATATTAGTGTTTAACGTTCGGCAGATAAAGGCAAAAACAATCCTCACTCATCTACATACAAATATTCATAAAAACTATGAAAAACGATTAAATACTCGCTTATAACTCGATTATACTCGAAATAACAACAAAGACTTACTACAAATTCCAATAACACATAATATACCGAGAGACACCGCGCGGGCTCGAATACTTTCTTGCTTACACATGATACAGCGTCCTTATCTGCAAACGCAGCATGCCGTAGGAATAGCATTGGTTTGCACAATTCAAACCATCGGCTAATCACCGGGCAGCTCCCCGCTCCCGGTCACCTAATTACCAAAGTACTACCAGCCGCCCTATGTAAACGAGAGAGCGGCTTAGAACAACCAGAGAACCAGAAGACAGTCCTAGGGCTCAATACCAAGGATCAACTGTGAGATATTTTCTTGTTCACATTGATATGGTAGAGGAGTCTCAGAGACAGTCAGACCTCAGTTGGAGATTACGCGCCGCGTTCATATATATCTCGAAGTATCGTTATACTCGTATACCTATAACCGTGTACTTATTATTATGTTATATTTTTCTGAATTAAAGCTTCCTGTTCGAACTCATGTAGTAGTTAATAAAATTAACGTTATAAATTGACGCCACGTGAGGCTGTGTTAAAAAAACTGTTAATTTATGTTATAATACTACATTTGGTGAACGAAACTTCAGATACCTTGCAACAAGACTTTAAAACATTCTTCCAGATAGAATACAAAGATGTGCTTCACAAAAAAATTCAAATAAATCATAATTTTTTTGCTTTAAAAGTAATGATATGGCCTTTACCGGTGTACTCACCCAACGTCAAAATTATTGATGAAACCAATGAATTGGTTGTTATTATTCGAAATTATTATTATTGCAACCAATATATAAGACAATTGTAGGTATGTTCATAAGTATTATAAATTGACTTACAAATTTACTGCCTTAACACAGGCGGGTTATGAGAAACCTCAACTATATTATAACTACAAATTTCAATTCTTTAATATTATGCGTATTATTTTCCATTTGTTAACTTTTTACAAATGAATTTATAAACCTTTGTAATATGCACTGAACATATTTTTTTTACTTCTTCAAATACAGCAAATTTATTTTGAAGAAATTCTTTTAATTATTTTTTTTTGTTATAAAAAACGTTGCAAATTTCGTTAAATAAAGATTCACACTTTAATTTTACACATACACATTAATGAATTTATATAAAAATAGCTGTTAAAAACCCCTCCGCAGGTTTTTACTGCTAGGACCTGCGGGCGGCTTTTGGTTTGGCTTTGCCCAGTTAGTGTTGGTGATCATTTTATAAATCCAATAGGAACTAGTTTAAAAAATAGCCCGTTCCTCGGATCCACTGTCATCCAATGTAGCTAGTCACCGGGACAAAGTAACCGAGACAGAGCAATGACGTCATATTTAATATATAGCCGCTTGATACAACATTTATTACCGTCAATCTTTCCATAGCCGGAGAGATAGTACATATTCACAAATTCGTAGCAGTTGCACCTAGAGGGGAGACGTCCCCATCCGACCTGCTGACGGAAGTAGCGACATCTTGTTACGAATTCTTGAATTCGAAACCGAATTATAACAGAAGCTTTGTAAGAAATTCCACTTACACAGACGTGATTTGTGGAGCGGCGCGTATGGCGAGGCGTTGGACATGCACTCGAAGCTAGGATTCTGCAATTCAACCATGCAGACGTTACCGTATTAATACTGTTCGAATAATGTGAATCTGATAACGTCTACATGAATCAGAGTTTTGAAAAAAAAAAAAATTCGTAGCCTTCTTCTCTTCACTTCATTACTCTGTTAAATTATTTTCCTCTCCAGTTAAGGAGTTGGGAAAAGTTAATTACAAAAGGCAACAGGTGGCCGATAAATAAACGGACACCTTGCAAATCAGATCCATCCAATATGATTTCTACGAGAATTACAAAATATTATTTTTAAATTGCCAAAATTGCTATTATTAGGTCCTTACACATGAAATTGGCGTTTTGCCGTACTTGCAACGTACAGCAACTTTGATCTCAAATATCTTCTCTTTGGTTAGGAATTCCTAATTCAAATTTATACAGCTATTTACTCATGTATTTGTGTTTCGAAAATTATAATTCTTTTTTTTTTCTTTGCGACACTTAGTTTACAAAATGGAAAACTTGAAATATCGCGTTAGTTACGAGTACGAGTTCCACCGTGGCATCAGTGCTGCAGAAACGGCTCGAAGGATTAATGATGTGTATGGCGACGGTGCCGCAAAAGAAAACACAGTGCGTTTTTGATTCCAACGTTTTCGTTCTGGAAATTTCGACCTGCAGAACAAGCCCCGTGGACAGCCGGAGACCAAAGTTGATAATGAAGAATTGAAGGCTATTGTGGAAGCGGATCCATCGCAAACCACGTCCGAGTTAGCTGCAGGCTGCGGTGTTAGTGATAAAACTGTTTTAATTCACTTGAAGCAAATTGGGAAGGTGAAAAAGCTTGAAAGGTGAGTACCTCACGAATTGAGTGAAGCAAATCAACAAACGCGCGTTAGGACGCTAGACCATACACTGCACAACAGACGGTTACCAAATTAGAGGAGCTTCAATTGGAATATCTAAGACATCCACTGTACTCTCCGGACCTTGCCCCAACAGATTACCATTTATTTCGAATTTTGGATAACTTCTTACAAGGGAAAAAAATTCAACTCCGATGGGGCAGTCAAAGATTTTATCGATTCCCGTCTGAATGGTTTTTTTTAGTAAAGGGATCGATGAACTACCTATGAGATGGCAAACGTGCATAGATAGCAATGGTACATTCTTTGATTAAATAAATATATTATATTTTAAAAAATCGAGTTATGTTCGAATTATGTTACAAAACGACAATTTCATATGTAAAGACCTAATATTTGTCGGGGAGTTTTAATCAACCGCATTGCTTAATAAAAACCTCAGCACATTTATTCCACCGTACTTGGCTCGGCTAATTTAGGCCAAACACACGCTACTGCAGTTTTCTAATTTTGAATTTACTGCAAATGTTTTTGTAGTAAAAAATTCTTTAGAACCGTTGTGATTTGAAACTCGATGAAACGAAAAACAGCGACTAAAAAGAGACAAACACATACATCTATAGTATATAGCTTCGCGAGAGAATAATATAGAATGAAACATTACCTACGTACTACGTACAGTACCTACAAAGCGTAGTGCTCTGTCAAACTGCACGTATTGGCCGCTTTAATTATAATAATAATTCTTGGATGATTTATACACCGCCGTTTTTGTGAAAAATCACCTCAAGGGCGCTGTACTAACTTATATCTAATACATTTCTAAAATCTAAAAAAACTACAAGCTAGACAAACAATTAAAAACAACTTATGGTTCATTGATCACCGATACGAAAATATATGTTCAATGTTTTGACCAAATAACGCGATGCTGCCGAAAAATTAATGAAAACAGGACCGTACTTACCTGGGAGGTCGCTTGATATTAAGTCTGTGTTAATTTCAAGCGACCTGTATAACTGTATATTGCCTATTTAAAGAAATTTAGATAGAGGATCATGAGCTCACTTTTCATGGCTCCTACTGGTTGAGATTATGTGGCTTCTACCGCTTGTAAACTGTACTAGATTTTTTTAAATCATTTTACATTAGCTCCACACAAGAGGTCCTGGGAAAACAAATCCCCCAGGGCCTATGTCATCTTTGGGGATGCTGTGTGGAGGGTATTTTAGGAAGGAATTTCTGGGTAGGAAAAAGGTTATGAGAGGTGAGTAGGAATCTGGGGTCAATGTGTCCAGGAGTGACGGACGCATGAATCCTTGTGTGAATAGAGTCCGGCTTGAAAGGTCTAGGCTAAGTCTCCCTCAATTGAAATATTTTGCTTAAAGTACATTTCGGTAGAAAGGGTTAATTAACTTAGGCAGACATTTATTCATAAGACAGCTAATTTTGACGCATGTGGACAGGACTTTTTTTTTTGTTTTTCAAGCCGCGCTAAAGGGTTAAGCTAATCATATAAGTCAAAGGTGGCGAAATAACTTCTTCGAATTCGTGGGTAAATTATTTTAATGAGGTGGGCTTTTTTCCGAAGATCATAGTTTTTAATAAATTACATAAAAAAACGCAGATTTTTTTTTATCCTATTTTTTGGCTAAAATTCAAATTCCAAGTTTTGTTCAGTTGACAAAACTCAGATTCGTTATCAGCACCCCAAAACAAATTCATGAAGAAAAAATCAGAACTACACCAGAAATTGTTTCAACAAACTGTTTAATGATCGGACTATTATATACCTATCCCCCTTACTTTAGTTTTGGCATAAACTATAACGGTGATGAGTGACCCGCGACCCGCGAGCCCGTTTTGTGTGCCCACTTGGCTAAATATCATACCAAAAAAGTTGCGGTAAAGAACGGTTTCTTTTCCGTTTTGCAAGTGTTAAAATAATACATTTTATTTAAAAAGACAAAGTTTCGTGGTTCGACTGTGTAGAAAAAGTGTGCAGCGCAGCACTTTTATGGTGAGATCTAAGTTTAATGCATCAGGTTTTCGTTTTATAAAATAATTAGCTAGTTCCCGGCATGCGTTGCTACGCCATTTAATAAAGATTTTTTTTCCCTGCGTGTCTTTATCCCATATCCCATTCGTTACGTTCCCCTTTCTCCACCCCTTCCTTTCCCACGTCCCCTTCTCCTCTCGCGTTCCCACTCCGCCTCCTCCATCTTCCCTCTCCCCACTCCACTCCCCCTCTTCCCCCGTTCCGCAAACCCCCCTCCCGAGTTCCCCTCCCCCCTCCCAGGTCCCCACCTCCTCCTGCGAACACACATTACAATTTTGTTTATACAAATTTCATAATTCCAGGGCTTACCAATAGTTTTATACAAACCTTGTCCTGAAAATAACGAAAACAAAAAAAAGAATTATCCAATTTGGTGCAATCGTTCGGAAGTTAGGCGCGTACATACATAGATTCATTTTTATTTATAAAAGAAATAAGAATAAGATAAATAGGTAGATAAAGATAGACAGATATACATATAGACAAGAGTTTTCTTGACTAAATTTTGGTTAAATTTCCGTATTTCCATCATACTCTACGATTCTACAAAAGATATCGTAATACATGTAAAAATGTAATTCGTTAAGCTAAAGAAACATTCTATAAAAACAAAATTGATGAATGCAATAATGATTCCCGTAAACTCTGGCAGATCATAAATGAAATTACAAATGCTAAATCCTCGCATAACGACAAAACCATTAAAGAATTAAACATTGATGAGATTCCCACATCTTTTACAAAACACCCAGACAAACTTCTTGACTTTATAAACAACTGCTTTTGCAATATAGGCTCTAACCTTGCAAGTAAAATTAAACAAAATTCTACTACTATCGAAAAAACAATGAGGATTGATGATATAAACCATGAAACCAGCCTCAATATAGTCAAGATAACAAATCTTAAATGGCAGATCCCCCGTGTACCACCCCAGGGGCTAAAGATCCTTTTAAAAAATCTGGAACCACACCGAGGTCACCGATAATCTGGAGCCGTAGCAGTCCAGAACTAGTTAATCCCCCAAGACAAACCCGAGCCGAAAGCAGAAAAGTTGTGGATAAACAACAAAAGAAGGGAATTAAGACTAATAAACAAGCGTCAATCCCCACTAACTCCAAATCTACTCTTTCTACCACCACCGCAAATACATTCTCCTCTACTACAAGATCCTCACCAATAACACACGAGTCCAGTTTAGCGCTTCCATTTACCAACGAGGACAAAATTCCTCTTCTCAAAACTAAACGGATTCTGACTTCTGTTGAAATCCCCCAATACGCTTCTCCCCAGAAAACGAACCAGTCCGAGTCAGCCATGAATATTGTTCAAATTGCCACTCTGGCACTGAAAGCAGCCGAGCCTCTCAGAAATAACATAACCAAAGAAGTCCGTGACACAATAATCTCATCTCTACTGGAAATAATTGAGAAAGGAGCCACACTGGGAAAACAACTTCATGCTCTGGAAGTCGAATTACTGGAAACAAAGGTGCAGAATGCAGAAACTCAACTGAAGATGGAAGAAAGACACTGCAGGGAAATGTCAGCCTGCGCCAACGCTCAAAAAGAACCCGTACTCAGTTACGCCTCGGCAGTAGGGAATCGAGGAGACCGCACCAGACATGCCGTAATAGTATCTTCATCAGACCAAGAAGCAACATCAGAATCCATCACCACAACAATAAAGGATATTATCAAGCCAGCCGACCTCAGAGTGGGTGTCAGTGGAATGACAAAGGCCAAAAATAACAAGGTCATAATTACCTGCCCTAAAAAGATAGATGCCGAGAAGATCCTAACAGCAATTCCAGGGCTGACCAATGGTAACTTGGTTGCTCATGAGGGCAAACGTCTTACACCTAATGTTATCTTGAAGGGGATCGAAAAAGAAACACAAGATTCCGAAATATTAGACATGATCTTGCAACAAAATGATACTATCTACGAAGCCACTGAAAATGATAAGGAAGCTATTAAAATTCTAAGATTCACAAACAACAGGAAAAACGATAGGCTACGAAATGTTATTCTGATCGTCAAAAAAGAAATACATTCAGCTATGTTAAAACAAGAAAGAATAAATATAGATTTCCAGCGAGTCCGAGTCGAAGACAGCTGCCCAATCATGCAGTGCTATAAATGCATGGGATACGGTCACTCCGCCGCAAGATATACTGAATCAAAAGATCGTTGTCTACACTGTGCTGGTGAACACAAATCATCTGACTGCACCAAAAAGGAACAAAAAGAAGAATTCCGCTGCTGGAACTGCTTTAAAATGGCCAAAGGCAAAATTGAGGCACCAAAACACAGATCAAACGATAGGGACTGCCCCTACCGTACCATAATGATGTCACGCACAATGGAGAGAGTTGATTATGGCTAACTCAACTGTAACTACAGCATCCGGGACCCAGGCCAGTATAAATGAATACAAATAAAAATAACCTTCGAATAATGTATCTTAACGCGAGAAGTATCAGAAATAAAATTGACGAGATTGAAGAAACTTTAAAGAGCATCAAACCCACTGTACACGTACTTGCAACATCCGAAACCTGGTTGGAAGATGATGAGGAGTGCTTCTTCAACATCGACGGCTACCAAAGTGCATTTGCGTCTCGCACCAATGAAAGAGGAGGAGGGGTGATTCTCTACACGCACCATTCACTAAATGCTACAACTATTGAAAAACATTGTAGTGAAAATTCTTTCTTAGGAATTAATATCCGTAATAGAAATTTTAAACCGTTAAATATTTATGTTATCTACAGAAAGCCTACCTCAAACATTAACGAATTCTTAATGTATCTTGAATCTATTTTAAATAACTGTAGAAATGATACCCTTATCTTTGGTGACTTCAACATTGACATTCTTCAAAAAAATAATACATCTCTTAAGTACATCAACACGCTAGACTCATACAACTGTTTCATATGTAACACATCCTATCCTACACGAGTAACAGATACCTCTACCTCTCTAATAGACCATATCATCTCAAACAGACAAAATATTTCCTCAACTACTGCAAATATAGATGCCTACCTAAGTGATCATAACACTTTGATATTAGATTACCAAAACAGCTTGAAACATCACACTAATAATAGAATACATTCTTTTTCATACAACACCAAAACCGATAAAAACATGTTAAAAACATATTTAGAATCCCACAACTTTCCACACGAAACCACCAGTAACGCCAATGAAAACTATAATAATTTTAATGAATACATCAAAACAGCAATAAAATCATCCCAACATAAATCTGAGTTATGCGTAGGAGACCAACAGAGGGGTAATACTCCATGGTTTGATGCAAAATTAAATGCACTTATCAAACAGCGCAACAATGCGTTTAACCTCTGGAAAAAAAAATCAGCAAAGTGATATATTCACAGCACTGAGAAATAAAACAAGAAATCAAGTTACCAACTGTAGAAGATATGCTAAAACCAAATACTACACGACTATATTTAAGGAAAACCTGCGTAATCCGCGACAGACATGGAAAATAATAAATGCAATTCTAACAAATAGCTCGACACCCCAGAAAGATGAAATTGAATGTATTCTCATTAAGAATGAAGAAATAACATGCCCAACACAGATAGCTTCAACTTTTAACAACTTCTTTATATCAGTTGGGGAAAACTTAGCAGCTACAATTGCATCATATCCAGATGATTCTATCACTATAAACACGGATCAAAAAGCAAACCAGCCCTTATATATGGCCAAAACAAATAAAACAGAAATTCTCAGTATCATCTCTCAACTAAAGTCTAATGCATCTCCAGATTTAGATGGAATTACACCAGTGTATCTGAACTTTTGCAAAGATATATTAGCTGACTACCTTGTTTTTCTTATTAATCAATCCCTGGATAGTGGAATCTTCCCAGATCAACTAAAGATAGCAAAAATAATTCCGATTTACAAAGATGATTGCAAAAAAAATCCTTCTAATTATCGTCCTATATCCATCCTCTCTGTCGTCTCTAAAGTTTTTGAAAAGGTTATTAAGCTCAGGCTCACTAAATATCTCTTATCAAACAACTTACTCCCATCCCAACAGTATGGATTCAGAAACCAATCTAACAGACACCTCACATGCTAATATGAGCATTTATGAGCATGTGAGGCAGACACCTCACATGCTCATAAAACCAGAGCCAAACAAACAGACATACTTAATATACCAAAGTGTAACACTTCATTTGGACAAAGAAGTTCAGAATTTTTAGCAGTAAAGTTATATAACAAACTCCCACTTAGTACCAAACAAATTAATATAAAAAATAGCTACATTAAGGACATTAAATGTTGGCTGAAGGAACTATCGGAAAATGAACTTACTTGTATACTTAAAACATCGTCATAGAAGTTTCTGGAAAACCTCATCCAACCAATGAAGTGAAACCATAGAAGTCGCTGAAAACTTATCCAAAGAATGTCCCCCTCAGCACAGGATCTCCTACTGAGGAGGACTACGAATATATTTTCTATTTTATATATATACCTGACATGTTTCATATAAAAATGTAAAAAATAATAAATGTATAGTTGCTAAATAAAAAAAATAAAAAAAAGATACAAATCAAAAAGTTGGTGCCCAAAATTGCAAGTAGTATAATAGGTTCTTTAATATTTCAGAATGATAAGAATCGACAGCATTTATTGGTTTGACCATGGAGATATAAAAATTTTGCCTACGGCACTTTTTTGCGTTTTGCGATTTTCTAAAAAATACGGTTTTAGAAAATGCAAATAGGTTCCCACGCGCCACCGACTACTAAATTTAAAATGGCAACAATCTGTGGGTGTAGGTGTCTACCCTTCTCCCAGCGTTCCGCGAATAAATTGAAAATGGATATTTAACCATCTGGTTAAAAAAAATTATCTTCACTGAACGAGAGCGAGTGAGATTATTTATCTTTATTATTATCTATCTCAGATATTATCGCAAAAGCTAAAAGTGGGCTTACAAGTATACGCCTTATTTATTGAACCAATTCTCCATAAATGAGGCCAGAGCTCGCATTACTATCGACGAAAAGCGTTACTGGATAATGATTAATGTTTTTTTAATTATTTTATTATAAAATGTCGATAAAATCGATCCTGATAAGGCTACATAATAAAGTATCTGCCATACGCCGTGGACCACCACAACCATCCATTTAACAAAATCAAATTCGGTCAATGGGCTTAAAAAGTGGAGCGATTGAGCGATCTCGACTATTTTCTGTGGGGCTGCTTAAAGTATATTGATTTATGTCGATAATCCTGCAATAATAAAGACGCCCTTTGGAAGTTCGTGTTAAGACGCAATATACCCTAAAATATATTCAGAATCTTAACGACGTAATAAAGAAGCCGTGTATGCAAATTGCGACTCGCGACCCGTCTATTGGACGGACCTACTTCCGAATCAAAGTAAAGAAGAAGAAGACACAATAATGTGGGAATCTTAACGAAGTAAGTGAAGAAAGCGTGGACACAAATATACGCCGCGGCAAGGCGTATTGTACGAACGTACAGTCGAATTCACCCTGGCAGGCCTGGAGATTCGACCTCTCTGCCGCGTTCATTTTAATTAATTCTGAAGAACGTGTTACAAATATTTAAAATGTGTCTCCATATTGTGAGTTACTAATTCATCGTCTAGATACATAAAATCTGGTGCTTACCGCTAACTTTATAGTTGAAAAACTGTTTATAAAGTTTTAAAATCAATTTACGTAAAATATATTAATGGTAAGGTACTGTTTTAATTATTCTAAAATATAAATAACTAGGATATAAAAAAAGTTATTATAGTTACGAATTCGCCGAAAATGATGAAAGTGAGTTTTAAGCAAACGAAAATTATTAGGGTTGTGTGCCGCCTTAATAGTGGCGGTCAGCGGTGGTCGAAAAGCGGCCCAAAATTATTAAAAGTTCGGAACGATTTTCGAACTTCCGTAGTGGTCTTATTTATGGCTGAAAACTTCAAACATTAATGAAAATTTATTGTGAATAAAAAAAATCATAATTTGTAAAGGTTTATCCCTGCTATTTAAAAAAAAAACTCTGGAGGAATTTTTTTTTTCATTGGCTTCACGCAGGCGGCCATGCGGAAAATAATTCCCCCAAGGGCTATGTCATATTTGGGGATGCTGTGTGGAGGGTCTTTTTTAGGAAAGGAAGGCTAGGAAGTTCTGGGAAAGAAAAGGGTATGAAGAGTGGGTAGGAATCTAGGGGTCAGTGTGTCCAGGAGTGACGGATGTATAAATCCATCCCTCCCACTGCGGTGCAAGGCAATGTTCCGTACTAGTAAGGCTGGAGAAGTCAAAGGGACTCCCTCAACCATTCTCTCCAGATCCGGCCTGCAATGCAGCCGGTGGGCAGACGCATCCGCCACCAAGACCCGGACAAACCTCATCCAATGAAACCGGGCATCCCTGCTAAGTCACCAAACATAGCGAACCACTTGGGGTTATCCATGGCAGAGGTGTTGGAATGGAAGGAAATAGCTGAAAACAAGGACAAACTTCGAGAGTCACATCAGAAAATACATACCGTGAATGAAACGGACTCCTATAATAGTCACCCGGTAAAATAAATAGGAAAGGATAAAAATGAACATTGTTCAAACCTTCCCATTACGGCCCATCCTACATTCATAAATTGGCTCATTACGTTGCATTACGTCTGATTAAACTCCAACTTCCCACCCGTCTTTACGGCACATGTTCCAGTCCTAACAAATCAGTGCCCCTGGTGTACCAGTCTCATCGGGACAGGATTGCTCCCGGCTGAGTTGGTACAATCGTATCGTATCGTTATTTTTTTACAATTTCAAATGTAATCTGGCTTAAAAAAACTCCCAACAGGTCACTTCTTCGGTAAATGAAAAATGATACTTTGGGACTATTTTTATATAAATAATAATATAACACTATGTTTATAGTATAAGTATTACGCGATGCAATTTTCCATCGTTAAATCTAATCTTAACATTTGAGGAGTTTTGGGATTGTGGTAGAAATGTAGCAGCAGGGGGTTCACCGAAAACAATAAATTTTTGAAAGGGGTCTACGAGAAAAATAAGTTTGGGAACCTCTGATCTAACACCTACCTATTAAGCAAATTGTAATACTATTATTTTTATTTTATTACATCTATATTATTACTTTTAACTATCTAAACCATATGTACCTATATCTAATTTAGTAACTGCTATGTTAGTACATTTCTTTATCAATATTTGTTATCATTCATAAGTTTATTTATTTCTTAATTAAAAAAAATACATATGTATGTATTTATCTTTTTTTAATCTTTTTCTGTAATGTCACGACTCCCCAATTCAAACACGAGAAATGTTTTTCTCTTTTAAATTGGGTAGATTCATTAACAAGAAATAACTTTATTTGTAATTAGTATGTATATATTTCAAATAAAAAAAAGTATTTTTATTATAGAAAGTTCATATAACGCCAGAGCTTACCATTACGTATAGCCTATAACCTTTGCGGGCGCGTACAACAAATTACCCAAGTTTCATCGCAATTGGATAAACGGTATATCAGCTCGTAAAATACGAACAAATAAATACTGATTTTTATACGTAAGAAAATTATGTTTCGGAACTAACACTCCCTTCCTCAGGATTCCAAGTATTATCCACAAAAAGTAGGGTTTTGTCGTACACAATTCAAAGGAGATGACCAGAGTTGACTAACCTTGCAGTTTTAAGGCTGCTTTACTTTGGCTTAGTGCAAAGCATTCTCGAGAGTAGATCTCAGGAATGATGGCCCGAGGACACCGTCATGTACTTTTTACTAGTGGTCGAGAAAATGCAGAAGAAATTTTTACGATACCTCTTCTGGGAGAGTTAAGTTTTTACCCATGGCTGTTTCCAACAGAATTTATCCCGGGAATGCTGGGTATTTGCAGCCTTACCTCCAGAAGGGATGTCGCAGGGATGCTGATGGCTTATAAGTTTATGAAAGGTTTTTTATCAATACCAGACTTTCTGGCTAAATAGGATTATATGTCCCGGATAATATCACGCGAGGCCATCAGATTATCTTTTTTTGGGCTCTTGTTTCTTATCTGGTACAGAACTAACTAACAACGGTGATGTCCCTGGTTACCTCACTAGGTTGATTAACTTCCTCGCAGAAAATTTGGTTTTTTTCTACATTTCCTACAACGAATTTAAGATTGAATATTATTTAGAGATCAATCACTTTTTTAATAACCATACGTATAAAAATCAAAATATGCTTGCTTGGACATATATATTTAAATGAGAATATGAGATGTCAATGTATTGCTATATGAAAGGGAACGGGGAGTGTGTTATTATTTCACTAACAAGAGAAAATAAGCACGTGTGAACCTAAGCAAGTGATAATAACCGTTATCATAGCATTGGACGGTGCACATCACCTGGAACACGTGACAGAAATTAGGGGTCTCCGGAGACCAAAATGCCATCTACTCGTATGTTGTATTATTTATCCATCTTCCTACGCCCGGTCTCACAGACACTAGCTATATTAGTTTTGTAAATAACTAAGTATGCAAACAGAATAACAATAATGATTTATTGTCTTCCTTTCTTAGTAACATGTAGAGATAATGTTATCCTCACTGGGATCTCCCGTGCTGAGGATTTTATTTACGTATTATAATTTAATTATAAGAAATTAATATGAATTAGTTATAAACATGTAGTATTTTTTTTTAATAATTATAAAATAAATAAGATAGTGTTTTTTGTAATTCAGTTCAGTAGATTCGGTTTCAGTCTTTATTTGATGTCAGTATATTTAGTATCCAATTTTTTTATTTGAGATTTAAATGTTATAATGTTGAGGTTTTTGAGTGAGAGTGGTATTTTATCAAAATGTTACATAATAAACGTTGTACTTTCACACAAACGTCCTGACTGCTCGGGAAATCATTCTTCGCTGACGTGTTATGCAGCGACGAAACGTTTTGCTGTGTTCGGTGGTAGGGGGAAAGATGCGGTGGTATATAATGCCAAGATATAGAAGCAAAATTAAGTGGTCCCTGCAATCTGAAATTTCGATCGTTTCCGACGCTCCCATTAGTATGGGAGCAACTAGTGTAAAACTAGTGTTACTTATTTATTTACTAGTGTAAAACCATTGTGCGCCGGTGGAATCGGGCACAGAGCGCAGGTAATCTGAAAGCCGAAACCGGCGTTCTTTCTGTTTTTACACTAAGCGTGCATGCATCTTTACATTTCGTGCGTATATGTACCTTCTTACCGCCAGTTGTACGCTCGTGCGAGCGTTTGCATTTGGTGAGTAAAAAACTTTCGTCTAGGGTCTTTGAGACCGGGGGTAGGTGAATAGTAAATTTGTAAAAGTAACAACTTTTTATTGAAATTTGTGTGTTTAAGTGTTGATTGTCGAATTTACGAAAACTAATAACGCGATGTTTATGATTTCAGTTCCTATGATCACGTACCTTATTTTCCAAATATGTTGTTTTTCCCCCTTTCAAGGTTATGATTTTGATGAGTTTTTGATTTATCTAAGAAATGTTGTCGGTTTCTTTTATTTCAATCATTTTAATAAATAAAACTGAAATAATTACGTAGTTTTATTTCAAATTATCTCCCGCTGCAACAGATGTATTGCGAGAACGATATATTGCCGACGTTTCATAGACCGAGGGTATGAGGTTTCGTATTTAAAATAGGGGGTAGGTAGTTTGGAGTTAAAATAAGGCCGGGAATAGCTGAAGTATGCCGAGTATATCCAGGTACACCTGTAGTTGTATAGCTTTATTCAGATATGGTACGCTTCTCTACTCGAACAATCTACTCATATTTCGAGATGAAAAATATATATTCGCGGAGAATTAATGAACGTTATTATTTCAAAATATTCGTTTCAAGAACAATAGAGATCATTAACACACACTTTCCTGGAAAGGTGTTCATTATTTCTACACATTCAGAATTCATTTCAAACAGTTGCTATCTTTATCTCTTAAGGGCCCGCAACCCGGATTTGTACCGATTTATTAAATATTTCCCTTAAACACGGTAAGTTTTAAAGCACTTTAAAAAATATATGTTATTCTTGAAGATAATATCTAGACTTTGCCCGCGCCGAAACGCAAATTATATAAAATTCCCTCGATAGAAAATAATGGCAAAGTATGCTCCAAAAATTATTATAAACACGTTTGTTTCAGTTATTTTACAAGTTATATGTATGAAAAAATTAACAGTGTTTTTATTTAAATGCTGTTTAAGATAATGCCCGCGAGATTTTTGCTCTATTTTAAACGAGTCGTGTTTTATTAAACATTTTCGCAAATTTTCGCATCGATTTTGTCGCCGTAAATGTTAGCGCTCTCCTCTAACATTCGTAATTTTGTATCTTTCCATCTTCTTCTTTTCGGCTCCGGTTGCAGAGCTTTGCGAGCACTCGCGTCTTTAAAACTCACACGAGCACTCGCGTATAGAGCATTTTGCTCACGTTTTATAAATTATTAAAAAAGAACAAAATTCCAGCATATTTATTAATGTTATTAAAAATAAATGTGAAAAATAATCTTGTAGAATCAAATCAAATATGTATTTCGTATATATAATATTTGTTATACTATAATATGTTAATATATTTATGTATATAGGGACTAAATTGGCACCGTGAGGAAAATGCCCAAAAAAATCGATTTAAAGAAAAAAATACGACCAAGACGGCGCTTTTTGAAGTGAAAACTTCTTTGGCACCGTTGAGATTTGAAACTCGATGAAACGAAAAAGCGACACTAAAAAAAAGACAAACACGTACATCTGTAGGATTTTGCCTGCGAGAGAATGAGATAGACTAACCGGTCTCCTCTTTAGGCGGTGCTTCGTGGCTTCCCCATTCTTATCTACTTTAGTTTTCTGTTGGTTTCACTTCTACTGCGTGCAAACTGCATACTTAATTTTTTTATCGAAGTGAGAACTTCTTTAACACCGTTGTGATTTGAAACACGATTAATCGGAAAAGACACTAAAAAGAGACAAACACATACATCTATAGGCCGACAGCCGAGTCGCAACCATTTACCGTCCAGTAGTGTAGTAGCTACTTCTACTTTATAATACGTACGTTGTAGCTAGTTTAGGCTGTCTAGGAATTTATAATTTATAAGGGGATTTCACTACGTAGCAGCGAGAGATCCGGATAATTTGGGGAACTTTTTTAATGCAGCCGTGGTATCAGCTGCCGAGCGGTCTTTGGGAAGATCAAACCCAAAGACTGTTATCAGGATGCCGTGGTGGTCGAGTGAGCTGACTTCACTGAAAGGGGCCTACAAGAGAGCCTATCGAGCCCTGGGCGTTTCCAGACGTGGCGGGTGCACGCAGGAGCAGACACTCGCCCTTCGGTCTCGACTCAGTGTCTCCCGTAGAGCCTTCAAACAGGCCGTCCTCTCAGCGAAACGAGCTACATGGCATAATTGGGTACAAGAAGTGGGCAACGCCAACCCGTGGGAAATCCACAGCGCCATAGATAAAACGGGAAAAGACTCTGATCGGTGTTTAACTAGCGTAATAAGCAAAAAAGACGGTAGGAACGTTGAAAGTGTGGACGTGGCATCCACTCTCAATACACTTCTGGGCAAGTTAGTTCCTGTAGATTCAATAATTGGGGAAAGCGACCACCACAAACAGATTAGAAATCTGTCACGGCTCCCACCGAGAAACCTCGTCCAGGAGGTTAGGATGACACCAGTAACTAAAGCGGGAATCGAGTTGATGATCAAGGGTTTGGGTCTTAAGAAGGTACCAGAGCATGATAGGCTCAATGGCGTAATAGCGAAGCAAATATGGATCCACGCCAAGGAGGAGCTCTTCCAGGTGATGGATACGTGCATGAGAAGAGGAATTTTCCCTTCTGAATAGAAGAGGGGTGTGCTTAGGAATATACCAAAGGGGAACGGCAAACCAAGGTCGGACGTGAAGGCCTACCGTCCAATCACCCTGCTACCTGTCCTTGGGAAGATCCTGGAGAAACTGATTAGACAGCGTTTACGTCAAACCTTATCCCCATCCTGCGAGCGTCAGTTTGGTTTTGTCCCCGGTATGTGCACTGAGCACGCCATAACGTATGCGCTTGAATGGGTGCAGGCTTGCCAAAAGAGGTACGTAATAGGAATCTTCCTCGATATTACTAGTGCCTTCGATCACGCGTGGTGGCCGATGATACGTGTCAAGCTCAAAAATAGAAAATGTCCACAAAACCTGTTCAAGATCTGCGCTGACTACGTCTGCGATAGAACTATCATCCTTTCTTTTGGAGACTACCTGATTGAACGGGGAGTTGACATGGGTTGTCCTCAGGGTTCAATCCTTGGACCTGGGTTTTGGAATATTGTGTTTGACGATTCCTCCAGGTTGCCCTTACCTGAGGGATGTATCTCGGTGGACTACGCTGATGACAAATTGTATCTTGTCTCGGGGAACAGCAGAAAGGAAGTTGAGGGTAAAGCTGAAGAGGTTTTAAGTGTGATTTTAGAATGGGGAAAGAGAAACCGGCTGACCTTCGCTCCCCACAAGACTATGGGACTCCTGGTAAAGGGTAACCTCAATAGAAGTAGAAATCCAACCATCAAAATCAGTGATACCAATATCCGATTCGTTGAGAATGCAACAAACCTGGGAGTCACTTTGGATCGAACGTCCTCGTTCTTGACCCATGTTAAAGACGTGTAAAGGGGATTTTGTTGTATATTTTTGGTCCCAGGTATGAGAAAACTTTTTGATAAGCCGCAGTATTGCTTGTTGGAATAGAAAGGTCGTTTCTGCTCTTACTTCTGGTTTGATGATTATGATCGACTGTAATCGTTTTGTTTATATTTTTGTGGACGCAAATTGTTATTTTTTTTATGTAACACTGTCGAACATCAAGCACATTAAACTCTTTGAAGAGAGCGTCGCTCGAGTATCTGAAGGGTTTCTTCATAATGACGCGTAGAATGGATTTCTGTGCCTTCAGTAGCGGGTATAATATTGTTAATCCTGTTCCACCCCATCCAATGCAACCGTAGGTTATGACGGAGTTACAGAGTCCGTAGTATATTTTTTTAATGTCTTGAGTTTTTATAATTTCCCGCAATGCTATAAATATATAAATAAGCTTGCGCACTTTATTAGCTGTGTTTTCAATTTGTTGTTTCCATTTAAGGTGGTTATCCACTATTATACCTAAATATTTAATAGATTTAACACATTCAAGGGTTTCGCATTTACAAGTATGGTTATTATTTCCAAGGCTACACTTAATATTATGTATTGTGAGGTGATGTGGTGTTTTGGGTTGACCTGCAAGGGTAGCGCTAAATGTGAGATATTTTGTTTTTTGTATGTTTAGTGTAAGCAAATTACTGTCCAGCCACTGTTTTACTCTGTTTATACCTGTGTTCGCAAGGTGGTGTGTTTCTTTCCAATCATCTTCTTCAAACAAAATAACTGTATCGTCAGCGAACGTGATAATTTTGCCACCAATGTGTTGGTTACAAAGTTCGTTTATGTATATAATAAAGAGAAGGGGCCCAAGTGTACTTCCTTGTGGTACCCCAAAAGTGTATTTTAGTGAAGTGCTAATAGCCTCGTTAATTCTGGTTTGTTGAAATCTATTAGTGTGATATATGCAATTATATCCATGTAGTAATTCGGAAATGTTCGGGTCCGCCGAACGTCGCCGAAAGGGCTTACGAGCCGGGACAGCGCTCTAGTCTGTGGCAGCTGCCAGATCCATTCTAACTTCCGTTATAATCAGTCGCTACCGAGACAAATAATATACTACTCATTGAATCCATTGTACATTACAATAAAGGACGAAGAACTTACGTTTAACTATTTATTATTATTGTGTGGCAAGTAAGGCCACAATAAAAGAACATCACAATTGGCGCAGCCGTATTAAACCGTTCTTAAAATACAAATTGGATTTTGAAAAAAAAAATATTACCAAAGCGGGGTGAGCTAAGTCACCCGAGAAATTTTTTCAAGGCTACCTACAGCCGAGACGGAACATCGGAGTATTTTTTGGGTTTGTCTGACCGAGATTAAGGACCGGCAGAACAAACCAAGGGTATCTCTGGCTATTCCTGGAGCCACAGTCAGAGTTCTGGAGTACTATCCAAGGGTACTCAGAAGCAAGAGGCGGTGGTCGTTTTTGGGGCTCAACAGAGCCTTTCCACGAAGGTGAAGTTCCGAGGGAGTGCCGAGGGAAGGCATTCATACAAGGCAAACAGTGCTAGTGTCGAGGAAGGTCACTCACTCATCAAGAGGAAACAACCCGGAGACGTTGCAACCGCAACTTCTAAGTTAGGTTTTTCTTTTCTTTCTTGTGGAGGATTTGTCTGGGTTTTTTTTTGTAATTTTTTCCGGGGTAGTATTGTTGTCGTAGCTTCGCGTGATTATTTTTTTTTCCTTTTGTGAAGATGGAATCGGCGAGAATTCCACCGTTCTCTCACATAAACGGAGATTGGGATGTGTTTCAACTCAGATTAGAGCAGTTTTTCGTGTTACATGATGACATTACCGAGATTAAGAAAAAGGCTTATCTAATAAACTCACTTGAAACGGAGACCTTGACTCTTCTGTCCAACTTATGTTTCCCGATTAAAATCACAGATGTTACGTTTGAGAAACTAATTGAGTTGCTAAAAAAACATTGTGGTAAATGTAGATCTCTTTTTCAAGAGCGGGAATCATTTTTCCAAGCTAAACAGAATCATAACGAATCGATTAGGGATTTCGCCGCCAGACTCCGAGGACTCAGTTCATACTGTCAGTTCGGAAACAGGCTGGAGGATAATCTTGTAGACGTATTTGCAATCGGTCTACTTCCGGGTCCAGTACGGGTAAAATTGTTTGTTGAAGAGCCTAAACAAAACTTTAATCAACTAGTTGAACTTGCAGTGACCGCGAAAGGTCCTGAGGTCGATTCAATCAATATGAAGTTGGAAGTAAATTCGGTAAAGGAATTTGGAAGATCGGCTTCTCCGGCGCGAGAAGTAAATTCGGTAAAGAGATTTGGAAGATCGGCTTCTCCGGCGCGAAAACTTTATTATCGGTCGAATAGTTCCGATTCATGTAGGTCGGATTTTTTTTTTTTTTTTTAATATATTTATTTAGTTATTAGTTATAAACAAGTTAAAACCGGCTCATCTCTAAAGAAGTGTAAGATTTGTGGGAAATCAAATCATGACACTCATAACTGTAAATTTAAGCAAGCTAAATGTTATTCTTGCGGTAAATTGGGTCATTTACAGAGATTTTGTAAAAACGGGTCAGTAAAATCAGTTATGAATTGTAATAATGAAAATATTGAAAATGTAGCTTTTGTTAAGGCAATCAAGGCACAATTGAAATTAAATGGGAAATCCTTCGAAGCGATGATTGATTCAGGTTCATCAGTTTGTGTTATTCCGGAGACATTGTTTTGTAAACATTTCAGTAATATAGAGTTGTCACCCGAAACACGAAAAATTTCAGGTTACGACGGGAATATGTTGACTGTTGTGGGTAATGCAAATTTCAAGGTCGAATACAATAATCTAGTTAGGTTAATAACCTTTATCGTTGTGACAAACGGATCGATTCTGGTTGTAGGAAGAGATTTCATGGAAATCTTTAACCTCAACATTAGTTCAAAACAAAGTGCTATCAATTCAGTTTCGTCAGAAGTTTTTGAGAGAAAACTAGGGCGATTTAATAAATTCAAAGTGAATTTTAAAGTGAAGAAAGAAGACTACGGGTCTGATTTCGTAAGTTTTGTTAGCAATTGTGAACATCTTGACGTTAATTCGATTAGGGAAGCCACTAAAGTAGATACGGTCATTCAAGGCGTAATGACGTGTTTAAGGCAAGGGTGGCCCAAACGGGTTAAACGCGAGGAGGAATTATGGAAATTCTGGATAAAAAGGAACGAACTTTCGATTGTTAAGGATTGTTTATTTTGGCAACATAGAATTATTGTTCCAAGTTCGTTGCATAAAAAAGTGTTAGAGCTCGTGCACCGTTCACACTTAGGTATTGTTAAGATGAAAGGGTTAGCAAAAGGTTATTTTTGGTGGACATTGCTGAGCAAAGATTTAGAGAAAATTGTTCAGGAATGTCCAGAATGCGCGTCGACGAAACAATCTCCGCCAAAGAGTCAATTGTCGGTATGGCCTAATTCTGGGAAGGTCTGGAGTAGGTTACACCTGGATTATAGTGGACCGCTGGCAGGGAAAATGTTTCTGGTCGTCTGCGACTCATTCACTAAATGGGTCGACTGTATTGAAGTTCAAAGGGCAGATTCAGCTAATACTATATTTGAATTGAGGAAATTATTTTCAAATTTTGGCTACCCTGAACTCATAGTGTCAGATAACGGAACTTGTTTCACGAGTGAAATTTTCCAACAGTTTCTTCGGGAAAACAATATTAAATTCATGTCATCTCCAGTTATGCACCCAAAAAGTAATGGTATCGCTGAAAATTCAGTGAAAACTACTAAGAGTTTTCTAAAAAAATTATGGTAGGAAATAAATTATAAATTTCAGGTTGATTACAAGGATAAATTGTTACATTTTTTGTCCGATTATAGAAATACTCCACATTGTACGACGGGAGTCGAGCCAGCAGTTTTATTGTTTGGTAGGAAACTTAGATCTACTTTTGACAGTCTCATTCCGAAAGAGAATGAACGGGTTGTGTCAAAACAACATGATTTGGCGAATAAAAATATTGAGGCCAATCAACGTAAACAAACTAAGTATTATGGTGGTGTAAAAACAAGAAATTTTATTGTGGGACAAAAATGTTTAGTTAAAGATTTCAAGAAAAATAATAAATTTACATGGGTAAAGGGAATTGTTACAGATAAAATTGGAAAAAAATTATATTTGGTAAAAACTTGTGATTCTCAATTGATTTGGAAACGTCATGTGGATCAGATGAGGAACTTGTCAGTGTCTTGGAGTAATGTTGAGTCAGATTTGCCAGATTCCGCGTCTGATGACACGAGGACTGAGCACTCTGAGAAAGAGTTGTCCAATCTGTGGAGTGAGTTGACGGTGTTTTCTCCTGATTTCAGATTTGCGGAGGGAGGAGAGAGGTCACCGGAGGTCACAGACACGGCAATCGCTGGTCCAAGTAAAAGTTCAAATCCCTGGTTGGGGAGACTCCGCCCAAGATAGTCCACAAGGAAGGAACGGAAAGCCTTCTAACTTAATATAATTTTGTGTGAAATATTAATAATGATGTGTTTATGAAAAAAACATTATAAGAACTTGAGTGAAATATCAGTATAATATTTACAGTGTTTGAATTATATAGAATCATGAAATACTTGAAATACTTAAATATGTAGCGACTGATTTACAGGGGGAAGGGTGTGATATATGCAATTATATCCATGTAGTAATTCGGAAATGTTCGGGTCCGCCGAACGTTGCCGAAAAGGCTTACGAGCCGGGACAGCGCTTTAGTCTGTGGCAGTTGCCAGATCCATTCTAACTTCCGTTATAATCAGTCGCTACCGAGACAAATAATATACTACTCATTGAATCCATTGTACATTACAATAAAGGACGAAGAACTTACGTTTAACTATTTATTATTATTGTGTGGCAAGTAAGGCCACAATAAAAGAACATCACAATTAGATATATAACTTTCTATCCATTGAAAAGCTTTTCCCTTTATTCCTATATTTCTAAGTCTCTGTAAAAGAATTTTATGAGATATTGTGTCAAATGCCTTGGCCAGGTCCAGGAAAAGGGCAATAGTTTTCTTGCCACGGTTCATATTCCCTGCAATAGTTTCCGTGAGACATGCGATGGCATCATCCGTTCCTTTACCCGACCGAAAGCCGTATTGGTTTGGACTTAAAATGTTATGTTCCTCCACATATTCGTTTAACCTAGTTTTGAAAAGCTTTTCAATAACTTTGGATATCGCGCTTAAAAGTGATATTGGCCTATAGTTTTATACAAGAGATTTAGGTCCACTTTTGTGAATTGGGACAATTATTGATTTTTTAAAGTGATCAGGAAATATTCCTGATGCAAAACTTAAGTTGTAAATATATGATAGCGGAGCAGAAATCTGATTTTTAATTTTTTTTTGTATTTGTGTATTTAGACTATCTGGACCCTTTGCATGTGTAGTATTAAGGCTGTTGATTATTTTTAAGACCTCTTCTACAGTAGTTGGTTTAATATCAAACGAAAAAGATTGTTCCTTTGTTTCAATTATCGATGCTAAAGAGTCTTCCGTTTTCTGGGTTTCTAATAAATTTTTTTTTGCTAGATTTGACCTAACAGATGCAAAATATTGATAAGTATGACATGCAATTGATCGATTGTCAGTTATAATCAAATTTCCGGTATTTAATTCAGTTACAGATGTACTGGTATTTCTTTTATTTTTAGTTATGTCTCTGACAACATTCCACACGTTTTTGCTGGAATTATCTTTATCAAGTAAGAATTTATAATAACGCTCTTTACATTTGCGAATAACGGTTTTGCAAATATTACGGTATCGGTAATAGTTTTGCTGTTTAGTATCGTTCAATGGGTCTCGTTTAGCTATTTTATGAAGGTGATTTCTTTTGTGTATAGATTTAACAATGCCGTTGGTAATCCATGGGGTGAGATGTATTTTACTGTATGGAATGCGTTTAGTTATTGTGTGTTTTGTTATGAATGTATTGATTTCATTAATAAAATAGTTTAGAGTTAAACTATTTTATTAATGAAATCAATACATTCATAACAAAACACACAATAACTAAACGCATTCCATACAGTAAAATACATCTCACCCCATGGATTACCAACGGCATTGTTAAATCTATACACAAAAGAAATCACCTTCATAAAATAGCTAAACGAGACCCATTGAACGATACTAAACAGCAAAACTTCAGTCTCTTTATAAACATATTCCCAATTTTTATTATTAAGATCATTTAATAAAGCCTCATAATCGATAATCTGTTTGTGATTAATTTTATGTTTTTTGGGTGTTGAGTTTGGGATACTGATTGCAGTGGTGTAATGATCAGTGATTGTATTATGTATTACAAATGCATTTGAATTTGTTATATTTCTGGTATATATATGATCCAAACATAAGCTTGAGTTACCACGTACCCTAGTTGGAGAATTAATATTGGAAATAAAATTACTTTCAGCCATAGCACATAAGTAGTCGTCGGACGGCCTATGCAATACTTCTCCTATAGTATTTATATTCATGTCCCCGATCAGTACATATTGTGCATAATCCTTAGTTTTTTTTAACTCACCAATAAGATTTTCCAGGAAATCTTGGATGTCATTGAACGATGGTGATCGGTAGATAGCTAGGATACCTAAATTCTCATTAATGTTGATTTTTAAACAATTACACTGATTTATGTTTATTTCTTGTACTAAGGAATTTAATGTGTTGTCGATATATACTACTACTCCGCTATTTTGGTTAATATGCGATGTTGTTATGGTATTCGCCATAGCCTGAAATTTGTTTGGCTATGTATGAATCATTTAACCTGCATTCAGTGAGAATTAGTACATGGAACTTTACGACAGATTTTATTTCTTCCAAAAATATAAGATAATCATCCAAGTTTCCCATCGTTCTAATATTTTGATGAACAATATTAATCCTATTTGATTCCCAATTAAATTGCATAATTTTGTTAATGTTTTCAAAAATTATTTCAGTGTTTGGCACTATGATACTATCGATTTCATGTTGAAGATCGTTTATTACCATTAGAATTCAAAAATTAATTGTTGTTTTCTGGGTAAAGTTTTAAAACAGTATTTTATTATCATATCAATACTTGTAGTACGAAATATGTAGCGACAAAACTGTAAACAAAATGATGTAGTTAGGAAAAATAAATAATATCTGAGTAAGAAATAATATCTGAAATAAAATCCAGGAAATAAATAACGTATGTAGTTAGTGTGTGGCATTTTCTCTTTCAAAAGACAGTAAAAAGTAGTATAAGTATGAAAAATAAGTAATATCTGGGTTATATAAAATATGTTGATTAGAGTTCTCTTTTGCCGAATTATTAGTAATATTACTAATAAATCAATTAATAATCTTAAAATAAGTGTAGTTACCATTCTAGAGAGAATAAAGATTAAAATTAAAGTTAAAGTTAAAATTAGAATTAAAATTATTCCAGTACAAATAGGAGTTATGCAAAATCCTAGGTGTTCATATAATATAGTGCTGTTATGTAATAGAGTATGAAATGGCGATATAAAGCGGTAGTGAGTAGTTTTATCAAGATAAT
This sequence comes from Limnephilus marmoratus, assembly GCA_917880885.1. Taxonomy (NCBI): domain Eukaryota; kingdom Metazoa; phylum Arthropoda; class Insecta; order Trichoptera; family Limnephilidae; genus Limnephilus; species Limnephilus marmoratus. The sequence goes on along the minus strand of OU862918.1, from coordinate 340,080 downwards.
TAGAATAAAGAGCAGGTAGTCAGAGCTTCGGTATAGCTTGTTCTGAATCTATTAATATAGGTCGAGAAGAGTCATCTTTTTTCATGTAGATTAGACCTGCTTTTGTCCAGACGTACCTATATTTACATTCAGTCGCACGTTGGCGAGCTAGATACCAAAGCCATTTGCCTTTAGACGTGAGGAGTTCTGAGACGTAGATGGGTGTAATGGGGCCAGACAATCCGATTGTTCCCGTGTTTAGTTTGTCCCCAATCTTTTCGCAAGATCTGTTATATTTTTTTATAGCATTAAGGAGCTCCTCTTTTAACGCTATTGAATTAAAATTAATTACCACTGACCTGGGTTTAACTGTTGGAGGAATATTTTTATTTCTTTGTGATATTCTATATATATTATAAATATCATTTGTATTTAGTTGGCAGTCTACTGTTTTACTGGTGTTGAATATAATGTCTTTTAAGGTTTGTGATGTTTCCCCTTTGAATTCTGGAAGCCCTCGAAGTTCCAAACAAGTATTGTTAAATCGTCTGTTCCTGTTTTCTTGGTCAATCTCGATCGCTATTATTCTTTTTTCTAGGTCTTCATTTCGTTCTGTCAAGAGACAAATTTTTATTTCATTTTCATTATTTTTTCCGCTTACTTTTTCTAAATCCTCAAGTCTTGAATTTAAGGCTGAGTTTACTTGTTCATGTAGTTTTTCCAAATTATTTATTCGATATTTTAAATCTTCTTGCTGTTGAGATATGCTTTTTAATATTTCATTATTTTGGAGCAGGATTGCATCGTATTTTTTCCAACAGATTCAATAACTGAGTCTTTAAAATTAGCAATTTCAGTTAAAAATAGCTCGATTGTCAGATTACTAGAGCCATCTGTGGTTGTTGGTGGTAAGTTCACACTGGCGTATGATGAGGCGGCAATTGTAGATTTAGGCGTTGATGATGGTTGTTTATTTAGTTTCTCGATAGATGTCAGTTCTAGATTTTTTTCAGACGTATTTTTTTTTTAGTTTTTTTGTGTTTTTGTGCAAAATTTGCAGCGCCACTGTAAAATCTTAGTTCCTCGTCGTGAGGTCTCTGCGATATCTGCACAAATCAAGTGGTAGTTTTCGTCGCAGATACAACATGAGATGAAGTCTGACGGGGTGTCAATATTTTTTTTTACAGATGGAGCACAGTGTATTCATTTTAAAGGTAGTTGATTTCAAAATTTCACACAAAAAGAAAAAACGACACAATGCTTGTTTCTTGAATGAGAGATGGCAGAGCCTTTGTGACGCTAAAAACGCCTTTGGGATAGGTTTTTTGTGTTTATATAATGATCGAGTCACTTTTGCACTGAGTTGTATTTTGTGGTACAAACACCAGAATAATGACGAGTAATCCGCCTTAGCGAGATACTTTGTGGGATAAAAAATTCACCGTCCCAACGCGCACTCTCCTGATTAGACGAGTTAACCACTTTTTTAGTTTCTTCCTCTTGCTGGCGAGTTAACCACTTTTTTAGTTTCTTCCTCTTGCTGGCGCTTTCGGGTGCTTATCGAGCAGTTGCTTCGGACGCTTTGCCAGTCTTGGCCGGCATTTTGCCAATTGATCTTGAAATCAGGGAAGTACTAACAAAGAAGAACCTGACAAAAGGAAGACCCGCTACACACCTAGGTGTTGAACTAATACCAGGCGGGGCAGTGTCTCTCCCAGGTCTTCTTAGAGAGATGCGAGAAATGGGAGAATGGCAAGAGCGATGGGACAGGTCGAATACGGGAAGATGTCCCGTCAGTTAAACTCAGAATGGAAGGGGCACACATTGTAAGGGACCAACATGTGACCTAATTACTGTCCGGGCATGGGGAGTTTAGGGGAAGATTGCACAGTCTCTCTCTATCCGCCCATCCAAACTGCGCGTGTGGCAATACGGACCAAACAGCCAAGCACATTCTGTGGCATTGTGAGATTATTACGGATGCTTGAGAGGAAATGTTGGATGGTTTACAAGTGACCACGAGACTAGTATAGAACGCTGATCTCGTCTCGAATAAGGTGAACTTCGAGTGCCTCCGGACGTTTACAAAGATTTGGGTTGAGAGATGGCCTGATCTTAGAGTCGCTGACCAGCTGTAAAATCATTGTGAGTTTCAGATGCTTGGCGTATTTGCTCCTGATGACCACTGACTTTTCTTTCTCATCTTTTTTATTACCATTGCTCCGATTTTTTGGTTTTCTATATCTTTATCTTCACTGCCTTTATGTTTCCTTAGATTTTAGAGCCATGCAGAGTTGAAAATATTTTGTTTTTACTTTGATAAATTCCTGGTGGTTTAAAATCTTTATGTATTTCTGCTTTTTTTCCCATTTCAGACTTCGATGTGCCGAATTGAGAGCGAAGGTCCAGACGACTCCTTCGCTCAAAACAAATTGATACATTTCTGTTATTACTAACCAAATTAAAAACGTGGTAAATAATATATTCTGCTACTTGTAACCAACTGTTATTCGTCATTAAGTATTATGTTCTCTTATTTTTAGTTTTTCTTTTTTTTTTTTTTCAATTTTTATTGTTTTAGCGATTCAGCAATAAGCTCCGACCTTGTGGCTGAAACTGAACAGTAAATGTTCTGTAATGTCAACTTCCCCATTTTGGGGGTGAGTTAGACCTCGCTCTTGCATACACTAGCGTAAAATATATATTTTTTCGGAATGGAATCCTCACAACTCATCTGCGCCTCCCCCAGCGACATATGTAGGCCTGAGGTTTAGCTGGGCGAACTCGGCGTCCTTCCGCTCTGCCTCCGGCAACTCGACGCTTCCATCCTTAGGGTCTTCGGGTACATTCCCCTACTTCCCACTTACTATCGTCAAGGCACAACCGAGAAACCGCGAAAGAGCCTTGAAGGAGTGACCATCTGTTACCTATACCAGGGCGGGAAAGTGGTGGGTCCTCCAATGTCTAGGAATTTAGCAGGCACAACCGAGAAACCGGCTAAAGGGCGCGGACGTTGAGATTCATTCACGGCAGACCGACCACCATACACATTCTGGCTGGTACTGCCAGATGACGAGAGAGGTATCCCACCCGACACTAGCGTTCTTCATATCACAATACTAGTTTTCATTATCTTTTCTTGCAGATGCTTGCGATATACGCAAGATGCCATTACCCTGCGAGCAGCCGCCTTTTACGTTTTTCTGTTATCTTTTTTTATTTATTTAGTTTATCCCTGACTTGCTTTATATTATTCGCATTTTGTATATTATGTAAGCACTTGCATACTGCTTCGTAACACCGTATGCAGGGACACTGGAGGTCTAGATTCGTTCAAACTTAAATGTAGATTCGTTATTTCAAAAAAATTAGAGTCCTTGCGAGAGCCTTGAAGGAGTAACCATCTGTTACTTATACCAGGGCGGGTAAGTCTAGAAATTTGATTTATTTTATATTTTACTAGTTGGTACCTGACATGCGTTGCTATGGCATTTATTAAAAAAAATGTTTCTCTCTGCGTGTCCTTTCCCATTCGTCCTGTTCCCCTTCCGCCTTACCTTCCTCTCCCGCGTCCCGTTCCCCTCTCGTGTTCCCACTCCTTTTTATTTAATTGGAGGATAGATAGATAGATAGATGATAGATTTGTTTAAAATGCGGTTTTAGGTCGTTTAAACCATAATGAAAATAACGAATGAAAATAATAATATTTAAAATTTTTGTAACGAAGATCAGAATTGGAAAAATTACCTTTTAATTTTCTACACTTTTTTAACTGCATTCCATAGTTTATGAAAATACCACATTATGTTTTCTTTAAATAATTTTATACCTGCTGTACGAGTAGGTCTTGTAACAAAGTAAACAATAAACGGGTTTTCCGGTTATCTTTCTCCTTATTCTGCATTCATTATTTATTCATCGTAACAACAATTAAATGCTAATAAATGCGCTAGAATATGGATGTCTGATTAGCTTTTGTTAAATAACTAGGTAGTGCCTGGCGTGCGTCGCAATGCTACTCAAATAAATAAAATGTTTGCATTAATTCTGTTCATTGAGGATCTTTTGTGAACACATAATTTTTTGTTTTTCCGTCTGGTGCGAAGATGAATACAGGACTTTCAAATACTGCTGTCCCCAAACGCTAAAACATCTCTATTACATTACCATCCTCTGTACCTCTCTCGTACCCCACCCCTTCGTCAACCCTCCTCTGCGTTATTTTTTTTACCTTAGTTCTTCACAGGAGGCCCTGAGAGCAATAATTCTCCTCAGGGCGTAAGTCAACTTTGAGGATGCTGTGTGGAGGGTTTTTTTTGGAATGAAATGAGAGTTCTGGGAAGGGAAAGGGTATTAGAAGTGAGTAGGAATCTGAGGGTCAGTATGTCCAGGAGTGACAGACGTACGAATCCATCCCTCCCACTGCGGTGCAAGACGATGTTCCGGTAGATTGCGGCTGGAGAAGTCAAAGGAACTCCCTCAACCATTCTCTCCCGATTCGGCCTGCGCCAGCTGCGTTTCCTTACTCATGCATTCAACGTAACAAATTTCGTAACGCAAGAGCTCACCATTATAATATACGGAAACCGTCGCGGGCGTGCGCAAAAATACTCATAAAAATTGCTTTGATTATCAATTTTACTGCGTGACTTAATAAAACATTCATGAGTATTAAATAACATAAATGCCTTACGCGTGTGTAAATAAATACATATTCGAGAAATCAACGTTTAAATTGTGCAAAAGTTAATCTAAAATGGCAGATTTATTTATTATTCTTGAGAAAATATATATATATATTTTTTTTTTTTTTACATTAACACCACACAGGAGGCCCTGAGGAAAATAATTTCCCTCAGGGCCTATGTCATCTTTGTAGATGCTGTGTGGAGGGTCTCTTTGAGGAAAGGAAGGAGTGAACATGGGTCTTGAAGAGACCCATGTTGTAGGAGGGAGGAAACACAGAGGCCGGCAAATCGTTCCACAGCCGAGCCGTTGAACTCAAGAACGAGTCATAGAAACGACCCGTTCTCATGTGAGTAATGTCAACCGTGTACAAATGTTGGGCGCGTGTTTGGCGTGTTTCCCGACTATGCACCGGAGCCGAGGGGATCAATGATGCTAGTTCCTCGGAGCATCTTCCATTGTAATACCGGTAGAACAAGGACAGCATTCCCACCTGACGCCTATGCTCTAAAGATTGCAGTCCGTCTGTTAGGATGGGAGAATCTATCAAACGGACCGCCCGTTTCTGCACAGAGTCAAGGGTTTTTTTTAGGTATTTTGGAGCTCCAGACCAGAGGTGGCTGCCAAATTCAACCGTGGGGCGCACTTGCGATTTGTACAGGGTTAGCAGTTGGGTACTATTAAAGTATCTGCGGGCCCTGTACAGTACGCCCAGTTTCTGAGAGGCTAACTTAACTCTGGTTTCGATGGAGCCCCCGTACCTGAGCTGGTCACTTAAAGTTACACCAAGCATATCAATGGAGGTCCTGTTCGGAAGGTTGCTTCCGTTGAAGGAGACTAGATTTTCATTTCGATCCCTTTTAGACGTTATCAAACATGATTGGGTCTTTGAAACATTAAATTCGACGAGGTTATTCTTACCCCAAGAGAAAATACTCTCGAGGTAACCGTCCATTCTTTGCTTCAAAGCCCTCCGAGCTATTGGAGTTTGTGTGCCCTTTGGGGGCTTGTCAAACAAAAAGCTATCATGGACTGTACTGTCATCCGCGTAACAATGAATCGGTGCACATGACAAGAGGTCATTGATGTGCAACAGAAACAAAGTCGGTGACAGAACCGATCCCTGTGGGACGCCAGCATTTATCGAATGCGAAGAAGAGGTGAAACCGTCAGCAACCACCTGAATCGACCTCTCCCTCAAAAAGTCGGCAATCCACTTACACAAGGATGCGGGAAGTCCGTAAGAAAGCAGTTTGTTGACAAGCCCTCGGTGCCAAACCCGGTCAAAGGCCTTGGAAATATCCAGTGCAACCGTTTGGGTCTCACCAAAACGTTCCAGGCACCGCCCCCAAACATGCGTCACATACGCGAGAAGATCACCGCACGAGCGGTTCCGCCGGAATCCGTATTGACGGTCGTTAATAATTTTGTTCTTCTCGAGGTATGTGAGCAGTTTGTCGTTGATCACACGTTCCATTACCTTAGACAGAACTGATGTGAACGCTATGGGGCGGTAGTTGGCTGGGTTGGAGCGGTCACCCTTCTTTGGAATAGGGTGAATGATCGCTTTTTTCCAACCAGAGGGCACAGAACCAGACTTCAGGGACATTTTGAAAAGCTTCGTCAAAATTGGAGCTATTTCTGCAGCGCACCTCTGCAATACCAGGGCAGGTATTCCGTCAGACCCACTAGCTTTATTAATATCAAGCCCTCGTAAGACTTGGAGTACATCCCGATGCCGGATCCTCAGCTTTTTCATATGAAAACCGCAGTGAGGAACCGACGGCGGGGTAGCACCTTGATCATCGAGGGTCGAGTTTTCCGCGAACATTTTGCCTAATAAGTTAGCCTTTTCGGCGGCGGTATTTGCTAGAGAGCCGTCAGGTCTGGTAAGAGGTGGCAGACTGGATTTGCAGAAATTGCGACCTATTGAGCCCGCAAGCGACCAGAACGCTCTGCTGCCGTGCGGGCAGGCAGCCAGCTTTCTACTGATCTGCAGGTCGTGCTCGAATTTAGACCTATTAATGATCCTCTTGCTTTCCTTTGCCATTTTGTTATATTCTGTTCTGTTTTCGGACGTTCGAGATGTGTTGTAGGCTCGGTAAGCCGCGTTTTTTCGTCGCACTGCTTCAGAGCATTGTCGACTGAACCACGGCTTTGAGCCCACACCAGTTTCTTTAACAGTGGATTGGATGAAGCCATCCATCGCGGATGTGATGACTTCACCAATTTCCTGGGCACATCTTGAGGGATCCGAGGTCCGAAAACAGACAGCTGACCACGGGAAAGCATTAAAATGTGCCCGCAGACCAAACCAATCTGCTGATCTATAGTGCCACACTTTTCTCTTCAGCCGCTCGTTTGGCGGTCTGAAGGTTACGGGGATTGACGTCGTCACCAGGCAGTGGTCGGACGATCCTAAAGGCGCTGTGACGTCAATCTTGTAGCCGTGTGGCACAGTGGTTAAAAACAAATCTAACAGATTGGAGCGGTGAGTCTGGACATCAGGAACCCTTGTCGGCCCCTGAACCATTTGCTCCAGTCCATGGCAGAGGGCAAAGGATTCCGCCTCTCGTCCAGCCGAGTCCGTTGGTCCTGAGAACTTTAACCAAGGTTCGTTATGAACATTGAAGTCCCCCAGGACCAGAAACTCTGCCGTAGGGAAGCGGGGCAAGAGGTCATCAATAGTATTACTTAGATGTTTGAAGAGTTCGGACGTATCTGAAACGCTAAGGTAAAATATATATTTAAAAAAAAAAATAATTGTTGAACGAGATAAAAAGTGAAGGGACTTCTTTGTTGCAAAATCTTATTATAAAAGGACTGTGTTTTTTTTAATTTTTATTTTCCGAAATATTTCGACGTTTTACTAGAAAATGGTAAGCTTTTTTTTCAACAATTTTCATGTTTCATGCTTAAGATATTGCAATTTGTAAACACGAAAGTATATTTCAAAAACATAAATCTACAATGTTATTTTATCTACTTCCAAAATAGAATTTGTTTTTACATTTTCAAAAATACCAAATCTTCAGCAAGTTTAAAATACCTTGGAAAATTTTCGAAATTCGTCGAGAATTTTTGAATGAAGTAAGTATATTCAACAGATAAACTACCATCTATGACTGCATACACGGTGTATATATCTTGCTAGTGGTAGTAATATTTTAAATGGTTTATTTTTTACAAATCAGGTTGCTTTGAAACCATCCTTGAGACTTGCGTTAATTCATAAAAGAGGAAGGCCGGAAGTAATCTAAATGCTTTAGAAAGAGATCCCGCAGGCTATGTACCCACAGTGAAATAAAAACAGGAGTAAAATAACAACAACAAGTTGAAAATAATTTGAACTTAGCAAACTTCAAGTGCCAACTATATATTTCTACCTAGCCCATAAACTGGTGTGAAGAACAATTTTAAACATTAGGTACCTACTTTATGTCAACTCCTATATTTTATGGATTTTAATGTGTTTCTTACATTTTATGTTACCTGTGTTTTGTTAACGCTTATATTTTATGTAACCTATATTTTGTTTTTAACGTATATTATGTTACATTTTGTATACTCATTATTTTCACTGCAATTAAAAAAAAAATACTGCATTTTATGTAAAAGCTCTATGGGTGTTTAAATAAATAAAAAAAGTTTCCAAAGTAGACACATGCAATGCATGCGGAATTATAAATAGGATGAAGAAAGCCTCAGAGAAGAAAGAATTAATGCCTTATTTTATATGTTAATAGAGATGAGTTATTCAAGAGTATAAGTTTAATTGCGTAATCTTACTAATATTATAAACTCGAAAGTTTGTATGGATATACGTGCGTTTGTTACTCTTTCACGCAAAACCTACTAATTGGATTTTAATGAAACTTTACAATAAAATAGCTCATACATAAGAATCACACATGGGCTAAAATTTATGTTGCCAGCTACGAGTAGGAAGGGGACGCGGGAGGAGAACGGGAGGGGGACCCACGGGAAAGGTGTTTCAGGGAAAAACAATGTATTTCCTTAAAAAATGCATTTCAACGCATGCCGGGAACCAACTAGTACATAATATAATCAACTGAATATGAAAGACATAAGTAGGTACACTATAAACACGTTTTAAGCTTTATTAATATGTAAAGTTGTAGAAAGGAGTTCAATAAGTATAAGTATAATATGAGTAAAAAGAAGACTTAAGGTACTATAAAAGTAGTTGCAGAGCACTGTGAAGTAACTTTGTTGAGATATTATCATAAACATAAACATGAATAGTTTGTTGTAAAACGAGTTTGTAATTAGCAAACATTTATTACGTCCAATTGAATGTATTACAGAATGAAGCTAAATTAATACAGCTATAAAATGTTCACATTAAAAAACACATGATAGATAAGTAGGTGGATACAATATCAGACATTTTGTATTAAAGTTTTGATGGAAATTGTATCAAAGAGTTCAATTAGAGTGAGCTGCTAAATTAGAGTTGTTAATTAATTGCACCGGTTTATTCTCGAAACCACATGGCGATTGGCCTAATTTGTTTTTATTAATCAATGTGGACTTCCCAAAACGTTTATCTGTTTCAAATATTATCACAGATGTGTGAATACATTCGAAAAATGCGTAGGTAATTAATATTTTTCCTCATTTCACAAAACAAGATTTCAAAGCTGATGCTTAAATTTAATGTGGTTAAATAGTGGGTTTGATTATGATAACTTTTTTGCGTGAATTATATTTGACTAATGCAGGTGATAGGTGTGTATTTCCCTTCTTCAGACCAATAATAATCAATATCTTGAAACCATCAACACTAAAGCATCCTTTAAGCCCATGTGATTTTACTACGAGCTCTTACGATTCTCTTCTACGTAACCTATGCAGAATAGTACAACATAATCTTAAAGCAGTCAGAATGCAAGTTATAAGTAAATAGAAAAAACGCAGATCACTTAATCTATGGTACGATTTCTAATTCCATTTCTGTCGTCATTCAAATTGAATGTATCTGCTAATATTCCTCCGTAAGTCCACGGTACTAACTTTTGAAATTAACGTGATATTTAAGTCGAACCTTAAGGCTACACAAGCGGTCCGAACCTGCGAACCGAACCCATTCCATATATATAATACTCGAATTATAGGAAAGAAAGAGGCAACCAAATTTTATTTGATTAATTTGTGTAACTTCCCAAATCAATAATTTAAAATATAAAAGGAGTGCAGTTCACACGCAGTAGAAGCAAAACTTCACTAAAACAATCTCAACCATTAGGAGCCTTGATGACATCATAATCAAAGCCGCCAATAAACGCAGTTTGACGCTTCATAGGTATTGTAATGCGTCATTTCCGTTTAATTCGAGTTTCACCAATCTCAACCAATTAGAGCTTTGAAAAGTGATATAAAAATCAAAGCGGCCAATACCGCAGTTTAACGCTTCGTAGGTTACTGTAATGCGTCATTTCCATTTCATCTGAATTTCAAATCACGACGGTGCTAAAGATGTTTCACTTCAATAAATAGTATATTTGCGGCATGTTCCAGAGTGGAGATATTTACTGCATCGCCTTTGTGCAAGAACACCATTCAGAATTTAAAAGTTGTTTAAAATTGCTTTAGCCATGTTTGGTGACCGGATCTGAATGACCAGGTTTGGCTACCTTCCTCTTTTCCACCTTCTTCCCCTCCCCACTTCCTTCAGCCCCAAAACATACATCAATTGGGGATGTAATAGTCTCACTAGCTGCATTTGGGAACAGTTGGGACTTTTTTGCGGTATTCCCATTAAAAAAAATTAACCGCAAATGGTTTGTGTTTGTTTCGTTACTTTTCCGTACTTCGTTGTTTGGCTCGCGCTTATATTCGCAAATGTTTACGCTGCATATTAAGGGGAACGCATGCGCGGCTTATTTCTGCCCGTTTCATACAAATCTTAGATTTGGATTTGAGATCAAAATACCCAACCAAACTGAAAAATTATTTTTGTAATCAAAAGGTATATTAAATATCTAGTCAGGATGTGAGCTACTTTATTTATTTTTGGTTTAAATATAAGATATAGGCCATTAAAGATTTTAGAGTTTCATTATTTTGGACGCAACTTAAGTAATTATTTGTGAGTAAAAGAAAAACATACAAAAAATTATTTAAATTTATTTATTTTAAAAATACAATGAAAAATAAAATTAAATACAAAAAATTCTTAAAAATGCATTTTTTGGGTATTTTAATATAAAAATATTTAATATAAACGGCTATTTTTTATTCCGCCGTAAAAAGGTAATTTGTATTTTTAATCTACACCCATCAAAATTATTTTTTTTATAAATTTTTATTTTATATTTCATCATATTTATATGATAAATATAGTAAAATATTTTTTTATTGTTTTTCATTTACTCACAAATAATTGCCCAAATGGCCTCTAAAATCCCGAAACATTCAAATATTTAATGGCCTATATCTTTTAATTTCAGGCCAAAATAAATAAAGTAGCTCACGTTCTAACTAGATATTTGATATACCTTTTGATTACAAAAATAATTTTTCAGTTTGGTTGGTTATTTTGATCTCAAATCCAATTCTAAGATTTGTATGAAAACCAACTAAGTTAACCAAGTAAGTCAAACTTAACTACAAATATGATTTTTTACAATAATAATAAAATTTGTCAATGAACAGAAAATAAAACCGAATGTTTCGCGCACGAACATGAATATTCCTATTTTTTCTATGAAATATCATATATAAATACCATAATACAGTTTTTTTATATGAATACCGCACAAGAGTCCCAACTGCTCCCGTCTGAAGCCAGTGAGACTATGACATCCCCAATTGGGGTATGTTGTGTGCCTGAAGGTAGTGGGGAGGGAAAGAGATAGGGAAGGAGGAAGGTGGGGAAGTACCTGGATATTCAGATCTGGTCACCAAACACGGCTAATGCAATTTCAGCAACGTTTCAATTCTGAATGTTGGTCTTACTCCAGGGCGATAACTGAGAGCATCTTTCACTCTGGAACGTGCCGCAAATATACTATATATTATTTTTAATTAATAAATTGTGAAATAACACAAATTAATCAAATAAAATTTAATTGCCACGCCGGCATTCGATTTCGCGACCTTCGGTGTGCGAGTCAAGAGCCTTACCGCTGTACTACGCCGGCGTCAATACTTTTACTTACTGATCTATTAATATTTATATGTTTTTGTTATTTTTAAATGCACTTAGTGACCTTTAATCCAATGTACCTGACATCGTACACTTTGTCCCTCTCTAATTTCACCACTCCTCGCATCCAATTAACACTTACTTGAGAGTTGAAAAATTCTTGTTTCTATTTGTTAATGCTGTTAGTGTGCTCCATACACGTTTATTTGCTGTAAAAAGAGTGGAGCGCTATCTAGAGTAAAAAAATAAATAATATTGGACTCTGGTTACAACATAGACTTACGACATTATCTGTCAGTTTTTTTATTAATTTTCTGTTCGGCGTGTACGAGATAAATTAAATGATAAAACTCAGATATATATCCTAAAACTCGCTGATAATAATACCGATAAAACTCAATGAGAATGAATAACGAATATCGACCCATTTCTACGGGATGCGCGGTATTATAAGTAGTGATAGAGTTTATCGTTCACTCTTTCGTTTGTTTTTGTTTGTACATAATGTAGAATGTATAATTTAATAAAAAATATTTAAGAAGAAACTTATTTTTAGTATGCCTTATGAATGTCGGTAATTAGCAGACCCAGACACACGTTGCTGTGGCTAACGAGACGCCACGCCATTATCCAACCTTTATAATCAACGCAATCCACGCTCCCTTTATTTATTTATTTCAACCAATTTACACAAAACCTTGACAAATTATATGCCTAAAAACCTTCCTTATGAATCACTCTATTTATTGGTGAAAACCGCATGAAAATTCGTTGCTTAGATTAAGAGATCTAAGCGCACAGACGACAGCGGGAGCGACTTCATTTTATAGTATTTGTAAAGATGGACGTAAAAATTGCTCGTTCAGAAACGCTCTTATAAGTCCACTTTTTGTTCTTTCTAGGTACAAAAATAAAATGAATATAACTATATTACCCACGCACAGGCTGCGCCTTAGTGGGTTTCCATTACTCTTATGATTTTCATAATACTGTATTTATCAAATGTAAAAATTGGGAAAAATGAAGGAAAAAAAAATTAATAAAAATAAAAAATAAATACCGTTCTAACCAACTTGGTAACGCGGTTGATCCGATCACTGGGTAGGAAGGTTCAAAACGCAGTCAAATAAAACAAAAGCTTTATATTACATTTGAAAATAGACGCAGTTAACATTTATCATTTTATCAGTTGATTTTTTTTTTGGTATTAATAATGTAAGGTGATTAGTAGTAAATATTAAACCTAATAGTTATTTACCGTTAAACTTCGCTCTAATTGATGGAACTTAAATGGTTTTACTTATGCATATTTCACAATGTAATCATGATCACATTTCAAAACTATTTATATACTAAATATTGAACAAAATATATCAATAATAAATTAATAATATAAATCATAGGCATGCTTGAAAAACGGACCCAATTCAATACTACCGACTAAAGGAATTTAACAACTTTTTATTAAACAGCCACGTGACGTGCTTAAGACCACAAACGTTATAAATACGCGTTTCAAGTTTCAAGTAGGTTTGGTTGCTCAGTTTATGTAAGAAGTGAAACGAAGTGCGCCTGTTTCAAAGCCGGTTTCTAAAATAAATATCTAATAGCACTCCACTCAAGTACTTATTTACGTAATACGTAACAAATTATTTTTAAAATATGAATTTTTCATGCACTCGTGGATAGTTAAAAAAATGTTTAATTGCAAAAGTTTTGCTTTCTGACAATTTAACGTAAACAATGTACAAATACGTGTCGATTTTGTAATGTTTGCTGGCAAAAACTACCTTCTTCCTGCTGATAATGCAATACTTCATCAATTGGTGCAGGCGTCTGGTCTGGTACACACTGTACACACATTAACAGCCAGCGCCAGTGGCAAATAAGTGCGAGCTATAAACGATACTTTTATTTATGTATGGATTTCACAGCTGTCAGTGTGATTCAGTGACACATCAATCGGAGTGAATTCAACGTGGCAACGTGGTGGTAGATAGTGTTTATTCTACTTGTGAGTTACCAACACGCTTGCGGCGATTAGATGCTAATTGCAGACTATCAATAGGTCCAATGAAAAGTTTTACGTTCCGCGTGTAATACACGATCGCTGTGAAATGTGACATATTTATAATTAAAATGCTCTTGTAATCACCTCATATATGTTGATATCATTTCCTATGCGGGAAAGTGACGTTTATTTTATTATTCAATTCTGAAACGAGCAACGATGAACTCTAACGCGGATAATACTAGTAAATTTTTCAAAATCGCGCTCGTAGCGGCGATGACGTTGTGCGTTCTTGTGTATATAAACAAATCGGCAACGAGCTTAGAAACACACGGTCAAACCTACGTTGAGGTTGTTCCTAAAGTGCGCCAAGTTAAACAAATACTGTTTTGGAACAAGTTCTTCTCCGACCCCACCTACGAATTCGGGGTGGGATCGCAGCCATTCATCAGCCATGAGTGCGCAGTGAAGGAGTGCTTCATCACCAGCGACAAAAGCGAGCGACCGGTCGATCAGTTTGACGCCATCGTCTTCCATGGACCGGAATATGACCCCAATCACCCGAATAATACCCCGAAGGACAGATCGAACCGCCAAAGATATGTGTTCTTTTCCATGGAATCACCGCTCAACAGACCGGCTCAAGAGAAGTTTAATGGTTTCTTCAATTGGACGATGACTTATCGATCAGACTCTGATATCCTGACTCCGTACTTTGAGTTTTATGACGGTAATGGAAAAAGAGCCACATACCTTGATGACCCGCCGTGGAAAAACCAAACAAATGCTTTACAGTCCAACAGACAAACATCAATCTATCAATCAAAGAAAAAACCGATCGCTTGGTTTGCTTCAAATTGTGGTAGTAAAAACAATAGACAAGAACTCGTGAAAAATTTACAAAAAATACTATCGGTCGATGTTTACGGAGGATGCGGCCCTTTCAAGTGTCCGAGAAACGACGAACGAGTTTGTTACGACATGCTTCGAAAGGACTATTTCTTTTACCTCAGTTTTGAGAACTCCAACTGTAAGGATTATATCACGGAGAAGTTAACCAACGCCATGTTGAACGACGTGATTCCAGTGCTGTACGGGGGAGCTGACTTCTCCAGAATATTACCGCCTAATTCCTATATCGACGCATCTGAATTTTCAGTTGGCGAATTAGCGGATAAACTCAAATCTACTATGCTAAATGAAACACAGTATTTGTCGTATTTCTGGTGGAAAGACTTTTATAGATTGACTTATCGGACTGACCCTCAAAATCAACCGTTTTGTAAGTTATGTGAAATGTTACACGACCCTAATGTGCCACCAAAACAGTATGACGATTTCAAAAGTTGGTGGAACGGTGATTCTAGTGTCAAAGTCTGCGGGAGTGGTTTTCACGCGTGATACAAGTTACTTAAAACTCTTTTTAAATCATGATATGATAATAATAATGAATGATGATATATTTTAAAACATAAAAGATGGTTCACGCCTTCATAAATTGCTTCAATACGAACAAAGAGAGATATATTAAAAAGTACAAACATTATTTGGTCGTCAGATACTATAAAATCTAGTAGTTTTTAATTTAAATTCACTCATTCAAGAAGTTTTCTTACAACGAAATGAATAACAACGCAGATACACAATAAAATACCCACCTGTCTAATTTTATTATCTACATACACGTAACATAAATCTTACATGTGCATTTATGTACATTTATGTGCATTTATGTGCATTTATGTATATGCAGCATCGCACTCATTGGTGATATACCTACATATTGTACATATTATAAAACGAGTAGCTTTTCCATGTTATTTACAGCTGACGTGCTGGATGCAAACTGATTGACTGTTTTCCGTTATAAGTTATTACACTGAAATCTTTAGTGACTAGATAGGATAGAAACGAGCTAAAAAATACTAAATAATTGAGGTATTTTTTTTTACTTAAAACGTGCGTCGCTACATGAGTTATTCAAATATTATTTTTTTAATATTAAACAACTTTGCAGGAACTTAAAAAGAAAAAATATATTTTTTAAATAATAATAATATAATCAATGACTGACTAAAATAATGGTAGGTAATTAAAAAAAATCACTTGATAGATTGAATTTTTAAAAACGCGTATTATGAAAATTCGCATCAATAAAATCAAGTTTGTCGGGGTAGTACGAAGTACTATGAACATATTATGAATTTATCGGTTGTACCCAAAGATATTCAAATACAGAAAGATATGCTATGGTGTCCGCGAAACTGTCGCCGGACTACGCGCTAATTAGCGTAGTTTTCATACAAAAAGAATTTGTTCATTTCGTTGATTTTTTGAAAATGTGCATTAATATTGGTTAACAATATATTTTGAATAAGGAAAGAATTCGTTCATTTAGTTTAACGTTCGTTTGGTTTATTCGTTAATTATTTGTTCTTTTAGTTTATTTGTTAATTGGTAAACAATATCGGCGACACCCGAAAGCGCAGACCCACATAGTAAAAACAGCAGATAGCACATCTACTTATATTTATTTCAATATCTTTGGTTGTACCATTTAATTAGTGATAAAATCTTGTCGTGAAATGATTGTTTTTAACCCCTAAAGCCTCTGGCATTCTACAATGTAGGTACTTTTCAGAGAGACTGGTTGAGGGAGGCCTTTTGATCTCCAGTCTCCATCGATCGTGGCACCCTGCGGGGATGGATTCATACGTCCGTCACTCCTGGACATGCAGAACCCCGGATCCCTACCCACCCCACATAACTTTTTCCTTCAAAGAACTCCCTCTCCTTCCTTCCTTTGCACAAAACAGACCAAAGCACATCCCCTAAGACAACCTCCTATGTGGAGCTAATGTAAAAAAAGTATATTAAAAAAATTGTAAATTTTAACAAATATTTTTCAAATTAATGCTAAATATATTGTTTCACAAAATTATTTTAAGTTTTCCAAGTGCGTATGGTAAATTTTTGTATGCATACGATTAGCGCAGAAAGTAAAGCGTAGCGCAACTTTTTAAAATACATATCTCCCCGAAATTTAAAGTGAAATACTTAGTATAACTTTCATAGGACCAAGTCAGGCTGTCGAGTATATCTCCCTATCTTTTTTGTCTGTAGAGACTAACCTAACCATCAGGCAAAGAGGACAAACCGCCAAATAGCTCTGTCTTGATGCACACTCCTCGCCTCATTCACATGCATACATCATCTCACACATACTCTTCTATTATTCTGACTCTTGACATAGCCCAACTCAAGTACATATGTATATGATCCACTTGATCACGCCATGTGTTCCTCGGGCGTCCACAGCTTCTTCTACGAGTACCAATAACATTTGCTTCATATATTACACTCCGCTCTTCGTTAATTTGCTCTACGTGCCCGAAAATGAAGACTACACAATTTAGAAACATAATTTCTTTGCAAAATCAGGAACAAAGTTAATAAAGAAATATGAATATGTAAAAATCGAAATCTATTTATTAATATATATATATATACATTTCTCGAGTTTTTCTTACTTATATTTTTGTTATTATTTGTAATATTTTATTATTTACTAACATGATTACATAATTGGATCTTTTTTTAATGATTTTATCTAAACTAAAATTCAAATTTTGAAACATAGCTTTCCCAGATAATTTATTGATTTATTTTATTGGATGATTACACGATTTGAAATGTGTGTTGTACAATACAAAATTTTGTTCGAAAATTTAACAAATCTGCCAAGGACCTATGGTATAACCTTATTATACTAAAAATAAACATTTGTTCTCAAAATTTAAAACATACCTTTACTAGATAAAAAAAAACAATCTCTCGAAATCAATTTATAATTTTTTTTCCAAAAGAGTTAATACGTCTAAAATTTGATTTAAAAATGACATATTTCCGGTTTTCTCCGGTTATTCCCTCTAAAATGAATGAATACAGTGAAGACAGGTTACTGAGAAAATGCGCGTAGTTTTACTGAACTAGGTCCAAACGTGAAATTTGTTACTCGACGACCGGAGTGGTCTAGGGGTAAGGCTCTTTACTCGCAATCAGAAGGTCGCGGAATCTAATCCCGGCCAGGGAAAATAAATTTTATTTGATTAATTTGTGTTAATTAATTAATTTAAATTAATATGTAGTATTTGTATATTTGCAGCACGTTCAAGGATGGAAGAT
Organism: Limnephilus marmoratus; assembly: GCA_917880885.1. Classification (NCBI taxonomy): domain Eukaryota; kingdom Metazoa; phylum Arthropoda; class Insecta; order Trichoptera; family Limnephilidae; genus Limnephilus; species Limnephilus marmoratus. The sequence continues at coordinate 322,048 of OU862918.1, read as the reverse complement.
TCTCTCAGTATCGCCCTGGTGTAAGACCATCATTCAGAAATGAAAAGTTGCTTGAAATGGCTTTAGGCGTGCTTGGTGACCAGATCTGAATAGCCAGGTACCTTCCTCTTCCATCTCCTTCCCCTCTCCACTACTTACAACCTCACAAAGTACCCCGATTGGGGATGCCATAGTCTCACTGGCTACAGAAGGGAGCACTGAGACTCTTGTGAGGTATTTCCATAAAAAAGTGGACATGCTTTAGCGGCCCATTCGTGTACATATTCTTCGAGTGTCTATCCTTTTCATAAACGGTGCTAGATTTTTTCTATTATTATTATGAATTCAACGTCTCTTGTATTTCACCGGATACAGTGTCGCCTAAACCTCTAACGGCGTTGGACGCGAGTGCGCGGCGATCAAATAAAATAACACTTTCAAACCCGGACAAATTTAAAAAATATATAAATTAACCAAAAATAAAATAATTCATAACCTGTGAAAATGGAGGAAGCGGTTGATCCGCATGCCTTCATTACTAAGGCGAAACAAAAAAAAAAGTGACTTACATACAATCATAGAAGAAAACTAACTCACCAAAGAAACCAAATCAAAAATGATGAAAGAAATAAATAACATCATGGAAATGATATCCCACATGGCAATTGAATTAGCAAAATGACAAGAAAAATGTGAAATTCAAGAAAAAAATCAAATACAAAAAAACTCATTTTCATACTCTTCGGCAGTAAAAAACTTAATACCACAAACGCAAGAAAAACGATTTCCTATAGTAATAAAAAGCTTAAAAGAAGAAGACACTGAAAAAATAAAAGAGAAAATACAAAAAATTTAAATATCGCAGTTGGAAATTCGAGTAAGCGAAATTAAAAAAAAACAAAAAAATATATATTATAATAACATGCCGAGAAAAAGAAGAGGCAAAGAAATTAAAAAATATGATAAATGAAGTCGACAAAACCATAATAGCGGAGGTACTTGTGAAAACGGATCCATGCGTAATATTCAAAAGTCTTGACAAAGACTATACCGAAAAAGAATTCTTAGAAGACATCATTGAACAAAACAACGACATCAAAATGATATGTGAAAAATACCAAGACAAAAAAATATTACAAGTTAAAGCCATCATTACAAACAAAAAAACTAACAGCAAAAACTTAATTCTCCAAACAAATCCCGAAAAGAGACTACATCTTGTAAATAGAAAAAAAATTCATCTAGGATTCATGAGAATCTATGTAACCGACTGTAACCTTCTTACCCAATGTTTCCATTGTCAAAGATTTGGACACACAGCACAAAAATGCTACAATAAAATGAATAAACCAACATGCAAGCACTGTTCAGAAGATCATCCCATCTCCGAGTGTAAATCCCTGGAACTGCCGCCCAAATGCGCTAATTGTCACTCAGCTAACAAGAAGAAAGAAATAAACTCCTTCAACAAAATGAATGAAATAGACCACCGAGCAAACAGCGAAACATGTAAGTTCCGATCTTACATGCTTAAATTAGCCAAAGAAAGAATAAACTACGACATTGAATAAAAATTTTATATTGGTATAATTTTCCAAATTACAACCAAAATGCATTAATTAAATGGATGATTTGTTAAATAGCGAATTAGAATTATATATTAAAATTCAAGAATATGAATGTACTTGTACTGATTCATGTAACAAAATTATTTCTAAAAACATCAATGATATAATTATTATGCACATAAACATCCGTAGCATTCAGAAAAATTTAGATGAACTAATTCTAAAAATAAATAATTTAATTAATAAACCGGACTTCATAGTGTTATCCGAAACGTTTACGAACGCTGAGTCACCGCCTTATCACTTACCTGAGTACAATTATATGTGTACCAAAGTACATATCAACAAAAATTCGGGAATAATAATATTTGCAAGCAATAAATTTAGTATTGTCAACGTAATAGAACACCCAATACAGTTGGTAAACTGCATCGAAGTACATTTCAAACTCGGCAAATCAATATATCATCTAATAGCTATCTATAGAATGCATGGCTCGAGTATTATTACGTTTATTAATGACCTCAAATACATATTATTAAAATTAAAAAATAAACTCTGCTTCGTCGTGGGTGATTTTAACGTGAACATTAATGAAAAAATAGAAAATAATTACAAAACTGAATACATCAATTGTATGACTGAACAAAATTTCATATCTTGCATAAATAAAAATACTAGAGAAATAAAAGAACATTCTCCATCTTGTTTAGATCATATTTGGATAAACGTAAACATTAAAGATCTTCACAAATTAAAATCAATTGTTTGGAAAACTAACATAACTGATCATCATTCACGCTTACTTCTGTATAATAATAATATTAAACACAAAAAACATAATTTAATTTCCAAAAAATCAACAATAGACATGACTATTCTCTCTGATAAACTAAAAAAGGAAGATTGGAACAATGTTTTAAAGAGTGATGATACCGAAAAATGTTCGAGTAACTTTGAAAATATCCTGTCACAACACATTAAAAATTCGACAACTGAAATAATAATACACATAAAATCAAAATTCAGATGTTTAAAACCTTGGATTACCAAAGGACTTATAATATCTATCAGAAACAAAGAAAAACTTTATAAAACAACTTTAAAAAATCCCCATGATGAAAAAGCATATATTTTCTATAAAAAATATAAAAATAAATTAACATCTTATATCTTATATTAAAAAAATAAGGAAGAGTTTTTTTTAAATAAAATATTATCTTCAGAAAATAACCATAAACAAATGTGGAAAACTGTGAATTTTGCCATAGACAATACAAAAAAAACACAAAACATTAAGTACATCGAACATGACAAAAAAATTATTGATTCCAATATACAGCCTAAACAATGTGCAAACATATTTAATTCCTTCTTTGCAAATGTTGGAAAAAATCTTGCGAAAAATATTCATAAGCCTTCTAACTCGGAAAAACATAAAAATAAAAATTTACAGAAACGTAATATACTTTTAACATTTGAAATACCAGAATGTGAAATCTTAAAAATAATAGAAAATATGAAAGGAGGTTCGTCTCCCGGTTTTGATTCTATTACGGCACAAATGTTAAAATCTATGAAATCTTACTTAATAAAACCCATCACTTATTTAATAAACTTGAGTTTAAGAGCCCGCGAGGGATTTTTCAATATTTAATGTTTTTTTCGTATTTTTACGTATTTTTGCGTATTTTCGAAGTCATCTGTGTCGATAAGAGCACCTCAAAAAAAAAGTTTGTTATTATTTTTTTTTAGATACATGCATTTTCGATGCCTCAAGTTAATATTAAATATTAAAAAAATATTTTTTCTTACTTTATAACTGTTTATAAAAGATCAGTTTTCAAAAAATCGTCAATGTACCACTGATTGTTTTCCATCTGTCGTCATATACGAAAAGAAAAAAAATGTTGAAAAATATTTTGTTATAGAAAACATATCAACCTATACCCCTACATTTATATTTTTTTTTATAAAATGCGCAAATAATGATGTAAAATTATTTTTAAAAACTACGTAAATCGATGTATTTTGAAATCGATTTTATGTATTAAAAAACAATTATTTGAAAAAAATAAAAATAATGTGTATGAAAACAATATTTAAACTATAAAAACTGATAAATAAATAAAATTAATTTTGTGATTTATTGTGTAATATTCCATTTTTATCTGTACCCAAAAAAGATAAAAGCGATCCCATTTTCAACTTCTATTCATTACACGAAAGTCAGTCGCCACGAGGGGTCGTCTCGTAACGCTCTGTTCTGTAAATTAGTATTGAGAATATTTGCATGTGTTGGTTTTTGTATAGAATACGTATACTCTGGAGGGAAGAAATTCGACCACTGAATTTGTACGGGGAAAGTGAATGAAGTGTGTCAAAAAGATATATTTTAAAACGATTGTGGCAAGGATTGACTGTCATATACTTGAACCTTCTTACATATTGCCTTGTTTGTAGACCCAAATATGAGTACAGTGATCGCTCGGTTTTACGAATCAATTTTTAACTGCTTTTATGTTTATTTTTATACGTGGGCTTTCGAAAAATATTTTTAATGTTATTATTGAAATCAATTACTGTTTATTAAGTTCTGCTAGATATTTTTAATGATTTTAATTATATGCGTACCGGCAACAATTGTTGATTTGGCGATGACTTTGGTAGGCAAATCTGCCATTAGGTACTTGTAAACAGAAATAAATGAAATTTGAATTATTTTCAATTAGCTTTGATTATTCGGAAGTTTTATTCGTTTTGACCATTTTTACTTAATTTATTTAATTGCGAATGCATTACAGAGCAGTTGAATGAAGAAAATATTGTAAGGAGAAGGAATGAGGTGAATGTGTAGGTATGGTAGAAGAAGTCGGGGGGAGAATGGCACGATCAAGTGAAACTTCTCCCTAGGGGTGATTTTTCACTAATACGGCATTATACAAATCATCCAATTATTATTATTAAATAGTTGAGATTCAGAACTGTACCTAACTGTATAATATTTTTCGATATCTCTGTATCTGGCAGTAAAACCATGTAAAAATTAAACATTTTGTAATAGCCCATCAGTGCTTTTACAAAAATTAAATTTCCGTGTTGTCTTACTTTTTCGAAGAAGGCATGTATATCATCCGTCATAATATTATTTTATTTTTCAAAAGCGAGTGTCAAGTTACACACGAAATAGGGCTGTCCAAATAAATGGTTAATTATTATTATTCATAATTTAACTAACTAACCATCACGCCGTTTCTCCGCAGGGGTAGGCAGAGAGGACGGACCGCCAAACAACTCGGTCTTGGCACACACTCCTTGCCTCGTTCACATTCATACATCGTCTCATACACGCTTTTCTATTATTCTGACTCTTGATATGGTCCGACTAAAGTATCTGATTCATTTAGTCGTGCCATGTCTTTCTTGGACGTCCACGACTTCTACCATTCACATTTGCGGTTGTATATTCTCCTTACACTATTTTTCTCGTTCATTTGCTCTACATACCCAAACCATCGGAGCGTTCCTTTCTTCATCTTACTCATTACACTTACATCAGCCTTGCATTCTTTGCGGATCTCCATGTTTCTCACACGATCCTACATGATTTTACCACACATACGCCATACATCTCAGGGATCTCATTCTACAGCATTCAGCCTACTTTCATCCTTTCTCTGCTAGTTTCATGACTCACTGCCATACATCAGGGTAGGTACCAGTACTCTATTAATAGAGTTACCTGCATTCACCCCTCTTTTTATCTATCAGCCTTTCCATCTCTCGTAAACATACTTCCCAAATACACAAACTCATCCAACTGCTTCAAGTTTTCATCATTCACGACTATGTTGCACATTGTTTTCATATTCTCTCTTTCAAATACCATGGCTTTAGACTTTACTTAAATTCATTATTAACTCATTCTTCGTTCACCCTAGATACGAGAGACTGTAGATCTTCCATACTGTGAATATCTCGACCCATCGCCTTGCACTGAGATGGATTCATACGTTTGTTACGCCTGGTTCGATACACTGACCCCCAGATTCCTACCAACCCCTAATACCTATTTCCTTCCCAGAACGCCTTCTTATTAGAACTTCGTCTCCATATTTAAAAAAAACTTAAAAAAACTTTTTAAAATCCTTAAAAAACCCTTCCCACAGCATTCCTTAGGATGATAGTGATGATGACAGTGTGATATAATAAGTCATTATTATACATCAGCTTTCACAGGAGAATACCTTTATTTCATAGGAAATAATAACAATGTTAATAATAATACATAACGACTACTTAATGTATAAACCTAAACTTTTAAATAAACAAATATATTTTTCAATGGTGTTTTATATTTCCGTGTATTGTGACGCCCTGGGGATTATTCAACTGGCGGGCGCAGACATCCATCGCGAAGACTTGTTGTCACAATGCAGGTGTTCTTCTTGGGTGTTGACAGTTAGCCGAAAAAAATCCCGTATTTATGGAAAATTTAGTTTACTTGTAAAATTTGGGAATATCGATTCACATGTAAAAGAAATCAATATGTCGAAAATATTTTTCATATTTAGAAGATACAGATTTTTATAGAAATTCTATAACTTTTTGTAGTATATATTTTTTAAATAAAAAAAATTATGTATAGATTGAAGTGTTAAACCAATAAACAACTCACGATTTGCTTCTAAAATCATACCAGTTGCATAGTGAATTTCCGACAGTTTTTAAAAAGTTGTTCAGATAATATTTTTTTAATTACCTTTCTTCGAAATAGGGATCTTAAGGATAATTTTCCCACGTTATGGGGAAAAATAGAAATCCAACGTTCAAAACCACCGGCCAAGATATAATATGCCAATATTTAATTTGTGATCTGGAATGATCGTGTAACTTCGGATTTTTACGAGCAGATACTATTATCAAATCCATTTTTAGTAACCATTTACAATAAATTTTGATATAATTGAGTTAAAAAGTGATGAGGGCGACACAAACGACAAAAAATTAAACTATTTTAGCCAATTTCGATAAAACCGATTGTCCTGCTAGGCTCTTAATGAAAGGAATATTTCCAATGAACTACAAAAACACAATAATCTCACCTATTTACAAATCTGGTGATCCACACCAAGTAACGAATTATCGCCCAATTTGCCTAATTTCTAACATAGAAAAGATCTTTGAAAAAATAGTAAAAAAAACAATTGGTAAATTTCCTAGATAGTAGTAAAATACTACACAAAAACCAGTTTGGTTTTATTAAACCATTCAGCACACAAGATGCAACTGCTAACGTAACTTCATACATTTACGAATCATTAGATAAAGGTAAAAAATGTGCGGATATATTTATTGACCTCAGAAAGGCATCCGATAGCATATACCATGAGATGCTATTAAAAAAGTTAAATAATATTGGCACAAAAGGCAACGCGATTAAATGGATCACCAACTACTTAAAAAACCGCCCTTAAGTGGTAAAAATCAATGGTGTTAATATTGATCAAGAGATTTCAAGCTTTGGAATCCCGCAAGGTACAGTGCTTGGACCAATCTTTTTTACCATATATGTAAATGATATTTTTTTTCAATGTTTAAATGGTCAAGTTACATCATACGCCGACGATACAGTATTAATAATAAGTGAAAAGACTTGGGAAAAAGTAGTATCAAAGGCCACAGAAGACATCAACACGCTTAAGAATTTTTTCAACACTAATTTACTTTCACTAAATAGTAAAAAGACATTTGTAATTCCATTTGCAATCCATCCAAACGATGCTCCCAAAAATTTTAACATTGTCATACACAATAATACTAAAATTCATAGCCAAAATTATTGCAAATCAAACTGTACAATATTAAAAACAACAAACAAAATTAAATATCTCGGAGTAATTATCGATAAAAATCTGAAATGGAAGGAACAAATATGTCATGTAGTAAACAAAATCAGAAAATTAATATATATATTTTTAAGAATTAGAAATTTTCTGTCGATAAAAAATCTATATTTAATCTACTATGCCTTAGTTCAATCTACTTTACAATACGCTATTATTAATCGGAGATCCGCGTATAAATGTAACCTTCTTCCAATAGAAACTATACAAAGAACAATTATTAAAATTATATTAAAAAAATCCTGGGACTACCCAACAGAACGCCTGTTTGAAGAATTTCAAGTACCAACATTTAAAGATTTATATTTTAAAAATTCATTAATTCAAATTATAAAAGAAAAAGATAAATATCCATTTTTAAATTAAAACAGAACTCGACTTAATGTTTTTATATGCCCAAAACTAAATACGTCTTTTGCACAGCATCATTACACTTTTTGCAATCGTCTACCAGAAGAAATCAGAAGCATTAAAGATAAAACCCGAATACTGCTCTCTGTCAAGAGACATTTTAAAAATATTCTTAAGAAAAAAACTACTGTCAATTAATCTTACAAATATCCTATGTTTTTCATAACATTCTTTCTTTTTTTAATACACACCATTATCAAAATAAATACTGCAGCTCACATATATTTATGTAAATGAATTATTTAAGTACTAACTTATGTGAAACTAATAACAAATAGCATTTATGTACACTCCCCTTCCATACACAAGCATGTGCTTTTAATGGAAGAGTAGTAAAAAAAAAAACCTGAGATGTAAAATTATCATATAAATACCATGTAAACCTTATTATTAAAAATAAAAATAAAAAATATATAAAAAAAAATAAAAAACATGTCGTAATTTTTCTAGTTTACTATCATTCGATAGGTAAATTTCTTATTTTTAAAAAGCAATGATCCTAAGGTGAATTATAATATCCTGTGATTTTTCACGGATCTGTGCTCATGTATTAATATAAATACCTCTTGTTTTCTTTAATTGTGAACATTTTATTTACCAAAAAAAATATTTATAAGAAAATTCTATTTACTTCGTTTTTTTTGTGTAATTGTTTGATTTTTATTTGAATGTTAATGTTTTTATATATTTATAATGATTTTTCCTGTAAACTTGGCCACCCTGACAAATCGGCAATCGCCGAGCACTTAATCGAAACCGGTCATTACTTTGAATTTGTCCCTGAGGTCCTGGGAAGACCCAAAACTCATAGAGCATGCCTGATTACGGAGGCAATTGAATTTAACAAAAATCCTATAAATATTAATAGGGACGACAGAGTTATTTTATTTTTTTTTTTTCTATTCTTGAACATACACAATACAGATTATTACATCAGTTTACATAGATATTAAGTTTAGTAATAAGAAAAAAAATGTTAGTCATCCGTAACTGTATGTATGTTAATACCTAGTAGTATTTTGTGAACACCTCACTAGGCGAACCTATGCTGAGGTGTTCCCATGTTTGGGAGTAAATGCTATGCTGTCAACATAAGTAGAAACACCGTAACCTCCTTTATATATTGTCAAGAGGGACACTGTGGGTCGACCCATGGCGGCAGTATCGAATACATAAATTAAAGATTAGTTGCAGTTAGAATCTACATATACAGTTATTCATAGCATCTAGTTTATGTTTAGGATAAATAGTAGTTGTGGTAAATAGGTAGGATTTTTTTCTATGGACCACTCGCCACTGGTATAAATAATACTGTGGTATTATTTTTTGTCTCAAAACAAAGTTTTTATAATAATTTATTTTTAATATTTGTGTTTGGTTATGTTTGGTTAGGTGTTATAGTGTTTTGAATAAATTGAATACCTTGTTAGATATGATTTGACACATCTGCCCTGATGATGGACACTGTAACGCTGTCTGAAACGTTGGCTAAAGGAGGAGGTAGCGCAACACGGCATAATACCCCAAAAGGAAATAACCATGAATACCTTGTTGTTTGATCCAGTCTTTGATGTGTTTTTTGTGAAGAATTGTAAATATATTTGTAGTTAGTAGTTGCTTCAGTGAGGTGGGCATGTAGTTATATAGTTTGGTTGCGTAGTACTTAAAGTTTCTTTGCCCGTGTGAAGAATGAGTTATCGGTATGTTTAGTATTTTTTTGTAGGCTCTGGTTTTAATTGCTAATTGAGGTTGCATCGGAATGTGAAGTTTATGCTGGAAGAAGTATACTAGTACAGATTTGGCGTAGAGTTGTCTTATTGTCATGATGTCTAGTGTTTCGTAAATTACATTCGAGCTTGTGTAGCGAGGAACGTGGAGGATTAATTTAATTATTGCCTTTTGAATTTTTTCTAAAGGATCTATTGCTATATTCGTTATAAGTTAAGCTCAATAGTTCTTATGAAAATAAAACAAACACTTTGTATTTAACCACGAATATATTATTTTATATATCAACCGGTTTCGCTATAACCTAGCTTCTTCAGGATATAATAATAACTAAATATTAAGACAGAGTGATCAGGTATATATAATGAGCGACAGAGGGAGAAAGAACATATTTAGACAGAGACAAAGTATTTGAAAGCGGTACAATAGATAATCAATTAGAGGGAGGGAGACAACAATATACATCTAGTCACAAGTAACCAACAGTTAACGGGATTAAAAGTTTGATGTATTCTATATAAAGGAGACTATTTAACGCAATGCTAATTTTATAATAACTAAGGACCTCAGAATAACAATATAACACAAATATACATATCAAGGACTGGGATGGATTGTAGGGAACAAGTTAAAGATAGGGCTATAGGCTGTATTTTTTTGATTAGATAAATTTATTTGATTATTTAGTAGGAATTCTGACATATTAGTATTTAAAGATTTTCTAATTTCTAAGTTATCTAATCTAATACCAATATTGTTTTTATGTAACATGCACGTTCCTGAAATTTTATTAAAACTGTGGTCTGCTGAGATTAAGTGATTTGCAAGCTCAGAGAAACCCTTTCCATTCAAACAGCGTAAATGTTCCGTTACCCTAATATTGACATTTCGTGCTGTTTTACCAATATAAAAAGCGGGGCAGTCATTACAGGTAAGTTTATAGATACCCGAATAAGATAAACTATCTTCTTTATCTTTAGTATTGATTAAAAATTTTCCGATGTTATTATTTGTGTAAAAGGCCGGTTTGATGTCTACAGGAAGATGTTTAACGCTTAGGTTAGAAAAATTATTTATATATAAAATCCTACGCCAATTATATTTTTGAGTAACATTATTGATGGTCGGGCTACTTTTATAAAGGAATTTATTAGTAGCTATTTGTTTTTGTTTCTTATTGAGTAATTTAGTAATTAATTCCGGGTCATAGCCATTATTAGAGGCTATTTGCTTAATAATAGATAATTCTTTTGAAAAATTAAGGTTAGACAGTGGCACAGAAACTTATCTGTGTACCATTGAATGAAAGGCTGAGTGTTTATGACTGATTGGGTGATTAGATGTATTGTGGATGGTTATGTCTGTGTAGGTTGGTTTGCAGTAAATATTGAAATCAAGTCTATTATTTGACAAAGAGAGTGTAAGGTCCAGAAAATTTAAAGAAGCATTAATACCTATTTCCAAGTGTCCATTTTTCCAATGTCCTCTGTCCAATTTTCCAATAGTTCTTGGTATCCGGTAATTGACGGCTACATCAAGACTAAATGCAAAAAACATGTTGAAGTATATTGTAGCGCCAGCTCATCGAGGAGTAGAGCTGGCGACACGGTATCACTTCTAAGTAGATAAGTACAAAAATCGACCCTAACTATTACACATCTGCCCTGATGATGGACACTGTAACGCTGTCCGAAACGTAGGCTTAGGAAGGAGGTAGCGCAACACGGCATAATATCCCAAAAACTAATAACAAAATACTTTTGGCCGTGAAAACCTAAAATCGTATCAGAAGGATTTATGTTTGCCATTCAAGATATAATCATTAATACTAAAAATTATAGGAAGCATATAATCAAAGATATAAATCAAATTAATAATTTATGTAAAAAATGTTTGGCTTTTCCGGAAACTATAGAACATATTACATCGGGATGTTCTGTATTAGCGCCGTCCGAGTATACATTTATGTAGGCACAATCAGGTTTTAAAAATAATCCACAAAAGTTTGGTAATTAAACATTATTTGATTGACTGCCGTAATATAGTACCGTAATATGAATATGAACCAAATTCATTTTTAGAAAATGAATTTTATAAAACAATATTTTTTTCCCGCGGCTTCGCTTGCATGCTATTAGGGGATTCCCACACCGCCTCCTCTACCTTCCCTCCCCCTATCAACCCCCCTCCCCCCTCCCCCTCCACCCACCCCTCCCCACACTCCTCCCCCCTCCACCTTCCCTCTCCCAACTCCACTCATCCATCAACCTCCCTCTCCCTCCCCCCCTTCTCCACCCACCCCTCCTCCACCCCATATCCCTCCCCATTCCACCTCTTCCCACCTTCCTCTACCCCTTCCCCTTCCTCTTCCTTCCTTCCCCCCTCTCCCACCCCACTCCGCCTCCTCCACCTTCCCTCTCTCCACTCCATGTGAGACATACATTACAGAAAATAAATATTAAAAGAAAGAAAAAGAAGCCGATAAAAAGTAAAAAAAAAATTGCAACGTTCGAGGTCGATGACGAAGCTTAGCACAGGGACGCCTGCAGGCCTCTTGTCTAAATAGTAAAACTTATCTGGTCCAATTAGTCGTTTATAATATACTCGTACCTTACGTGTATTATTATTAGTATTAAGAATTGACACTAAATCATGAATGCAAGAATGAAGAAGGTAGCAATCCGGTACTGAAAATACAAAATAATTGCTTTTTTAACTTGCCAAACAATTATTGATCAATAAATTTTTAATCAAATTATTGATTCCGTCACAGTTCCACCCCAAAAAAGAGGGTTCTAAAAAAAAATCTCAAAATGGAGGATGGGCAAAATAAGGTTGAGAATCTATGGTTTAAAGAATCCGGTGGCCACTTATTGAATAACTCTATGGTCAGTTAAATTAAATTTATTTATTTATTTATTATTACATTTGTTACATACAAGATATAACAATATAAAAGGAAGCTTTGACTGTCCAACTAGAAAGGTTTCCCATTTTAGGACAGTCAAATTGGCAGGTTGCGTGTACATAATTTCACATTAATGGATTCAATAATAATTAACAATAATGGTACATATTGGGGGAGTTACTTAGATATTAGGTACAATATCAGATATAAGTTGTGTTATTCTAGGTATACATCAGTAATAAACAATAAAATCCAGGTAGGTACATGTAAAATATAAAATAAAAATAAAAATATAACATATAAATGTAAGAAAGAAAAATAAAAAAGTATTTTTTTAGGAAAATACAAATTAGCAGTAATAAACAATAAAATCTAGATAGGTACATGTAAAATATAAAATAAAAATATAATATATAAATGTAAGAAAGAAAAAAAAAAATATATTTTTTAGGAAAATACAAAATACAAAATCGAAGAAATCAACTCAGACTACGTTTTTAATAATTTTTCGGAATCTGTCCTATCTAAATCTAATAACCATTTTGTAATTTTAGTACCGAAGGATGATAATTCACACAGTTTAAATTGAGAGGGGATTTTGTTGTATATTTTTGGTCCCAGGTATGAGAAAACTTTTTGATAAGCCGCAGTATTGCTTGTTGGAATAGAAAGGTCGTTTCTGCTCTTACTTCTGGTTTGATGATTATGATCGACTGTTATCGTTTTGTTTATATTTTTGTGGACGCAGATTGTTATTTTTTTTATGTAACACTGTCGAACATCAAGCACATTAAACTCCTTGAAGAGAGCGTCGCTCAAGTATCTGAAGGGTTTCTTCATAATGACGCGTAGAATGGATTTCTGTGCCTTCAGTAGCAGGTATAATATTGTTAATCCTGTTCCACCCCATCCAATGCAACCGTAGGTTATGACGGAGTTACAGAGCCCGTAGTATATTTTTTTAATGTCTTGAGTTTTTATAATTTCCCGCAATGCTATAAATATATAAATAAGCTTGCGCACTTTATTAGCTGTGTTTTCAATTTGTTGTTTCCATTTAAGGTGGTTATCCACTATTATACCTAAATATTTAATAGATTTAACACATTCAAGGGTTTCGCATTTACAAGTATGGTTATTATTTCCAAGGCTACACTTAATATTATGTATTGTGAGGTGATGTGGTGTTTTGGGTTGACCTGCAAGGGTAGCGCTAAATGTGAGATATTTTGTTTTTTGTATGTTTAGTGTAAGCAAATTACTGTCCAGCCACTGTTTTACTCTGTTTATACCTGTGTTCGCAAGGAGGTGTGTTTTTTTCCAATCATCTCCTTCAAACAAAATAACTGTATCGTCAGCGAACGTGATAATTTTGCCACCAATGTGTTGGTTACAAAGTTCGTTTATGTATATAATAAAGAGAAGGGGCCCAAGTGTACTTCCTTGTGGTACCCCAAAAGTGTATTTTAGTGAAGTGCTAATAGCCTCGTCAATTCTGGTTGGTTGAAATCTATTAGATATATAACTTTCTATCCATTGAAAAGCTTTTCCCTTTATTCCTATATTTCTAAGTCTCTGTAAAAGAATTTTATGAGATATTGTGTCAAATGCCTTGGCCAGGTCCAGGAAAAGGGCAATAGTTTTCTTGCCACAGTTCATATTCCTTGCAATAGTTTCGGTGAGACATGCGATGGCATCATCCGTTCCCTTACCCGACCGAAAGCCTTATTGGTTTGGACTTAGAATGTTATGTTCCTCCACATATTCGTTTAACCTAGTTTTGAAAAGCTTTTCAATGACTTTGGATATCGCGCTTAAAAGTGATATTGGCCTATAGTTTTTTACAAGAGATTTAGGTCCACTTTTGTGAATTGGGACAATTACTGATTTTTTAAAGTGATCAGGAAATATTCCTGATGCAAAACTTAAGTTGTAAATATATGATAGCGGAGCAGAAATCTGATTTTTAATTTTTTTTAGTATTTGTGTATTTAGACTATCTGGACTCTTTGCATGTGTAGTATTAAGGCTGTTGATTATTTTTAAGACCTCTTCTACAGTAGTTGGTTTAATATCAAATGAAAAAATTGTTCCTTTGTTTCAATTGTCGATGCTAAAGAGTCTTCCGTTTTCTGGGTTTCTAATAAATTTTTTTTTGCTAGATTTGACCCAACAGATGCAAAATATTGATTAGTATGACATGCAATTGATTTATTGTCAGTTATAATCAAATTTCCGGTATTTAATTCAGTTACAGATGTACTGGTATTTCTTTTACTTTTAGTTATGTCTCTGACAACATTCCACATGTTTTTGCTGGAATTATCCTTATCAAGTAAGAATTTATAATAACGCTCTTTACATTTGCGAATAACGGTTTTGCAAATATTACGGTATCGGTAATAGTTTTGCTGTTTAGTATCGTTCAATGGGTCTCGTTTAGCTATTTTATGAAGGTGATTTCTTTTGTGTATAGATTTAACAATGCCGTTGGTAATCCATGGGGTGAGATGTATTTTACTATATGGAATGCGTTTAGTTATTGTGTGTTTTGTTATGAATGTATTGATTTCATTAATAAAATAGTTTAGAGCAGTGTTAACTTCTGTCTCTTTATAAACATATTCCCAATTTTTATTATTAAGATCATTTAATAAAGCCTCATAATCGATAATCTGTTTGTGATTAATTTTATGTTTTTTGGGTGTTGAGTTTGGGATACTGATTGCAGTGGTGTAATGATCAGTGATTGTATTATGTATTACAAATGCATTTGAATTTGTTATATTTCTGGTATATATATGATCCAAACATGAGCTTGAGCTACCTTGTACCCTAGTTGGAGAATTAATATTGGAAATAAAATTACTTTCAGCCATAGCACATAAGTAGTCGTCGGACTGCCTATGCAATACTTCTCCTATAGTATTTATATTCATGTCCCCGATCAGTACATATTGTGCATAATCCTTAGTTTTTTTTTAACTCACCAATAAGATTTTCCAGGAAATCTTGGATGTCATTGAACGATGGTGATCGGTAGATAGCTAGGATACCTAAATTCTCATTAATGTTGGTTTTTAAACAATTACACTGATTTATGTTTATTTCTTGTACTAAGGAATTTAATGTGTTGTCGATATATACTACTACTCCGCTATTTTGGTTAATATGCGATGTTGTATGGTATTCGTTATAGCCTGAAATTTGTTTGGCTATGTATGAATCATTTAACCTGCATTCAGTGAGAATTAGTACATGGAACTTTACGACAGATTTTATTTTTTCCAAAAATATAAGAAAATCATCCAAGTTTCCCATCGTTCTAATATTTTGATGAACAATATTAATCCTATTTGATTCCCAATTAAATTGCATAATTTTGTTAATGTTTTCAAAAATTATTTCAGTGTTTGGCACTATGATACTATCGATTTCATGTTGAAGATCGTTTATTACCATTAGAATTCAAAAATTAATTGTTGTTTTCTGGGTAAAGTTTTAAAACAGTATTTTATTATCATAACAATACTTGTAGTACGAAATATGTAGCGACAAAACTGTAAACAAAATGATGTAGTTAGGAAAAATAAATAATATCTGAGTAAGAAATAATATCTGAAATAAAATCCAGGAAATAAATAACGTATGTAGTTAGTGTGTGGCATTTTCTCTTTCAAAAAACAGTAAAAAGTAGTAAAAGTATGAAAAATAAGTAATATCTGGGTTATATAAAATATGTTGATTAGAGTTCTTTTTTGCCGAATTATTAGTAATATTACTAATAAATCAATTAATAATCTTATAATAAGTGTAGTTACCATTCTAGAGAGAATAAAGATTAAAATTAAAATTAAAGTTAAAATTAGAATTAAAATTATTCCAGTACAAATAGGAGTTATGCAAAATCCTAGGTTTTCATATAATATAGTGCTGTTATGTAATAGAGTATGAAATGGCGATATAAAGCGGTAGTGAGTAGTTTTATCACGATAATTAGAATAAAGAGCAGGTAGTCAGAGCTTCGGTATAGCTTGTTCTGAATCTATTAATATAGGTCGAGAAGAGTCATCTTTTTTCATGTAGATTAGACCTGCTTTCGTCCAGACGTACCTATATTTACATTCAGTCGCACGTTGGCGAGCTAGATACCAAAGCCGTTTGCCTTTAGACGTGAGGAGTTCTGAGACGTAGATGGGTGTAATGGGGCCAGACAATCCGATTGTTCCCGTGTTTAGTTTGTCCCCAATCTTTTCGCAAGATCTGTTATATTTTTTTATAGCATTAAGGAGCTCCTCTTTTAACGCTTTTGAATTAAAATTAATTACCACTGACCTAGGTTTAACTGTTGGAGGAATATTTTTATTTCTTTGTGATACTCTATATATATTATAAATATCATTTGTATTTAGTTGGCAGTCTACTGTTTTACTGGTGTTGAATATAATGTCTTTTAAGGTTCGTGATGTTTCCTCTTTGAATTCTGGAAGCCCTCGAAGTTCCAAACAAGTATTGTTAAATCGTCTGTTCCTGTTTTCTTGGTCAATCTCGATTGCTATTATTCTTTTTTCTAGGTCTTCATTTCGTTCTGTCAAGAGACAAATTTTTATTTCATTTTCATTATTTTTTCCGCTTTCTTTTTCTAAATCCTCAAGTCTTGAATTTAAAGCTGAGTTTACTTGTTCATGTAGTTTTTCCAAATTATTTATTCGATATTTTAAATCTTCTTGCTGTTGGGATATGCTTTGAATGGTTTTTAATATTTCATTATTTTGGAGCAGGATTGCATCGTATTTTTTTCCAACAGATTCAATAACTGAGTCTTTAAAATTAGCAATTTCAGTTACAAATAGCTCGATTGTCAGATTACTAGAGCCATCTGTGGTTGTTGGTGGTAAGTTCACACTGGCGTATGATGAGGCGGCAATTGTAGATTTAGGTGTTGATGATGGTTGTTTATTTGGTTTCTCGATAGATGTCAGTTCTAGATTTTTTTCAGACGTATTTTTTTTTGAGTTTTTTTGTGTTTTTGTGCAAAATTTGCAGCGCCACTGTAAAATAAAAATATAATCATCATTCAAATTTATTAATGGTACCTAGATAATCTATCTGGTAAGCTTGAAGTAGGTGGCGCTGGCGTGGTTGGACATCGCTTATGATAATACAGTTATGTATACTTGCATAATATGACAGCTGTTGAAAAGATATTGTTTTAAGGATTTAAAGGCATTTAAAAAAATACAAAGATGTTTCTTCATATATATGATTTAACAAGTATTATATTGATTTATTTTAAGGGTATTACGCCATGTTGCGCTACCTCCTTCTTTAGACAACGTTTCGGACAGCGTTATAGTGTCCATCATCAGGGCAGATGTGTGGCCTGATGATAGGCACTGTAACACGAGATATACAAATGCAGAAGTAGTAACTTGGTAAAAGGGAAGACCTGGTTTGTTTATAGCCGCAACCTATTTCAGATAGTTTTCCTCCAATCGAAGGAACCTACACATACTTTTTACACATACGAGTTTCAGAGCTAAAATAAATTGAAAAGTGAGGTTAACTCATGTTTTTGAAAGAGCGCTTATTCAAATATATTACTAACCATTAAAATTAATTTTTATATCATACATATGTACATATTTTACTAACTATTAAAATTAAATTTTGTTCAAATTAGACTCAATTTACGGTTGCTGTGTGGAGGGTCTTTGTGAGGAGAGGAAGGAGTGAACATGGATCTTGAAGAGACCCATGTTCACTTCTTCCTCGGATGAAACCAGAGGCCTCATAAAATAAAATTCTTATTGCATGTACATTTGACCATCTTAATATGTATATAAAAAAAAAATGTATCCCTTATCTGTCCCCTGTCCCCTGTCCCGTGCGGTCCCTAAAGCATTCACTCGATTGCGATGAAAATTTGATGATTTGTTGTGAGCACGCCTGCGATAGTTTCATGTATAATGCTGAGCTCTGGCGTTATACAATTTTTTCCTCTACCATACATCCGATTGCGATGAAACTTTTGTGATTTGTTTTAAGGATACACTTAAAAAAATTATTACGTAGTTTATTAGTTACCTTAATAATATATTGTAATTTAGTTTGCAACGGTTTGGATTATCAAACGGACCTTCTCACCCCGGTTTGGAGTAAATAAGTACTTGAGTATTTGAGAGGTGTAATCCCAGGTGAATTACTGTCGGCGCAGAGACTCGGCTCGCCGCTAACTTCAGTCAGGAAACCAATCCAGGAGGGGAACGTGCTTTCAGCTGTCAAGGAGGACCAACCATTGGCGCTTTGGATCGCAACTTTATAATTTATTTCGTACTCATCATTCTTCGCATCATGATAATCGTAACGTTATTCTATTTATTATTTTACTCAGGTTACTACCAGTTTAGATTCCTTAGTTTTTGTATTCTAAAGTCAAAATGCAATGGCGCCCCTTGTTAGTAAATTTTGAAATTGCACACTTGCGTTTTGCCACATAACTTAATATCTAACAGCAATCATCTTCGATGATTGATGTACACGACCCGAGGTTATATTATTTTATTATTCTTTTAGAGTCTTCACCTACGATCTTAAATATTACCATTCATGTCCCTGTTGGTCATCGCAATAAAAACCCTATTTTTATATCTTGAACTTATCTCTTTCATTATTGGTTTTATAATTATCATGCACCTACCTTTTACTGGAGCTAGCCGCATATAGTAATGAGGATGGAGTTATACGTAAGTATCAGGTTTATCAGCTATACATTTAAGTAAGTTTCTTCCACATATTACAAGTTCTGTACCTTAAAGCATAAACCACTCATAGCCATAGACTAGCCAAGGACTTGCTTGGTTTATCCTTTAAGGGACAGATTGGTGTTCTTATACCTTATTTTATAATTTATTTGATTTTTAATTGTTGTAGGTATTCATTGTATTTTAATAATAATATATATATAAGGGTACAGGGTCTTTAATTTTTAATTTTATTTTTTGTTATTGTTCAAAATTGATTTTATTTTTATTCCCAAGAAATGTTTTATCTATTTTTATTTTTAACTTTATGAGTAAAACCTCAAATTGTAATATTTAATTAAATGAAAACAATATTAGCGAAACTCATTCGAAAATCTTGAAATAGAAAAATCAGAAAAAGATAGTGAGTGGCACCTCCGGGACCAGAATTGCCACTATGTTTTATTTTACCGTTACGATTAAAATTCCCTCCATTGTTTCAATTAAATAACATACCTCGAATGGTCTTTTTATTTTCTTTTCATCGTCTCCATAAAACAATTACACGCGCACCAATAGATAATAATTGTTAATTTAATATAATAGAAATGATTGGTTACAAAATAATTCCTTAACTTAGGAATATTATTAAAAAAATCGTAAGATTTTAATATAAATTATTTCAATGAATAATTTCCAACTGAGTGAATTAGTTTTGGAATCAAAAATATTTTTTCCGAATATTCTTTGAAACAAGGTGGGCATCTACTCGAAAGGGTTTAATTAATTAAATTAAAGATTGCTATCTTGAAATTAGAAATCGAAATACTGCTGTTAGTGTGAAAAATATTATTTAAATTACCTATGGAAAAAGTTGGTAATCGCGTTTCGAATCTTGGATTAGGTTTGTTATGAAAAGATGGAACAAAAAAGTTTAACTTGAAGACTTTGCAGTATTCCGAAAAACACCACATAATTTTGTAAAATCAGCAAAAAAATTAAACAAAAAAATAAAAAAAAATTTCCGCGGTATGCCGGAGCGGCGTGAGCACAGCCCGAGCATTGTTTATTACGATATCGTGAGTATGGTATTGGATCGCAGGCATTGGTTGGTATTCAGGTTTGGGTAATATCGCTAATAACACAGACCGACATATCTGTGTACATATTATCGAGGTTGACCTTACGCAATCTGCGTTCATACGAATCATGCATACCTACATTGTAACGTTGTACAATCATTACTCACTTTGTCGGTTTGTTTACTTTTATTTTTGTGAGTATCTTTTTTAAACAAGGTATTTTCGAAAACAAACTGCATTGAGTTTTCAAGTGGTTGGAAATATAATTAATTTTTTTCATATTATAATTTTTAGAAATAATACATATTTTTTTATGATTTTGGAAATGGTATACTCGTATATAATTTTTAGAAATATTATTATTTTTTGGGTCTCGTGTTATCATTTTTGGAATTTGTCAGAAGCTGCTTTAATACGAAGAGTCGTTTTCTACTTGAATAAAACTGCTCGATTTTATTTTAAAATTTTAATAACGTGAAATACTTTTCTCATAATGAATTACCGTAGGTATTTCAACGAAGATAGTACCTAAAATGTGATAACTTGATAACATTAAAGCTTGATGTTTTGAAATAAGGTTAACATTATTAACGAAATTTATTTTTGTACAGGTTAGAAAAAAATCATGACACCTACAGAATTTAGAAATTGCTACGGTTCATTCGTGTTTTGTACCTTGATTTTTTTTATTCTCTAAAACAAAGCAGAAAAAAAAAATTATGAAAAAATTTTTAAGAACTAACATTCTACACTCATGTTAACTTTAACATATAATATTAACTAGCGAACACCCGGCGTGCGTTGCAATGCCACTCGAAGAAAGAAAGCGTTTGTGTTTAAAATCTGTTTATTGAAGTACTTTTCGATACGCATTTGATTTCTCCCCTCCCTCGTACACCTCCCGCAAACCAAACCCCTTTCCTTCATTCCAGTCCGCCTTCCCGCCTTGCCGCTAAACTGTACGACATAGACGCATTTTTCACTCGCGCACCAACAATTGTTAATTTTTTGTAATAATTTCCTAACGTCAGAGTTCACCATTACATATAGAAAACTTCGCGAGCGTGCGCACAACTCACCAAAGTTTCATCGCAATCGAATGAATAGTAAAGGAAATAATTTCATAACGCCAGAATTCACCAACATAATATAACAGAAATCACGAAAGTTTCATCGCAATCGAATGAATAGTAAAGGAAATAATTTCATAACGCCAGAATTCACCAACATAATATAACAGAAATCACGAAAGTTTCATCGCAATCGGATGAATGGAATAGGAATGCTTAAGGGAGAAATTAAAAAATTATTAAAAAAATTCCTTAAACTGCTATAAAAGTCCCAAATATGTTTACTTTTATATCTTAAAGTCTGCTATTTTATAAATCGTTCATTCCTTCGTTCATTTTCTCATTCCTTACGTTCTATATCTTTAAGTCTATAAATATTATATTGTATAAATCTTGTGTTCTTTCTTACACTTTACTTTCTAATTACAATCATTTTTGTTACTAACTTACATGATTCATTAATTTTTATTATGATTTTTTAAACTTGTCATGATTATTATTTTTAAATTTAACATGATTTGTAACCTTACTTATTATTTACAATAGCCGTTATTACTAACTTACACGATCTTTTCATTTACTAATTGAGCTAGAATTCCCTCACCAAACACAAGAGCATTGCCTCTTTATGGTGAGGAAAGGCAATTTTTTGTTTCTTTGTTAAAACCTTATGTAACTGATGCAACTTTATAAGTATCTTTAATCAGCATTGCCAAAAATAATAATAATAAAAAACAAAGAAACATTAATTTTTTTCCATATTAAGAAAGATTAGTTGATATTCAGGTATATGCACCGGTCGATTTATCAAAAATAAATAAGTTAGTTAAAATAAAAAAATAAACAGTACATATCTACTCTTAAGATGAATATATACGTGAAATCCTATTTAGGTACTATTTTGGTTAATCTTTACGACGAATCGGCTTACAGTATGAACATAAAAAATATGCTATGGATAAATCGAAGCTTTTACTAGCTTTTCTATGTATTGAAATTACAATAAAATTATTATTTACGTAACAAAAAATATAAGCGTAAACCACAAAAAAAAGTTTTTTCATGACTTAACTATGAAGTAGTACAAGAAACAATTTTTTAAAAATAACCCTTTATGGCTAAGACTATTTTTGAGGTTTTGCATGTTCTAACTTTTTTTCGTTCTTATAAAATTATCTACAAAATAAATAAAAACCACTTTTTCGCTTACTAGCCTCGTGCAAAAAGACGCTCGATTTTAAAATTTTGCAGGCATGCGATTCGAAATATTTCTAGCGTTTATATTCCTCTTTAAGTTGTTTCGACAGGCCGCAGCATAAATATACCAAACCACCCACCGGCCGCAGGACGTGACTACCTAATGGTCAGTTGCAGGCGAACACTGTGGTTGGTTTGGTATATGTATGCGAACACTTGCCGCATAATTTATTGCTGAACACAACGAATTACATAAGTTTTCATCACCATAGTTTTACGTTTACTCGCGCTATCTCTCAAAAATAGATTCTGAATTAGTTTTTAAATAAAAAGCCGGGTTTCGAAGAGCTCAGTGAAAAAATTGACGACGTAGCGCTTGGTATTTTGTCCAACGCACGGACACGAATACTTTCTCCCTTACACGCATAGCTCCGTTTCGCTCGGCGAATGTCGCCTCGCTACGCGGCCGAAAAGACACCCAATTGGCCCGAGCTACCCCCCCCCCTCCGTCACCAGCCAGCCACAGCAGGCCCTACCCTGCTCTAAGGGGTATGTTTCTACTATCGTGGTACGAGAACACAACAGAATGGAGTTAGCAGGAAAACACTTATTTTTCTTCTTCTTCAGCACACTTTATTTAATGTAATATATACCAGTATAACAAGAGGGTCTATCTACCCTCACTCGGGTGGTCCACAACCACACCACACTGACAAATATCGAAGTCTCTACTTCGATCTCTCTATTGTCAGTTTTCCAATACTGAACCGTAGGTATAACTCGTACAGCTTAGTATAATTACACAATTGAAGGCAAACAGCGTGTACCTTCTAGCTTTACTCTACTAGCAAAACTAACGCAAAGGGCCTATGTTCCCTCTGCGCAACTGAAAATACACCTCGTGTATATTCCAGTTCCCCCGTTACAACAACACTCCTCCACTCTAACAGCAAGACTAACTCTCTGTTCTAAAAATCACCATATTTAAAGCAAAAATACACTAATACAAAAAAATGTTGGGACACAATATTTGAGCGGCTCCTAAACTGAATTTTAAAATCCCGCAATAAAACAATTGCCCTAGAGTCGACAAAAGGGCCACCAATAAAACACCAATAATCATACAATACTGAAATGGAGATATGGTGGCGACTAACATTAAAAATTCCCAGATCTCAAATTCCTAAATTTAACCCCCAATAAAACAATAAAATTACTTTTAAAGTTTGCCAAATCGGGCACACCATTAGGTACAAACTTACTTAATGTTAAGGTACATACTTAAAACTAAGAGATTAAGTTCATTTAGTTCGGGTCATAAAAGAACCGCCAGCAAACTCTTTCTATGGGTTTTATTTGCAATGTACAGGTATAAATAATTTCTTAAAAATAAACAATTTGAGAAATTAACCCTTTGTTCCTTATCGGTAAAGGAATGCTCCCATATAATATCAGGCCGAATACATTTATTTCTAAAGGTTGGGAGCTTACTTGAAAAACCCAAGGAAGAATTTTATTTGCAGAGGACAAAATACGTTTAACTAAAATTACTAAAACAACACGAATGATACGACTAATTTTTATTACTTAAAGCGAAATGGATAAATCGCATTCTGGAACAAACATACCCCTTTCCGTGAATTTACTTCACTAAAAAGGTAAAGAATGCGATTTTTGTATTTTTAAAATGTACTACTGATTTAAAAAAAAATATATATATATATACCTACAGAGTGTGATCAAATGACGGCGTACCCCTTTTTATCTAAGGGGCGTCATTTCTGACACACTGATAAAATTAACGGGTCTGTGGCCCGCATCTCGAGAAAAACCCTACCAGGTTTTTGCTTATACTTCGTATAAACGAACAAACTTTTAATCGCTTTCATGGCGATTATTTGTCCCGTATCTTGTAACCAATAGAATTGTTCACATAGGAACACAAACAAAATAATAATTCTCATAAATTCGTCAATCGGTTTGCCGTTAAATGCGGAAAAACTTCTCTCAATGGGCCTGGTATCATATGAAAACATTACCTTACCGATTGATTGCGCGAAATGGTCTTCAATTATTTTAGACGTCGGCCTCTGTAATCGGCCCTGCGGCGCAGGCCACTGCTGCCCGTTGCTTTTCTCTGCTTTGCTGAATGATCGCTCCCAGCAGCTACTTCTTGGCGGCTGATGCTGCATCGACTGCAGCGGGAGAGGTTGCCCTATTGAAGGCTTTTGATGCGTTGATCCTTTGGGCGGGGGTACCTCGTACCGCCCATCCTGTTGCTGCTCCACCCGCCGTTCCAATTCCAGCGGAAGAGCCTGCTCTTCCTGAGGTTCCGATGGCGACGGGAGAGTCTGCCCTGACAAGGGATGTTGATGTGAAGTCCTTGCGGGCGGTTGTAGTGAGAACCGCCCATCCCGAAGCAGATCCTGTTGCTGCTCTGTCCGCCGTTCCAAGTGCAGCGGAATATACTGCTCTGTCCTATCCTCTAACTGTGATGGGAGAGACTGCTCTGCCAAGGGCTCCTGATGTACAGATCCTTTGTGTGGGAGTAGCTCGTCCTGCCCACTAGCATGCCGCTCCCACCGCTGTTCCTTTTGCAGCTCCGTTTGAACTAGGAGACACTGCTCATCGTAGTCTCCAAGTTCTGACGATGATCCATGGCTAGACCGGTCCACCGAGTCATTGACTCGCTCCTCTAGAGTCCGTCGGAAAGTCCTTGATGCAACTTCCAGAACCATTGCTGCGTACTGTTCCTCTGCTTCCAGGACCGCCATTGCAGCAGCCATCCTTATCTTTGCTTCGGCCATCTTTGCCTTTGCTTCGGCCATCTCTGCTTCAGCTAACTGTGCTACTAGGCGGGCCTTTCTTCTCGCGATGTCCACCTTGGTAGCTGCTGGTTTCAGTCGCGCCTCGTACCAGCTCGTGCTGGACCCCGTCTTGCTGCTGCAGATGGATGTCATCCTCGATTGTTGTCCTGTTTCCATGATGTCTGTATTCTCGATCCGGCTCGAAGGACCATATGTTTCTACTACCGTGGTACGAGAACACAACAGAATGGAGTTGGCAGGAAAACACTTATTTTTCTTCTTCTTCAGCACACTTTATTTAATGTAATAAATACCAGTATTACAAGAGGGTCTATCTACCCTCACTCGGGTGGTCCACGACCACACCACACTGACAAATATCGAAGTCTCTACTTCGATCTCTCTATTGTCAGTTTTCCAATACTGAACCGTAGGTATAACTCGTACAGCTTAGTATAATTACACAATTGAAGGCAAACAGCGTGTACCTTCTAGCTTTACTCTACTAGCAAAACTAACGCAAAGGGCCTATGTTCCCTCTGCGCAACTGAAAATACACCTCGTGTATATTCCAGTTCCCCCGTTACAACAACACTCCTCCACTCTAACAGCAAGACTAACTCTCTGTTCTAAAAATCACCATATTTAAAGCAAAAATACACTAATACAAAAAAATGTTGGGACACAATATTTGAGCGGCTCCTAAACTGAATTTTAAAATCCCGCAATAAAACAATTGCCAAAGTCGGCCCAAAAGGGCCACCCATAAAATTAAGTACATCATACAATACTGAAATGGAGAAATGGGGAAAACTAACATTAAAAATTCCCAGATCTCAAATTCTTAAATTTAACCCCCAATAAAACAATAAAATTACTTTTAAAAGTTTGCCAAAAAGGGGCACATCAATAAAGATACATCTTAAACCCAAGGGATTAAGTTCCTTTAGTCCGGGTCATAAAAGAACCGCCAGCACCCTTTCTATTTTGGCGGCTGCAATAAACATTCATGTGTTCTATTTGAACTGTATAGGTAAACAAACCTACTTAAAATAAACAATTTAAGAAATTAACCCTTTGTTCCTTATCGGTAAACGAATGTCCCCATACAATATCAGGCCGAATACATTTATTTCTATAGGTTGGGAGCTTACTTGAAAAACCCAAGGAAGAATTTTATTTGCAGAGGACAAAATACGTTTAACTAAAATTACTAAAACAACACGAATGATACGACTAATTTTTATTACTTAAAGCGAAATGGATAAATCGCATTCTGGAACAAACAGGGTATATAATAAAGTGCTGGCCGATATTTAAATCAGAGTACTCCAGCTAAGTGAGCGCTCTGTCAGGGCGCACATACGGTAAACTATAAGGGCTGTCCTGCCAGACCCCATTACAATAATTACAACGCTAATAAAAACCGTAACTATAATTATCAAAGGCAGTCAAACAGAAATACCAATTATAACGAACACCGTCGCGAATACTGGCAGGAACAAGTTTTTTACGGCTCTCAGCCAAAAACTCAAAGTGAACCCTCAAGGTCCGAACCCATCACTACCAATATCAATACAAGCCAGCCCCCCCCCCCTGTCATCCCCTCAACTTCTCAATCCTGGCCTGCGCCGGACTTTTTCAAAAGCCGTAATTCCCATCAGGACAACCGGTCCCCCAAAACCCCGGCCTTCAGCCAACAATTCCGGCTTGAACGCCTTCCCGAGTCTCCCCAAGCTTCCCATAGTAACCTTACTCCCCCTCCCCCACCGCACTCTTCTTCTTCTAAACCCGAGGCTGGCGAAATTCAAACCCTCATTGAAAGAGCTACAGAGCTCCAGTTCATCATCCAAAATGCCACCAAAGAGCTAAAGTCCATACAGACATTTATTATCAAACACAATGGCTAGACAACGCGCCAATAAATCAAATTTGCAAACAGCGTACTGGAACGCCAATGGCACAGCACTAGCCTACCGCGAGGAAATCATAGAATTTCTCCACGATTATAATCTAGACGTATTTCTTATAAATGAAACGTGGCTAAAACCATCACGCAATCTAAGAATACCAAATTATAATATATTTCGAGATGACAGAACCTCCAATAAAGGAGGCGGTACTGCTATTTTTGTTAAAAGCAATCCTGACCATTGTCTAGCACATGCATTCTCTAACGATAATATTGAATCCACCGCAGTTAAAATCAATACTTCTTCTGGTCCAATTAAATTCATATCTGTTTATAGCCCTCCCAAACTACATTTGATTCCCTCCGAACTAGATTCACTTCTCTCCGAAAACGTCCCCACTATTATAGCCGGAGACTTTAATGGCAAGCACGGCTCTTGGAATGGCCGATATGATAATAAGAAAGGTAGAGATCTTGCAAAATATGCTCTCTCTAACTCAATCGCCATAGACGCCCCTGACCTACCAACTCTTCAGCCACCAAATGGCAGGCCAGATGTAATTGACATAATCATCCTCAAAGACACAAGTCACGTTCACTCGCTAAAAGTTCTAAACGAGCTCGCATCCGACCATAATCTTATTCTTCTTACATTGACAGGGGGTTTGAACCCACTGGTCCCTCATCAGCCAACTCGGAAAAAAATTAAATGGCCTAAACTCATCAAATTAATCAATTCATCTACGACGGTGCCAACTTCTATTCCCGATGAAGCGAGCCTTAATACCGCCACTTCTACGTTAATTAACTCAATTAAATCATGCCTCAACGAGGCATCCGTTGACATTCCAAATGGCACTGGACGACATGGTATCCCCGAAGAGATTAAAGATCTCATTAGGGAGAAAAATTTAATCCGTAAATAATGGCAAAAAAACTTGCAATCCTATAGTAAAAATGCACTATAACCGCTTATCTCGCGAAGTAAGAGATGCCCTTAACAATTTCCGCAATGAACGCTGGCACGAGTTCATATCTTCCCTCGAAAATGACAGAGCAGCTTACTAGAAACTCTTAAAAACGCTCAGAAAACCAAAAACCAGAATATTCCCCCTTCAAGGCCCAAACGGAGTAGTATACTCTATTGCAGATAAGGCAGAAGCCTTTGCAGACAGTCTTGAAGCTCAATTCACCCCAATAACTGATCACGATGACTCATCCTTCGTTTCAATGGTAGATTCAAAAGTAGCATCAATTTTAAATACAGAATCTGACTTGCCAATCAAATTCTCAACACCTAACGAAATAAAAAAAAAATAATTAACTCTCTTAAGAATAAAAAAGCGGCGGGACCAGATGGCATATCTAATAAAGTTTTAAAATGCCTTCCTTTAAAAGGCGTCTGCGCCTTAACTGCCATCTATAATGCGTCACTACGACTCAGTTGCTTTCCTAAAGCATTTAAACAAGCAAACGTTATCTTAATACCTAAACCGGGCAAAGACCCACTACTAACCGCGAACCATCGCCCAATTAGTCTCCTTCCTTGCTTAGGCAAAGTTCTTGAGAAAATCATCCTCGTTCGATTAGAATCATTTATTCATGAAAATAAAATTTTGCCAGATTTCCAACACGGCTTCCGAACTGGTCATTCTTCAATTCATCAACTTCTCCGCGTAGTAGAGATCATAACTGAAGGCTTCAATATAAACAAACATACAGTGATCCTCACATTTGATATACGCCAAGCATTCGATAGAGTATGGCATGAAGGGTTATTATATAAAATGCATCAAATGGGCTTCCCCATCTCATATATTAAAATGGTACATAGTTACCTTATTGATCGTACTTTTAGAGTAAAACTAGACGAAATTCTATCATCAGAACGTCCACTAGCAGCCGGTGTCCCCCAAGGCGGTTCACTATCCCCTAAACTATTCAACGTCTATTCTAGCGATATTCCCCCACCGATGAACCATAACGTAAAAATTTCACAATTCGCCGATGATACCAATTTTATCTCGAGTTCTACTGTCGCGACCACTGCTACACGCAGCGTACAGCTCCAAGCCACTCTATTCGAAGAGTTTTGTAAAAAATGGAGAATTTCAATTAATCCAACCAAAAGTGCCGCTACAGTCTTTTCACGAAGACTACCCAAACAGCTCCCGAATATTATATTATTTGGGGAACAGGTCCCGTGGGAAAAATCTATTAAATAACTCGGAGTAACACTAGATTCCAAATTAACGTGGGCTAAACACATCAATGAAAAAGTAAAATCAGCTAATAAATCAATGTCAGCACTCTACCCTATGCTAGGTAGAAATAGTAAATTATCAGCAGACAACAAAGTACTCATCTACAAGACGACCATCAGGACGGGCTTTACATACGCTGCTCCCGTTTGGGGTCATGCAGCTGACACTCAATTAAATAAATTACAAACCCTGCAAAACAAAGCCATTCGATTAGCGTTGAATGCGCCGAAATGGATCAGGGTTAACACTCTATATAAAGACACAAACATTCCTCTGATAATGGATTTAATTGTTTCCCAATCGGAAAAATTCTACGCCGGCCTAGCCGGACATGAAAATTCGACCATTAACTCTCTCGCCCAATATAGCGAGAATGAAATTACCAAACACAAAAGACCTAAAGTAATCCTCCGCAAGGAGTAGGCAATTAAGTACAAATATAAAATAATAATAATAATAACAAAAAAAAATAATAATTCCTGCACCAAGTCGCAGTATAGTTTTAAGTTTCATTTCTAACCACCAAAAATAAAAATCCCTCCACGCAAAGTTTCATATAAAATCCATTATACTTATGCTAGAGTCAGTAAACTCATTGTTTAGGAACTCTGTCAATAAAGAATATCCAAGTCCAAGTTTAAATCAGAGTAGCCGGACTCCTGGTTAAACTAAGCAAGAGCATCCTAGTGGTCAGTTCTCAGTTAATAAAACCAGTACCAAGTCGAGAGAACCCTCTGGGTCCTCCTTGGGAATTAAAGAAACAGCATCCTAGTGGTCAGTGCTTACTGGGCATCCTTAATCCAACTCGGAGACCGCGGGTCATGTGTTGGGATATTTATATATATATAGATATATAGTGACTCTATTTTAGAGCTAAACTGTTCTGTACTCTTTGTTTCTGTTATAAGGTGTGAACCTATTTATAATAAATAAACTGGGCATTGCCAAAACGACTATATTCTTATATAAATAATATATACCCCGCCACAACATATAAATTGTACTATAATTTTGGACAATACTTTTACAGAGCCGAGTTGTTGATCTCAAAAATCTGGACGTTATCAAAATTCTCTCAGGGCCCACGCTATCTTTGGGGATGCTGTGTGGTGGGTGTTTGTAGAAAAGGAAGAAGAGTAAGTTCCGG
This sequence comes from Limnephilus marmoratus, assembly GCA_917880885.1. Lineage (NCBI taxonomy): Eukaryota > Metazoa > Arthropoda > Insecta > Trichoptera > Limnephilidae > Limnephilus > Limnephilus marmoratus. The sequence continues at coordinate 291,326 of OU862918.1, read as the reverse complement.
GATGGAATTTAAAATAATGGATGGAGAAAGGTACGAGGGGTGGGTAGGAATGTGGGAGTCAATGTGTCCAGGAGTAACAGACGAATGAATCCAACCCATTGGAGAGCAAGGCGATTTCCTGAGAGAGTATATTATGTGACTACATGTTTTTTTTATTTATTTATTTAACGCCCAAAGGGCTTTTACGTGTTTCACGTCTTCATGTAGTACAATTAATTCGTGACAGATGATTTTTAAACAGATACAGAAATAATAAAAGTAAAATTAGGTATATCGAACGTGTCATAGGAATACGTGTGCATTGAACGAGTGCGCGAAAGCATATGACAACCCTGGAAATTCAAGATCGGAATTTACGCTGTCACAGAGTACCGTGCCGCGAGCACGACAATCTGCTATTGGCTAGCGGAATAATGTGCATGTGGTGCCCCTTCCAAATGATTTGTTTACAACGCAATTATGTCCTTTAACTAACTAATCAATTGAAAACATTAATGAAATTGATAATGAATACGTGCGGCAGCCTCATTGGACTGGAAAACACATCTAAATAACCACCTAATACTTCCACAAGGGAGTCTAGACAGCAATGATAAACGCGAAGGAATTGGCTGTCTATTTACGTCACCCCCACCATGCGACCAGCCGAGCCACTGTTGGTCAATTCTGAACAAAGGAAAAATCTGAATCGTAAATATTTACGACAGCGAATTCATGTTCCGAAAAATTTGGAGCTCAATTTCGAGAAATTGGGAATAATTTGGATCAAGAAATAAATATCATCACCTAAAAATGAGTATATGCTACAAAAACAACCCAAAAACTGACGTCTATCAGTGATTGTTGCACTTTAAGAAAAATATTTACTGTTTAAAATTGTACCTTATATCACATATGTATACTTGTACCTTTTCTTGTAAACACAATAAAAATGATGTGAGGCTTTGGTATCCTAAGTTGGTAAGATCATGGCAAAAACTATCACACATAATTTTGACACAGCTGACTTCCAATCGTAGCGACCAGGGAAATTACCTAAAACAAGTACCTTAGAAAAATTAAGGAGGTTCTGTCCCCCAAAAGTCCGACCTGAGTTTGCCCTATAAAAATAGAAGTCACACACAGTCTCCAAAGTGAAAAATATTTATTTTAATCCAGTACTCAAATCAGTTTTGCCATTATACCTAGAAGCATTTTTTGTCAAAGTAGTAAATTCATTTAAAAGACCAGTGGCGTTCCAAAATCCACTGGCGTACGAAACTCCATTGGCGTGTCATTGTGGCCAGCTCCCTATTATATTTAGTTTATGTACAAACGTCTAGTACATTAGGTAAAAAAACACACAAGTCATAAAAATATAAAAATACAGCGATTTCATAGGTTTATAGAAACACAGATATTTTTAGGAATAGTTTTGGAATAAGTTTTTTACAAGATCAACAAAATTCGCCAAGTTTATGTTAAATATGTCAATATCACCTAAGTACTGATTTCCCATAGTGTGAAATCGTAATATCGGAAAGTGGGCAATGCAGTTCCGCTTATGAATGCTACAGTAGAATAGTGTATTTTGTCGTGTAGTTACTGTCGGTATTCGTAAGTTTATGAGTTGCAGTAGTTCGCAACAGTCAAATTTAGAGTTAAGTATTTTGAATAAAAATTTTAAGTCGTTTGTTTTACGTCTGTCTTCTAGTGTGTGTATTTTTAAAATATTTAATAATAAATTATATTTTAAGTCTTCTAGTGGGATATTTAGTTTAAAATGTATAAAACGCAGATTTTTTTTTGAATTCGCTCAATGTTATTAACGTGAATTTTGTAAGATAGAGACCAAACTACCGAGTTATATTCCCTTAGGCTTCTAACTAGAGATACATATTATAATTGCTTGTATGGAATTCAAGTTTTTGGTTGTTCTTAATACGAAGACTAGTGTTTTCCTACCTTTGCTAACAATTTGGTGGATACGATTGGCAAAACTTAGTTTTTCATCCAAAATAATTCCAAGATCTCTCATTTCCGTGACTCTTTCTAAAACTGTGTTGATAGAATATTCGAATAAAACAGGATTTTTATTTCTGAAGAAAGTCAAGGTTTTGCACTTTTCTATACTATGTTACTTGTATTATTTTATGTTCTGTAACTCATTATTATCACTGTAATTAAAAAAATCATGTAATGCATTCTATGTAAAAGCCCTATGGACGTTTAAATAAATAAATAAAATTAAAATAAAGTAGTATATCTTGATCCGGCCTGCCACGCATTTCGTGGGCAGAAGCATCCGCCATCAAGATCCGTGAACCCGGGCATTCTTGCGAACTTACCAAACTTAGTCAACTCTAAGGCTGACCAGTAATAGAGGTGTTAATCATCCAATAATTGGCTCCGGGGGCAGCGGTACCCGTACCCGCCTTCCAAATTATTAATTACTATTCTATATTTCACAAGTAATTCTTTAATGACACGTGAATTATTTTGACGTATGTTAGCACGCCTGTTCTATTAAACATTTTTAAACAAAATGGAACTAGTCGTATGCGATATAAACAGTCGAGTGCTTTTCGCTATAATATGGCACTATTTAAAATACCTCGGATTGCTTTGCTGCCAACTTTGGCCAATTTTTCCTCATTTGTTAGTAATTAAGTAGAAGTTTACGATTTTTATAATTTTTTTTATAAATCCTACGAATAATTGATAATCGACATAAGTTAGGTGAACTCATTGGCTATATAGAACTGTAATCAGTTTGTATGTGTCCATACTGTCCATATTAAAATTCAGTGTTATGATTTTTTTAATGTTTGCGGAAAATATTCAAAACGGTCACCACAAAAATCTCGAGCCATTGGAGAAAAACAAACAAGATTACGCTGTCGCTCCAGTGGTTAAACGACTGTGAAAATAAAGTCGGTGTGCGCCGAGACGCCACGTTTCTAGTCGCACGGCACGACGCGACGTGACGCGCGACGGGATGACTAGCTGCACTGCAAAAATCCCGCGAAAGATTCGCAGAAGATTAATATTAAAATTATGTCTCCCACCTACAATCCTAAAAAGAGGCGAAAACTCAAATCAAAGTAACATATTACACAAGGGGGTTCAGAGAGTTTACATTAGATTCGGGTAACTATGTAGCTATGTTTAATCAAAGTCTGTAATATATGCTATTTAACAATATTGCCAATCATTATACATTTAGGTATGTACCAACTACTGTAATTCTTGTTGATTTATAATCTTTTGTTCAGTTAGTCACAAATGTCAAAGAAGGACAAAACAATAATATAATTGATGTTACCACAAGTTGAATTTATCGTCCAGGTCTTAGTCAGATATAATCGCAAACCGGGAAAACGTGTTTGAACGGGAAAAAAGATTGTTGTTATTCTGAACATCCTCATGGTTGTTGTAATTTAATTGGTAATGTTATGAGTGTAAAGTGTAAATGTTTATCTGTCATAACTCATAACTTAACAACGTGTAAGTTTCCAGCCACAAACCATAAAAACAAAATGACATTCATTTAATTGATATTTGCGGTAAATACCGACATACTCGTATGTTCCAGGCATGTATTTCATTACTTTTTTTACGTAGGTAGATAAACTTCAAGACGCGAATACTTTAACCTTATGTTCGTATTATTATAATTATGTTCAGCGCTTTGCAGTTTAAATTATGCGTGGTCAACGCCTGACACGAAAAGCATTGTAATAATAATGTGTACCATCATTGAAAGAAAATTGTGCAGCTTCACTGTTCATAGTATATATCGTTTTATAAATTAAATTAAATAAAATAAATTAAATTTAATTAAATTAAATTAAAAAATAAATTAAATTGAATTAAACCAAAAGTTTACAACAGAAAACATATACATATGAGCAGTAGGTAATATTAACAGAACAAAAATTTATAGTTATGGGTTGAGGTTTCTCGTAACTTGCCTCACTAATAGCTTGTGTGAGGATGTAATTTTGTAAGTAAATTTATAATACGTACGAACAGACCTTGTATTAAAATATGTTCACTTCGCAGGTTGGTTGCATTAATAATGTCGTACAGGCATACGCTAAAATCTCTAAATTGTCATTTTTGGTAAATGAAGACTATCTTAGCGAAGATTCGTTTTTAGATTTCAACGGCCAAAAGTGTTTTCGTTATTTGTTTTGCGGGTGTTACGCCGTGTTGCGCTATCTCCTTCTTTAGCCAACGTTTCGGATAGCGTTGCACACATCTGTCGGATCTGCCCTGATAATGGACACCGCAACGCTGTCCGAAACCGAAACGTAGGCTAAACAAGAAGGTAGCGCAACACGGCATAACACCCCAAAAACAAATAACGAATATTAGCAAAACTCAATCTGCAATCTCAAAAGAAAAATCAAAAGAAGACAACGGTCACTTAAAGGACTCGAACCGAGGAATCCAGGTTCGAACCTCAGCGGTGACCGCATCTTTTTCTAATTTTTCTGTTTCAGATATTCGATTGAGTTTCGCTAATAATATATTGTCTTCATAAATTAAAAATTACAATTCGAGGTTTTTCTCATTAATTTAAAAATAAATATACTTTCTGCAATTCAAACTGTATGCTTTTAATTTTGATATTATCTATTCTAGTACTACCATAGTAGGCTCTGTGTGTTTTCATTTTTACGATTTTCCCAAGTATTTGTGGCTCATGAATACGAAATAAAACTAACATTACGCTTGCGTTTGTTTCACAGATAAGAAATATGTTTATAAAGTAACAAAATAGAATAACAAGTGTTGAAAATACTTTTTGGTAATAATATTAACCACATAGAAATACCTAAGAGTTTCGAAAGTTGCCATGAACGGTACTGTATTTTGATGTTGAAAACGGGAATATTTTTTCTGATTCCAACGATGTGCCCGCAACCCGAATTCTACCGATTTCTTACATATTTCTCTTAAACACGTTAAGTTTTAAAGCTCTTAAAAAATATATGTTATTCTTGAAGATAATATCTAGACATTACCCGCGCCGAAACGCAAATTATATACAATTCCCTTGGTAGAAAAAAATCGCAAAGCATGCTCCAAATTTTTATATTATTATTATAAATACGTTTGTTTTAGTTAATTTAAAAGTAATGTAACAGACGTATCAGCGTCGCTACAAGACTGAAAATAGTACCGGGTCTCAGTACACGAATAGGATGAAATGGTTGAAATAATAATAATGCTACTGACCTCCCGTGCACCCAGTGCCTGATGAGTTGAGGACACTGGATGTGCCTAATCCTCTGCCCAGTCCTGGTGCGTGGCGGTTGCCTGAAGTAGGGCCGGCTTTTTAGAAGAGACTGATGGCACCAGGAGCAAAGCCTAGGCAGAGGTCGGCGGGAGGCAGCGGTGATAATAACTTTTCCCAGTAGGAAATAATAACACGAGTTGACGTTGATGGAAGAACTAATTTATTATTCAAAAAATCACGCTTTTTATACCGGTTTTCGTGTGAAAAAACGGTCACGTGGTACATTTTTAGAGTGGGGGGATTTACCTATCCCGTTTTGTATATAAGGTAATAATAATAATATCCCACCTGTTTTCCTAAAGAATTGCGCCACCACTCTTGCATATCCACCACATTTTCTTTTCAACCAGTCGTTACAAACTGGAAATTTTCCTGAAAAATGGAAATACAGTTTCCTCACCCCGATATTTAAAAAAGGAGACAAAAACGAGGTGAGCAATTATAGACCGATCTGCCTTTTATCAACCATCCCAAAATTATTTGAGAAACTTATTTTAAACAAAATCATCCACTGTATCAAGCCACTAATTTTACCTAACCAACATGGTTTCACTTCAGGAAAATCTACCTTGTCTAATCTTTTAATTTACCAAAACTATATATCCGAATCCATGTCTAAGAAGTTACAAGTTGATTCAGTCTATACCGATTTCAGCAAAGCATTTGACAGGGTTAATCATGATCTCTTGTTAAAAAACTTCACAAATTAGGAATAGTAGGGTATTTATACGAGTGGTTTAAAAGTTATTTAAGTAACAGGCAATTAGCCGTTAAAATTGAAGGCTTTACTTCATATAAATTTATCGCTACCAGCGGCGTTCCACAAGGGTCACATTTGGGACCAATTTTATTTTTGATATTTGTGAATGATGTTCTTACTATTTTCAACGATGTCCAAGTTTTAATGTTTGCGGACGATATGAAAATATATAAAGCTATAAGAAATATTAATGACTGTCAAACATTGTCTAATAATTTGTTTAAACTTTTTGTTTGGTGCCAAGAGAACTATCTACAACTAAATTTAAGTAAATGTCTTATTATGAGATTTCATAGAATAAAAAATCCAATAATTTATGAGTACTCCATTAATGATGTAGTGCTAACAGCTGTAACCGAGGTGAATGATTTAGGTGTAAACTTTGATCAAAAACTGAAATTTATAAATCATATTGAAATTACATCAAATAAAGCTTTGAAAATGTTGGTTTTCGTAATAAGAATTTGCAGTCAATTTAAAAATATTCAAACCATTAAAAATTTGTACATGTCATTGGTAAGGAGTCAAATCGAGTACAACTCGACAGAATGGGCACCTAGGTATGCTAAGCATTCACTCACCCTAGAAAGAATTCAAAATAAATTCTTAAGATATATTAATTTCAGAATGGGTATCACAAATGAATGTATCAACTATGATTATCTACTATGTCAACTTAATTTATTAAAATTGTCCGAACGCAGAATAGTATATGACCTAACATGTTTAAATAAAATCATAAATTCAGTAATTGACAGCCCTGAACTATTAAACTTGATTTCCTTCCATATACCTCGCAATTCAACATCGAGGCAGTATCTACCATTCTATTGTGACAACTCCAACACAGAATCACAATTGTATACCCCCATTCGCCGTATACAAAATTTGGGTAATGACTATAAAGATGTTGTTGATATATTTAACACATCATTCACTAAATACAAACAAGTCTTAGTAGAATTTATATCTAAAAGAAGAACAACAAATTTAATTAATCCAACTGAATAGCTCTGCTTCGAATCATTTCACGTGTACTTTACTTTTCTCAGTCTACATCTTTTTCCATCTTGCATGGTGGAGTATTTTGTTTTTATTTCAATTTGTTTTTTATTGTATTTTTGTTTTAGATTTGGTTATGATTTTGATTTTGTTTTTGTTTTGTTTATGTATTTGTTTTTTTGTTTTTTTAAATTTTGTTATGCTTATTTAAATTTAGATGTTCTTTGTAAAAAAAAAATGCATGTAAAAGCCCAGCCGGGCGTGAAATTCAATAAATAAATAAATAAATAAATAAGGTGCGGTTTTCTGTTGCCGCTGGTTTTGCCGACCATTTCTTCGAAAGTGGTCGATTAAAATTGGTTTCTTAAATTAATTATACAGCTTAAATTATAACTAATACAATGGTTTTCTTAATGCTAATGGGTTTCTACGGATATTGTTTATCCGTAGAATTTTTGTTTGATGATTTTAGAGTTAGTTTAAGAAAGTTTGACTTTTTGTCGGTAGGTATTTATGTTTAAAAGGGGAATCTGAAGAGTTACAAAGAAGTTAATATTTTTCCCAGGTCCCCCGTAAGCTTGGCTATCGAAACCTTTTGGTTCCGTCGCTTTACGAGGTCCTGGGATTTTTAAAATGGAGAAAAAGTGAAATGATGCTAAAGTCTCGAAAATCTGCTCAAGTGCTGATAGCGCTGGCAGTTTAAGAGTAACAATGTTTATTTATGGCTCTACGGCCCCGTAGGACTCTGCACTGAAACGTCTTAGTTTCAGCGTCCTACGGGGTGTTTAAACGAAGTTATATTAAAATATGGTGTATTTTTGACCAATATGAAGGCCCTTAATAGGGACGCCCAAACTGGTTTTTTGGCTTTGTAGCCGGAGAAATAGCCCTGAAGGCGATAAAATAATAAGTTTAGGATGTCTCCCGGTGGCAACTTGGTATCCAAGTTTTATTTGTGCCACCGGGGCATTTGTATATTAAGAAAAAAGACATTTAAAAATGATAAAATGTGTTTTTAAAAAAGATTGTTGCTGGCGGCACGGTAAAGCCGACTGAGAGCCCAAAAAGGCCCTTGTGGGGGCCGCCATAAAAGGGAGGTAATGCAGCCTGCTTGGTAGAGCAGCCGCTTCCTGCCGTGCCATAACGGCAGAACGGCAAGGGAGGGAAGGCAGTCCGTTTGGCGGAGTAGCTGCTTCCTTCGGAGCCGAAAAAACGGCCCTTCTCAGGGACATAACTAAAAAGGAGGCTGGTCAGCCTGGTTGCCTTTGGAGGCGTAAATAATCATAAATAAAGTATTAATTGTAAAAATTATTAAAATTATAGGATTCTAGAATGTCTCCCGGTGCAAACTTGGCACACAAGCTTTATTGGTTGCACCGGGGCATTGTACATAAGCAAAACATATAAATTATAAAATTAAGAAATGAGGGAGAGCAACACGTTGGTTACACTCCCCCCGTGTAGCTATGCTGCACTAGTCTTCACGACGTGTTGAAGGTCGGTCAGTAGGGGTCGCATCAGTAGGCGGGGCCGGCAGGATCATAGCAAGCTCCGCGGCGGGTCGAACGTAGACTGCGGTGCTCGTCTGGATGCGGGCGGTCCTTACTTCGCCGTCTGCAGCAGGGGTAGCGTCCAGGACTCCGCCGCGGGGCCAGCTGTTGCGGGGCATCGCGGGGTCCATGACGACCACCAAATTTTTCTCGTTGATGGGGTTGCTTGACTCCCCCCGTGTAAAAGGCGCCACTTCCTTGACAGTGGTACTGCTGGGGCAGGGCGGGCTCGTCTTTGCTGCGCCGATGAGGAGCACGACTGATGTGACAGAAGTACTGCTGGGGCAGGGCGGGCTCGTCTTTGCTGCGCCGATGAGGAGCACGACTGATGTGACAGAAGTACTGCTGGGGCAGGGCGGGCTCGTCTTTGCTGCGCCGATGAGGAGCACGACTGATGTGACAGAAGTACTGCTGGGGCAGGGCGGGCTCGTCCTTGTTGCGCTGACGAGGAGCACCATTGACACCACTTTGGGTATGGTGCCGTCGGCCTGGCGTCACATAGACGTCGGCTGTTGCGGGGTTTCTCACGTACGTAGGGTCGTGGAGCACCTTGTGATGGGGAGCGCGGCAGACTCCGATGCCGCACCAGTTTCGGATTTTGCATGTCTTTGTTGAATGTCCTTTTAAACACACGCGGCAGAGTCGGGAACTTTTCACCGTCTCCCATCGTAATTTTACATCTTTCCCGACGAACTCACGGCAGTCTTCGAGCCAATGACCCTTTTCGCCGCACTGTAGGCACCCGTCGCGATTTGTACTTTCGCTAGGGTTCGTGTTGTTATACGAGTCATATTGTGGTGACTTTCGCGTACTTTCACTATGTTTTTCACGACTGTCATATTGTGGTGACTTGCGCGACGGACTTTCACTATGTTTTTCACGGTTGTCATATTGTGGTGACTTGCGCGACGGACTTTCACTATTTCGCGGCCCGAATTCTGTTGTGGCGAACGAGTGTTCGCGACGCGGTCTAGACCTCGCGGGGTCGACCATACCTGATTTGGTGATGGCGTTCGCGATGGTCTTCAGGAAGGCGGCGTACTGGCAGATCGTAGCGGGTGCGTCGTAGCGCCGCACCTCCATCAGCCACGCCAACCGCATCGTGCACGGCATCTTCCCCGCGATGTCGCTGAGGAGCGCCGGGTTGGTCAGGTATCCCTCATTGTTGAGGGAGCGAAGTGATGCCACCAGGTTCTGCACCGTTCCCGAAAAGTCTGCTATTTCTTCTAGAGAAGCCTCTGCTGTCAGCTGAGGGAGCCGCTTGGCCTTGTCTAGCATCAAGGCGGCCAGCGAAGTCGTTCCTCCGTAGCGCTGCTCCAGCACGTCAAGGATTTCAGTCACTTGAGTGGGGTCCATCAGGAGGGGTCCCACGGCGTCTCGGGCCTTCCCTTTGAGGGCCCGCTGCAGTCGGATGAGGTTTTCACTGCTAGTCATCTGGCAGGTAGCAGTTGATTGGTTGTACTGCGCCCTCCAGGTGGGCCACTCCAGTGGGTCCCCAGAGAAGGGAGGCAGGTCCTTGGCCATCGACTGCCTGGCGATGAGAGCAGCCATCCGGGGGTCATCCTCAATTGTGGGATGGGGGCTGTCCTGAGCCCTTGAAGCTCTTATGGCCTTTGTGAGCGCGTTGGTGAACTGGGCCATCGGGTTGTCCGTCTGCTGGACCCAAGCTCTGGTTTGGCGGGCCGTCTCCTCAGCACTTGGTTGCGGTGGGAATAGCGGCAGGCCGGAGCTCGGACTGGCAGCGGATGGTATTTGGTCATCAGGCTGCGCCGGCTCATGATGTGCCCACTGGGCGTATGCAGATGGTCCCTCAGTGTGGTAGTAAGGGGGCGGCGGCAGGGGGCCTCCAGGCCCTGGCTGCGCCGGCGAGGCGTACCTCTGGTCCACCAGAGGCACAGGGTCCACAGGCATCTCACGTACGGCGGGGCGCTGCCTCTGGTCGTCCAGGGGTGCGGGCGGTACGGGGCCGGGAGGTCCATGCTGCATCCATCCTTGTCCCTCATGGTGACGAAGGAGCGGCGGCGGAGGGCCTTCAGGCCCTGGCTGCGCCGGTAAGGCGTACCTCTGGTCCACCAGAGGCACAGGTCCCACAGGCATCTCACGTACGGCGGTGCGCTGCCTCTGGTCGAGCAGGGGGGCGGGCGGCGGTACGGGGCCGGAAGGTCCAGGCGGCATCCATGTTGGACTGCCATTGTAGTTTTGTTGCGGCGGCGGAGGGCCTCCAGGCCCTGGCTGCACCGGCGAAGCGTACCTCTGGTCAACCAGAGGCACAGGTCCCACAGGCATCTCACGTACGGCGGTGCGCTGCCTCTGGTCGAGCAGGGGTGCGGGCGGCGGTACGGGGCCGGAAGGTCCAGGCGGCATCCATCTTGGACTGCCACTGTAGTTGAGGGGCTGCGGCAGGGGGCCTCCAGGCCCTGGCTGCGCCAGCGATGCGTACCTCTGGTCCACCAGAGGCGCCGGTCCAACGAGCATCTCACGTACGGCGGTGCGCTGCCTCTGGTCGAGCAGGGGTGCGGGCGGCGGTACGGGGCCGGAAGGTCCAGGCGGCATCCATCTTTGTTCCCCATAGTAGTGAGGGGGCGGCGGCGGAGGGCCTTCAGGCCCTAGCTGCGCCGGCGAGGCGTACCTCTGGTCCACCAGAGGCACCGGTCCAACGGGCATCTCACGTACGGCGCTGTGCTGCCTCTGGTTGTCCAGGGGTGCGGGCGGTACCGGGCCGGAAGGTCCAGGCGGCATCCATCTTGGATTGCCTTGGCTGCTTGGCTGCGGGGCTCGGCTATCTCGTGCCGGCTCAGGAGCGTTGTGAGGCTGCACCCATGTTGATTGTCCATGGCTGCTTGGCTGCGGGGCTCGGCTATCTCGTGCCGGCTCAGGAGCGTTGCTTTGTGCCAGCCCTGAAGTACTGCGTTGTGGCAGCCCTGAGGTGCTAGGTTGTGTCAGCCCTGCGGGGCTTGGTTGTGCAGTAGGCTGTGGCGCTTGTAGGGCTGCCATCAGCTGTTTTATCTGCTTTCTCTGGTGGCGCAGCTGTCGTCGCAGCTGGCGCACCGTATCCTCCGTGGCTGTGGAGGGTGGAGGTCCCTCATCGCTGTCCTCTGCGGAGCTCATCACCGGGGTTGTGCTGGATGAGGGCCGGGGCGTGGCGTCAGGGGAGACGTCAGGCACGCCCAGGGGCTCGTCTCCGGCGTCCGGAGCAGCAGCCGGGGGCTCAGCAGGGGGTGATGAAGGTCCATCGTCTTGCGCCGTCCTCTTCGATCGTAGGGCGGGCGGGGACGGATCCGGCTCGAAGGACCACTTGTAACAGACGTATCAGCGTTGCCACAAGACTGAAAAATAGTACCGGGTCTCAGTGCACGAATAGGATGAAATGGTTGAAATAATAATAATGCTACTGACCTCCCGTGCACCCAGTGCCTGATGAGTTGAGGACACTGGATGTGCCTAATCCTCTGCCCAGTCCTGGTGCGTGGCGGTTGCCTGAAGTAGGGCCGGCTTTCTAGAAGAGACTGATGGCACCAGGAGCAAAGCCTAGGCAGAGGTCGGCGGGAGGCAGCGGTGATAATAACTTTTCCCAGTAGGAAATAATAACACGAGTTGACGTTGATGGAAGAACTAATTTATTATTCAAAAAATCACGCTTTTTATACCCGTTTTCGTGTGAAAAAACGGTCACGTGGTACATTTTTAGAGTGGGGGGATTTACCTATCCCGTTTTGTATATAAGGTGCGGTTTTCTGTTGCCGCTGGTTTTGCCGACCATTTCCTCGAAAGTGGTCGATTAAAATTGGTTTCTTAAATTAATTATACAGCTTAAATTATAACTAATACAATGGTTTTCTTAATGCTAATGGGTTTCTACGGATATTGTTTATCCGTAGAATTTTTGTTTGATGATTTTAGAGTTAGTTTAAGAAAGTTTGACTTTTTGTCGGTAGGTATTTATGTTTAAAAGGGGAATCTGAAGAGTTACAAAGAAGTTAATATTTTTCCCAGGTCCCCCGTAAGCTTGGCTATCGAAACCTTTTGGTTCCGTCGCTTTACGAGGTCCTGGGATTTTTAAAATGGAGAAAAAGTGAAATGATGCTAAAGTCTCGAAAATCTGCTCAAGTGCTGATAGCGCTGGCAGTTTAAGAGTTACAATGTTTATTTATGGCTCTACGGCCCCGTAGGACTCTGCACTGAAACGTCTTAGTTTCAGTGTCCTACGGGGTGTTTAAACGAAGTTATATTAAAATATTGTGTATTTTTGACCAATATGAAGGCCCTTAATAGGGACGCCCAAACTGGTTTTTTGGCTTTGTAGCCGGAGAAATAGCCCTGAAGGCGATAAAATAATAAGTTTAGGATGTCTCCCGGTGGCAACTTGGTATCCAAGTTTTATTTGTGTCACCGGGGCATTTGTATATTAAGAAAAAAGACATTTAAAAATGATAAAATGTGTTTTTAAAAAAGATTGTTGCTGGCGGCACGGTAAAGCCGACTGAGAGCCCAAAAAGGCCCTTGTGGGGGCCGCCATAAAAGGGAGGTAATGCAGCCTGCTTGGTAGAGCAGCGGCTTCCTGCCGTGCCATAACGGCAGAACGGCAAGGGAGGGAAGGCAGTCCGTTTGGCGGAGTAGCTGCTTCCTTCGGAGCCGAAAAAACGGCCCTTCTCAGGGACATAACTAAAAAGGAGGCTGGTCAGCCTGGTTGCCTTTGGAGGCGTAAATAATCATAAATAAAGTATTAATTGTAAAAATTATTAAAATTATAGGATTCTAGAATGTCTCCCGGTGCAAACTTGGCACACAAGCTTTATTGGTTGCACCGGGGCATTGTACATAAGCAAAACATATAAATTATAAAATTAAGAAATGAGGGAGAGCAACACGTCGGTTACAAGTAATATGAATGAAAAAATTCAAAGTGTTTCTTTAAATGCTGTTTAAGACAATGCCGGTGAGATTTTTGCTTTATTTTAAACGAGTCGTGTTTTATTAAATATGTTCGCAAACATTGTCGCTGTAAATGTTAGCGCTCTCCTCTAACATTCGTAATTTCGTATCTCTCCATCTTCTTCTTTTCGGACCCGGTTGCGAAGCGGGTCCATAAACAGTTGTTGAGAAATGGAAAATTCTCTTCGGTGATGGCCTGTTAAATTTTCTGGTCATTTATTTTTTTGATGTGCAGAGGCTCGGTTACGCTTTCCTATTTAATAACATCAATATGGATAATAACAATGATAATTGTTGGATGATTTTTATAGCGCCATTTTCGTGAGAAAATCACCTCAAGGGCGCATGAAAGCTACAATCATAGTCTTAGAGATTCCGCCCCCCTAAAAGTTGCCGCCCTAGACAAAAGTCTGGGTTACCTAGTGGCGGTGTGTAACACTCATAATCTGAAAAATAACAACTTTACTATTTTTAATTAGCTGGTCCACGGCATGCGTTGCAATGCCACATTGTTTCTCCCTGAATCACCTTTCCCGTGCCACTTCCCGTTCCACGTCGGCACACCCTTTCTAGCTAGTTTTATAAATTATAGCCTATATCATCCGGGGATAGTGTAGCTTCCCAACAGTGAAAGAATTTTTGAAATCGGTTCAGTAGTTTTGGAGCCTATTCAGTGCAAACAAAAAACAATCAAATCTTTCCTCTTTATAATATTAGCATAGATAAGCATAATGAGTTTACAAGCTTTCTCTGTCAAAAATACAGGTAGCTTCATATCGACCTGAAAGTCACAACGACACAACGGAATTGTCATTTTCAATTTGGGAATGAGGTCTGTCCGGGTCTTGTCGGCAGATGCGTCTGTCCACCAGCTGCATGGCAGGTCGGATCGGGAGAGAATGGTTGAGGGAGTCCCTTTGACTTCTCCAGTCGTACTTTCTCGGAACATCGCCTTGCACTGTAGTGGGAGGGATGAATTCATACGCTCGTCACTCCTGGAAACACTGACCCCAGATTCCTACCCAACCTTAATACTGTTTTCCTTCCCAGAACTACCTCTCCTTCCTTTCCTAAGAAGACCCGCCACCCTGCATCCCCAATGATGACATAGGCCCTGAGTGGAATTATTTTCCTCAGGACCTCCTGAGGAGGAGGAGCTAATGAAAAAAAAACTCTTCGCCAAAGGACCCCATATTAATTACATTTATTGTTACATTAATAAATCCCTACCTTAACCCGCCTCACAACTGCCCCGCTGCCCATCCGGCTGCTAAATTAGATCCCCTTTTTTTACATTTGCACAGCCAGGGATACTCTTGGGAGGTGTCACATAAAAATTGAATAAACCGTAGAATCATCTATATAAAATTTATGATATCTATTGGATAATCCACTTATAAATGTTTTAATAATGTGCTCTTATTGCTTGTAACCGACTATCTAAATATCTTAAAATCCATCATAATAGTTAGGGTGAAAATGTAAATGATTTGTTCCACATATTTTTGATTATACCTAAAACTATCTGAAAAAAGCAGCTAACAAGCTCAGCTACTTGTTTAGAACTGATGATCACGATTTGGAGGTAAATAATAAACTAAAAGAGCTGAATTAGCAATTCTGTACAGTAGCATGGAGTGAATTTCTTTATGAGAATTTTGAAATCGGCAAAGTTGGAAAAGATGCTCCATGTATTAACAATTACTGTAAAAATAATAAAAAAATATATTTACAAAACCAGGACATCGCCAAAGCTTTGAATTTTATCATTTTCACGATTTTACCTAAGTATTTATAGCTTATATACGCGAAATTAAACACACAATAAATTTGTATTTTACCATTTATTTTACAGATAATACATCCATAGATTGGTAGAAAGGAACAAATAGTGGAAATAAAAAATGAACATATAATATTTACCGCATCGAAAAACTTGAAAATTGCGAAAGTTTCTATGAACGGTTCTTTATTTTGGTGTAAAACGTGGCGTAAGGTTTCGTGACTATAACCTTGTTTTTATTAATTAATTCATCTCGTCTCAAGGGTTCACTGACAGCAGCTGAGTCTTCTGTTACAATTTTCACACATTCCTCTATGCCTTGAGTGGGCAAGAAAAATTCTTCACCATGACATCGACAATTATCGTGTGATCGGTAATGGCTTGTGAAATTGTCCCGTCCCTAACAAATTTGATGAGCGGTGACTCGGTTACATTATCCCAATTCATAACACCAATATAATTATTTACCGAAAAATCAAAAAGGCACTTTGAAGGTACGAATAACGCCTGATTGTGTTTTCATTTGCCGGGCTTCCAATATTCTTCTTAACGCCAAATCTCTTAACCATATTCGGTTGTCGGGTAAAATGGTTAACAATATGTTTGTGATATCCAAAAAACCATTGCGCTGGATTCCTGTATTAATAATAGGTATATTTAAAATCACTGGACAAATATCGTGAAAACAATATTGTTTCATGCAAATGTCTAACTCCAGAAATACATATTGGTTTGGTCTTAACGTTGAACCACATAGGTGCGTAAACTGTCGTTAAAGTTAACAAATTTTCTGATGGTTTTTATTGTAGAAATGTAAAGCCGAAGAACCCGCTTCGTTTTAGTGAGCCACTTTGAATGTACAATTTTACCGTTTTTTTTGACAAGTTTTTATTGCGGAATCTGGAATCATCAATCAGTCAATGGTTTTACATATTTTTCATATGTACAGCTGAGCTGTACTTAAATCCTGTTCATTTTTCATACCTGCCAAAGAACATTGAATGACTTTAAATTTCAGGATGTGAAGTTGTTCACACTTATTTAAGTATTTTCCAATAATTCCAGTGAAACTTTGCGGTCCAGTCGATGTAGTTAAAAAGTGAGCAAAATGAGCTGGTTTGCGTGTAACTAACAGACAATCCACTGTAAAGGCCGTTTGAGAAGTAATTCAAGACACCAAATTTAATCACAACTCTTTTGTAGCCTGTATTGACTGCAATTCCATCGCATTCAATTGAAACAAATATTACTCCTTTACACAACATGTATCGTTCTGTGAAATTGAGCTAATATCTTGTTATTACAAATAAATATCTGCCTGACGTTTTGGCTACAACAGGGAAGGCTTCACTGCAGTATGGTCAGCATGATGCTGAATATTTTTTCGTTACGCTTTATTCACAAAAAACCTCGTAATACATCTAATAATAATAATTTTTATTTTAGTAATTTGTACATTGAAGTTTACAAATTTCTAATTAATTAAAATATTTCATAGTCACTATATTTTTTCAAGTTTTATGTAGCTCCTACAATACATCTTGAGCTTTCCAATTGGTGTGGACTTTAAAGTTTCTGGTAGTGTGTTATACAACTTTATTCCCTTGTACAGTAGACTGTTCTGCGTATTCGCTTTGTCCTTTTTTGTAGCCTAATTTCCTTGCACGTCCTTGTGTTATATCTGTGAATGTCTTTATTGTATACAATTTTATTTGAGAAGTATTTTGGTAACGTGTTGTTCAATATTTTGTGGATAAATACCATCGTGTTCAAGGTCAGCATCTGTTTCACGGTCAACCAATTTAGTTCCTTTAACATTTTAATTATTTTTGAAAATCTGTTTCGTAGAAGAATTATTCTCATAGCCCTGTTTTGGAGAATTTGTAACTTATTTTGTTCTCTTTCGTTACATAGGAAAAGTATACTTGAGCAGTAGTTGAAGTGTGGAGCAATAATTGAATTGTATATGGTGATTGCAGTTTTTCTAGAAATTTTTGGCCGAATTCTTCCAAAAAAAGATATCTTTTTGCTAATTTTCTTTTGGGTGTATTCAGCATGTCTATTGAAGTTTAGTTTGGAATCTAATATAACTCCTAAGTATTTCATTTCAGTAACATTTTCAATAATTTCACCATCAATTTTAATTTTGCTTTCACTGGATGTCTTCTTGTATCCGATCACCATACATTTTGTTTTTTTTTGTATTTAATTTAAGCTTATTTATTTTTAGCCATCTTGATACATCATTTAGTTCATTATTTAAAATGTGTATTAGTTCTTCATAGTTATCTCCAATTAAGTATATTAGTGTATCATCAGCAAAAAGTCGTACTTTGCATTTTGAAAATATTTTCACTATGTCATTAATATAGAGAATGAACAATAGAGGTCCAAGGACCGATCCCTGTGGTACTCCTAACTTATTTTCCATTGGTTTTGAAAATTGATTATTTATTTTTGTTACCTGCTTTCTGTCTCTCAAATACTCTTGTATTAATTTAATGGCTACAGATGAGAAACCAATTTCTTTAAGTTTTCTTATTAGTATGTCTCGGTCTATAGTTTCGAATGCCCTTTGAAAATCCAAAAATATTGCTAAGATAAATTTATTATTATTCAGTCCTTCGTTCCATTCTTCGACAATTACGTTTAATGCTGTTTCACATGAGTTATTAGATCTGAACCCTGATTGCTCTTGGTATAAAATATCGTGTTTATCTAGATATTGCAAAATTTGTTCTTTTATTATAACTTCAGGAATCTGCTCATATTTTGGTACGGTGTTGATTGGTCGAAATTCTTCACATTTTCTAGTATTTTTTACCTTTGGAACCATTTAGGCAAAACATTCAAAGGTAATTCTCATCCAGAT
The DNA here is from genome assembly GCA_917880885.1 of Limnephilus marmoratus. Lineage (NCBI taxonomy): Eukaryota > Metazoa > Arthropoda > Insecta > Trichoptera > Limnephilidae > Limnephilus > Limnephilus marmoratus. Next base: position 273,140 of record OU862918.1, on the reverse strand, counting down.
GTCACATTGCCATAATGTTCAAAGTTCAAAGAACAGTTAATATAAACTCTTAAATAGTCTATCGAAAATAGTTAAATATTCTAATGCAGCACACAATTAAAAATACTACGTAAACTGTAACTCGACCGACGCGCACTTTGTTAAACAAAAATCATCGAAGAGACGAAGGCCTAACACATATCCTCAATAAACACAACTATTCTCTGAGTTCCTTCAGAAGGGAAGGTCCTAGTCCGTTTAAAGCGGTGGTTCCTAACCGGTGGTCCATGGACCACTCGTGGTCCGCGAGATCCAAAATGTGGTCAGCGAAACATTTGTTCATTTTACTTCAAAACCGAATCGAAAGGAGTCCTAAAGAAGAGCTCATGAGATATGTACCATGTGGTCCCTATGAGAACAAATATATTTCATGGTGGTCCCTGCCCAAAAAATGGTCGGGAACCACTGGGTTAGAGGGAAGCCCAATCCGCTAGATATGATGAAAAATTCATGAAGATCAAATCACTGTGTTTGAATCACGTTTGGGGTGGGAGGATTGAGTCTCTGGAGGGAATAGTTTTACTGTTGCTACGGTTTTTATTTATAATTATATCAAAGGAGAATAAGTAAATACATATTCTTTTTTTACATAAATACAAGGATTTCTAAGAATCTGGAGAACTATTTTGTGTTTTCAATATTTTTATGAAAAATTGAAAGTGGTGGCGATGTCCTAATTATTAATATTTATTATATTTTTTATTTAAGATAAGTACATAACGAAGCACCAATCCCGCGTATGCCAATTTCCATATTACGAAAAAAAAAATCTCATTACTAGATCGCTCCACCCTACTGTACAGGGGCCATCAATAACGTCACGCGAATTCATAATTTTTTGACCCCTCCCCACCCGTTCCTGTCACATATCGTCACATTTGTGAGACCCCCTCCCCCCTAGTGTGACGTCACATATTTTGGAATTACATCTAAAAATAATCAAAACAGTAGTTCCAATTGTTTTACTCGTGACGTTACACAGCTGATGACCCCACCATAGCCCTTGTCACACAATGTCACACTTCTCTACTCCCCTCTCCCCCCCCTTAAGGGCCCGCAACCCGGATTTCTACCGATTTATTACATATTTCTCTTAAACACGGTAAGTTTTAAAGCTCTTAAAAAATATATGTTATTCTTGAAGATAATAATATCTTGACTTTGCTCGCGCCGAAACGCAAAGTATATAAAATTCCATCGATAGAAAAAAATCGCAAAGTATGCTCCAAAAATTAGTATTAACACGTTTGTTTCAGTTATTTTACAAGTTATATGTATGAAAAAAATCACAGTGTTTCTTTAAATGCTGTTTAAATAATCGAGTCGTGTTTTATTAAACATTTTCGCAATTTTCGCATCGATTTAGTCGCTGTAAATGTAAGCGCTTTCCTCTAACATTCGTAATGTCGTATCTCTCTATCTTCTTTTCGATCCCGGTTGCAGAACCTTAAGGTGTGACGTAATTTATAGATGGTCCTATCTAAATACTTTTATTAAAAATTTAACATATTACGAAAACAATATAGTTGCATATAATATAAAAAGGAAAGGAGTTGTCGGCTTTCGCAAATTTCGGCGATTTTAGGTCTAATATTTGTTATAGATGCTCTCAATAATAATTCTTGTAAATTGGTAAGTACCGCGTTTCTCAGTTTTTATATTGGTTATTGGCAAGAAACCCAAACCCGAACAAATATGATGTTGAAAACTGTACCAACGTTCGATAGCAATAATAGTTCCAGCTGAGAGCCCTTTCAAAAATATAATCCTCAAGGAACGAACCAATATTAGGTTATCAATAACGACTTACGTTGTTGCATGCACAAAATATCCTACGTGAATTTTAAAAAATTACGAGTTAATGAAGAAACTGCGTTAAAAAAATTGTGTGCAGTTCACACGCGGTAGAAGTGAAATCTTCAGAAAACTAAAGTAGACAAGAATGTGGAGGCCATGAAGCACCGCACAAAGAGAAGACCGATTAGTCAAAATCATTCTCTTGCGGGCTAAATCCTACAGATGTATGTGTTTGTTTCTTTTTAGTGTCGCTTTTTCGTTTCATCGAGTTTCAAATCACAACGGTGTTAAAGAAGTTTTCACTTTAATTAGGCTAAAAAAATTAAATCAAAAGGGATAGAAAATAACCACCACCGATAGGTATGGTTTTTATTTTACGGTGGTTAAAAATTCAATTTCGCATTATTTTGGAGGCAACTTTGGCATTTGTTTTAGTCAATTATAATTATTAAAAAGGATAAGCTTGCTCGACCCCTACCGAGTAAATTTCAAAAATAAATAAAAAGTTAAATATCACTGAAAAATAATCTTTGGGTTAAAATTTTAATTTATGTACAACAATTTTATGTCAAAAACGTAAATAGGTAGTTTGTAATATATTATAATAAAACGAATGTAAAAGTTTATACGACTTTATTTTATTTGACCGTAACCTGTTTCAGCTCGTTAGAGCCATCTTAAATAAAATTCAAACTCATCTTTAAAAAAGGTCAAATAAAATTAAGTGGAATAAAGTTTTATATTCGTTTTAATATAATATATTACAATGGAATTCCACCATGAATTGTCAGTCTCAAAAATAGAAATATTATTAAGTAGTTTATATTATTAATTAATGCACATAAAAAATTCTTTTAAATACTTTTTAATTTTATAATTTTATATTTCATCATGTTTGTATAATAAAAAGAGCAAAATATTTTTTTACATAATTACCCGCAACTCATCAACTGACAAATAATTGTCAAAGATGCTTCCAAATTCATGAAAAATTGAATTGAAAAATGAGATTTTATTTTGTCGGATTATTTAGGAAACCATTAATATGGAAAGTATTGATATGGAAAGTATTGATGTGGAGAAAAAAGTGTGCAGTTCTCACGAGATAGAAGTGAAACCTTCATAAAACTAAACCAGACAAGAGTGCGGAGGCTCCGAAGCACAGCACAAAGAGGAGACTGATTAGTCATTAGATCTCATTCTCTCATAGGCTAAATCCTATAGAATTATGTTTTTGTCTCTTTTTAGTGTCGCTTTTTCGTTTCATCGAGTTTCAAATCACAACGGTGCTAAAGAAGTTTTCACTTTAAAATTAATGTTGTAAATAACTCATTTTGACTAGAAACGTCACAAAGGATGACGTATAATGTATGCAGCGACGTACGACTATAATAAACATGGTTAGCGCTTCCTTGTACTACTTGCGAACTCAAATACCGCAAACACAATACTGGTGCAAGATGAGACTTCAACATTCCACCATTAAATTTAATCCAGCATATTAAGTAGAGGAGTCTGCATTCAATTTGGGTATCAACAAGCTCGCGGTGCACTAATGTTCTGTGCATTCGAGAGACGATCACAAATTTACCTTTCGATTGAACAACGTAAGTATATATATGTTCTCTTGCGGTAAAAATAATCTCGTTGAATTTAATGTTTCAAATACCCAATCATGTCTGATTACGTCGAAATGACAATATAGTCTTCTTCGACGGAAGCAATCTTGTTATGCTTTGTGTAACTCTAAGAAATCAGCTCATATATGGGGGATCCATCGAAGCCAGAGTAAAGTTAGCCTTTTTTTTTTTTTTTTTTTTTTTTTTTTTTTTTTTTTTTTTTTTAACAAATTGGTTTGGTTTTTTTTTAACAAATTGGTTCGGGACGCCAATTTAAATAACGTCGTTTTATTTATTTGAGGTTAAAATACCCAACCAAACCGAATAAAATGTTTTCAACCAAAAGTTATATTAAATACGAGAGTCTAGTAGTTTTTATTTTGGTTTTATTTTATTTATTTATTTTATTTATTAGGGAAAATCAACAGATATTTTACACATATAATAATAACATTAATAATACACATAACATCCAATAACAGATTTTCACATAAGTAATTAAAATTATAATTAAAAAGTAAGGGTCCTGTACCCGTAAGAAGTTAACAAAATTATATCCTTGAAAATTGTAAAAAAAAGTTATAAAAACACAATATAAACTATAATATAAACTAATAATCTGCTTACTAAATTTCAAAACATAAAGTAGTCAGAGTCAGAAATCTATTCTGACTCCACAACAGCAATAACGATAATATTTACATACCTACAACCCAGAGTGAACACAATAGCAAGTCAAATGACAAGCATGTAAATGGAAAGGATTCACAGCAATAAAATAATAACTTGCAACACGGTCAAATAATTATTATTTAATGACAGCTATAACATACTTTTTAAAGGTACTTTAATTACATGAGAATATGTCTACATTCTTAAAATTGTTATCAAATACATTGAAATATGATAAATTAAAATATGAATACATTTTAAATGAAGATATAGAGGTAGCAGGCGCGGTCCCTCCATACATACTGTGGATGCGGCGCTTCCTTCCCTTTTGAGGCGTATAATAAATATAATAATAATTGTTATTTATTTATTCAACATTAAAAAAAGCTTTGATTTATTTTTTTTCTTTCTGTAAACAGCAATGTGTGTCGAATGTCGCGCAAACGCACCAATACCAGCAACAGTGGATTCTCTGCTCCATTCCGCATTCACGATGTTAGAAAAAGTTTGATATTTGCGCATGCGCATTTAGTTCAGCCCGCCAAGTTTTGCCTGAAGCAGTATATGCAATCGATGGGAGCATCCAACGCGTAGAAAACTACTTTAATGCGCGTAGGCATAGGGCACAGAATAGCATAACGTTTCGGTAAGTTAGAGAATTATGATATTAATATATTATATTATAATTACGATATGAAAATATTCAAAGCCATAAGAAATATCAATGACTGCCAAACACTGTCAAATAACTTGTTTAAACTTTTTGTTTGGTGCCAAGAGAACTATCTACAACTAAATATAAGTAAATGTCTAATTATGAGATTTCATAGAATAAAAAATCCAATAATTTACGAATACTCCATCAATGATGTAATGCTAACAGCTGTAACCGAGGTGAATGATTTGGGTGTAAACTTTGGTCAAAAACTGAATTTTATTAACCATATTGAAATTACATCAAATAAAGCTTTGAAAATGTTGGGATTTGTAATAAGAATTTGCAGTCAATTTAAAAATATTCAAATCTATAAAAATTTGTACATGTCTTTGGTTAGGAGTCAAATTGAGTACAACTCTACAGTGTGGGCACCTAGTTACGCTAGTCATTCGCTCACGATAGAAAGAATCCAAAATAAATTCTTAAGATTTATTAATTTTAGAATGGGTATTACAAGGGATTGTGTCAACTATGATTATCTACTATGCCAACTCAATTTATTAAAATTATCTGAACGTAGAATAGTTAATGACCTAACATGTTTATATAAAATCATAAATTCAATAATTGACAGCCATGAACTATTATACTTGATTTCTTTTCATATACCTCATAAACCAACATCGAGGCAATATCTACCGTTCTATTGTGATAACTCCAACACAGAATCACAGTTGTATACCCCCGCTCGCCGCATACAAAATTTGGGTAATGACTATAAAGATGTTGTTGACATATTCAACACACCATTCACCAAATATAAACAAGTCATTACCCAATTTATATTGAAAAGAAGAACATCAAATTTAATTTAATTAACCGAACAAACTACGTAGCTCAGCATCGACCTACGAGACCTTACCAATGTATTGTAATTTTCCTAGTATTACATTTTTCCATCTTGCATGGCGGAGTATTTAGTTTCGATGTCATTTCGTTTTTTACTTTGTTTTTGCTTTAGATGTTGTTTTTGATTTTGTCTAATATTTTGCTTTTGATTTTGTTTTTGATTTTGCTTTGATTCTGTTGTGCTTAACTTAGATGTTCTTTGTAATAAAAAAAAAAAAACTAACGTGTAAAAGCCCAGCCGGGCGGGAAATTCATAATAAATAAATATTTTACTATAGATTCTCAACTAGGTACTTACTTCAGATATCTTTACTAACAGACTGAAGAGAGATAGCTTTTAAATGTATTATTTTATTAAAAATGATTTTTTTTTTTAAACCAAAGCTATTATTAAATATTTAACTGACAACCCTGAAACAGTTAGCTAATTAGCAATACCTGCTTAATAATTTCAAACAAAGATAACTTTGAAGGTAACAATAAACTCAATGCACATTTACTCTATTTAGTGCTTATAAATACTGTTGACAACTTTTTGACCAAGTCCCCTTTGTTTAGGTACATCTTTTTTTATTCTAAATAATCCTACCTAAATTTTATGTTCTCTGTTATTATAACATTGATATTTTTTTTTGTATAGTAACAGTAGTTTAGTGAGTCTAGTTTTTGCACTGATAATAAGTAGTTTAGTAACACATAATAGTATCCTTCACCTAAATACTTGCTACTTTGTGAAATGTTCATTTCTACTTTGTTATTATTGATAATCTCCTGTGTATCACTGTATACTTATAATATCATGTACTCACTTCAATGTAAAAGCCATGCTATGGCGTTTAAATAAATAAATAAATTTGTTTGCGCGATCATTTTGACAATTTGGCTTGAATAACGGATGCCAATTAAAACGTTAAATATCTTTCGAATATCCATTTACTTTTAGATTTGTATTAATTTGATGTGAAACATAAAGGATTTGTAGATCTAATTTGACATACTATTTTTTTCAGTAATCGCATCTTGTTCGTGGGCTAGTCAGTAGGTATTTGATATTAGTATTGGTGTATACTTACGGCCGGCATAGTCCAGCGGTAAGGCTCTTGACTAGCACTCCGAAGGTCGCGGGATCGAATCCCGGCGTGGCAAATAAATTTTATTTGATTAATTTGTGTAATTTCACAATTTATTGATTTAAAATAATATATAGTATATTTGCGGCACGTTCCAGAGTGGAAGATGCTCTCAGTATCGCCCTGGTGAAAGACCACCATTCAGAATTGAAACGTTGCTTGAAATGGCTTTAGCCGTATTTGGTGACCAGATCTGAATAGCCAGGTACTTTCCCACCTTCCTCTTCCCTATCTCTTTCCCCTCTCCACTACCTTCAGCCTCACAACATACCTCAATTGGAGATGCCATAGTCCCACTGGCTCCAGACGAGAGCAGTTGGGACTCTTGTGTGGTATTCATGTAAAAAAAAAAATACTTCAGCATCCCTTATACAAAAAGTCTGACTGCCACTGGTAGGTAGGTAATTAAAGAATTTAATTTCGCTTCATTTTGCATTTGGAATTTTTTGTGAGTTAATTATCATTATTAAAAAAATATAATATACTTTATCTGCGGTGTTAAAATATTGAAAAATAAATTGAAAAGTAAAACATTGCATAAAATTATTATTTTAGGCAAGTAGAAGTAATTTTGATGATACCGAGATGAGTGGAGGAAGACTCTTGAGGAGGTCAAGACCCACCAGGGGTTGTAGAGCCAATAGTGATGATGATGAGAAGTAATTTTAATATAAGAAAAATTTCTGTTCCGACATGAAATCGTCTTTTGTAATTTGTAATTTAAATTTCTCAAGTGTCATTTGTAATTCAAATTTATGCACTTCAAAATGCTTTCTTTTAATATTTAATAATTCTTCAAATTTTTGTGAAAAATAAAGAAGAAATATGTTTTTAAATATTTTTCATTTACTTACAAATAATTGCCTAAATATGAAATGTTAAATTCTTTAATGGCCTATATTTTATAATTCAAAACACAAACAAATAAAGTTGCAAATATCCGTACTGGACATTAGTAGACATGTGAAATACCTTTTGATAAACATTTTTTTTTTCAGTTGTTTTGGTATTTCGACCTCAAATCCAAAATTAAGATTTGTGAAACGGGCCACGCATCCGTTCCTCCGGTTATGAAAGGATATTTTTTTTTTTTTTGGTTTTAGGCAATTCACCCTGAAAAGAGTGCTTTGTGCCGGTAATAGTTAAAGTGGATAAAAAAATTCGGTTAATCTATTGGGAAAATAAACCATGTAAGGATATTGGTTATGAAACGTGTGAAATTAACGTTTAATTATCACATTTTTGTTTCACCTCTTCCTCACACTCGATAAATGCTGGCGTCCCGCAGGGTTCGGTTCTGTCTCCGACTTTGTTTTTGTTGCACATCAACGACCTTTTGTCATGTGCACCAATTCATTGTTACGCGGATGACAGTACAGTTCATGATAGCTTTTTGTTTGACAAGCCCCCAAAGGGCTCACAAACTCCAACAGCTCGTAAGGCTTTGAAGCAAAGAATGGACGGTTACCTCGAGAGTGTTTTCTCTTGGGGTAATAATAATCTCGTTGAATTTAATGTTTCAAAGACCCAATCTTGTCTGATTACGTCTAAAAGGGATCGAAATGAAAATCTAGTCTCTTTCAACGGAAGAAATCTTCCGAACAGGCCCTCCATTGATATGCTTGGTGTAACCCTAAGTGACCAGCTCAGGTATGGGGGCTCCATCGAAGCCAGAGTAAAGTTAGCCTCCCAAAAACTGGGCGTACTGTACAGGGCCCGCAGATACTTTAATAGTACACAACTCCTAACCCTGTACAAATCGCAAGTGCGCCCCACGGTTGAATTTGGCAGCCACCTCTGGTCTGGAGCTCCAAAATACCTGAAAAATACCCTCGACTCTGTGCAGAAACGGGCGGTCCGTTTGATAGATTCTCCTATCTTAACAGACGGATTGCAATCTTTAGAGCACAGGCGTCGGGTGGGAATGCTATCCTTGTTCTACCGGTATTACAATGGAAGATGCTCCGAGGAACTAGCATCATTGATCCCTTGGGCACCGGTGCATAGTCGGGAAACACGTCAAACGCGTGCCCAACATTTGTACACAGTTGACATATGTCACATGAGAACGGGTCGTTTCTTCGATTCGTTCTTGTGTTCAACAGCTCGGCTGTGGAATGATTTGCCGGCCTCTGTGTTTCCTCCTTCCTACAACATGGGTCTCTTCAAGACCAATGTTCATTCCTTCCTCTTCTCAAAAAGACCCTCCACACAGCATCCCAGATGACATAGACACTGAGGGAAATTATTTTCCTCAGGGCCTCCTTATGCAATTTTTTTTTATCGCTCGAGTGAAAAATATTTTTTTTCGTTTTACTAACAAATTAAAATAACTGAACTTATTAACCCCTAAAGAGTTGTGTTAAAAATAAATTAAGAAAACTAAAACTTTTTAATAGACAGATTTCAACAATATTGGCCTATGTAATGATAAGGCAACACTTACTAAATAAAAAGGTATTCGATACAATAAGCGATATAATAAGGTAGTTGATATAATAAGCCCTGCTAAAAGAAAAGGTATTCGTTTATTTGTAAAGTCTTCGGAGGTTGGACTACTTCATCCAGTGGACACACAGGGGAGGTATGTCGGAGGTCGGAGGTGTGGGGGGTGAGGGAGGGGCAGAGAGAGGAATGGCAAAGGTGACATACCAGTAGTTACGTTACCTTTCAGTAGACGTAAATCAACACTGTATTCAATAAACAGAATAAAAACACAAACACTAACTTTGAGTGGCATTGCAACGCGTGCCGGGTATTCGCTAATTATTAATAAAGCGTATTTATTTACCTCTTTACAAACCTCAGTTGAACGTTTTCAGTTCAGAAACGGTCTTAAGTGTTGCTATTTACATATTAACGTCGGGGTAAACACCGGTCTTAAACTGTGTACATTCTGAATTAGCGCAAATGGAGTATAAAATGAACACTTGTGTAGGAAAATAATCTAATTATGTGCTTGAGAAAAGCATAGCCGAGTAACTTGTGAGGTAATTGAACCTAACATGTCTTTTTTTGTTATATCACGTACAAATGAAATAATCAAAGAAAACATGTAATGTTACAAAAACCTTGGTTTAATCTTTCTATTATCATCGAAGAATCGAAAATATTATCATTTCCAAAAATACTTCAACTAATGAACTCATAAATGTTTTGAAATTTTCAAAATTGGAACTGATTTTTTTTTAATTAACTTCGCACAGGAGGAAAATAATACCTCAAAAATTATAATATCAGAATTTATAATTTTTGTTTAGTAACTTAAATGATTTTAATCAATTTTTTACGCACCAGATTTAAATGTCCGGGTTAAATTTTCCCGGAAAAAGGAAAAACTAAACCCTTTCACACACTTCCCCAAATGATCATCTAGTCAACCCACGCTATTCAATTGCACTATACAAGTATTATAAATACAAACAATACAAGAACAACACGTCAACCTACTAGAGACCAAATGGGAATATAATTCACCGACTCCAGATATTTTCATATCAGAGGGTTCGGCTCTGTGGCATTTCTAATTGAACCTATAAATCCTACCGATCCCTCAATATAAATATTTAAAAAATCCTTTGTAATCCTACATGTATTTAAAATGACTGATTTTTGCATTTTTATACACAAATTCTTTGACAAATCTAATATGCTTAAATTTTGAATCAGATTCCTAGGTATTATGCCAGTGGCCGAAATAACAAATGGCAATATTTTTATAGACCGAGAATGCCAAATTCTTTTAATCTCATTTCCTAAATCTGTGTATTTTCTTATTTTTTCAGAAATAGTTTTTTGAATATTACAGGAATTTGGAATAGCTACATCAATGATATAAGTTATTTTTTAAATTTTGTCATGTAAAACTATATCAGGTCTATTATGACTAATTGTTCTGTCTGTTAGTATAGTTTTATCATAATATATTTTATAAAATTCATTTTCTAAAAATGAATTTGGTTCATATTCATAATATGGTACTATATTACGGCAGTCAATCAAGTTATGTTTAATTACCAAACTTTGGTGAATTATTTTTAAAACCTGATTGTGCCTAAATGTATACTCGGAAGGCGCTAATATAGAACATCCCGATATAATATGTTCTATAGTTTCGGGAAAAGCCAAACATTTTCTACATAAATCATCAATTTGATTTATATCTTTGATTATATGCTTTCTATAATTTTTAGTATTAATGACTCTATCTTGAATGGCAAGCATAAATCCTTCTATTTCTGCGCTCAATTCTCCAATACTCAACCATTTGTTTGACGAAAGTTTGTCAACATACGTTTGGTTGAGATAATTGAAGTGTTTTGCGTGAATAATTTTATTTGACCAGGAATCTAATAATTCCTGGTTAGTATTTATAAGAATGTTGGCATTCTCGTCATATAAATTTAAAGGTGTAATATTTCTATCTGCCTTGCAAATTATTTTGTGCATTTCTGAGCTATTAGCTTTCCTATGGAAAAAATTTCTAAGCCTTTCTACCTGATTGTGTTTCAAAGATGTTATTTTGACTACACCTCTACCTCCTAAATTTCTAGGTAAATTAATTCGTTCTATAGCTGAATTTGGATGATGGCAATTAAATTTTGTTAACGTAGTTCTAATCAATCGTTCTAAACTATCTAAATCTGTATTGGACCATTTAATTATGCCAAATGAGTACGTTAGTAGAGGTATTGCCCAAGTATTTATTGCTTTTACTAAATTTTTAGCAGATAGATTGCATTTTAAAATTTTTCTGATCCTAGTTTGAAATTTAATCCTGATATCATTTTTAATACTGGTGTGATCTAATCTATTCGATTGCGGGTATCCTAAATATTTATAAACCTCATCCCCTTTCATACTTTGAATTTTGAAATTTCTAAATATACCCTCGTTCCATCTACAATTTTGCCTTTCTCTATATGGATAGTTTTACATTTATCTAAACCAAAAGTCATTTTAATATCATCTGAAAAAATTTTAACTACCTTAATCATTTTCTCTAAATTTGATTCAGAATTTGAAAATAATTTTATATCATCCATATATAATAGATGTGAAACTATACTACTCTCTCTTGTATTACCCTTAATTTTTATTCCAAACTTGCTTTTAATTAACATTTTAGAAAGGGGATTCAATGCTAAGCAAAACCAAAGAGGGCTCAATGAGTCTCCTTGAAAAATCCCTCTTTTTATTGAAATGCCTGGTACTACTATTTTCTTACCTTTTAAATTAATGCTAACAACCCTGGCAGCGGCTTCATGAGCTGACTATGGGTGCCAGTGTTGTGCTCGGGGATTATGCCCCGTATAGGAACCAGAGCCCAGCTGGGCCCGGATGCCACCAGGAGTGCGGCACCACAGGGCGGGCTCCGACCTACCTTGCAGGCGGCTAGCTCGTACCACGGCAGGCAGGGGAGACCCTCGTCATCAGGGTGGTGTGGTCGCCGGTAGGCTGTTTGGAATGTTTTACATGGGGGGGAAAATACTGGTCGTGATCACCCTCGAACAATCTCCTCAATAAAAGAACGGTATTTAGGAAAAAACACAACAAGATATTTATTGTGAGAAAACACAGGAGTACAAGGTTAAAAGGCAATTCCTATCTAGAATATCCCTACACGGTAAATCTCTCAGCCTGTCCTCTCTGGGATCGCCATTGCTCAGGTAAAATCGCGATTGCAAATAGAACACATTAATTTAATGGGGCTTACTGCGATGGATGCGGCGTGTCCGAACCTCGTCCGCTGCAGAGGGGATCTCATTCCAACAGGAGTCTCCAGGTGAAACATGCCACAAACGTAAACATTATCACTGTACTTTAAATGACGCCTCGGCCTTGACAGCCGTAGCAACTAGAACACGCATTTGCGCATTACATTCCCGTCGCCATATCGCGTAGCGATTGACTCGGCCCACAAAGATGGCCTACGGAGTATTTCTCCTTAACAATACAAACGACTGCTCGCGGAGCGCTCTGCCTGGTAAGTGTGAGCGGGTAGGGAGCCGAAAACATCCGGTGACCCGCCGGCACAAAGCTAACGCGTGCCGCTGTATAGTGCTGCCCCCTCGCGGGTGTGCGCAACTACTGTATTCTCCTTTCTTCCAAACAGGAATGTGTTGCGTAACACTTCCCCCCGCGCTTGGAAAAAAAGCGACGTGGCAATGGAGCAATAGGGCAAAAATCCTCTATGCTTCCCTCGGGGTTTTTTGTAGAGAGAACGGAGAGAACTGGCGAGTGAGAGTTTGATGACTTGAAAAAGCTGACTGGCTAAAACATAATTCTAGCTTATGCCAACGGCTAGGTGACAATGTTGAAAGGGGTGGGGAAGGGGTACATAAAACATGAGGAGCACAATGGGAAACAAGTACAATGGGAGAGTACAAGATACATGATTATGCAAGTGAAAAGACAATACATACAGTTATGCAAATGAAAAGAAAATGTTTGAGAATTTGATTCTACAGGTTCATTGGTCTGGAAGCTAAGTTTGTGGAGCGTAGATTTGTTTTTTTTGGTTTCGATGGTTTGCGGAAAGTTTCGAAGAATTGCGAAGAAAACGAGGGTTCACAGACTCTAAAGATTACCTTATCACTGTAATCTGACCCATTTTAGATAACACTCAAGAGTACACTAGGGCCTTGTGAAAACACTTGTTTCATTGAAGACGTTGAAGGTTGCGGAGTGGAGACTGTGGTTGCAGTGCGGAGGGCTATGGTTACAGGGGTCGTTGAGGAGAAGAATCCAGGGTCTGCGGACAAGCCAGTACGAATCCTAATGTGCCAAAATGGTAAGCACGGATCGTGTATAATGGTTACCGAAGCATAATGTAGCTCGGGATAACTTGTTAGGGTGCGCATACAGCGAATACTGGAGAGTCAAGGTAATAATGGTTTACACATGACATTGTTTGCGTCACTGCATAACAGAGCAAGAGACGGCAAAACTGGCTTGGTAGCGAGAGCAGGAACAAAAACCCAGGGGCAAAAAGCAAGGTAGTCCAGAGTGTCATTATATAGTGGGACAACTCGGCTCGCAATGGTGCAACAAGACAACATACATAAGGCGGTATGGTTTGCGTTTTCAGGAACAAATATGTAGAAAATGGCGGCGGGGGACCTCCGTAACCACAGTGAAGGCTGCCAGGAAATGAAGCTCAGCTTGGCTGCCGATGGGGACATCCTTCTGGGCTTCTTTTTAAATCCGGGAGAAATTATTATTAAAAGAGCAAGATTCTTGACATTTACCTGCCTAGAGACCAATGGACAAAAAGGGTTTGGAGAGAAACAAAATGTGTTCAGAAAAATGAAACGAGGTTTTTTTGACGATTGCAGACCCAGAGAGAACGGTAGAGAGTGAGAGATTCCTAACTAATTTACAATGACATGTTCCGAATGTTATCCTTTGCTAGGATAACCTGGCGTTTGCCGAGAGACAAAAACCTTGGATGAAATACAACCGGCCTTCCTTGGCCTATGTTAACATAAGGTGGTAACATTTTTGTAGAATTTCAAAGAACAAGGCAAAAAGTCGTGAACAAGTCACGGCAAAGCAGAGAAATTGATTCATGAATAGAGGTTGTCAAAGAGACAGACGATACGCCAAGTGCATACCATACTTATCCAACATTCATGAATGTGCTTCTATACGACAATGATGAGGATGATGAGACATACGTAGAGAGTGAGGGAGAAAGCCTGTTGATAACCGGCCTGTTACCGATTCGAACTCCAAGTGAGGTCGAAATATGGTCAACAACAGATTTTCCACTTCATAACATATACCTGAGAACATGGGGATGGGGAAAGGAAAAGAACAGGAGTTGAGTGATGAAACCTGCTAGAGACTGGACTAATTTCCAATTCAAACTCCATGTGAGAATGAAACATAATCAACCAGTAGATTTCCTAACTCTTTACATTAACCAAAATGGATAATATTAAAAACAGTGAGATGAGCATGAACATGGGAATAGACAAAATACCAAAAGGCTAGTCTTTCGCGTGTATTTGACGAAAGATTAGGGGTCACTTAAAACTTCTCCTTGATTGTGAGAAAAGATAGACCCTCGCTCCAATTTCACAATCCTGGGATTTCTTTTATTCGCTTCCCAGACGACGAGTTTGGTGGTTTTGTGCCCATTCGATTAACTCCCACGGCACTATGCCCCATAGCTGACAGTGAAGCTGACAAGCTAGTCTTTTTGAGATAGTAGATATTCCTGGGCTTCTTTCCTTTAGAGAAAGAAGTGGCAAAACAGGAAGTCCACGGGCATTGTCGTTGAACAATTGCAAAAAGGTTGTGGACTACTTTGTGTAGTGCGCACAAAAAGGGTTGATATTATTTCGTTCGCACAATTCATGGTGAGTATTGTAACGTCTTCACGTTTGGTGCACAAATTATATAAGTACACAATTATAAACACGGTACAGCTCAATTACAGACAGAAGTCAAAGAGTGTTATACAATGCATCTTAAAGAAGATAGCAAGGCCGATATTATGTCGTTCACACGAATCACGGTAAGTATTATTACGTCTTCACGTCTCGTGTACAGATTATACAAGTACACAATTACAACAAAGCGGTTCTCATGTCAAATTAAAGACACACGACCAAAAGGGGTGGATCTCATGCCAAAAGACACACGACCAACTTAGTAACATTTAGTTAAGAGTAAAAAGTGATTGTAACGAACTTCTCGTATCGTGGCGGATGTTTTGAGGATCTCTCCTATGATGGTGGATATTGTGAGGATCTCTCCTGTGATGGTGGATACATTTAAATATAACACAATAAACGATAACAGTATTTGTTTAAACACTGCTCTTAAAGATTTGTTAGATAGACTAACTCCGTAGCCCAAAAGGCGTACGATAGAATAACAGAGAAGATATACGATATAACGTTACTTCACATGTCAACAAGGTGCAGGGCGATGGCAGAGTAAAATTCTGCTTACACCAAGCAAAACAAGACAGACCTATAGTGGTTTTACATACTGTCGGAGGTAGCAATCTTCATTGAGAAGAACAAAAGGGACCAATTGTGGTTTCACATACCTTGGTCGAAACGAGTAAGAATAGGTTTGTTTATGCAAATCTACAGACCCTTTTTTGGTTTTTTTTATGCAATTTCCAAAATGGATGTGTCAAAATCCAATTTCAGGTAAAAATGAGCACGGGTAGGACGCCATCAATTTTTTTAAAGAAAAAAGATTGAAAAACTATATATACATGAGGGGTGACTGTGCAAGTGACCACACTTTTATACTTGAGACCATTGTTGGGTTTTTTACATACACAAGATAAACCAAAAAACAAGAAAACAGCAATATTTTACGAAGGTAGGTAGAATGGTAGGTTGCAGGAATAATTAACTGGTTCCGAGTCGGGATTTAACACTTTGGAATTTACAAAATCCGACTCCTAGGAACGAACGCCAAAGGGCAATTGTTAATTATTTTAACCTTTACGAGAAAAAAAAAATTGGAAACGGTAAAAAACAGGGGGCAATAACAGGCTTGAGTTGGGGTTTTTACACTCTGGATTTACAAGACCCGAACAAGCAGAAACCTACGCCGTTGACCGATGTTGATTGCCTTGCAATTATAACGAGAAGCATGACATTGTTTCCATCACGACATGTTGATAACAAAACAAAAAAACAAAAAAAAATTACATGGCATGAAAAGACGAAGCAAAACAGGCCTGCAAATTGCGTAGTGTAGGGGATGAGAAACAACAGTTGGGCTCATGACTTCTTAAGCCTTATAACTCGGAGGTGCCTCTGTTCAAAGGTGATCAGTCTC
Source organism: Limnephilus marmoratus (assembly GCA_917880885.1). Lineage (NCBI taxonomy): Eukaryota > Metazoa > Arthropoda > Insecta > Trichoptera > Limnephilidae > Limnephilus > Limnephilus marmoratus. The sequence goes on along the minus strand of OU862918.1, from coordinate 256,503 downwards.
GGAACAGGTGAAAAAAAAGGAAAACAAAAACACAGCACAATGTCGTGAAAGAAAGAAAGTTAGAGCAAAAACAACATATGAAAATGCATTTAAAAAGGTTTTTTAAGAATATATGTCGTTTTATCAACGAAAGAGTGGACATGTAATTAACACTTTACACGTCTAATATATGCATATTTATTTATTTACAAACAATGTCAAGAGATTGCTCGGAAGCTGACTCGAGACCTGCCTCACGCTTGAGGACTTATGCCACAACTCCTCATCTCGGGGTGTAACTCTTGTAAGGTATGCACGCTGCGAGGGAGGTAGTGATACTTATTGAATTAATTTGTGGTTCCGTCGATAGTGGGAGTGATGTCGGTTATCTCCTCACTTCCGGACTTTACGATATCCTTAATATGGTAATTACTGACATGTTTGCCAGAGGTGTCGGACAAAGAGTAGACTAAGTCCGATATTTTCTTTACGACCTTAGCCTTGACAAAACGGGGGGCCAATTTAGCAGAGAAGTACAGAGCTCCTTGGGAAAGGGTATTATTCCTTCTCCAGATGACATCGCCTACGTTAAAGGTGACATGTTTTCTGCGTAAGTTATACCTGTCCGCACTCTTTTGGTGGGCCAGCAGTAGAGCATCAGTAACCTCACTGTAAATGGCTCACAATTCCTCCAAACGGTGAGCATAATCGGAGGTGGGATTATTTGTGGGGGTGGTGGACGTAGGAAAACTTGTGTCCCAATGTAGTAAACCATGGACAACCTGTTCCATGCCGTGTTTTAGAAAAAAAGGGGTGTAACCAGTGGTTAGGTTAACCGTGTTGTTCATGGCGGCTTGGATTTTATCCAAGTTTTTGCACCAAGTACGTTGGTCCTTGTCAACCAAGATGGCCAAAGCTGTATTGATGGTTTGATTGTACCGTTCAACGGTGTTATTTTGGGGGGTGTACAAGGTATTGTAATAGATATCCTTGATCCCATATTTGGCAAGGAAGTCTTTGAATTCTTGGGCTATGAACTGTTTTCCATTGTCAACTATCACCGTTCTGGGTGTCCCGTATGGTATGAAGATATGTTTTTCCAGAAGTTTGACAATGGCGGTAGCGTTGGCTCTTTTTAAAGGGAAGATCCAACAAAATTTTGTGAAAATGTCCACTACGCTGAGTATGTGCATATGTCCGGCATAGCTTTGGGGAAAAGGTCCTATGAGGTCCATAGACAGCGACTGTAGGGGTCTATCAGTGCGTTTGGGTTTGCCCATTAAACCGGCGGGAGATGCCGTACTATGTTTGTAAGCTTTACATGTTTCACATTTATAAATATAATTGCGAACTTGCTTGTAGAGGCCGGGCCAGTAGTATTTCAAGGAAATCTTTTTATACGTCTTGAAAGTCCCTGGGTGTATGGAGCCGGGTGCGCTGTGGTTGTCGATAATTATTTGTTCTCTCTTTTCGAAGGGAACAACGAGTTTCCATGAGTGGTCCTCGAGGATGGATAGAGGGGCTTTACAATTGCGGTATAGTTGTCCTTCTTTTATAATAAAATTGGGAAATTTTTGTTGATTATTTTGGCAACCCTCAAAAATTTTGAGGTACCAATCATCCCTTGTGGGTGGTGTAGTTGCAATTGTACCGGTATTTATAGTGGCTTAATAATTCAATTCTTGAAAGTGCGTCTGGGACAGTGTTGTCCGCACCTTTACGGTGTATGACGTCGAAATTGTATTGCGACAGGCGTGAGGCCCAGCGAGCGAGCCTGCCAGAGGGATTGTTTAGAGAAATTAACCATTTCAAACTACTGTGGTCGGTGATCACAGTGAATTTACTACCGTCTATGTAGCCGCGGAAATGGTGAACAGATTCCAGTACGGCCAGTAACTCTTTCTCGGTGATACCGTAATTCTTTTCGTGCTTATTTAAGGAGCGGGAAAAGTAAGCCACTGGGTGTTCGCCGTCAGGGAATTCTTGTGTCAAAACTCCACCGATTCCAACATTTGAGGCGTCCGTATGGAGTGTGAACGGTCATTTGTACCAAGCGTGACATTTTGAAGACCCCCCCCCCCCCCCCTAGTGTCACGTAGTATGGGTACGTTCCCTTAACAATCCTTCATAATTCATTTCTCGTAACGTTGTTTTTTGAAGATGAGACGACTTTTAGAGAGATTTTAAAGATTAGCAATGTTTAGAGCATATTTCATTAATAAAAGTTCCGAGAAATGATTGAAATACTACATTTATATTAACTGCTTGTTTTTCAACAATATTAACGATTTTGGAACGGCTGTTAATTTAATTCTTTTGTGTATGACTTGTAAAGCTTTAAACTTCTCACGAGAAATAATCGGTTGACTGACTGTTACTACAACTCTACCTTTACCTTGAATACTAAACATTTTTAGAGCATAAAATTTCGTAGGAAAATAAATTAGTTATGACAAAATATTTCAAGTAAAACACTTATGAACCTATATATGTATTTAGTTTCTAGGGAGTTCATTAAGTTGATAGTTCATGAGATTAATGACAAGTAATGACTTCGAGTCAAGGAAATTTTGAAGGAATTAAATATTTTGTCATTTAAACAAACAATAATTTATTTATATTTTACAAAGTAGTTAATGGCCGTCAATCAACTGAATTTCTTAAAACAATTGAAAACCTGCAGCACAAACTCTCAGCTCATAAGATGATGAAAAGAAAAGTAATAAGACATCCTTTCAGAAAACCTGCAGCACAAACTCTCAGGTCATAAAATGATGAGAAAAAGTGAAATAAGACAACTTTTTAGAAAACCTGCAGCACAAACTCTCAGCTCATAAGATGATGAAAAGAAATGAAATAAGACATCCTTTCAGAAAACCTGCTCATAAGATGATGAAAAAAAATGAAATAAGACATCCTTTCAGAAAAAAATCAGAGTAAAATGTCTTCGATGTACGGAGAAATTAAGATAAGTGGGCGAATTACGAGTATCCGAGGGTCAGTGTGTCCAGAAGTGACGGACGTGTGAATCCATTCCTTCAACCGCGGTGCACAGCGATGGGTCGAGGAGTTCTGGCTGGAGAGGTCAAGATACCCATAGCACCATGGCAGAGGTGTCGGTTATCCAATAAATGGTTCCCGGAGGGCCGGTACCCATACCCGCCTCCCAAAAGACCTAGTGTAAAGTTTAAGATAAAGTTATACGTAAAATCCTATTTAGATACTATTTAGATTAATCTTTACGACGAATCGGTTTACAGTATGACCACCAAAAAATATGCAACGGATAATTTGAAGCTCTTAATAGATTTTCTATGAATTGGAATTACAATAAAATTATTATTTACTTAACAAAAAATATAAGCGGAAACCACTAAAAAAGTATTTTTTCATGACTTAACTACGAAGTAATAAAAAAAAAAACAATAAAAAAAAATATCCTTTTTTGGCTAAGACTATTTTTAAGGTTTGTATTTTCTAACTTTTTACGTTCATATAAAATTATGCACAAAATATGTAAATGAAAACAACTTTTTCGCTTACTTGCCTCGTGCAAATTAGAAGCTTGATTTTAAATTTTACAGGCATGAGAATCGAAAATCGAAATATTTCTGGCGTTTATATTCCTCTTTTTGCTTATTTTTTTAGTCTTTCATGTTTCGTTTAGATGTATTAATATTATCTTCCTCTTCAATGATTAATTAAATATACTCGTACATTAATTTTTTGAAGTGAAAACTTCTTTGTTACCGTTGTAATTTCAATCTCGATGAAGCTGAAAAGAGACAAACATATACATGTATAGGATTTAGCTTGCGTTAGAATGAGATAGAATAATCGGTTTCCTGTTTGTGTGGTGCTTTGGAGCCTTCCCACTGCAGCACTGTTGTCTACTTTAGTTTTCTGAAGGTTTTACTTCTAACGCGTGCAAACTGCACACTTTAATTTATTTAACGTATTGTGTCCAATTCGACCATTAATAATTTTGTTCCTTTTTGACAGATTTTTTAGTTTCAGGATATTATTTTACCATTTGTTTCCGTATATTAACAACATCTAAGTACATAATAACTATATGTTTCAAGGGAAGTTTTCTTCATTCATGATCGGGTTCAATGGTTGTACAAGTACATGAAATAAAGGATTAATAGGTAAAGTGCAAATATCCCATAAATCAGGAAACAAAGTTTGGTAAAATCAGTGAAATGTAATAGCGCCAAGAGACTACTTCTAAAAACCTGTAACATTATCTTACCAATAACATGGAAAAGAGCTTACTTGCGAATTCAATATAATATTTAATCAAGGAATCAACGTCCAGATGGCTGAACCTACAATCAATACCCCACGGTTCCGAATATATGAACGAAACTAACGTCTTTATCATGAAATGTTCCTGTTCTATTGTCGAACGCTTCAATATTATGTAATCTTGACCACAGAAACCAAAAAACATTTTTGTGATGGTGAAAAATCGATATTTTGGACGCACGAGTAATCTCTTTGTCATGTATTAGCCGCTACATCGTATTCTTATTCATAGAACCTTCTCCATTTCACTCGAAAGTAATATAAAATTTCACCAAGATCTACATTAAAGTACTTACCTCCGTTTCCTGCTTCGAAATGTTAGTATAACAGTAGTTAGTGGTTACGGGAAATAAGAGAAAGAAATTCAATTATAAGGGTCATTCCGCGGCTTCTCGCAAAAAATTCATATGAAAGTGAATGTTTTTCAAGAAAATTTTATTGAAAAATGGAGCTATTTAAAAAAGGAAAAAGGAGTATTTCCCAGATTAGCCATTTGTTACTTAGTTACTTTATGATATACAAAAAACATGCTAAAATTTCATTACCTTCCCCATGAAAATGAGGGACCGGTAAATTGATCTACAAATAAGAACAATTTACACTAGTAAAATTACTACATTCATTAATCGACCTGTATGTACAACTAATTATGCATATTTATTTGTATTTAATTTATTTTTAAAGCTATTGTATCATAGAAAGAATTGAGATTTTGATTTTGTCCAGAGAAAATCATCGTAGTCTTCCGCGAAAGCGGTAATTAAAATTGTGACCGCGTTTGTTCCTGTTGGTCAGCTGTATTCCGCCCCGCACCTCCATTACTAACCAGTGTATCACTACATCTAGACGGGGGAAGCCGTGCATCGCTGAATAAAGAAATATCTGCGATCTCCGTGCTCGAAAACAATTTTGTCACCGACCAGGCATCATTACCTTCCAGCATTTTTAAAGTAAGTACATGTTTTAAAAATTCGAATCATATGTCTATAAACTGTATTTAGTCGGACTATTTTTGATTGAATCATACAGATTTGTAATGTCAACATTAAGCGAGTAATTGAGAAAAAACTGTCAATACTTCATTACCCTCCGATTCATTACCTTCTGTATCGTCAAAATTTTTGCCGGATGGTAACGTAGAGGTTTGGAGGGTAATGAAACTTTTGTAAGGATTATTTTTACGAGCATCTGGGACCATGTTTGGGGGTTAAAAGCTAATATTACGAATAAATGCAGTTTCTTGCGTTCTGGCGTCGGACAATTTCGGTTTTGGTGAAATACATATTTTCATTTTATTTTCTTTCTGATGTGGAAAAACAATCAGTAAAATTTACCCTGCAAATTTTTATTTAAAAATTGATTTTTTATTCAATGATATAATTATTCAAATAAAAACGAATATATTATAAAAATGATTTAACTATTCACCCTACAGTCTCAAGATCTTTCATTAGTTAGATGTCTTTCAAAACTGACGAATTTTTACATAATTTCAAGTTTCTAAACAAAGCTAAATTCAAACAAATATCTACATAACTGGGCATCAAGAGTCCAACGTAAATTTCTTGATTAAAAAACGGTATCACTACTGTTACATTTTAAATCATGTAGGGTATAAAATTATTAAACAAAAATATAAAAGTGGTAACATTTTTTGGACTCTCCTGTAAAAGTTACCAAAATTAAATTATCCATTTTTGGTCTTCGAATTCTCACTTAATCCGATACTTACGATAAGTTTCTTTGTTATTTGTTACAGGCTGAACCACTGTTACGATACGCATTTAAGTATTATGACGTCATAGTCCCGCAAGAAGCCCGCCGCCCGTCGTCCCCCCTTGCAAGAAATGACATACCGCACCCCTCCCCGCCATTGCGGCAGAAGCCCGCCACCCGTCGTCCCCCCTTACAAGAAACGACATACCACACCCCTCCCCGCCATTCCGGCAAAAGCCCGCCGCCCGTGGGCAGAAACCCGCCAGTCGTCGCCCGACAAGCTGCGCTCTTCTACAAGAGATCGCCGCTTTCAATGGCGGTCTGATTAGAGCCCGATCTCAATAGTAAAATACGAGGTCGGGAACATGGCCCGCTCCACTTGGAGATTACCGCTACCTGCACTGACCCTGGACTGCTGCCCCGTCTTCCTGCACCAGTCCACCAGCTGTGAGTTGAACCTCGATTTCCCTCTTAATTTATGTGTCCCCTAGCCATACTCGGTTGATTTGAGAGACCCCTTCGTTAGGAAATACCTAGCTAGGCATTGTCGTTGATTTGTGACTAATAATTATGTTTTGCTAGATGTTGTAATTGTGTATACCAGACAATACAGATGTGTTTCACCCAGCTACCTCTTTCATTTGATGGGATTACGTGGGCGGGCTTTGGCAAATTACCTATGTACCATTTACCCCCTAGTTACCTACGACCCTGACGAGGAGAGGTTTCCTGCCTGCCGACGACATTGAGCTAGCCGAGAGCAAAAGGTAGGTGGCCTCCCGCCCTTGGGACCGCTGCATCACTACAAACCACAATGGCAAAGTTAAATAAAAATCTGAAAAATTAAGAAAAGCTATCCAAGGACAGACTACGTAAGCAACAAAAATATGCAGAGATTCAAAACAATCCTAAACTGTACAGTCTTCAGAAAGCGAAAGAAAAAAAGATACACTCTGCGAAAAGCGCAAAAAAAGATATGCAGCATTGAAGATAATAATTGTTGGATGATTTTTATAGCGCCATTTTTGTGAGAAAGATATGAGTGAAAGAGCCCAGAGAAAGCAAGGACGAAGATGGCGAAAGAACTCATAAGGAGGCGCCATTCAAATATGACTTCGATGACTGGATAATGGTTCAATATAAAATAAATAACACAACACATAACACAACACATGATTTCATTGGGAAAATCATTGGCAAAAATATGAGTACATACTAGAGTACAAAGTAATTTTTTTGAAAAAAGCTCAAGGAAATTCCAAAAAAATTATCTGGCCAATTTCATTTCATTCTGGAATCACAAATTCTTCAGCGCTTGCAAGATCCATATGAGAATGGAAGAGGAAAATTCACTTTCTAAAATTTGCCGAACTTTAATTTTAAATAGTTTTCGAGCAAAAACTTTCACAAGAATAGCAACTTGTGATCTCATTAAAGTTCCTTAAATATCATGTTCCTATTTAGATCTAAGACCTGTACCTAGTACGTATTAGTTATGTTGTGTTTGTTTAGTAGTATCTCTGATGTTATTTTTGGTAAATTATGGACAAGCCGCCGCATGCCGTTACACTTTAAATAGGCATAAAATTTGAAAAGTGAACTACTTTTAAACTTACTTACCACAAGAAGTTTCAGTCGGGATAGACGGTAAAATGTGCATTAAAATTCGATTTTCATTAAAAGTTTAAAAATCACCATCTCCATTACGGCCATGATTTTTTTGTATGGATATGACATTTGTGAAGTTTCGTTTCAATCTAAAAAAGCATGTATTACTTAATTTATCTAAACTAAGAACCTAATAACCTATTTTGTGTTCGTAAATAGTTGTTTCTTGTAATAATTGTTAAAATGAAGAATAATTTTCTTAATCTGTGCATAAAAATGCGGCGGCTTATCTATAAATTAATTTATTTTTAACTGCATTCCAATTGAGTTCTGTTCTTTTCTTATTTTATTTATTATTTTTAATATTTAAATATTTCTATTTTTCAATTTTTACAATGTTTGCTCAGGAATGTGAAAATTTTGTATGTCTTGTGTCCAATACCCACTTATACAACGAAATTATAAAGAATTTGACTACGCCTTATAATTTCGGGGTAAGTAGTATAAGTAGGGAAATTTTTGTTGTGCCTTTGATGTTCCTGCATTTTCTTCATTTGTACCTATTTTGATATTTTGTCTATTATTTTTCAACAATTTACCTATACAAATATTGCAAAAGCATAAGTAAGCAGAACAGATTACGTATGAAAAAATGTATTTCTTGTCTCCAATACTCGAAAGTCTGAATAAAGCTTTTAGTTTTTAATATAGTAGAGTTTTCTTCCTTTTTCCTAATCCGCTCATCACGTCAGGTCAAATGATACTTGGCATGATTTGAAATCTATTTTATTATTCAATTTCAATTCATATTTCATTATTCACAGAAATTTTGAGAACTTTGAACGTTCTATAAAAACATATAGTAAAAACGCAAAAAAAAAATTCCGCGGAATCAGGCAAATTTGAACGAAATGGCGGAATGACCCATAAGTGAAGCAGGGTATCTCATAACGCATGAAGAGAATTAAGGGCCTTTAACTAGCCAGCGGCCAAAAATCCACATTTCGTCGAAAGTTGTTCTTACGATCATGCAGGATGGTTACAATGAGAAAGATTAATTATTCTCCATACCAGCTTTTTAAAATTATAACTCAATATAGATTTTATTTCATTCCAAATTTGCTTTAATTTATACGTACATCCAAAAAGCTGACGAGATTTAATTTCAAACTTGAAAAAATTAGGAAAAAAACACTTATTACAAATATTTTTAATCGAAGCGTCGGCGTCGTAAAATTTTTAAAAATTCAAAAGTAAAAAAAACAGTCCTTTTATTTGCAAGAAAACTGCTTCTTCAATTATTCTTTGATCATGAAATAAAAAAATTTAAAGTTGCTTTTAATTCGTAAAAAATAACCTAAAAATGACTGATATTTCTAAAACTGGCTTACTTTTCTAAAAACGTTTAGTTATTTGATACGTTTACCAACACATGTATTAAAAATTAATGTTATAGAAAATCATCACTTCCAAGAAATACTTTAATTAACAGACCATAAAATACAAATCCAATTTTTAATATGAAAATTGGCATAACAGAATAACCCACTTTCTGAAAATACTAAAGTTAAACTGCAAATGCCATACTGTGTAGTTTCATGACAAAAACTAACAAAAAATAACACAAATAAATTTAAAATATTAGAATTCCCCGAATATAAAAATAAATTGACCGTTTTATATAACAAAAACACGATTCGTCTAGAATCTAGAGTCTAGAGATTTCAATAGCGAAATGACTAAGAATCTTACTTTAAGGTTAAATATCACGTACGTTACAAAATCTTTCAAGAGAGGCTGAAAAATATTGTATCAGTGCAAATGTATGCATAAACAAAAAAAAATAACAAAATTGATTTAATTGAATTGAATTGTCCAATTTATTATTTAAAACATACCTTTTGATGTAATGACTTTATAACACATTTTATACAATAATCGTAATTATTTGTAAAACTATGTAGTTTTTATTTTTGTTAATAATTTATTGTATAATCTTTCTGACACAGAATTTGTGATTTCAATATTGAGAAATTAATTTTATTGTAGTATTTGACGATATTTGGAGACCCAGAATCTATAATAATTATGTCCTATATTATCTGTCATATTTGGTACGAAAAATATAAAGAAAAACATATTTGGAATATTGTAGTTAGTTTTAGACGGGTGCCACATACAGCTGTAAAAGATGTAGCTTGGCCTATTTCAGCATATCGCTCGCTTTTTATTCCCATTAGGAATGCAACCAGTGGCGGTCGCTGCCCTGAAAACGTGGTGGTTCACTGATAATCCGTTACTATGAGATAACGATTACTAAGCAACATTAGGTAAAAATGATCCCACTAATCTTATTTGGAGAGAAGATCTATATTAAGCTGTTTTCGAAGTGCGAAAACTTGACTGAATGATCTAGTTCAGTATATTTCGGGTAGTGCCGTGTACGGAAGCCAGCATTAAAGAGTAGTACATCTACAGGGTGCTTGTGGTTGCGTCACAATTGCGTAGTTTGTGGGTGTCTCCATGAACGGAGGACTTTAGGTAACCTAGGTTCCTATGAGAGCATTTAAGGGGAGTGATATACCATTGTCAACCATACCTACCTACTTATTAAAATGAATTTATTCATTTATTTATACGGGGTTTTACAGATGTTTACACTTACGTGAGAACTATCCAGTTATAAAACTCAGTTATTTCACAATTATAAAAATCTACAATTGAATACAGATAGATACAATTACAAAAAAGAAAACATCATAAATAAAAATACAGAATTATATATACAAGGTCACTCGAGTAACACATTACAATGAGTGGTAAGAGACATATAATGTTCTTCGATAATCACCGAAAGTATCGTGCGGTGAGCAGTTTTTATTGCAGTTGGGCATTAAATTGCGACTTGGCATTGAATTGTGACTTGACATAAAATTGCGACTTTGCATTAAATTGCGGCCGTGCATTCAATTACGACTTGGCATTGAATTGCGGCTGGGCATTAAATTGCGACTTTGGATTAAATTGCAGCTGGGCATTCAATTGCAACTTTGCATTGAATTGCGGCCGGGCACTAAATTGCGACTTGCATTAAATTGCGACTTTGCATTAAATTGCGGCTGGGCGTTCAATTGCAACTTTGCATTGAATTGCGGCCGGGCATTCAATTACGACTTGGCATTGAATTGCGGCTGGGCATTAAATTGCGACTTTGGATTAAATTGCGGCTGGGCATTCAATTGCAACTTTGCATTTAATTGCGGCGGGGCATTAAATTGCGACTTGCATTAAATTGCGACTTTGCATTAAATTGCGGCTGGGCATTCAATTGCAACTTTGCATTGAATTGCGGCGGGGCATTAAATTGCGACTTTGCATTAAATTGTGACTGGGCATTCAATTGCTACTCTGCATTGAATTGCGGCTGGGCATTAAATTGCAACTCGGCATTAAATTGTGACTTGGCATTGAATTGCGAATTGGCATCAAATTGCGATTATGCATTGAATTGCGGCTATGCATTAAATTGCGAATTGGCATTGAATTGCGACTAGGCATTAAATTGAGACTGTACATTAGATTGCAACTGGGCATTCAATTGCGACTGAGCATTTAGTTACAGTAAGGTTGCAGTATGAGACTTAAAAAAAATATAATAATAAAAGCATTATATTGCGGATATCGAAAAATACTTAGTGTACAATTTGCATTAAATTTCGAAGATGTGCCGGTATAGCATTAAATTGCGGACATACCTCTACATGGCATTAAATTGCGAAGTTTTCAAAAGTTTCGGAAAAAAATAATAAAAGCATAATATTGCGGATATTGACGAGTACTTGGTGTACAATTTGCATTAAATTGCGGAGATGTACCTGTATAGCATTAAATTGCGGACATACCTCTACATGGCATTAAATTGCGAAGTTTTCAAGAGTTTCGGAAAAAGATAATAAAAGCATTATATTGCGGATATCGATGAATACTTAGTCTACAACTTGCATTAAATTGCGGAGATTTACAAGTATAGCATTAAATTGCGAAGTTTTCGAAAGATTCGAAAAATAATTAAAGCATTATATTGCAGATATCGATGAATACATAGTACAACTTGCATTAAATTGCGGAGATTTACCGTATAGCATTAAATTGCGGACATATACCTTCTTGGCATTAAATTGCGAAGTTTTCGAGAGGTTCGAATGTGAAGGGAAGGTTGGTTCAGTTTCTACCCGTTGGGAAATATGGAAAAGAAGTCTGAACCTTTACCTCGAGGCGACAGGCATAAACACCGAGGTAAAGAAAATAGCTAGTCTTTTACATATCGGTGGTCCCGAGGTACAAGAAATCTTATACAACATCCCGGAAGCTAATGCAACAGAACTGAAGGCGAACCTTCATTGCGATGTTAAACGTGAACAAAAAATTAGACAACTACTTTGCACCTAAACAGAGCAAAGTATATAAGCGACATCTGTTTCGTCTCCTAAAACAGGAACAGGATGAGAATTTCGAAAAAATTGTTTTCAGACTTCGACTACAGGCCAAGAAGTGTCAGTTTGGTGAATAAAGAAAACGAGCATATCATAGACCAAATAACTGAAAAGGTTAATACAGAAGAACCCCGAAAAAAGATATTGAAAACAGGGGACAAGATCAGTTTGGATGAAAAGTTGCAGAAGCGAATGCACTGGAAGCCATAGATCGTCAATTAGGAAACTTTGGTATGAAACCTATGGAAAGTTAGTCAATCAACAGAGTAAGAACAGAGATATGGAAGGAAAATTATTGCATTGCATTGCATTAATTGCATTGCAATGCAATAATTGCATCTACATATATATATATATATATGTATTGAAATACATGACTATAGTAAATAGTGATTGTACTTATATGAAATGTATTAACTGTATTAACTGCATTGTATTAACTGTACACGTGACTGTATTTGTACATAATATATGAAATTTCAACTCTTCTTCCATCCACAAGCTAAGGCTTTTAATGGAAGACCAGTAAAATTATAATATGTAGCAATTCTAAGATAAACAAATAATAAAAAATAAAAAAAAAAAAAAAAAAAAAAAAAGAATTATGATAGTGTAAGAAGAAAATAGCATGAGTTTGAGGGACGACAAATTCATTTTTGGAATGAAAAAAATCCACTTCCTAGGGCATGAACTGTCAGAACAGGGAGTTAAACAACTAGACAAGTATATCTTGGTTATAAAGGAATTCAGAGCCCCAACGAATATCGCTGAAATGCAGAGCTTTATGGGCTTAGTGGATTACGTGGGAAAATGGATACCCCATTTAACAACGGTAACAGAACCCCTTAAGCAATTGCTACGGAAAAGAACGGGAAGAAACATGGACATTGAAGATGACTAGGGCGACACCCAAAAGAATGCATTTAATGATCTCAAAGTGGCGCTCGTGAAGGTACCAAATTTAGGTTACTACAATGCACATGATAAGACTGTGGTGATTGCAGATGCAAGCCCAGTGGGTCTGGATGCAGTGCTGGTGCAAATCAATAAGAACGGGCCGAGAATAATTGCAGTTGGTAATAAAAACCTTATCCGTGAGCGTCGTTACTGCCAAACAAAAAAAGAGGCCATAAAAGGCCACCCCTGGTTTGGGCAGTCGAACATTTCAACATGTTCCTGTATGGTAAGGTGTTCGATCGGGTAACGGACCATAAGCCGTTGGAGGTGATATTTGGTCCGAAAGCAAAACCATGCGCTCGCATCGAAAGGTGGGTGTTAAGGCTGCAATCCTACGATTTCAATGTGAAATATAGCCCGGGGAAAACCAACATAGCCGATCCACTATCGAGACTCTGAAGACCACTTTCAAGCGCTTACCGAATCTACACGGCCGGTAGCCATCGCATTGCAAGAGATCACTAAGAGTTCCCTTGGAGATGCAGAGAGAGTTAAAGAGGGCTAAAGAGGTTAGAGAGGGCCTTTATGACGGAAACTGGGATGAAACGGTTAAAGCCTATAAACTTTTCCAGAATGAATTATGTTTTCATGGCGATATTCTTTTCAGGGGGACGAAAATTGTAATCTCAACCAAAGTACGTAGAAAAATTCCGGAACTGCGCACGAAGGCAATCCGGGGATAGTCGTGATGAAGGGCAGATTGAGGACCAAAGTATAGTGGCCTAAGTGTGACAATGCAAAACTGTAAAGGGTTCACCCAGCGCCCCAAACCCATTAAAAAGAAGTGACTTACCTTCCGAACCATGGGTTGACGTAGCAATTGACCTCATGGGTAGTGGCCCTTACCTAGTGGAGATTATATCCTGGTAGTCGTGGATAATTACACCAGATATAAAGAGATGAAAACATGCAGAACAATAACAAGCTTCGAAATAAGTGGAAAGCTTAAATACATTTTTAGCAGGCTTGGCAACCCGATCTCGCTTACAACAGACAAAAAATGGGAAAAAATTGGGAAATTTTCCAGCGAAGACTTTAGATTTTCTGTGCAAAGAGGAACATACGACTCTATAATAGCATTCCCTACTGGCCGCAACAAAACGGAGAGGTGGAGCGCCAGAATAGGGACATCGTAAAACACCTCAAGATTTCTCAAGTAGAGAAAAATAAATGGAAGGAGGCTCAGACGCATCTCTCAGAGGACCTTGAAATGAGGAATAGAGATTAAAGAAAAAGGGTAGGAATAAGTGGACATGAATAGAAGAGCTATTGATTGTAAATTGGAAGTTGGTGATAAAGTATACGAACTACGAACCCGAAACACATATCGTTAAAGCGAAAAAAGGAGGAGACGTAAGTCTTCGGAATGATGAAACTGGTCAGCGAATCAGATGACACATACACCTTAAAGGAGTGGAAGGATATTGGAAGGTGCTAGATTATGAGAATAATACTAGTGCTGCTCAAACAAACGATAATGGCCATGTAAATCAATCACAATTCGAGTGAATAAATTGATGGACAATAATGAGGAAATAATTGATGATTAGTTATTAAACATAATTTGAATAAGGACTTGCTGATTGTACTTGATATAGGTACTTATGGAAAAATAAAATATTTATAATTAAAAACAATAATAAGGGAGGGATGTAGTGTATTCACACATGTATAGTTGTGAATAACTCTGTCGTCTCAGGCAGTGCGCGCGCGGAGTTGTGGGGCGTAGGACGGTACGGGCGACCGACCGCATAGAGAAGACGCGTGGACGCTGGCCGTGAACCGATATCAGTTAAGTTGAGTGTTACTTGTTCTTTCTTAATATTAACCTTTACATAGTGTACATTACAATACTGACAGTATTTTGTTGGATGAAAGAAAAAAAACTTTTTCAGATTTTTTGTTTTTTGTATTTTGTACCTACATCCTGTGTGGTTCAAATTCAATACCTAATATTTTTACTTTGTATTTATTTTTGTGCAAATGTTTTAAACAGTAGTTTCCTGCACTATTTACTAGTATAATTTCGATAATATTGTAATATATATGAATGTAAAAGCCTAAATAGGCGTAAATAAATAAATAAATAAATATTAAATAATTTTTCAAGTATTTTAATTTTCAAATAGTTTAATTTTAATTTTCTGTGAATATTTCAATTTTTCTTTTGCTAAAATACATATATTTTTTATGCACATTGCATTAATTTAATTTTGAATGTAGGTATACTTTCGCTGTACGCCCGGTTTCAAGCGGTGATAATATAACTGCACTAAAAGACTCGTATTCTTGGTACCCCACACGTTTTTAAATATCGTGTTATTTTATCCTTGTGAAAGTCATTAGTATCAAATTGCTAATAGTGTTAAATATGGTTTTCCTTCTTTACTTCTGTCATGTATATCTGTAAACTTGTTCCCAATGACTTTACTCATTTTTTCCGCATCGTATTTGTCGAACATCTAATTTTTAAGTAATATTAAGATATCTAATTTTTATGTATTTTAATTTGGTAGGCGGGTATGGGTACCGCCGCTCTGGGAACCATTTATTAGATGACCAACACCTCTGCCACAGGTCACCCCAAGTGGTTCGCTACGTTTGGTGACTTAGCAGGGGTGCCCGGGTTCTTGGGGTAATGTTTGTCCAGGTCTTGATGGCAGGTGCGTCGGCCCAACTTCTACGTGGCGGGCTGGATTGGGAGATGTTGGTTGAAGGAGACCCTTTACAACGGGTTACCGCTGTCCGGGCCGCTCGGTAGTACAGGGGCCTGACCCTGAGGCTCACGACTGAGGGTGGGCTGCCCTATCAACGAATGTAAAAACCCCGCCGCTGCTGTTGTGCCGGTTCGTGACCAGAGGGGACCCAGCAATAGCGTTTGAGGCGCATTGGGAGACCTCTCCAGCCGGACTCTCCCTACCCATCGCCTTGCACCGCAGTGGGTGGATTGGATTCATTCGTTCATCATTCTTGGACACTCTGATCCCCAGCTTCCTACCCACCCCTCATACCTATTCCTTTCCAGACCTCCCTCTCCCCACACCCTATCATAAAAATAAAAAATCAAACAATAAAATCATGACAACACAACCAACACAAATTAACAGCAATACAGCGGCGAGTAGTAGGAGACCCCGGCGCAGGTCAAAACTGTTGGAGAATTACACCAGCATTCGCAGCCTGCATACCAATTTAAATTCTGTCCACCACCACCTTTTTTCTCAACGCCCCAACCTACTATTCCTGTCTGAAACGCAGATAGCCGAGCCTGTAGACGCCTCCTTTCTGGACTGCCCGGGATTTACCCTCGCAAGCAAGTTCAGACCTAAATGAGGTGTCTGTCTCTATAGTCGAGCTAACGTCAACTGTGTGCGACTGTTGAATATGGAAAATTCCAGATTCGACGTAATGTGGGGACGCGTCAATCTTACCAGTACGGTAAGATTCTACGCATGTTTATACCGCTCACCGAACCTTAGCGAATCGGACACGTCCGAGCTCTTCAAACATTTAAGCGACACTATCGATGACCTCTTGCCCGCTACACTAGGGCAGAGTTTGTGGTCCTGTCAAGCCGTGGTTCAGTCAACAATGCGCTGAAGCAGTGCGATGAAAAAACGCGGCTTACCGAGCCTATAACACATCTAGAACATCCGAAGACAGAACAGCTTTCAACAAAATGGCAAAGAAAACCAAGAGAATCATAAATAGGTCAAAATACGAGCACAACCAGCAGATGAGCAGAAAGCTGGCTGCATGCCCGCATGGCAGCAGGCAATTCTGGTCGCTTGCGGGCTCAATAGGTCGCAATTTCTGCAAATCCAGTCTGCCACCTCTTACCAGACCTGACAGCTCACTAGCAAACACCGCTACCCAAAAGGCTAACGTATCAGGTAAAATGTTTGCGGATAACTCAACCCTCGATGACCAAAGTGCTGTCCCGACGTCGGTTCTTCACTGCGGTTTTCGCATAAAAAGCTGAGGATCAGACATCGGGGAGTACTCCATGTTTTACGAGGGCTTGATGTTAATAAAGCTAGTGGGCCTGGCGGAATACCTGCCCTGGTACTGCAGAAGTGCGCTGCAGAAATAGCTCCAATTTTGACGAAGCTTTTTTAAAATGTCCCTGAAGACTGGCTCTGTGCCCTCTGGTTGGAAAAAAAGCGGTTATCCATCCTATTCCAAAGAATGGTGATCGCTCCAATCCGGCCAACTGCCACCCCATAGCGATCACATCAGTTCTGTCTAAGGTGATGGAACGTGTGATCCACGACAAACTGCTCACATACCTCGAGAAGAACAAAATTATTAACGATCGTCTATACGGATTCCGGCGGAACCGCTCGTGCGTTGATCTTCTCGCGTATGTGACGCATGTTTGGGGGCGATGCCTGGAACGTTTCGGTGAGACCCAAACGTTGCAAAAAAAAAAAAAACAAAACGGTTGCACTGGACATTTCCAAGGCCTTTGACCGGGTTTGGCACCGAGGACTTGTCAACAAACTGCCTTCTTACGGACTTCCCGCATCCTTGTGTACGTGGATTGCCGACTTCTTGAGGAAGAGATCGATTCAGATGGTAGCCGATGGTTTCACCTCTTTCTCACACTCGATAAAT
The DNA here is from genome assembly GCA_917880885.1 of Limnephilus marmoratus. Classification (NCBI taxonomy): domain Eukaryota; kingdom Metazoa; phylum Arthropoda; class Insecta; order Trichoptera; family Limnephilidae; genus Limnephilus; species Limnephilus marmoratus. The sequence continues at coordinate 238,822 of OU862918.1, read as the reverse complement.
GCTAGCATTCCACAGGGATCGGTTCTGTCTCCGACTTTTTGTTGCACATCAACGACCTTTTGTCATGTGCACCAATTCATTGTTACGCGGGAGACAGTACAGTTCATGATAGTTTTTTGTTTGACAAGCCCCCAAAGGGCTCACAAACTCCAACAGCTCGTAGGGCTTTGAAGCAAAGAATGGACGATTACCTCGAGAGTGTTTTCTCTTGGCGTAAAAATAATCTCGTTGAATTTAATGTTTCAAAGACCCAATCATGTCTGATTACGTCTAAAAGGGATCGAAATGAAAATCTAGTCTCTTTCAATGGAAACAATCTTCCGAACAGGCCCTCCATTGATATGCTTGGTGTAACCCTAAGTGATCAGCTCACGTATGGGGGCTCCACCGAAGCCAGAGTAAAGTTAGCCTCCCAAAAACTGGGCGTACTGTACAGGGCCCGCAGATACTTTAATAGTACACAACTGCTAACCCTGTACAAATCGCAAGTGCGCCCCACGGTTGAATTTTGCAGCCACCTCTGGTCTGGAGCTCCAAAATACCTGAAAAATTCCCTCGACTCTGTGCAGAAACGGGCGGTCCGTTTGATAGATTCTCCCATCTTAACAGACAGATTGCAATCTTCAGAGCACAGGCGTCGGGTGGAAATGCTATCCATGTTCTACCGGTATTAGAATGGAAGATGCTCCGAGGAACTAGCATCATTGATCCCTTCGGCACCGGTGCATAGTTGGGAAACACGCCAAACGCGTGCCCAACATTTGTACACAGTTGACATTTGTCACATGAGAACAGGTCGTTTCTTCGACTCGTTCTTGTGTTCAACAGCTCGACTGTGGAATGATTTGCCGGCCTCTGTGTTTCCTCCTTCCTACGACATGGGTCTCTTCAAGACCAATGTTCATTCCTTCCTCTCCTCAAAAAGACCCTCCACACAGCATCCCAGATGACATAGGCCCTGAGCGAAATTATTTTCCTCAGGGCCTCCTGTGTGGAGTTAATGTAAAAAAAAATCACTTTACATGAGTAAATTTTTTGCTTAGTTTTATTTTGTATTTTTTCTGAAATGTCTTTAGTATTGCTCGATGTTAATATTAATTATTTGTAATGTATTGTTTCGGTTTTCATTTGTCCATCGGTCCGTCACGAGCAGATCCGTATGTGAATATAAAAGTTCCTTGGGTTTCAGAATGAATTTGTATGATGTGCTCAAGTACTTAATACCCTCTGCATATTTATTTACATCCTGGGGGGGGAGGTTAGTTTTACCTAACTAACATTCTCGCCGTTTCTCCGCAGGAGTGGACAGAGAGGGCGGACTGCCAAATAACTCTCTCTTGGATCACTCGCCTCATTCCAATAAAACTCTTTTATATTCTCACTCTTGACATTGCCCGACTAAATTATCTCACTCAATTGTTCACTTGATCGTGACATGTCTTTCTCCGGCGTCATCAACTCTTTCTACCGCTTGCATTGAGAATGTTTACTCAACTCGAATTTGAAAATTTCCCTAGATTTGTCCCTTTTCCCTTAAAGGTACGTGGAGGGAAATTTCCCTAGATATTCTACCTATCATTGATTGTTTGATTGATTCTCAACGAACGATTCTTAACGAACGGATTGCGATCTTTAGAGTACAGGCGTTGGGTGGGAAGTGTTGTCCTTGTTCTGCCAGTATTTCAATGGAAGATGCTCATTATTATTAATCCCCTCGGCACCAGTGCATAGTCGGAAAACAGGCCAAACGCGCGCCCAACATATGTTCACGGTTGACATTTGTCACGTAAGAAAGGGTCGCTTCTACGACTCGGTTTGAGCTCAACTTAGATCGGCTGTGGAATGATTTGCCGGTCTCTGTGTTCTCTCCTTACTACCACATGGGTCTCTTCAAGACCAATGTTCATTTCTTCCTCTCCTCAAAACGACCCTTCACTCAGCATCTCAGATAATATAAGCTCTTTTGGGAAATTATTTTAGTCAAGGTATTCTGTGTGAAGTTACTGAAAAGCTCTTGCATTGAGATTTTTTACCACAAAACTCGAATTTGAAAATTTCCCTAGATTTTGTCTCTTTACACTAAATTTTCCTGAACATCTACCTAACAGTATAATATGAAATTCTTGTCGCCCAAATGTCCGAATGTTCTCCGATCCTCCGATCGTCCAATCTGCTCGGCGTACAGATCCGTGTGTGATCAGATTCTGAGCCAAAATGGGCTGATCGGCTAATAAAGCACATCTGCCCTTTCCACATCACACACAAAAGGCTGCCTTGATAGTATATTGACCACACGATATATGCAGACTTGACTATTCAAGTACCTACTTTTAACATTTTTCTTAGCCAATTCATTTCCCCTGCCCTTCATTGTTCAGTCTGACAATATTCCCAAATTGGAAATTCAATACTTGACAATTGACTCCGGTCCGATTCTAGATTTACCTTGGTATGGCGGTATGGCGAAAATACTATTACTATCGAACCAAAATAATCATTTCATGTAGTTTTTTTAGTAATGCGTTGAATTGTTATCATTATTATGTACATGCGGAAACATAAACGCACCTTACCTTAGCTAATAACACATCAATATTTATAACTTTAGCGGCACAATAAAATAAGGCAATCTGAGATAAGGTAATATTATGAGTAGGTTCTTAACATGATAGGTGTAAATATTCAAACGATAAAATAATGTAATTACTAATTACATTTGTCTTAGTAGCGGGAATTTTCCTGTCTAAGAGAATATACTGGAGAAAAGGAAAAAGTAATCTTTTTTGACATGCTATTTGTACAGTGCTCCAAGATAATATTGAAGCAAGTATGTACCGCTTATGCAATATTTACTATTGGTAACACGAGAACTCTCAACACGTTTTGATAAAATATAATATGGGCATTTTCGTTATTTGTTTTTGGGGTGTTATGCCGTGTTGCGCTACCTCCTTCTTTAGCCAACGTTTCGGACAGCGTTGCAGTGTCCATCATCAGGGCAGATCCGGCAAATCTACCGGATCTGCCGGATCTGCCCTGATGATGGACACTGCAACGCTGTCCGAAACGTTGGCTAAATAAGGAGGTAGCGCAACACGGCATAACACCCCAAAAACAAATAACGAAAATACTTTTGGCCGTGAAAATCTAAGAACGTATCGTACTATGTGCAGTTCACATGCGGTAGAAGTGAAACCTTCAAAAAATTAAAGTAGAAAAGAGTCGGGAGGCTACGAAACAACGCACAAAGAGGAGACCGATTATTCTATCTCATTCTCTCGGAGGATAAATCCTATAGATGAATGTGTTTGTCTTTTTTTTAGTGTCGCTTTTTTGTTTCATCGAGTTTCAAATCACAACGGTATAAAAGAAGTTTTCACTTCAAAAAGATACTGCAATTACATTTGATTCTTAATTTTTGTGAATACAGCTACGAAAAACCAAATGCCAAAATGCTTTAAAGATAAAATTGTTTTTAATAGAGATAATAACTGTGAAACCAAATATATAAAAAGGGTTAGATTGCCAAAATCAGAGTCACATAACTGCCTAATGTATAGAGGACTAAAGAATATTATTGAATATAAAATAAGTTAAAATTGAGATCTACAAATTAAACTTGATAAAAATAAAATATCATTCTAAACTAATTTCTACCACCATTTTAAATATCACGAAAATTTTCCTTAAGGTTTATATTTTGTACGTATATTAAATTTATAATTTTTCAAACTTCATTGGAAATTCACAAGGAAGTAAAAAAAAACTTCTAACATTGTCATTTTCATGTAGGAAGTCAAAAATAGAATAAGGAAAAATAACAAGTTAGCAATAGCACTCTTTTTAGGGAGAATTGCCTCTTTAAAAAAAAAATTGTGATAAAAATGACATTTCATAAGAAATTGTCGGAAACCTCGAGACTCATTTAAAATGTCAGCATTACTCAGAACGTAAAATAATACGCAATTTCATAAACATGTTGTTGTGCCCCCATTACTTCACTACCCAGTAGTATGTATGTGGCATCTATGCAGGAATTTCTATGTAGTCATGTTTTATTTTTAACATTGTTTATTAATCTTAACAATACAAGAAAAAATGCAAAGATTTTTTTAACGTATCGTGTTGCAACCTTTTTTTTAACCTAAGGGGAATTATTGACGACGATTATTTTGACGGCCAGCGTAGTCCAACGGTAAGGCTCTTGACTAGCACTCCGAAGGTCGCGGGACCGAATCCCGGCGTGGCAAATAAATTTTATTTAATTAATTGTGTTATTTCACAAATTATTAATTTTAAATAATAGATATTATAGTATGTGGCATGTATGCAGGAATTTCTATGTAGTCATGTTTTATTTTTAACATTGTTTATTAATCTTAACAATAAAAGAAAAAATGCAAAGATTTTTTTAACGTATCGTGTTGCAACCTTTTTTTTAACCTAAGGGGAATTATTGACGACGATTATTTTGACGGCCGGCGTAGTCCAGCGGTAAGGCTCTTGACTAGCACTCCGAAGGTCGCGGGACCGAATCCCGGCGTGGCAAATAAATTTTATTTAATTAATTGTGTTATTTCACAAATTATTGATTTTAAATAATAGATATTATAGTATGTGGCATGTATGCAGGAATTTCTATGTAGTCATGTTTTATTTTTAACATTGTTTATTAATCTTAACAATAAAAGAAAAAATGCAAAGATTTTTTTAACGTATCGTGTTGCAACCTTTTTTTAACCTAAGGGGAATTATTGACGACGATTATTTTGACGGCCGGCGTAGTCCAGCGGTAAGGCTCTTGACTAGCACTCCGAAGGTCGCGGGACCGAATCCCGGCGTGGCAAATAAATTTTATTTAATTAATTGTGTTATTTCACAAATTATTAATTTTAAATAATAGATATTATAGTATATTTGCGGCACGTTCCAGAGTGGAAGATACTCTCAGTATCGCCCTGGCGTAAGACCACTATTCAGAATTAAAACGTTGCTTGAAATGGCTTTAGCCGTGTTTGGTGACCAGATCGAATAGCCAGGTACTTCCCCACCATCCTCTTCCATATCTCCTTCCCCTCCCCACTGCCTTCAGCCTCACAACATACCCCAATTGGGGATGCCATAGTCCCACTGGCTCAAGACGGGAGTAGTTGGGACTCTTGTGCGGTACTCATGTAAAAAAAAAAAAATTAAAACCTTGAGAAAATAATTCCACTCAGGGCCTATGTCATCTTTCGGGATGCAGTGTGGAAGAAAGAAAGGAGAGGAAGTTCTGGGAAGGAAAAGGGTATTAGGAATGGGTAGAAATCTAGGAGTCCATATCTTACACTGCAGTGCAAGGCGATGTTCCGAGATGGTACGGCTGGAGTACTCTCAGTCAAAGGGAACCCTAATCACTCTCTCCCGATCCGGCCTGCTATGCAGCTGGTGAGCAGAAGCATCCGTACAAAACTCACCCCTTGAACCCGGACACCCCTGTTAGGTCATCAAATGTAGCGATCGCTTAGGGTGACCTATGGCAGAGATGTTGGTTATCAAATAAATGGTTCCTAGGGCGACAGTACCCATATCCGCCTCCTAAATTACGGTAGCCATACCCGCCTCCCTAATTAAAGTAGATACCGTAAAAGAGTCCCGACTACTAAATAGTGTGACAGTGGGACTGTGGCATTCCCGATATGGTGGTATGCGTGGTGAGGCTGAAGGTAGTGGGAAGGAAATCAGATAGGAAGAGAAAGGTGGCGAAGAGCATGGCTGTTCAGATTTAGTCACCAAACGCGGCTAAAGCCATTTCGAGCAACGTTTCAATTCTGAATGTTGGCCTTATACCATGACGATACTGAGAGTATCTCCCACTCTGGAAAGTGCTGCAAATATACTCTATATTATATAAAATGGTTAAATTATGAAATAATACAATTCAATTCAATAAAATTTACTTGTGCACGCTGGGATTTGATCCCATGACCCTCGGATTGCTAATCGAGAGCCTTAACCCTCGACAATGGAGGCCGTCAGTTTGAACAAAACGCGCGTAAAAAAGTCAGAGAAACGTATAAGTAGATAACAATGTTTAATATATTTTTTTGAAATTAATTAACTTATTTATATTCAGAGTTTCCAAAAGAAATCAAATAAAGATAGAAAAAAATACGAAAGAAAAAAGAAAATAAATTCAATAATGTCTTGTTCATATGTCCCAAATATGTAATACGCGAACTTTCAGAAATAATTGGACACAAAACTCGCAGTCGCGCTGTAATTCGAATTCTCAAGGTGATTTATTGGAGGATTTCTTTTTTAATCAAACGTGTTATATATTAGGTCCTTACATATGAAATTGGCGTTTTGTATGGGAAGAACATAAAGTCGATTTTTTAAAATATAGTGTATTTATTTAATCAAAGTATGTACCATTGATACCTATGCACTTTTGCCATCTCGTAGGTTGTTCATCGATCCCTTTACTAAAAAAACCATTCGGACGGGAATCAATAAAATCTTTGAAGGAAGTTTGGACTGCCCCATCGGAGTTGAATTTTTCCCTTGCAAGAAGTTATCCAAATTTCGAAAAAAATGGTAATCCGTTGGGGCAAGGTCCAGAGAGTACGGTGGACGTCTTATACATTCCAATTGAAGCTCCTCTAATTCGGTAGCCGTCTGTTGTGCAGTGTATGGTCTAGCGTTCTAACGCGCGTTTGTTGATTTGCTTCACTCAATTCGTGAGGTACCCACGTTTCAAGCTTTGTCACCTTCCCAATTTGCTTCAAGTGGATTAAAACAGTTTTATCACTAACACCGCAGCCTGCAGCTAACTCGGACGTGGTTTGCGATGGATCCACTTCCACAATAGCCTTCAATTCTTCATTATCAACTTTGGTCTCCGGCCGTCCACGGGGCTTGTTCTGCAAGTCGAAATTTCCAGAACGAAAACGTTGGAACCAAAAACGCACTGTGTTTTCTTTTGCGGCACCGTCGCCATACACATTGTACGGGATGATAAAGCCCGCACAAGAGAAGGAGAGACTGGCGTCTTGAAAGTAATTCCAACAGAAGCAAAGTCAAGTGATGAATCGTCGGCAAGTCTGAAGATGTTCAGGCAGGCGAATGATAAAGCCCGCACAAGAAAAGGAGAGACTGGCGTCTTGTAGGTAATTCCAGCAAAGTCAAGCGATGAATCGTCGGCAAGTCTGAAAATGTTCAGGCAGGTGATTTGTAGAGATTTCAGACACAGTGATTGGTGGGTGATGTCGTTCCTAATTCTTGAGATGAAAGAGACTGGCCTCTTGATGGCGAGACTGACGACGGTGACGTCGACGGCGAGACTGATGTCTTGAATTGAGCAGCGTTTCGATGTCGAGGATCTTCAGGTAGTAACTGTGTAGAGATGTTATTCCAATCGCTGATGGTGAAGACTGAATGCCAACTTCTTTCTTCGCAGACCTTTTATAGTGGCAGGTCAGTCGGTTTCACAATATTTTAAATTCATGCAATAATTTCTATTTCCGCGTGAGTCATCTCAGGTTGCAATTTCACGTTGTGCAACAAAATAATTTCTGTTTTTGTGAGCATGAATCACCTCATATTAAAAGTGTTGAGAAATCAATATTTCGGGGACGCGCCGTTCAAATGAAGAATATTTCCTCTTCGATAAAAAAGCATGACACGAAATAACACTTCGATATACACATCATTAATCCTTCGAGCCGTTTCTGCAGCACTGGTGCCACGGTGAAACTCGTACTCGTAACTAACGCGATATTTCAAGTTTTCCATTTTGTAAACAAAGTGACGCAAAGAAAAAAAACAATTAAGGAAAAAACAAATGAATTATAATTTTCGAAACACAAATACATGAGTAAATAGCTGTATGAATTTGAATTTGGAATTCCTAACCAAAGAGAAGATATTTGAAATCAAAGTTGCCTGTACGGCAAAACGCCAATTTCATATGTAAGGACCTAATATTTTCCAGCATTTGACTTACTAAGGCAATTTCAAATGAAGCTATTTTTTGTAATTTTTTTTTTAATCATGTAATGTACTTGGGAACTTTACCTCATAATTCGCATTTACGCATAATGAATTATTAAGATGTTTTAACCCGGTCAGAAATAGGAATTGCAAATTTATTATAGAATTAAACCAAATACAAAAAAACAACAGTTCGTTTGTTTAAATATGGTAATAAGAATTGGTACCCATGATTCCTATTTTTATATACAAAAGGCAAGTAGATGTACGGCTAATAATTTTAACTACAATCTGAAGAGCAATTCTGCATATTGTGGATACGGAATCTATTCCATGCGTAATTGCCTATCAAATATGTGTGATTGTCTATGATTACAATTGATTTTTCAGCTCAAGATGTCAGCGCTGATGCCGATTTTGCAAATGTCAAATCCGTGATATACAATTTTAAACGTACTTTAAATAAATAAATAATCATGAATCTAACGAATTTCGTGATTTAAAGTAGATGAAGTCGGTGACAGCGCTGACAGCCCGTAGAAAGAGCAATTGCAAGCAATGGACAATCACACAAATTTGACAGTCGATTATCTATGGAATCAATTCCGTATCCACAAAAGATACAAAATCGCATGGCTGGTTGTGAAAAAGTAATCCTATTTCTAAAAGTAGCTACTATTGCCCTCTATGAAGTAAAACTTAGGCTGTGGGTTTGGAACTTGACTGAACCGTTGCAATTTCTGTTAATATGGTAAAGAAAATCGCTATGCTTAATCGCTAATCGCTTAGCTGAAAATGCAGTTTTTTGTTGTGTTATTGCATTTTTTAATGTTTTTTTTATAAATACAAAGGGCTTCCTTAAAATGGCTTTCTCTTAACATAGAATACAATTCTTTAAAATTTATTTTTTCTAATTAATAGATAGAGCATAACATTCACAACGATCAAAGGAACGCTAGTATTTTTTGGGTGAAATATATTGAATAAATGTATTGAAAATTGTTCCTATGAATATAAAAAAGGCGATTGTTTTAACGGCAGGGTTTTATTGAAGTGACCTGAAATCTTAACATGTTGATTTTGCAATTGATAGTATTATTGTACATACTTAAGTATTTTTAAACTATTTTACATAAACAAATCAATTTATGTTAAAAATATTTTGGTGGTAAGGCGTATTTTAATTACTACAAAATACTATTTTATGAGTACCTAGTATTTTTTATTTGAGAATTATATATTTTATTTTGAATTTAAGTACGTATGATCATCGTTTAACATATTGTCGACTAGCACGATACAGGCGCAAACCTAGTATGGTAGTAGACAGGATACTTAAGGCTGTCATACCAGCAAATCATAATTTCAATTCCGACTGTAGCGCTCACACATCAGCGGTCGCGAGCGGACGTATTTGGAACTAGATTTCGTTCCGGGTTGCACCTACCTATAGTTCACGCGAAGCTGGACCTACAGTATGGTTCAGATGAAGATGTTGAATTCTCGCTTCCAGAATTTTAATAAGTAGTAGTTATTTGTAATTTGTGTATTGAAGTGCGTAGACATAAATAGATACAGAAACACAGTAGGTATAAAGTAGATAACTACACAAAAAAAAAATTGTTATATTTTTTTAAATATTTTGGTTTTTGTTTTAACATTTTATTTTACGGCCATTAATTGAAACGTTAATATAATAAGTAGTATCAGTAATTTGGAAGGCGGGTATGGGCACCGCCGTCCCGGGAACCATGTATTGGATTATCAACACCTCTGCCATAGGTACGGGTAGCCCGGGTTCATGGGGCGAGGTTTGTCAGGATCTTGGCGGCGGTGGCATCTGCCCACCAACTACGTAGAAGGTCGGATCGGGAGAGACCTGTTTTTTACAATCGCTCGACACATTGCCTATTTCTTCTTTGGGGATGCTGTGTGAAGGTTCGTTTCAGGGAAAGCGAGGAGAGGATCTTCTGAGAAGGAAAGGGGTATTGGGGTGGGTAGAAATGTGGGGGTCAGCGTGTCCAGGAGAGCGGATGTATGAATCCATCCCTCCCACTGCGATGCAAAGCGATGTTCCGAGAGAGTAACGCTGGAGAAGTCAAAGGGACTCCCTCAACCACTTTCTCCAGATCCAACCTGCCATGCAGCTGGTGCGCAGACGCATACGCCGCCAAGACCTGAAAAAACCTCACCCCGTGAACCCAGGCACCCCTGCTAGTCACCAAACATTGCGAACCACTAAGGATGACCTACGGCAGACGTGTTGGTTATCTAAAAAATGTTTCCCGGGGCGGTGGTACCCATACCCGATTCTCATGTGTGTTTTTTTTGTAATACGAAAAATGGATATAAAAAGCCTACCCCCACCCCTCTCAACCCCCTCCCCCTCTTACCTCACAACCTCTAACCCCCCTCCACCCCCCGCCTCCTTTACCCCCCTCAGCCTACCCACTTCACCTCATCCCAACTCTTCTTCAACCTCCCTCCCTTGGGAGCTGTTGGACTCTTGTGCGGTATTTACATAACAATAATCTATCTATATCTTATATATGAAATTCAATTGCTGTTCGTTAGTTTCACTAAAACTGAAGAACGGCTAGGCCGATTTAGCTGATTTTGGTTTTGAAATGTTTGTCGTAGTCCAGGGAAGGTTAAAAAAATAAATAAATAAAAATATCCCAATCCAGTATTCTTTAACGGAAGCAATCTTCCCAACAAGCCTTGATTGATTGACTGCTTTTATAATTCCCGCGGCAATGGTAGGGCAACGGTAACGTCTTCCAACATCTCAGATAGGGAGATGGGAGAAAATGATTTTTTTTTTCTTTGAGAGAAGCAAACATACGTGCATCGTTTGTCTCACTAATAATTAGCAAGTAATAAAGAGGTGCAGCATTATTGTGATGAAGAACGTACGTTTTATCCTTTTTTGAATATTTAAAGCGCCCACTAACTGACAGGAAGTTGTGATTAGTCTAAAGGTATAGCGCCTGTACCCTCGGTGATCGCAGGACCGGCTCTGAGCCAAACGACGCCTGGTACAAGTAAAAAGGTTTGCGCTCCTTGTCAAAGCAGTTTACACACAAAATGCATGCGTAACAGTATACCTAAAAGAAAATAACAACGTAACAATAACGCGATAAGGGGATGTAAATTTCTATCTAGTTTTCTTTCCGATAATAAAAGACTGACAACTTTTTAAGAACAGCCGCTGCGAGCCAACAATTTGCTTCCTGAATTGTAGTTAAAAGTGTTTCTAATAACAAATCTATGATTTATATATGAACGGATAAGTTTCTATGTACCCGCGCCCATGAAATTTTAAATCTCTGCAAATGGTGCGGGGGAAAAGGGTTTGGTAGGGAAAACATTCGTATTATTGGCGTCATAAATGAGGATCTGTAGAGTCCGCCCAAACAGAGTGGTGGAAAACCCTTCCAGAAGGAGAAAAGGAAGAAATTTTAGAAAAATACTTGTTTGAAACAAGGTGGAGTTGGTATTGGTAACCACGTTTCACCATTCGTTCTGAATGGAATGACACCAGAAAACCTGTTTTGTAATACATTTGGTAATAATATTAATGATTATGTATTATAATACTGCATAAAATAAAAATAAAATAATGAAAATGATACCTACAGACGTTTGCGCATTAACAAATGCCTAAGTAGCGATCACTGTAATCAAAAGTATTTCGATAATTTTTATTTTTGCATAGCACCATTTTGGTGAAAAATAATATCAACGGCAATATGTAGTTTAATAAATTTACACCGTTGGTTGTTGAGCAGATTTCTTATATTATAAAATTATTAAAAAAATCCTGCACGCTAAATTAGTGGTGTTACAATTATGTAAGTTAAGTAAAAATAGAAAATCTAATCCAGCATCCTCTAAATCAACAATAACATTAATAAAAATGTTTTAAATTGGTGTTCACATTTGTTAACGAGATAGGTAGAAATAGTTGGCACGTACGGCGCTTGAAGTTTGCCAAGTTCAATTTGTTGTCAAATACATCCATATTGTTAAGTATTTGTTACCAAAACTAAGTAAACATTGTTTGGGGAATGCAAACTATAGTTGGAATTATTTGACCACTTAGAATTTTTGGAATTCACTCTACAATATTATACCCATCACAATATTCCTAAAATGAGAAATCGTTCCATTCAAAATGTATATAGAAAAGAGTTTTCTTTATATTTATTTTTTTAGTGAATTTTTTTAATGTTTTAATAGCTATTCTGCTATTCGGGGCGAAGACAAATCCAACAAATCAAAGATCATCAAAATCGGTAAAGCCGTTCTTGAGTTATAAATGGTGTAACTAACACGACTTTGTTTTATATACAGGGTGGACCTTAAATGTGTTCACAGTTTGTTTCGTTATTTTTTCAACAATGCGTGGGGCGAGCGCGGTTCGGGAGGTATCGTTAGACGCGTTATTTCATGGAAATTTTAGTCGCCATGGAGCCGTTTACGGAAGAGCCGCGCGCATATTGTTTTCGTGCATATTACATAAACAATTATTCCGAGAAAATTTCGAGAAGAATGTACAGTGCTCATTTCTGTTTACGAGACATTAATCAAGCACCAAGCGGCAAATCTATTCGGAAATGGATCAAAATGTTTGAGACAACCGGCTCAACAGTAAAAACCATTAATGAAGGCCGCCCGAAGTCAGCGAGGATACCAGAAGTTATTCAGCGTGTTAGTGAATCAGTGAGGGAAAATCCACAACAAACTACTCGCAAGAGAAGCCAAGCCTTATCCATCAAGAGGACCACTTTACAAAGAATTTTACGCAACGATTTACATCTAAAAGCTTATAAAATTCAGCTGACGTAAGAGTTAAAGCCGAATGATACCGATCTTCGACTTAATTTTGCCAATGTGATGCTGGGACATTTTGACAATTTTTTCAACATAATGTTCAGCGATGAGGCCAATTTCCATATCAATGACCATGTTAATAAACAAAATTGCCGGTATTGGTCTGAGAATAGAAGAAGAAGAAAAAGACCCCCCCGACAGAAGCATCAACGTCCCTTGCATAGCCCGAAGGTCGTTGTGTGGGCTGCAATATCAGCTAGGGATATCATTGGCCAATATTTCTTTGAAAACGAAAGGAGAGTTGCTATGCCAGTGAAATCTAAGAATTATTGTCAGATGCTTGAGGAGTTCTTGGTCCCAGCTCTTCAAGATTTTCAAGGCCACAATTCCAAGAGCTGGATTCAGCAGGACGGCACCACCTGTCATACTGCTAAACTGTCCATGAACCGTTTGAAGGAGATGTTCCCCGGAAAACTCATTTCACGAGGAAGAGACATTAAGTGGCCCCCACGGAGCCCAGATCACAGCTCGTGTGATTATTTTTTGTGGGGATACTTAAAATCAAGAGTCTATGAAGACTATCCGACAACAATAAATCAGTTAAAACAAAACATTGTACGGGAAATTAACGCCATCCCACGGGCAATTTGTCAACGTGTTTTTGAGAATTTTCGAATCCGCCTTAGACAATGTCAACAGGCTGATGGAGCTCACTTGGATAATATAATTTTTAAAACTTAATGTCAAAAATATTTCCATTTATTGTAGTTTTTGAAAATATTAATAAAACTTGTCTAAGTTCTACCATTATTTATTTATTGTTAATTGAAACTAGGTATACACTTAAGGGCCACCCTGAACGCAACAATCACTAAATAAACAGGGTATTAAGATTTATAATTTAACAACCACTTATCTTTCTTAGACATTATGAAAAATTAGAAATTATTGTAATAAAAAAATAATTTTACTTTTAATAAATAATAATTTTACTAAATTTATCGTCTCACGTTGTTGCATTTTTATCGCTAGGGCGAAATATATTTTTTCTGCTATCCAAAAGTCAGTCCCGGCTGGTCTCGGCCCCTCTCGGATCACGGAGAAGTAAATTTCAGTTCACATTACGTGCTAATAATAGCCAAAAAAATACCAAATGGGCAAAGTTCCACCAGAAATCACAAGTCACAACTCCAAAAACTTTTTTGGAAGAAATATTTTACAATATTGCTGTTGTCGATGAGTACATAAATATGTGATACATACATTTGTGTAATAGGTATGAATCGCTCGGGTAAGTAATGCTATCATCAATAATTTGCTACGGTATTAATTTTCGAAATGTCTACTCATGGTTTTTTTATGATACATATATTATTTATCTTTTTTTCATTAAATTTATTTACGTATTTAAAAAAATAATGTAATATTATATAAATCACAACTTGCTTATATCACTAGGGCATTCTTGTATCGAGATATGCAGCTTAACAATATTATGGAATTTAAAACAAAAACATATAAATTTAATAACGCGTAATAATAAAACTATAAAAATAAAAATAAACCTTCAAAAGAAGCCCTGAAGACAATTATTCAAATATTCATTAAAGTTGAGTTGAACGTTTATAGTTGGAAACAATAACGTTCTACTGAAAACTAAATATTAGGTCATTACATATAAAATTGGCGTTTTGCCGTACTGGCAACTTTGATCTCAAATATCTTCTCATTGGTTAGAAATTCCAAATTCAAATTTATACAGCTATTTACTCAAGTATTTGTATTTCAAAAATTATAATTATTTGTTTTTTCCTTAATTTTTTTTTCTTTGCGTCACTTAGTTTACAAAATGGAAAACTTGAAATAACGCGTTATTTACGAGTACGAGTTTCACCGTGGCACCAGTGCTGCAGAAACGATGTCTATGGCGACGCCGCAAAAGAAAACACAGTGCGAAATTTGGATAACTTCTTGCAAGGGAAAAAATTCAACTCCGATGGGGCAGTCCAAACCGCCTTCAAAGATTTTATTGATTCCCGTCCGAATGTTTTTTTTAGTAAAGGGATCGATGAACTACCTATGAGATGGCAAAAGTGCATAGATAGTAATGGTACATACTTTGATTAAATAAGTACATTATATTTAAAAAAAATCGGCTTTACGTTCCTCGCAAACAAAACGCCAATTTCATATGTAAGGACCTAATATGTACAAGGTACCTGTAATCAGAAGAACTCTTAGGGTGACCATACCGACAGTGACAAGGGGGACTGTGTAAATAATAAATTATTAACAAAAAATAAAAAATACATAATAATTATTCACGTAAGATCATTTATTCACTACGTACATTTGTCAAAACCATTCAAAATAAAAAGTCTAGAAATTGTTACATAGTTTGCCCAAGAAATACAAAAAAGGATCATTAATTGTGGTACATATCGATCGAACAGTTAATTGATCATCTCCAAATACAAAATTTTGAAGTAATGATTAAAACCAATATTCGAATGCGTATCATAAATCAAATATTATTGACACGTGCTGTTTTTTACGGTGTTTATAATATTGATGCTATAAAAAACACCGAGAAGCATAACGGTCCGGTACATTAGTATGATATTTTGAAATTTTCAACTAGTTACCCAGAAAGCGTTTTTTGTTTTTGTTTATTTCACAACTCCTTTCATTATAATTGATTTGGCGGTGTTTTTGAGTATTCTGCGTATTTGTACCAGATATAGGGAACAACTAACATGTAACTGATTTGGCGGTGTTTTTGAGTATTCTGAGTATTTGTACCAGATATAGGGAACAACTAACATGTAACTGATTTGGCGGTGTTTTTGAGTACTCTGAGTATTTGTACCAGATATAGGGAAAAACTAACATGTAACTGCATACTCAACTCAAATATCTATTTTTTCGTAGATGTTTGAAGCGATAGGTACAAAATGCATTTTTTAATATTACGAGGGTGTTCACGCATTTATAAAAAATAAATAAATAAATATATTCATCCTAGACTGGCAGAAAAGTCAATAGTTGATAAAAATAAAAATTGATTTATTAAAAAGATACTAAGTATATAGATTGCATTTATTTTGGGAATGAACTTCCAATCACCCGTAAAGATAGCAGCCAATAAAAATATGCGTTAAGAAAATGAAGATAATGTTGGTAGTTTTTCTTCTTCTTGTTGTGCCTTGTCCGTTCAACGGACGTTGGCTATCATGTTGGCTATGCGGACTTTGTTTACTGCGGCCCGGAACAGCTCCACGGTAGACTGGCCAAACCACTGTCTCAGGTTTTTCAGCCATGAGGTTCTCCTTCTTCCAGGGCCCCGTCTTCCGGCAATCTTTCCCTGCATTATGAGATGCAGGCTCTCATACTTCTCTGGATGTCTCATCACGTGTCCAAGATATTGAAGTTTTCGGATTTTTATGGTTTTAATAACTTCCTTTTCTTTATTCATCCGAACCATAACATCTTCATTTGTGACCCTGTCCATCCAGCTTATTTTAAGTATTCTTCTGTAGATCCACATCTCGAATGCCTCAAGTCGCCTAATTAATTCTTCAGTAAGCGTCCATGCTTCCATTCCATAAAATAATATTGAAAATACGTAGCATCTGACCATTCGCATTCGTAATCCAAGGTTGAGATCATGACTGCAGAACATTTTTTTCATGCGGATGAAGGTTGCACGAGCTTGCTCAATGTGGCATTTGATTTCAACTGAAGGATCCCATCTATCATTTACATTGCAGCCCAAGTATACAATACTTTGTACCTTCTCCAGTTTTGTTCCAGCAATATAAAGATGTTCATCCAATGCGTTATTTTTGCTTATGAGCATGTATTTTGTTTTATTTATATTCAGTTCTAGCCCAAAATTCTCACAAGTCTTCACTACTTGATTCAGCAAAACTTGTAACTCCTCAATATTACTTGTTAGAAGTACCGTATCATCTGCATAACGCAGGTTGTTTAGAATCTTCCCATTTATAACAAGTCCTTGAGTAGCTTCTTGCAGAGCTTCATTGAATATTTCTTCTGAATATAAGTTGAACAGCATAGATGAAAGAATACAACCCTGTCGCACGCCTCTCTTTATTTCTACTTCGTCTGTTAGACATTGCTCTACTCTTACTGCTCCTTTCTGGTTCCAATAAAGATTACCTATTATCCTTATATCTTTATCGTCTATCCCGGAGGTTTTCAGAATTTGAATCATTTTGTCGTGTCTAACTCTATCAAATGCTTTAAGGAAGTCAATGAAGCATGCATGTACATTTGTATTCACATCTCTACATCTTTGGACCAGTACTTGAATACTAAATAACGCTTCTCGAGTACCCAACCCATTTCGAAAGCCAAATTGTGTGACACCTATCTTTTCTTCCACTTTGCGATATATGCGTCCATGTATAATTCGCAAAAATATCTTTAAGTTTTTAGTCGAAGTATTTAGTCGAAGTATAATACGACCTAAGGGGGTAGAGTCGAATTAACTCAGTGGTTAGAGCAGAGCCCCGGCAAGGCTAAGGTCATAGGTTCAAATCTTAGATGCGACCGTATATTTTTCAGATTTTTCTGTTTCAAATGTTCGTCTGATGGTCGCTAAAATTATATTCAATTTTTCGATATTACAATTTGAGGTTTTACTCATTAAGTTTTTCCAAAATTGAATAATTGTTATTCAATTTTCCTGCCACTCGATTATGGTCCTCAGTTCCCAACCTTCGCCCACAATCCGGAATTCATTTACCACACCTGTTAACCCACACTTGTGTTGTTGTTAACCCACACTTGTTGTATTGTCGGCAAAGTTTAGCCATTTGCGGTACAGCTCTCGTGTTACTTGTTTTCTATTGATTATCCACATTATGAAATAATTTGTGGACGTGTTATAAAGCAAGTGATTGATCGGTCATTATGTGTTATACGTGATCATTGTTTGTATTTTCTGAGAACTATTTGAATTTATTGATGAATGTGTTGAATGTTTCAGAAATTATTTACAATATCTAAGCAAAGTTGATAATTCCTTTGGCGTTGCTTTGAAAGCCTTGTGCATATAATATTCGGAATTCCTATTCAACCAGTAAAAAGTTTTGGACCTTAGAATGAACGCCAACATCTTCATCTACACTATGAATAACTTACAGGAGTCCCAGCTGCTCCCGTCCCGGCCGCGTATTTACAAAACCTATACCGATTCAGTCGCGGTAACGACAATTTACATTTTAAATATACCTCTATATTGGTTATTTTTTATCACATTGCAAAAACAAAAAATGTTCTAAAATCTAGATAAAATAATCTTTCTGATGTGTGTATTAGAAATTAATAATTTTATTTCTAAATATTTAAATTTTAATATTATTCCAATATATTGTAAATACACCTCTATATTGATAATTTTTATCACTTTGCAAAAACAAAAAAATGTTCTAAAATCTAGTTAAAATAATCTTTCCAATGTGTATATTAGAAATTAATAATTTTATTTCTATATATTTAAATTTTGATATTGAAAATTTAAAGCGACTCAAACGCGTTAGGGATTGTAAATACGCGACCCGGCCGGTAAGAATATGTCATCCCCAATTGACATATGTTGTGAGGCCGTAGGTAGCGGGGAGGGGAAGGAGGAAAGTACCTTCCCCTCGACAATGGAGGCCGTCAAATATGAGCAGCACCGACGATATTGTTTTAAAATCAATTACATTTGATAGTTGACATTTTAACAATATCGTTGGCTGGTCAATACCAGTGTAGCGCTCGTCCGTTCCTCAGTAAGCCTATCCACATGTGAAGATGTAATAATATAAATAATAATAATAATTGGCTAACTTATATAGCGCCCTTTTCGTGGAAAATTACCGCAAGGGCGCTGTACAAATAAATATATAAAATAATTAATATTACTGGCTTATAACAAAGATTTACAATTACAACTAGTGACTTACATCTAAGACTTATAGCTACTTATACTTATGGCTTACAACTAAGATTTACAATTATAACTAGTGACTTAGATCTAAGACCTATAGCTAGTGACTTATGACTAAGACATATAGATTCTAATCTATAACTGGTGACTTATTAATACACATAGGGTAACGGGGGGAAAAGTGGAAGGGGCGGGCAAAGTGGAAAGTTCACATAAAACAAAAAATAGCGACTTCCCCCCCGTTGCGCTCACTTACCGCAAGTCGCATGTCGCCCTTGTACCCCTAATGAAATTTAGCACGGCTGCGGCGACCCAGCGCGGTGCACGTGTATGTTGAGTGATTTGTGCAGATTCCTTACGAAAACATTCAAACTTCAACGGTTGATTTTTCGTTGAAAGGTGAGGATTTAGTTATATGCTATTTATTATTGCATTGCATATAAGTATTGTCCAACGTTATTTTAATACGTCTGTGATATTTTGATACGATTTTTCGATATATATATTTTTTTGTTCCTTTTACACTATTTGGGCAAAGTGGAAAGTTATTTGTGAGGGCAAAATGGAAACCTTTCCACTTTGCCCGCCCTCGTGAGATGTCCAGTTTTACTCTAACACAAAAAAATCAATTGGAAGACAAAGTAGCCAAAAGGTGAACATTATCAAGGAAAGAGAGCAGAAAGTGAAAAATACAAAAGAAAATAAAAATTGAGAAAATGGAACAGAAAAAGAAAATTTCAAAAAAACAAAAAATCTGCAAGAAAGATGAGAAACCATTTTCTCGAAGAGAAACAAAGTTAAAGAGAAAATTAATTTTCAACCTTAGCCTGACACATCAAAACAACAACATTTTGCACTTTGCATGTTTTGCAAAGAAATTTACATTGATCCTCCAACTGAAGAATGGATTCAATGTAATGTCTGTCAAGAATGGGCACATGAACTGTGTGTCGATATTGGAATGATGGAAAATTTACCTGCTTTAACTTTGCCAATTCCCTTCCTTAGAGGAATCATGCTATCGTATTCTGTATTTTATTGTTCTTTATTATATGTTTCTACTTTACCCTTTCCACGTTTCCACTTTGCCCTGCTATGCGGGCAAAGTGGAAAAAAGTTAAGTTTTCTAAACTGGGTCTCCATTACCAAAACTGTTCTCTTTTAGTATTATTTTTTTTCCAATTATCAAAAATATGTAAGTTTCTTGTTTTAATAAACTTTTAAAAACTAAATAAAAATTACATTTTCTTAATTAATCTGTATACTGAAGTTAAGTTTTCCACTTTGCCCCCCCTTCCCCTATTTACAATTAAGATTAGCGCCAGAAGAAGTAGGAAGTTTTTACATAATATAACAATTCGAGAACACGGGTACAAAAAGTATAATGAAGGTTAACTGGATTTACGGGAAGGTATAGATATTTTAAATAAATTAATAAATTTAATAGTCGATCTTTACTGCATTAAGGTAATTCATCGCTCAACAGTAAACAGATTGAGGTATCACAATTAACAGATTACATTAAACAGATTGAGTTAACTATAAACAAAGATAAAAGAGAAAAAAAAACTATTAAAAATTGCAGAGTTTAAATAGAATGATGAATTTATGGAAAGGAGTATCGGAAAAAGTGAGTTTTCAGTTTGGATCTAAATTCCGCTGAGTTGGTTATGCATCTCAATTCCATAGGTAATTTATTCCAAGCTTCAGGGCCGGATACTGCGAATGCACGATCACCAACTTAGTGTTCGGATTTTACTTAGGTTCTTTCAACCTTCCAATTGGAGAAGATGTCGCTGATCTAAGAGTTGACTGCCTTAGACTAATATTTTCCGGAATGTACAGTTCAAAGATATAGGGAGGAGCCATTTCATTGATAGATTTAAACACCATCCAGCATAACTTGTATTGGATCCTTTCAGGACACTTCAGCCAGTGAAGATTTCGGAGGTGTTCCGAAATGTGCGAAAATTTGGGTACCCCAGTGATAAGTCGTGCTGCGGCGTTGAAAACTGATTGTAGTTTGTCAGTTTGACATTTAGGAAGACTTGCATAAATGCCATTGCAGTAATCAAGACGTGATACTACATACGAGTTCACAAGAAGCTTAGTTGCTTCTGTAGAAAGGTTCCTACGAACTGACTTTTAAGTTGTCTAAGGTAGAAGAACCCCGTGCTAACGGTCCTATTCACCTAGCTTTTCAATGAAACGTCTGAATCCAGATAAACTCCCAGAAGTTTGACGGTTGTTTTCGCAATTACGTCATTGCCGGAAATAGCAATTGGTGAGTTATCTATTAAATGTTGGCGTCTATTTGTGGCTGCCCACAGAAACTCGGTCTTTGAAGCATTTAGCTTCAGTTTGTTTGAAGACATCTAGAGACTGATTGCTTCTAGACACTCAGCTATGCGAATTTTAAGGCCGGTGATCCCATTTGGTGTGCAGTATAAGTAGACTTGCTGATCGTCGGAATAACAGTGAGAAAGGAGACCAAATGACTTAATAATCGTTGCGACATCATTTGGGAATAGAATGAAGAGAAGTGGACCCAAAACGGACCCCTGAGGTACCCCTGAAGGAGTTTTGTAAAGTTAGACTGTTTATTTCCTACTTTCACTGCTTGTGAGCGATTGGTTAGATAGGATTGTAGCCATTTTTTTACGCTAGAATGTAAACCGAATGTTACCTCTAGTCTCTTAATGAGAAAGTCGTGGTCAATGGTGTCAAATGCGGCGCTCATATCTAAAAGTGATAAAAGTGCTAACTTACCTGACTCTATGGCAAGGGTAATATCTGACAAGACACGAAGTAATCCAGTTTCTGTCGAGTGGAACCTCCTATACGCAGATTGATGATCGGTAAATAATTTATTCAGATTTAAGTGGGAAGTTATTTGAGAAGCAGCAATTTTTTCAAGTAGTGTAACAGACGTCTTGATGTATTGGATTTTTTTGTTTACGTGAAACTCGCAGGGAAGAATAAAACGACATAATCAAGTCAATTCTTGCGAAATATTACATGTTCAAACTAGCTTATTATTCAACGAAACTTGCATCTACGGTCATCGAGGTAAACAACAGGTGTGAAAATGACGTCAACCCATGCAAGAAAAAATAAGTCGTGTCAAAACAAGTTTGTTTACGTGAAAATCGCAGCTATCGGCCGCACGTGTCCCCTTGAAAATATTGCCTATTCAGGGAAGAGTAAAACAATATAATCAAGTCAATTCTTGCGAAATGTTACATGTTAAAACTAGCTTGTTGTGCAACTTGCACCTGCGGTCATCGAGGTAAACAACAGGTGGCGAAATGAATAACATGTTTACGTTTTCCTTTAACTAAAATTAGTATAAAAACCGTCTGAAAAATAAATATTGATTATTATCAAAGGAACTTCTGAGTTGTTATTATCTCCCGAAACCGAAGTGGTGACGATCGGAGTCCAGCGCCCCTATTGTTTACAGTATTTGTATGGAACAGAAAAGTGGTCTCATATAAGTAGTTTTGCTACAAAAGGCAGATTTGACACAGGTCGATAATTACCCAAGTTGTCGGCATCAAGCTGTGGTTTTTTAATGATTGGGGTAACCACTGCAGATTTAAGTGGTTCCGGGAAGTCACCAATGCTTAGGGTCTTGTTAAACATGTGAACTAGGAATGGGGCCAACACGTTGCAACATTTCTTCAGAAGCCACGTTGGGATGGGGTCAAGAACACATTGTTTATTATATAATGGCTTTACGTCCTCTGATAAGACAAAACTCACCAACTTGCACAGACCACTATCAACTTGCAACACAACTAACAGATCTCAGCTTGGGAAAATGGAATTTCTTTAGTATTATTTAAAATATCACGGTAATGGCTGATGGCCATTAGTCAAAAAATAATCAACAAATGCCTTATAAAAGTAATCAAATGAGTTTTGAGAAACATGTTGACGTCAAAGATATAATATAATAGAGGTTGCCCGCCGGCAGATTTTATACTTAAAAAATAAAAATAAAAATAAAAAAACATGAATAAAATGAAAGTTATTTATTTATTATCTCACATAGGAATAATGCGGATTTCAATTTTTTTTAAATATCTCTACTCTACATGCAGCGACGAAATATGCAGAAACAGACATGCAGCAACAAGATATGCAGCAAAAAACCCAGCAGCAACGGCATGCAGCAACGAGAAATGCAGCAACAAACTGAGCATTAACGAGATATTCAGCCACCAGATATGCAGCAACGAACCCAGCAGCAACAAGATATGCAGCTTCCACAAATGCAACAATGAGACATGCGGCAATAAACTGAGCAGCAACGAGATATGCAGCTACCAGATATGCGGCAACAAACCCAACAGCAACAAGATATACAGCTTCCACACATGCAGCAACGAGACATGCAGCTAATAGACGTCTAGCAACAAATTGGCAGCAACGAGATATGCAGTTTTCATATACGGAGCAACGAGACATGCAGCAACAAACTGATCAGCGACGAGATATGCAGTTACCATACATGCAGCGACGAGATATGCAGAAACAGACATGCAGCAACAAGATATGCAGCAAACCCAGCAGCAACGAGATATGCAGCTACGGCATGCAGCAACGAGAAATGCAGCAACAAACTGAGCATTAACGAGGTATTCAGCCACCAGATATGCAGCAACGAACCCAGCAGCAACAAGATATGCAGCTTCCACAAATGCAACAATGAGACATGCGGCAATAAACTGAGCAGCAACAAAATATACAGCTACCACTCATGCAACAGCGATATATGCAGCTACTAGATATGCAGTAATCCGCATATATGGATACTCGATACCCTGTGACAGCCAGCCAGAGAATTCCCGAGCTTGCAGCAATCGGCTCGACCCTAAATGCTAGTCCCGGATATACTGAAAACCAAGACCGTACTCACACTGGATGAACATATCGAAACATAGATCCACTGGCCTAGATCACCTCCGCGATAGTAGAATCACTCCACATTGCCAGAAGCAAGCCCTATCAGAGAGTACAACAGCTCGCCTGACACGCAAAGCAGATTGCTGACCCATTCGCGGCCCTGCGCGCTGCAACTCCACGCCAAGCTGATCACCAACCTGCCTGAATTTGCAGTCCCATACGAGCCTGAGCCGCGTCCTGCCATCCCATTTTCATGATAAGTTATTCTTTCTAATTGTTTATCCTAGTAATCGCACCAACTAGCCAGCCCCCCAACTTGTTTGTGACAAGATACGCAACTCAAGTAATGGCATCACCTAGCCCGCCTCCTAACTTGTTTGCGACGAGATACGCAACTCAAGCAAAGGCAACAAACAGCTAGCCTCCCAACTTGTTTGCGACGAGATACGCAACTCAAGTAAAGGCACCAACTAGCCCGCCTCCCAACAAGTTTTCAACAAAATACGCTACTCAACCGAAGGCCAGCAAGGCTAATTCCATCTTCTAATTTCAATTCCAGCAGTGCCACTACCAGAATAGCGGTGCTCCTCATCACTGCAGCCAAGCAGTGCCACTACCAGAATAGCGGTGCTCCTCATCACTGCAGCCAAGGTGAGCAAGTCCTCCCCAGCAGTACCACTGCCAGAACAACGGTGGTCCTCATCGGAGCAGCCAAGGCAAGCAAGGCCTTCCAGAACATCGGTACTCTCCTCAGACGGGAAGAGCGCGTTTCCACAATAAAAGGGATAAAATTTCATGGAACTGACTCCAAGATGAAAACGCTCTAGTGGCACTAAAGTCACGAGACAGACACGCAATTCTCTAGCAATACCGTGCATCAATTGGCTTTGCTAACCGCCAATAAAAACCGCAGAATCTAGGAAAGGTTAATACGACCCACGAAGAGGCAATACGACCCACAAGTAGGAGATCAACCCGGCTTTATTTCCTGCCTTACGATTTGGCCCAAAATATAACTTCAAGCCGTGTGGCACTCGAACGTGAGCTGTGACAAACCCAGTGCCCCTGAACATATCCAGAAGTGGACAAATTGGATGATCCTGCAAAAACACATACACAATCACCATCCCAAGACGCTGCTTCAATAACATGCCGCACTCATCTCAGCAAGACTCGCCTGAACCATGTAAAAGGAAAGCCATGCCCTGATAACCCAAGTCCATTTCTGGACAGATTCAACAACCGTATTGTGTTTGCTGCGCACCGATCCACACATTTACCCCACCTTTGTGGCAAACAGACTGGGCAAAATAGATGAAATGACCAACATACAAGACTGAAGGTGGGTGTCAACTAAGCAAAATCCCGCCGACCTTGGTACACGGGATCCAAACACCCAACGAACGAACACTAGAAGCGAGGCCCCACTACATCAGTCTTATGTCAACCCCTAATGGGAACATTGCCGCTAAATTGACTGATACACCACACACGCCCCTTTACACACTGCGGGCTAGACTATTTCGGACCCATGACTATCACAGTTGGCAGACATCGAGAAAAACGCTACGCCGCAATCTTCACTTGCTTCTCGATACACGCTGTCTACCTAGAACTCGTTTCTTCTCTAACCACCGATCCTGCTATTATGGCCATACAACGAATGACAGCGCGAAGGGGACAGCCCGTAACCATGTACTCAGACAACGGGACTAATTTCCATGGGGCCGAAGCCGAGATGAGAAATGCCTTGAAATTACTAAGTCAAGACGTTAAAATGCTTGATGCCCTGACCACTCAGGGCATCGAATGGAGATTATACCACCAATGACGCCGCACATGGGAGGAGTATGGGAAAGACTGATACGCTCGGTGAAACGAGCACCTAAAGAGGAAATTCTCCTGACTACCCTAATCGAAGCATTCGTAGTGAACAACAGACCACTCACCCATATATCAATGGATCCTCGCGATGAAGAACCTCTAACACCTAACCATTTTCTTCTGGGGTCGGCCGGAAAAACGCTCTCTCTTGTCCATGTACGAAAAAGGGGACGAAGAAATATGTCTCCGCCGACAATGGCCTGTCGGCCAACGACTGGCAGACATGTTTTGGTGACGATGGCTTCGAGAATACCTTCCCACCTTAGCGGCCCGACAAAATGGCACCACCTTGTCACACCCATAAAAAAGGATAACTTGGTGATCATCATGGATCCTGCACTACCTCGAAATCATTGGCCTCGCGGCCGCGTCATCGAAGAGATAACCGCAGCTGACGGACAAGTTAGAACCGCTCGAATCCAGACTAGTTCCGAGGTGTACCTAGAACCAGCCGTTAAAATCGCCGTCATCTTACCAGCTCCTACACCTGCTGAGTTATCTCCCCCTCCTCTTCACAAGGACACATAACAAACCAAGATATCTACATCAAGAATGCGTCCGACGAACTAGCTAGGTGCAATAAAACAGATTACACCGGGAGGAGTGTAACAGACGTCTTGATGTATTGGATTTTTTTGTTTACGTGAAACTCGCAGGGAAGAATAAAACGACATAATCAAGTCAATTCTTGCGAAATATTACATGTTCAAACTAGCTTATTATTCAACGAAACTTGCATCTACGGTCATCGAGGTAAACAACAGGTGTGAAAATGACGTCAACCCATGCAAGAAAAAATAAGTCGTGTTAAAACAAGTTTGTTTACGTGAAAATCGCAGCTATCGGCCGCACGTGTCCCCTTGAAAATATTGCCTATTCAGGGAAGAGTAAAACAATATAATCAAGTCAATTCTTGCGAAATGTTACATGTTAAAACTAGCTTGTTGTGCAACTTGCACCTGCGGTCATCGAGGTAAACAACAGGTGGCGAAATGAATAACATGTTTACGTTTTCCTTTAACTAAAATTAGTATAAAAACCGTCTGAAAAATAAATATTGATTATTATCAAAGGAACTTCTGAGTTGTTATTATCTCCCGAAACCGAAGTGGTGACGATCGGAGTCCAGCGCCCCTATTGTTTACAGTATTTGTATGGAACAGAAAAGTGGTCTCATATAAGTAGTTTTGCTACAAAAGGCAGATTTGACACAGGTCGATAATTACCCAAGTTGTCGGCATCAAGCTGTGGTTTTTTAATGATTGGGGTAACCACTGCAGATTTAAGTGGTTCCGGGAAGTCACCAATGCTTAGGGTCTTGTTAAACATGTGAACTAGGAATGGGGCCAACACGTTGCAACATTTCTTCAGAAGCCACGTTGGGATGGGGTCAAGAACACATTGTTTATTATATAATGGCTTTACGTCCTCTGATAAGACAAAACTCACCAACTTGCACAGACCACTATCAACTTGCAACACAACTAACAGATCTCAGCTTGGGAAAATGGAATTTCTTTAGTATTATTTAAAATACCACGGTAATGGCTGATGGCCATTAGTCAAAAAATAATCAACAAATGCCTTATAAAAGTAATCAAATGAGTTTTGAGAAACATGTTGACGTCAAAGATATAATATAATAGAGGTTGCCCGCCGGCAGATTTTATACTTAAAAAATAAAAATAAAAATAAAAAAACATGAATAAAATGAAAGTTATTTATTTATTATCTCACATAGGAATAATGCGGATTTCAATTTTTTTTAAGTATCTCTACTCAACTGGCATCCTTCTAGCCGCAAACATTCTTGCAATCTTTCCTTCATATTGGCGACAACTCGCTTGCATAGTTCTGGACTAATAGCTGCAATCTCCTCGTCGGATATTTTCTTGAAGGTCCTCTATTGTTGATGGCGAATTGCTGTATACGTGAGATTTGAGATATCCCCATAAGAAAAAGTCCCAAGGGGTCAGATCGGGTGATCTAGGGGGCCAGGCTATATCGCCGAAGCGACTAATCAATTTTCCAGGAAAAAGAAAAAGCTCTCTCATTTTAGTCGTTGAGTTCCTAGCGGTGTGTGCCGTGGCACCCGTGGCCCCAACCTGCTGAAAATGGTTCTGTTATTGTAACCAACATGACGATGTAGCTCCGGTATAAAAAATTGATCATCATTGCGCGGTACCGTTGTGCGTTAACGGTTTCACCTCTACCGAAAAAAAAGGATTTAGTAAAATTTCCCTTTTCACAAGTTCTGCGTTTTCAGTAGTTACGGTCGCTGAAGGTCCAGGACGAGGTTCATATCCAACTGATCCAGTTTTTCTAAATGTCTGTATCCACGCTTATATCAATTAGCTCGACGGGCCATCCTTCAATCGTCGGATATCGAAGTGAGAACAAAGCCGACGCCTCGTCACATTGATCGAATTATTGTCCGTGAAATACGCCTCAACCGCAAAAGCTCGGTGCGCTCCCGTCCACTGACTCATTGCTACTAAACTTAAGATGGCACGAGAGATTTTTCAATATTTAATGGTTTTTGCGAGTTTTCAAAGTCGCCTACGTCTGTAACTGTACAAACAAAAAAAGTTAAATCTAGAGAATCATAGTTACATTCACGTTCTATCCAACAAAATATAATTATGTATTAACAATAAATATTTTTCTTACTTTATAACTGTTTTAAAAATAGCTGTTTTCAACAAATCTCAATCGACCTGCAAATATTTTTCTTATGTGGTCATACACAAGAAGGAAATAAAAGAAGAAAAAAATTAGATAGAAGAAATCACGATCTATGCCCTCTCATTTTTGATTTTTTAATTAAAGAGTCTTTTTACCTAAATTGCGATGTGATATTATTAAAAAAACTGCATAAATCAGTCAACTTTAAAATTGTTTTAATGTACCAAAAAACAGGTAAGTGTATAAAATACAAAATATTATCCAATAAAACAATATTTCAAGTAAATCAATTTAAAAATATATATATATTAAATTCTAATGATTCATTCGCCTTATTTTGATATTCCTTAATGTATAAAAGACCACTTTGATAATATAATTTCATTGCGCGGCAAAGCTCCGCTGAAGACGCATGTCTGCGAAGCTGTCCCGCGTAATTTAAGTAAAAACAGAATCACCAAAAAGATCAATCATTTACTACACCCGAAGACATTGTGAGAATTATTAAATTGACCATTTTACAATGTTCGGTCAGCGTTGGCTTCAGGGATATTCAAAGTAAACATTATTGTTTTTATGATAATAAAAAAACAATTGAAAATAATTACATAAATCTTTTTGACAATTACATAAGAAACTATAATATGATATGCATAATTCGGTGTTAAATAAATACATATTTAAAAGAAATCTTAATGTAATTTCGTTAAATTATTTACATAAAAATTATTGCTTATATCCTAGTTTGGTTCCCTTTTAGAAATATTTATTTATACAATATTTCTTTCATTACTAGTTTTGTCATTTTGGTAAGGCTCTCTACTAGCGTTAAATTTCATTTGATTGATTTGTGTTATTCCACAATTTACTAATATTAAAATATTATAAGGTATCTAATAAGTTGAGAGGTTTAATTCCTTTCTATTAATTTATAAATAAAACACTTGTGTTGCAAAGTTTTTTAACAAAGAAACGACATTATGTTTATTTATATCACTTTTCTTTGAATGGTTTCTTCTAACAATCAAATAATAGCCAAAACAAAACAAGTGACAATTGATAATTGCATTCTAACTGACACCACAGGATTCAAATTTAAATGGAATATATTTCCTTTACAGGTATATTTGTGGGTCCCATGATAGTTGATCCGCCGACAATTGCATACTTATTGTAAATTGCCGGGCCAATTGTGGGCGGATCATCATGTTTGCAGCACATTTGCAGAGTGGAAGATAGTCTCAACCCATTTAATTTTTACATTAGCCCACCACAGGAGGCCCTAAGATTTCCCTTGGGGCCTGTATCATATTTGTTGTTGGATGAATGAATATTGTCCATCCACACAACATATGAATGTTGTGTGGATGGTTTTTATGGAAAGGAAGGAGAGAGAGTTTTGGGAAGGAAAAGGGTATGATAAGTGGTTAGAAATCAGGGGTCAGTGTGTCCAGGAGTGGCGGAAATATATTATGAATCCATTCTGCGTTGAAAGCCAGATAGTCCCACACCTACGCAAACTTATTATTAAACAAATAAACAAATTACACCCCATGAACCCTAAGAACCCCAGGCATCCCTGCTACGTCACCAAACATAGCGAACTACTTGGGGTAACCTGTGGCAGGGATGTAGGTTATCCCAAATTTAAAAGTATAAGACCACCATTCAGGATTGAAACGTTGCTTGCTATGGCTTTAGCCGTGTTTGGTGACTAGATCTGAATAGCCAGGCTGTCTGATCTAGCAGTGACATACAAGCTACCGATTGCAAAAATATTATCCTTAAAAATTTACAATAGGTTTAAAAAAAATGAACAAATTCATCAAATATTTAAAGTAAATTTTCGAGTTCTGTGAAAGTTCTATTCAAGTTCTGTGATTTTTCATTTTTATAGTGCAACTGGCTTGTAATGATATAATAACAGAACTTGAATAGAACTTACACAAAACGTGAATATTATCTTAAAATATTTGATGAATTGTTCAAACTTTTTAAAACAACTCGTCCTTAGTCATCGAACTCGGTCAATTCGAAAACGAAAGTTCAAATAAAAAAAAAATTACATCTTCCACAAAGTAACCAGTTTCCCGCTTGAATCCACCACTAGTTTCCCGGACACCATACATATATATTATTGTATCATAATATATTAATACATAATACGAAATTTTTCTTTATGTTTTTCTTACTATCTTTTTGTTATTGTTTGAAATGTTTTATCATTTAATTACTTACATAATTACTTATAAATTAGTATGATTTCTCTCACCAACCACAAGATCGTTGTCTCTTTATGGTGCGAAACGGATATTTTTATATTCATTGCAGCACTGTTTAACATGTACCTACTTATTGCAAAAACATACAACTATTAAATAAATGAAAAAAAGTATTAAAAATATATATTAAGTACCTACATAATCGTCTATTCAACTGTTATATTACTCACAATAAATATGTCAAGTTGTTAAAGAAAATCATGAACAAAAATATTTTTTTCTTTGTGATAATTAATAACAAAAATAATTTTCGATTCATCAAAGTAGTATTTACTAACCGCAAAGTACGTTTTTATCGTTTAAATACATACTTTGAGATGAAAAAGAAATAATTTCCATTGAAAAATATTCCTTTCTGCCAAAACTCAGATAAAACTGATTTTATACCCCTGAGAACGGTGAATCTTTTGTGAACATAATTACTATACATAATGAGTTTCACGGTAACGTCGACTCCCTACGACTTGACGCGAGGAACAAATGCCGCGGAATTAGAGAAGAGGCATTATGAAATTATTTACAAATTCGTCGAGGATTTTACGTTGCCAAATTCAAGAAACGACACGGGCGACGTTTCGTCAATGTACGAAACTAAAATCACCGAATTTGAAAATATTCGTAGGGCTGCTACGCTCTTAACTAAACAACACAAACAACCCACAACACTCGCGCGTTGAGTGATACCCCACTCCCCCCGCTGCCGGCTTCCTACGCGCCGAGAGCTCAGTTCAAAGTGTAAAATCTGCCAGCGGACACCCTGTGTTGGTGCCTAGCATTGTTCCTTTACCTTTATTTTTTCCAACTTTTAATTTCTACCTACCAATCTTTCTAATTCCTACCCAAAAAATCATAATTATTCCTACCCAACAATTCCTATTTTTCCTACCCACCATGCCGACCAGTTACAATCAAGCATCACATTGTGCAGTTGAAAATTACAAACCATCCTGTCAACACTTATGTTGAATACGGAGCCTTTAGTCGACCGTGTCGAAATAAATGTGTCCATCGTGAGCTCGCGAGTTCAATGGTGAAAAAAGAACCAGCAGATCTGAAAAGTAGACAAGCGAAGTGAGAAAATCTGCGGGTAAGTCGGCATCCTCATTTTTCCTTTCCTTCCGCTTTGCAGGAACATATGAAACCCCGACACCCTGTATTATGTATAAGATATAATGTAATAATATTTGTACATATGTGTCAGTCTTGTCGTTGTAGGACGTTTTTCATGACATTGATTAATTTAACTCTCTCTGCCATTAGCTTATCCTCCGTATATACATATAATAGTTTATTTATTAAAAGAAAATAACTTAGTTTACATCACTTTATTTTTTATATTTTATACTATCAACATGTTTCGTGAACCATGTTCACTTCTTCAGGAATAAAAGTATACTAAAGTTAAAAAATTAATTATAGATTACATATGGAGAGAAGAAATTGAAGGAGGGGGAAGGGTTGACAATGGTGGGAGTTTCGAAAAATTGGGGATTACCAAGCTATTAGAAAGGCCGGTTAAGTGGGAAGATATTTAAAACAGGGTTAACAAATTTTTTTTGCTTATTAATTGTGTCAGCTTTAGAATTTACATTTTTTCTTATTTCTAAAATTTCTAAATTAATGATTTGCGATGTTTTATATCCTGTATGTAATATTTGAAGACCTGAATTTATGTCAAATATAAATTCAGGTCTTCAAATATTACATACAGGATATAAAACATCGCAAATTTCTCGCTTGATTGACGTTCATGCTCGGGATTTTAATAAACAAGCGTCTCGTCGACAACTAAGTTTATTCTACAAATGAAAATTTTCTTTGTTTAAAACCACTTTATTTGATTTATACTCGTCGACCGACTTCAGTTGATCTCAACCTTTTTCAGAACAATAAAAACATAAACTAAACTACTGTACATTGAAGTACCCACCACTGTCCCACCCCGGTATAGGCAACTTATGGTCGCCCCTTCGGAGTTCTCGCAAGAATCTAATTTTTTTGAATAAATGGCTCTACTTTTAATGTAACGAATCTAGACCTTCAATGTCCCCTCATACTGTGTTAGGTGGCGGTATGCGGGCGCGCCTACAGGACTGTACTGTAATGGTCAATCTCTACAATTCTAAAGCCCATGGAGGTGTCAATGCAAAAGCAGTGAGCCTCATGGGCAGTCAAACAAGTTGTTAGTAACATCAACAAATAAATAAAGTAATCAAAAATGACAGCAGCCGTCATGAGTAATTAGCTCATGACAGCGGGAGACATGACCATACATAATCCGGCGGGCGGCACCGAGCACTGTACGATAAAAAGAAGGAAACAAAAGTAAAATAACATATATACAGATAAGAACCGGTGTCACCGCAACCTGACTGCCGGCAGTCCCCGAGACAGTGAAGGAGGCTGATTGACCGGCCTCCCCACAACCGGCAGCGTCGTCCTTAAGCCAGCTAGCCGGTGGTGCCTAGACGACAGTAAGTGGAAAACATGAAGAAGACCCTAGGGAGAGAAGCGTCGGGTCGCCGGAGGCGGGACGGACAGCTTTCGGATGTCGTTCAGCCTTCTCCCCAGTCTCTTCATGTCACGGGGTGTGGCGCGGCAAACAGGTGCAGCTCCACCAGTTCTAGAAGACCGGCCATGGTACGTAGGCGGGGACACGGTCCAGGGTCCAACCCCTTATATGGGGAGAAAGACGGTACAAAACGAACAACGGAGTTCAGTTCTCATAGTACAGCATAACTGAAAAGAAATGTATATGTATAAGCGTAGAAAACCGCAAAACATAAAAAATAAATAAACAAGAGCGTGTGGGAGTCATCGCTAGGCGTTTAATTGGACCAAATAACGAAAAATAAATCATAAGCATGTAAAGTAAAGAAAACATAAAATAAACATGAGCGTTGAATAACGCAGGGCCTGTGTAATCCAGAAAAAAATAAACATAAAAATGTAAAAGCATAAAAAACATAAAATGTAAATGCAAACAATAAACATAAAAATGAAAAAAAAATATAAAACTGTACATCCTGGGCAGAGTTTGTAAAAGAATAGAAGCAAGAAAAGTCAGTGGTAAGTCAGGAACAAGTACACCTGGTGTCAAAATCTACTAATCAGCGACTCTAAGCTCAGGCCATCTCTCAACCCAGATCCTTGTAAAGTTCCTCAGGCACTCGAAATTCGTCTTGTTCGAAACCAGATCAGTGTTCCACACTGGTCTGATTGGTACGTCCAAACCATCGAGCATTTCCTCTCTTGCGTCCGTCATTATCTCACACTGCCACAGAATGTGCTCCGCCGACTGGTTCGTGCACCCGCAGGCGCAGTTGGGGTGAGGGGACAGGGAGAGGGCGTGAAGTCTCCCCCTGAATTCCCCGTGGATAGAAGCTGGGTGATGTGGTGGTCCAACTTGAGAAAGACCCCTTCCATTCTGACTTTAACTGATGGGAAGAAGGAGAAAGTCCATCTTCCCTTATTCGTTCTATCCCAACGGACCTGCCACTCTTGGAGCGACAGATCCCTCATTTGACGAAGCAGCCCAGGGAGAGTCCCCGGCCCGCCCGGTGTCAGAACAACGCCTAGGTGAGTGGCCGGGGTTCCTCTGGTTAATTTCTGCTTAGTGAGCACTTCCCTGATTTCCAGATCGATTGGCAAAATGCCAGCCAAAACGGGTAAAGCGTCCAAAGCAACGGTTCTATACGCACCAGAGAGTGCCAGCAAGGGGGTTCGTTGGCCTCGCCTGAGAGCTAAGAGAATCAGCGAATTGTCCAGGCGGTGTTCCCACACAGAGGCGGCATACGAGACTTGCGCCACGTACACGCACGTAAACTACTGTATAGATGAAGATTACGAGGTAAACAAAAAAGAGAGAAAGCATTTAAGAGAGGGACACAGGCTGGTAAAGGGGTAGATAGAGGACAGGGGCAGGGAGGGGTTACATAGAGAGAAGGGAAACAGCTTTTTTAATATTAATAGTTGTTAGGGCATTATATTCCAATTTGGGAGGCGGGAATGGGTACCGCCATCCCGGGAACCTTTATTGGATAACCAACACCTCTGCCATAGGTCACCCCAAGTGGTTCGCTACGTTTGGTGATTTAGCAGGGGTGCCCGGGTTCATGGGGTGAGGTTTGTCTAGGTCTTGGAGGCGGATGTCCAGGACACACTAAACCCCAGATTCCTACCCATCCCTTAAACCCTTTTCCTTCCCAAAACTCTCCTCTCCTTCCTTTCCCTAAAAAAACCCTCCACACAGCATCCCCAAAGATGACATAGGCCCTGAGGGAAATTATTTTCCTCAGGGCCTCCTGTGTGGAGCTCATGTAAAAAAATATAGTAATTTATTTGATGTGATTCGGCTAAGTTTTTGAGAGAATTTTGAGAGAGATCGGTCATATTCGTTGCTGTTCGCATATGTTTAAGTGAAGTAGGGTGAATGGAGGTATTATGGATTATCGTGACAGTAAATAATGTAGGTTTTCCATAAATGTTGAAAGCAAAAAAAAAAATTCAGGCATTTTCAATAATAATTACATTTTTTTAATGTGAATACTTCACAAGAGTCTCAAATTGCGCTATGTCGCAAGGCTGAAGGTAGTGGGCAGGGGAAGTAGATGGGGGAGAGGAAGGTAGGGAAGTGCCTGGCTTTTCAGATCTGTTCACCAAACACGTCTAACGCCATTTCAAGCAACGTTTCAATTTTGAACGTTTCTTCCACTACGGAACGTGTAGCAAATATATCTACTATAATATTTTAAATTAATGAATTGTGAAATAACACAAATTATTCAAATAAAATTTATTTGACCGTGGCGGTATTCGATCCCGCTACTTTCGGATTAATTTGAGTCAAGAGCCTTACCCCTAGAACACACCGGTGGTCAAACACACAACACAACTTGTTCATAAATAAACTGTTTTTATAAATTGAGTAATAGTGTTTTTAAATATAAGTATAATTTTTTTTTAAATTTAAATGGAGTTCAACAAATTAAACTTGATAACTGTAGGGGCATGTAAATAGCCCCAGACGCAAGGCAAATACTACCCTATGTAAATTAATGAAAGATGAACTCTTCCCTATGTGACACAAAACAGATCATACAGCAATTCCAAAATCCTCAGTGAAAACAAAACAATACTCACTCAGAGAATGCAGCTCTCCACACGATGTCCAGACAAATGACACTAGTTTCTTTTCTCAAATATTGATTTTGCCAAGGCGGTATTGCATAATCTCAACAGATGTTTATCACAGGAAGAAAGTTCAAACAATGAATATGAATTTTGCACGTTAATCGTACGTGCCAAAACTTCACAACAATATTTCAATTATGGGTTAATGATTTAAATAGTACTGACATCTATTGGCTTTCACCAACACTCACGTCGGAAGTAATTGCTTGCTCCACAGAGGTAAGAAAATGCATGAATATACTGAATTTCAATGTCACATAGGTAAATTCAATATAATACAACCACCGTAGATGGCGCCCCCATGGTCGCCCCGATAAATTATTAATTTAAATGAGACTAATGCCCAAATGTATTTAAATATATTTTATGGCACGTATCCAATAACAATAAATAACTAATTTCGTTGTTAATCTTAATATAATATATAAAACCAAGTCCGGTAAGTTACACTTTATTTTTTATTTTTATAAAAGCGGAGACGGTTTACCATTGGTTCCCGTGAGTACTTAGGCCATGGGCCCATTGTACTTTCTCCCATTTTACCTCAATCCTTTAACAATAACCCAGTCCCTTTAATAAAGTTCACCAGAGTTGTTATCGGATATGTGGCTAGGTCTTCTGGTTCTACAACATGTCTCCCCAGGTATCTGAGCCTAATTCCCACCAGGGCAGGACATTGGCACCATAAGTGAATTGGAGTCTCTTCATCCTCTTCACATTTTCTACATCTGCTGGTGCTTTCCACTCCCAATAGCTGCATGTGTTTCCTGAGATGGCAGTGTCCCGTTAGTAGGCCTACCAGTTCCCTCAGCGAGTTTCTGTCCATATCGAGTAGTTTCCTGGTCCGTCTGGGGTCGGGTCCGTTTATGAGTACTTTGGATTGTCTCATTCCGGGTGCCCTCTCCCATTCCTTCCAGTGCTGAGATTTGACCCACCTCTCGATATGTAATTTGGTGTGGCAAGCTGCTACTCCTACGGCCGGCTCAGATCCCGCAAGTGGTGCTTTCGCCCCTTTCCTTGCTAGTTCGTCAGCCCGCTCGTTGCCCTCAATACCCTTATGTCCTGGTACCCATAACAGGGTTATTTTATTGATGGTAGTGAGTTCTGTAAGAACGGTTCTACATTCCATCACCAGTCTGGAGTCACATCGGTTACTTTCCAGTGTCATAAGGGCTGCCTGGCTATCAGAACAAATAGTTATGTTCTTATTCCTGTACCCAATACGTATATTCTCCTGTGCGCAGGCCAAGATGGCTTTCATCTCAGCCTGAAACACAGTGCAGTGTATTCCTAGAGGTATACTTAGTTCCCTCTTGGAACCCTGTAAACATACCCCAGCCCCCGTTCCTTCCTCCATTTTGGACCCATCTGTGAACCAGATTAGTTCCTGTCTGGAGGTTGGACCTGGGACCATGTCCCACTCCTCCCGGGTGGGGTACATCACATCAAACTGCTGTCTGAAGAAGTATTCGGCTTGTTTGCCGTCCTGTTTCATTCCAGCTGTCGGACTAATTGCCCTCAGTCTTGTTTCGATCTCCGTATGACTGTTTTTGGGCAACTCACCTCTCCATTGACCTTTGCATTGTAACCTGTAGGCTGCCGCCATCGCCGCCCCCTCTATTTCTAAGTTTAGTGGGGGTAGATCTAGCAGCACTCCCATGGCTAGTATTGGAGTGGTTCGCATAGCTCCTGTGATTCATCGGCATGCAAGTCCCTGTATGTGGTTGAGTGTGGCCCTCACTGTTTTCAGTGTTGTTCTCCTCCACCAGACCAAGGCTGCATGCATGAGTCTTGGTTTTACAACGGCTGTGTACAGCCATCGCATCATTTTGGGTTTGAGTCCCCAAGTTCTGCCGCAGATTCGCCTAGTTGCTTACATGAGAGCACAGGCTTTTCTGCTTACAGTCTCCACCTGGTTTTTCCAGCTCAGTTTGGTATCTAAGATGACTCCGAGGTACTTAACCGTGTCAGAGGGTTCTACTTCCTTTCCGTAGAAGGTTGGATTGCTCCATCCCTCTAGTTTCCTTTTGCGTGTAAAGATGACTAGTTCTGTTTTGTCTGGGTTGACCGACAGCCCTGTTTCTTCACACCATTCTTCCACTGTTGCCAGTGTTGATTGTATGAGGCCTCTGGTCGTGTCTGTATCCCAACACCTTATTATGGTTGCGATGTCATCCGCGTACCCTTGAGTATACAGGCCCTTGTTGTTGAGTTTCCTAGTTACACCATTTATAATTCGAGAACGGCTGGGCCGATTTTTATGATCCTTAATTTGTTGGATTTGTATCCGCCCCGAATAACAGAATAGCTATTAAAACATCCGAAAAATTCACGAAAAAAAATCATTATGAAGAAAATAATTTTCCTCGTATATTTTGTATGGAACGAATTCTCATCTTTTGAAGGAGCCGCAGGAGTATTGTGATAGGTTGTGTAGGTTGTGTGATATTGGGTAGTGAGTGAATTCAAAAAATTCAAAAACGTAAAATTTCAATGCGCTGATTGTTTTGCTTTTGTTCTTAAACATATAATGCTGCCCCTCTTTCTTACACACTAAATGTCAACATTCGAAAATGGGATAAACGGTGAACGTATGTCTGCACTCCTCCAAAGAAAAAATACAATAATTGTAATAAATCTCCCTCCCACGTATAAATAAAATGAAACGCAAATCCCGTAAGTAAGTGGAAAAGTAATAAAATCACAAAAATTATAAATTTGTACAGAGCGCCAACTCTGATACTGACAAAAACAAAATAGGACAGTTGATCGATAATTGCTTCATTGTGTAATTATTAACTTAATAAAAAAAAACTGAATTTCATTTAGCTAATAAGTATACACCATAGTTATTGATTTTGAGGCGCTATGAAGTTTGCAGGGTCACCTAGTGATAGACAAAGAAAGATCTAAGCTGAAATTTATGCCATCTCTAGTGTGAACTAGATTCGTATGTGGAATATATTTTGGAAAATGTAAAACCACAAAGTGTTTGCTTTTTTCGGTAATTTAAGTTTATTCCACTGGTTCTGTATCGTTATCGCTAAGACCATGCTAGGGTCCTCACATGTATATCATAATGCCGTTTATATGAGTAGGAAGAGTATCAGTGATGCGTATTTGACACTTTGTCAAGGCATGATCTTTGAATCCCAAAGACAGTCTTGATTGGATAGATTCAAGACTTCAAACGAAATCATTTCCTAAAGGGTCGTTCCGCGTACTACTGGAGTCGTTCAAGAACGTGAAGCAATTCCAGCCTGCGTGACTTCATTTCTTAGTGACCATCACGTCAAATTGTCTGAGGTAAGAATTCTTTACATACCAATTACATTATATGAAATGTGTTATAGGTAAATAAAATATGTGTGAAAATTCAATGTTAAATCTGTAATGGTACCTACTTTGCATACCTGGTTCCATAAAGGTCTTTATCTATTCGGGTTAAACGTACTGACGGATTAAATGTACATATCGAATTGTTTTACATATAAATATCAATATTTGTTTGTTTGTTCGTATTTTCCTTCGATTCTTTGGTGATTACACACAATGTATGTATTTCATAAAGTTTATCAGCAGGGAGAGAAGGCGGAGGGGGAGTGGAATCCGGGAGAGCGAGGCAGGAACAAAGGAGAGTGGGATTCACGGAAGGGGGTAAAGGGAAGGGAACGGGGACGAAAGGGAAAGGACACGCAGGAGAGGGGTAGGGAAGAAGGGACGGGTAGAGGAAGAGATTTCAAAGGAGACGTAGTAACGGTGGGGGTTATCATGGGTTAAATATTGAAAATCCATACTTGTCATGCGGACCGCTGCGAGAAATGTGGGTGAGAGAAGGGGAATCAGCAAGGGGGGGGGGGGAAACGAAGGAGGAGTGGATCCGTAGGAGGGAGGATGAGCGAAGGTAGGACGTGAGAGAAAGGGATGTAGTTGGAGGGAAAAGGCGGAGAAAGTATAAGGTGATCGCGAGAGGAGAACGGATGAAAAAAAAAATTAGTACAAACACATCAGAAGTATTTATATTATTTCCCCACATGTTGTGTAATATCGTCGGAAAGATAAATAATTGTAATATTTTCTCTAAAGACAATACATTAGAAATAATTAAATTATTGTCATTTCGTCACATGGTTGTAGGATGCAGGTATACCCTTAAGCAAAAATATTAACATTATAGAGCAAATAAACAAATAATAAATAAATAAACCAGTAATGTAGTTGGTAAGAGAAATCCATAAATTAGAAATGATTAATGGACCAATGAAATTAACAGCGCATAACGCTATACGTATTCTTGACATTGCCCGATGGGTTTGGTGAAAAGCGATAAATTCGGAGAAAACCGTTCCTTTGATGAACATTGTAGTTTCTCGGAACAATATTTACTTTGGAAAACTATAATCAGTGTGATTTTCAAGACTATCATGACGAAAGTATTATTTACCCAAGCTTGTGATAATAAAGTTTGAAGCAGTTTGTTTTACGAAATAGTACCCATATTTTCCGTTCCGAGGATAAAATATGATATGTCTCAAAGATTCCGTTCCTTTTAATTTTTTGTGAGCGTAAACATAGATAACGGTTACATGGACTTTTATTAAAACATTGCGTAATTCAAATGAATCGTTATACCCCCCTATATGTACAGTGTACACCAAAGGGTAAACTTTGGTAAGTATTAAATACTTCATTCCCCTAATAATAGTATCTAATAAAGAAGAAGAAGCAATATTTCTCAGTCCCTTAGGTAAACGTCATCATTAGCCTACTCTCGATAAATACACTCACGATAAGGAAGTTACTGTTGGCGTGTTTTTGTTTCCAAAGGTTTCTAACACGCGATTAATATCGATTCGACAACGGAAACAATGCATCAGGCCTTCAAAATAAAGTATCACTAAAATGAAAAATTGCCTCCGTTAAAATATGATAACAATTCTTCAGCCCTACAAATGAAGGCATTTGATGTTGAATGAGAAATATCGACGCAAAAACGAAGGGAATGAAACTGTACTGTTGGTAGTTAGGGTTGAAAGTGGTAAAACCTTCAACTCTTAATAATATTATCATGAACACGAAGTTTTCAGAACAATGCGAGGTAGAACGTAAAAAACAAGAGAGTAGGTGGACGAAGAAAGGAGTTTCAGGAGAATATAATATAATGTCGTTCGAGGGAAGGGAAATAGGACGCCTATTAATAATAATTGTACATGGGAAGACGTCGACGGGGAGAATCAAATACATGACATAATCTGAACAGAATGATGTCAAGTGTCGGTTTTAGGAAAGCGAGTGAAGTGTGCCTTAAAATAGGATGGTACAGCGATGGTTGGTTGAATACTTGTTTATTCGAAAACTGTTTATTACTTCGTGATGATTTATTTTTGAGGTGCTGTAAGGCTTCCTTTACACACGTAAGTTTTTTTCCTAACGTTTTTTTTCCTTACGTAAGTTGCTAACGTACTTTTGGCCATATTACTAATGTCGCATTGACACGACTCCAAAAGTCACTTACCGTAATTTAAATCAAGTTATAGAAATTGTTCTTAGGTAAGATTTTTGACAGATATTTAATTATCGGTCCAATCCTTTCTAATCTGAATGCTTCTGTTTATAACATTACCTATTTGAATTCGAAGTCAGTTGCTTTCACTCATGTAGCTGTCATTTTAATAAAATTAACCTTCCGTCATGCGCAACTAATCTGTGAGGTGAATTGATCTGTTATTTTTGTGCCGAAGGGTAAATATCGCCGATCTATGGCGTGGCCTCCAGACTTTTCCTCCTTCCTACCACTCAGAGAGGGCCAGTTTCCGTTCGTTTTTAAAAATTGAGCGAAAAATCTCTTTTCATCTGTTTTTCTGTAATATAATCGTGTTAGTATTGCATTGCGCCTGACGGAACTCAGAAACGAAAGAACTCCATCTTCAACGGCGTGGAATTTGGGTTGGAAATTTTCGGAATACATTTTTGAATAGTTCTACTATCAATTTACGAAAGAAAAAAAAAAAATTTTTTTGAGCCCCTACACCTATTTCCCCCCTTAACGGAACAAATGGAGAATTATTTCTCTCAAGCCAACTTCTATTCCAACACTTTATTTGGACCCTTTCGTATTTATTGACATAATCGACTTCCATAATACGGGCACGTGCCTAGTGTGGTAGTCGAAAAACCTCTAAAAACTGTAAGCCTAAGTTATTTTTATGAATGACGAATAATAAAAAAATAATAAAATAATCCCGTAAATTTGCAGCAAATCGTTGTAGACAGGAAGCCATCTTGTCGCTAATAAAATTACGCATAAATTACGTGTACAGCGTAACTTATGAGAACAGAACACAATCTCGCGTAAGATAAACTTCCGTAAGCATTAATTACCAAAGTTGTAAAGCATAATATGTAAACGATCCTGTAAGTAACTTATCAAAATCTTACGTAAGTCGTCAATTTTTCTTATGAGTGTAAAGGCTGCTAAGTATAATATCACAAATCAAGTATTGTTATTAATTTGCTCCTTTATTATTATTATTTTTTCATTAACCTCACACTGGAGGCCTTGATATAAACGATTTGACCTACACCATGTTCGGGGATGCTGAAGGGTTTTTTTGCGGAGACGGAGAGTCTTAAATAGACCACGACATGAAGGCATGGGTCGTGAAGCGACCCGGTAGTAGAAACAACCCAATCTCATGTGACAAATATCAACCGTGTACAAAGTTAGGGCGCGCGTTTGGAAAGTACATGCCCAGTACAGCCGTGGCTCTTGTGAGTTATCCTGGATAATTAGTTTCGTGATTTCGGCGGAATATTTGTCAATTACAAGGTTTGAACCATATAAGCTTTACTCACATAGGTAGACACATGCCTGTATAGCAGTTCCTACCACCATTGGAGTTAATTAATTAATTTATTTATTTGTTTATTAAGACATACACAGTACATACATATAATACAGATTATAAGGTATGTTAAATTAAATTATTACATGGTTATGTAACTATTACTAAGACGAATGTCTTTTGGTAATTACGCCTGAGATATGAACCGGTATTAAAACTTAATTATCGAATAAATGAGTAATAATAATAAAAAGGAAGAAAAAAAGGGGGGGGGGGAAATAAGGAGACATTTTAAAATCAAGAATTATCTGCTCACTAATTGTAATTGACTGATTAAAGTTTAATGAAAAGTTAAGTGTAAGTAATTTTAAAACAATTATATCACGCCAAGAAATTTAATAAATTAGTTTTGTATGTTTGCAAGGAATCGTGAAAAATGTCTAAGTGTAGTAATTTTTCATAGTGGGTATAAGTTATGATTGCGCGAGTAATTGGTGAGTTACTCGCTGCACTAGTGTTATTGGATTCTATATGAAAAAGAGCAGTATGCCTGGTACGCCTCATTGGGACATTTAAACCAATAGTGGATAGCAATTCAGGACTATCTATTTTATTATTTAGCAGGTTATACAGAAACAGCAGATCTGATAATGTGCGTCTTTTTTGTAAACTTAACATGTTATTTGTAGTTTTGTTGTATTTCTTGAATAAATATTTAGAGAATTTATTCTGTATACTTTCTACTATATGCGGGGACGCATACTCTAGTGGACTTCTGACCAATTAACAAAATAACATTTCAAGAGTCTTAGCACTTTTGAAAACTTTACATATTCTTAATAGAAAACCTAGCATCTTGTAGGATTTTGATATTATGTGTTCGATATGCTTATCAAAAATTAATTTGTTGTCTAAATAAATACCTAGATCTTTACATGTAGACGTAGATTGTAAAGGTTTATTATTCAAGTTGTAAGAATAGATGATTTTATTTTTATTTCTAGTAAATGTAATTGAGTGACACTTAGAAATGTTTAAGGACAGTAAATTTGATTCCCAATACGTGCACAAATGATCAAGATCGTTTTGTAATTCTATACAATCCGATAAAGACTGTACAGGTTTAAAAATTTTCATATCATCCGCATATAACACAAAGTAACTATTTTGAAAGCATATATAGATGTCATTTATGTAAATATTAAATAAAAGTGGTCCGAGATGCGACCCCTGGGGCACACCCGAGACGATTTCCGTTAAACAGGATGCGAAACCGTTGACAACCGTGATTTGGTGCCGATTACTGACATAATATGATGCGATCCATCTATAGAGATCACCGTGAATTCCTAGACTAAATAACTTCTGTAAAAGAATATAGTGATTAGCACGGTCGAATGCTTTGGAATAATCAGTATAGATGGCATCTACCTGGCATCGCATATCCATTTGAGCATGAAGAAAATTTATAAAATTTATAAATTTGCTGGATCAAGCCGTGCGGTTGGCAACGCATATTATGCTAAGGGTGGTCGCTATGCTCCAGGAAGGTGCGAGATGCTTTTAACGCAAGTGCTTGAGTGAGATCCAGGCTGCCGTGCACGAGACACATGTAACTTCAGACAGAAACTTGACGGGCGGCGATTTTACGGAAATATTCAACATGTCACAATTCACGTATATTAATTTCTTTTATTGGTTTTCTCATTCAGATATAATTTACTATTTGTCGTTTAGTAGTTTTGGGCTTTTATAAACGACTGGAGTCTTACATATACTTACAATTTAGAAGCATTTATGTTTAATAATATGTCTGGTTTCTTAGAACAGGCACCGCACCTTGAGATTAATTAGTATTAAAACGTAGAGTCTTTCATGTATTTCTAACCCTGTGAAAATCATTAAAATATCTTATCTAAGAAAGTGTTTGATTTATAAACTATAATTAACTATTCACATTCTACCTACCACTGAGCTATGCCATATTCTCTTAGTAACTTCAGTCTAACCTCTCTTATACAATATTTGTCAATTTAGTAGTCAATCCTTGTTCTTTTATGTTACATTTCATTATTTTATTTATGTTACACGTGGAAATGCTT
The DNA here is from genome assembly GCA_917880885.1 of Limnephilus marmoratus. Taxonomy (NCBI): domain Eukaryota; kingdom Metazoa; phylum Arthropoda; class Insecta; order Trichoptera; family Limnephilidae; genus Limnephilus; species Limnephilus marmoratus. The sequence continues at coordinate 194,151 of OU862918.1, read as the reverse complement.
GGAATAAAACTGCAATTACATTATCATTTTTAAATTAAAAATCCTTTATGAAGTATCTCCTTTCTTGTGTATATGAGATTGGGAATTAATTATTTTTAAAATAAATTAATTTCTCAATAAAAATTATGAAGGTGACTTAATAAAAAATTTAATTTTCAGAATTTTTAACAGTATTTTATTAAGGTTTGACCGTTTTCGTAGGTTAAATGGCAACGACCAAGTATATCTTGGTAGAAGTTAAATGGTAATACGGATAGAGGTTATGTATTTACATTTACTTCAGATTTCAAAGTTAATTGGTTCTTCATCAATGAAATATATAAGTTTCCTTCCAGAATGGAATGCCTGCGTTGGTTTCAAAGCAAGGATGCTCAAAATTAATCTTATTTGAGATAATCGGTAATTGACACCTCAAACTGTCAAACACACTTTCTATGAACCTTGCTTAAAGCACACAATAAAATTGCTGTATTATTAACAGTTGCTGTATTTAGAGTTAAGTTCTAAGGAACGATTTACGTTATTATTGACGGTAAATAATTACCTATATTCTCTTATATGTTCCTCGTCATCCGTCCAGGCGTCCAGGCATATATTTGGAATTAAATTTTTTTCCCATTATTATTACAAAATAAAATGCATTTAAAAAAAATTTACATTACTACGTATAAAATATAAATGATACATAGAATAAAATAAAGTAATGGGAACCCACTGAGGCACTAACTGTTATGGGTAATATAACCAAAAAAATGCTCGTTATGGGATCAATTTTGAAGTTATAATATTGCACAAGTTCTAACGCAGGTACATATTTATTTATAGATTAACGCCTTTTTTAGGGGATTTTATGTACGGATAGTAATAAATACAGAGTATTCTAGGCAGTATAAAGTATTCTAGGCAAAGACGAATTCATACGGTAGTTAGTCATGGAAATTCTGTACTGAAATAAATCCGACTACTTGTATTACATACTGAACTCCCAAAGCTTATCATGCAAGCAATTCCGGATTATCAATTACACCACTTGATATTTTATATAGAAATACCAAGTCAGTGAAAACTTTTCTGTCTGACAATTTGAGCATATTCATAACATTTAAAAGAGTGTTGTAACAAAATTGCAGGAATACCTATTTTAAAATGTATAAAACATTAGAATTTATTTTGTATTCGCTCAGTTGGTACATGAATATTATAATGTGGGTTCTAAAGGGGATAATTGAATTCAAGTGGACTTCTTACAAAGGCAATACATAAGAGTTTAATACTCTTAATAATTGTTGAAATTTCTGGTAAGCCTAGTTATAAATCTCCAATTTTTTAAACCATTCATAGAGGTTTCCATTATGTGGTTAACAAATGAATGATTTGATTGAAAAGTGATGCCTAAGTCTTTAATTTGTGATAATATCTCAAAAGCATTGTTATCAATGTTGTAAATATAGTGACGTGATTTTTTATTCGAGGAAAACTGACAAGGTGACATTTCGAGATATTTAAGTAAAGTCTATTTTTTCCATAATGGTAAATATTTTGAATAATTCTAAAAAATTTAAGGTCATCAGCAAAAAAATAAGATAGATACATCATGAAATATTTTTTTAATATACTTTATAAACAAGAAAAATAAGATTGTATATATTGTTCATAAATGATATTAAAAAAGGTGAAATTATAATACATATTTAAGTGAATTTAGAAGTTCACATGTTTTTTGATGAATATTTAAAAATATATTTTTAAATAAAATTAAATACTAAAGTGCATCAAAAGCATAAAATTGTAAATTTTGAAGTTACGGTGTAATATTTTTAAAAATATGTGTTTAATATTTTCATAATTATCGTGATTTATTTTTGGGGCATTATGCCATGTTGCGCTACCTCTTGCTTAAGCCTAAAGTAATACGGCATTAAACCAAAAATAATTTACGGCAATACTTTTGGCCGCAATGTGCTTGCAACTGCTTAAAAGTGCTTCGTGCCTGCATTAATTATTATTTATTTGTTTGGTGTAAAACAAATAATTAATCCTTTTGATAAATTCTATTTTCAACACATACTCGAATTTCATAGTTTCAGAATATAATATTAAAAATTAATTTCGCAGTGTAATAAATACAACCACAAGTTTTTATTTTCTGATCATGGTTTCTCAACTAAAGCTTGATTGTTTTACCCTTTATTAACTTAACTGACAAGACGTCAGTCTGTTGCACTAAATGAGTGGAAAATGAGTCTCGAGCTCCTGTCATCGGCAAACATTGGATTTTTGTATTTTATGAGCGATTAAAAAAAATGTATTTCTACAAGCGTCATAGTAAATATCAGATTGAAAACTTTACTGCAGAAATCTGTCAGAACCTATTAGCTTCGTGATTTTGTTACAATTTTCTCAGCACGCATCTCTTTCAGAAAACAACTAACAATTTTTTATTAATTTGGGTAAAATTTGTACATTTTTAGGATTGTATTCTAAGGTTCTTGAACCGTATTTATTTTGATGTCTGGGATTTATTAGTTCATCGATTGCAGTTAGGCTTGTGTTAGCATGTACCATTGTTTTTCTTTTTTTGTTACTATTGGTACGCTGCCTCGTAATGTTGTTTTTTTTTGTTTTGGTTTTTTTTCTTGCTAGGGCAATCCCGGTGAGTTACAGAACTCATTTTAGGACAGGAGGAAGACACAATTCATGAATGAGAGGAAATAGTTACAATTTTACACAGGAGTTTAGATATTAACGATATAACTTTCACATACTATATAGATGAAAAATAAAAGACAGATTAAGTAGAACAAAGTCAAAACAACAATAGAAAACAATTAAAGAAAAAGGGAACAATGTTACAAATATGGATGATTACAACTAAATGGAAAAGAAAAGAAGAGAAAAGAAACAAGACAATTGAACATGACCAGAAAATTACATGGTTTCATTCTTAAACGTACTTAAAAGAAAAATCTTTTAAAGCATTACTCTGATTTTTTTAATTTTGCGGGATTCCCTTGTACATATCTGGAAGCGAATTATATAATGTATAGGCAATACAGTTCAGAGTTTTTATCCCATATTTTGTAGTGTGTGTTTGAGGTACGCGGATTTTATTGCTATTTCGAGTATTGTTGCACGGACAGATCAATATATTAAAATCATTTATTTTTATTTTTAACTTGATGAGTAAATGTAATATTTAAATGTAATATAATTTTTGTGATTTAATTTTGTAATGTAATTTTTATTTAAATTCAGACAGTATTAGCGAAACTCAATCGAAAATGTGGAGGCAGAAAAATCAGAAAAAGTCTTAGTTTAATTCATCATCATCATCTTCTTCCCCTTATCCTATTTGGGTCGGGGACCAACTATATCGACAAGGCTCCTCCATACGTCCCTGTCTTGTGCTGATTGTTCGGCATCCGTCCTTGGCAGTCCCATCCTCTCCTCACACAGTTTCTGGAGTTGCCTCGCCCGACTGTATGTGGGGCGGCCCACTGGACGTCTACCCTCTGGAATGCGGTCATCAGACATTCTAAGTACATGCCCAAGCCACCTCAGTTGCGATTTTTCTATGAAGAGCAGTGGTTCAATGTTTCGATCGTCACGTTGAGTTTCTTATATGATCACATTTCGTAACTTCTGCCACTCCTCGAATCTTATTTCGGCAGCTACTTCAATAAATATTAAAAATAGTTTTATAAACATTTATTTTTCTTTTCTGATTAAGTTAATTTATTGCAGCTACAATTTTATGCTCAAACCAGTTAATTTTTTATCAAATTCTCAAAGTTAATGATAATGCCCTTTTGTAATACATTCTTTTAAATACTGGAAAAACAACCAAGTACAAAGAAAGGGCTAATAAAAAGATAAACTTATCAGTGACATCCAGCAGTGGGTTCACTAACTTGAATGGTTTATAATCATCGGTGATCTTGGCCATTACATATGGAAACGTATGGAAAACAGATACAAAGTTCCGTGTTGTTGTATCCTTTGTCTATCTCAGATTTTCTGGGGGGTGTCGGCGAACGATAAAAAAATATTAATTTTTAAAAGAAAAACTTTTCATAATTTTCTTTCCTTTCTATCATGCTTTGTGTTCGGACTGCCTTGACGACGAAAGTTCATAAAGTACAATAATTTATAGCCATAATTTAATTCAACCACCATAACACGGGCATGTGCCTAGCATGGTTGTCGAAAAATCCACACATATAGTAAACATCAAAGCAATAAATTAATAAAATTTAAATAAAATAAAATAAAATTGGCAATACATGCTTTGCCGTGCTATGGTAGCGAAAGAACCAAATAAATTATTAGTAGTGTTGACTTATTTAACGCCCAAAGAGCTTTTACGTAATATAGGGTTCCAAGGCAACTCAAAAAAGTGGCATCTCAACATCCCTTTGAAAAGTTATTAAAATTTTTGAAAAAAAATTGAAAAGAGCCCCGAAAACCTATAATATGTTTAGGTACTTCATACTAGACTTTTATAAACTTGTTACCTTACTTTAAATGTACTTATTTGTAAAAATCAGAGTGTGCAGTTTAACTCGGTGGAAGTGAAACCTTCAGAAAAATAAAACAGATAAGAATGGGGAGGCTACGAAGCACTGCACAAAGAGGAATATGGTTATACTATCTTTATACGGTGTAAATCAGTGTTTGTCTCTTTTTAGAGTCGCTTTTTTCTTTCATCGAGTTTCAAATCACAACGGTGCTGAAGAAGTTTTCACCTCAATAAAAATATTTATTATATAAACTTAAACAAGACAGTGATCAGGTAGGTTTATTGAAAAAAAATATCGGAATTTTTAAGATCAGGATTGGAGTACCTAAGTATTTTATTTGGTCCACAAATTCAAGTTCACCAAATTTTTCAAATTGTAGAAATAATCACCAACACATCTAAATTGTTCATAAACAGTTTTACTTTTTGGCATTGAGAGAATGTTGAACGATCCTGTTTGTATACATATATGGAGCTATACAATTAGAGGACTAGTGCGTACTAAGATCTCGTCGAAACGTATTTCACTAGCGATAATCTTAACTTGGAGGCCAAATCGGACAAATTGGACGTACAAAGGTGGAACCTATTTTTTCACTTGGGGTCTAATTAAAAATATATCAACGCTGTAATAAGAGTTTTGCGTACGTTTTATTAAGAATTCATTGCATTGAATTAATTAAAATCTCTCATTTTTATTTTTGCATTTTTAAACAGCTTTCCAGAAAGAATTTATACTATCAATAAATTCCTTTGTTTCTTTCTACTCAAAATAGTCAGACAACTTTAGATAATTTGATATTTGTCTGAACTCGAATAAATTATGTAGATTATTTTGTGAAAGATAATGGCCACTCTATTTATTCTATAATTGACCTCTATTTAGTGTTGTGTCTGGAGGTCACGGGTTAATTTTTACTAGAGTGCAAAAATTTTGTGTGGAAATATTTGTTTTCCTTTTATTGCTGCAGATTGCGAATTGTCGTGTTAATACATAATGGTAATGACTATTATTAAAACCCCATAAAGTCTAAAATAAGATCGGTTGAAAGCGTTACCAAAAACCAATGGACGGAGTTACACACCGGACAATCCACGGACAATCTCATGTTTCAAGTATAGAGTTTCATTCGCCATTTTAAAATATTGTGCTGTTCATGACTCAATCTAACAAATTAAAATATATTTCAATACGATATTTAACTACGCTCATGAAAATATATTTTAGTGTTGTTAGCGGTAATAATATTCTCTAAATGATGTTCGGAAACTCGTGGTACTAACATCTGCAGCGTACAAGAGATCTGGTGGTTAGGGAAGTTGGTCGAAAATTTTGATAGAATTTAATAAATATATGGCTCACCAATAGAACTATCGAGATACTCGACACAGGTATATCTTAAAAAATTGTGTACGTAGATACGTACACTGTAGGGGCGTGTAAATAGCCCCTGACACGAGGGAATGACTACCCTATGTAAATTAACGAAAATTGAATTCTTCCCTATGTGACACAAAAACAGTTGACCCAGCAATTCCAAATTCCAAAGTGAAAACAAACAATACTCACTCAGAGAATGCAGCTCATCCACGATGTCCAACACAAAAGACACTTCTTTTCATTAAAAAAATATCAAGGCGGTATTGCATAATCTTAACAGATGTTTCGCACAGCAAGGAAGTTTCAACAATGAATAAATTTGCATAATAATAATACGTGCCAAAAAATCTTGTACAACAATAATTCAATTATGGGATGAATTATTCTTATGACTGACATCTCTTGGCTTTGACTCACACTCCCGTCGGAAGTAATTGCCTGATTCACAGAGGTAAGGAAATGCATGAATATACTGAATTTCAAGTCACATAGGTAAATTCAATACAATACAAAAACCATAGATGGTGCCCTCATGGTCTCATAGCATAATTGATTAAGAAAATGGATCCAAATATATTTATGGCGCGTATCCATACACTATGTTTTAATCTTCGTACAAAATAATTAATTAAAACTTATTTTAGTTTATTAAATAATAATCTAGTAATTATATTTTTTTTAAGTATTTTATTTTGATAATAATTTTGCATAGTACCATAAATATGTACCACGCCATGAGAAGTGAGTGGAAATAACTCGATTGCTGAGGAAAGAACTTTGAAAACACTTTTGAAACACTTTCCGTTTGAGTATTATATACTTTTGGTACAATAAAAAATTATGGAACTACAAATGTCTTAATTATTTCATTAGTTATGCTTTCTTTTAGTCAAATAATAAAAACATATTTAAAATAATTCTAATTATTTTATTTTATTACAAACTAACGTTAAAAAAACTACATTTTATTGTTTATGTTGGGTAAAATTGTAGGCAACACCAAATCGCAATCGCAGGTTTGTGTTTCTGTCTTTGTCTAATCCTAGCGGCGCGCCTCTGGCGTTATAGTTCTCGTGACTTGTGTAAGTGAGACAAATTGTCACGATAATATTTATTTTGATTAAATAAATATTGTCTTGACCTAGTTAATCTTAAACTCACCTGGCCGCTTACATTTTATTATGATCGCCGTAAAGATTAGTTCTGAACGGCTAGCGACTAGCGCCATCTATCTCGGGAGGGACTTCTTGAATTTTCGTCGTTTTGGGAGCCGACATTGATTCGACGAGTCGCCGAATTATTTAAGTTTATTGTTATATATGTGATAGTTTCACCTTTACGGGTTTTACCCATTTTAAAAAAGAATCATGGATTATTTTATAACCGCGAGCCGTGTTGTTTCCGTGAGTGAAACGGGATTTTTAAAAGTTTAAATGGTGAAGTCGCGAGTCGCCATATTGTCGATGTGCTCACCTTCACTCTCGTACTTGAGTGTGGATAATCGGTGTAATCCTTTGTTTGGCGTTCATGATATTAACGTGGCCAAGGCTTTGAGAGGGGTTATCCTCGCGGAACTCAATATTTGAGGCGGATGGAGGCCCGGCACTGATCTATGAAGGGCGCGGTAAACGGCGTCTACCGAGATTTCTCCGGTACGCACAACCGAGACTTTGAGCCTTTCCTGGTTCCTGTTCCCTGTGGAGGAGTCCCCATCCTCTGGGGCCTTTCCTGGTTCCTGTTCCCTGGTGAGGAGTCCCCAGGCCCTGGAGCCTTCCTCGGTTCCTGTCTATGGAGACCCCGCGTCCTCCTGGTCGCCTATTAACAGTGATTCGCGTCAGCGTTAGAGTCAGGATAATTTAGATAAATTACGGTCCACAGGTATGCTCTCTTGCTTATGTGTTATTTTATTATTTCTTTAGGAAATGTGGAATTCTTGACCCCTTGGAGGGCACCCATGTATACACCATACCTTTAAAATATAGGTGATATTGTACTGCTAAATTATTTCTTTTATTTAACTAAAAATGCCCGAAGATAAAGACTGTATTTCCCTTCCCACAAACTTGAGGGAGATTCTGATGCTCTACCAAGAAATACACGTTACATTTGGCGCCCAACGTGGGGCCCGAACAGGGACATGCGTTCGATTGTAACTGTGACTGTTGACCTATTCAAATGTCAATCTGACGTTTCAGAATTCCATAGATTTGAAGTATTTGTTTACAATCTCAACATGATAGCTGTTGTTATTATTCTTATCTGACATATTGTCAAGGTCGGTACCTACAATACATTACAGGGTATCCGGTACTTCATATTATAAAATATATGTTTTTTTTAATAATTTCGATTATTTTTCAAATAATTATTTTTGAAAAATTTCACTACAGGGTGTTCGGTAATTGCAATAGTAATATCAATTTACTTTAAATTAATATATTTTCTTTATTAATTTTTTTTTTTTTTTTGGATTTTTTTTTTTCTTTTTTAAATGTTACCCAAATGTTATACAAAATGTTACCCAAAGCCCTTCCATTCATAATTGGGGGGTTAAATTTAATGGGTCATCGGATATTAAAGATTTTTTACTTCGTGTTGAAGAATTAACGAGAAGCCGTCATATGGAGTTTCCTGCAGTCGTTACGTCTTTTCCTGACCTTTTAGAGGGAAGGGCTCTATCGTGGTTCCGTACTATTTATAAAGAATCGTTAACGTGGCCGGAATTAAAGAATTTACTTTTGTTGCGTTTCGACAAAAATATCAGTCAAACAGAGGCTCTCAAAGCCCTCCTCATGATGAAGCAGAGGTACAATCAGAGCATTGTAGATTACGTTGAGGACGTGCAATTAGCCAACATGAAACTCAACGTACCTCTTCCAGAAGAGCAGATAGTAGACTTGGTGTGTAATAGCTTACTTCCTAAGTATGCTATTGTAATAGCTTATTTTGATGACAAGAACATAGAATCTTTAATTAAAGTTTGTAAACGTTTTGAGAGAAATTTACCTTTGTCGGACTCATCGGATACCAAGGAGGTTTATTTTTAAAAAATGCCTACCTTTAAAACTTCTCAACCAGCCACGTCTTCTTCAAAACATTGTTTTACTTCTTCTCCGTCTGCTTCTTCTACACAATCAACTACTTTTAATAAAAGTAAACTTCGGTGCACATTTTGCAATATGCAGGGGCACATTAAGCCTTATTGTAGGAAGTGGAAGTCGGAATCTAACCGGGATTCTGACAAACGTCAAACTGGCACCACTCGTCCAAATTAAAAAAACTAGAGTGTGGTCCTCTGCATTCTGCATGCAAGGATGCCGGGAGACCGCTCTCAGTTTCTGTCACGGGTAACCACTTCATTAGGCATGACTTGGACGCAAGCGTGTCGGTGACTGGTTCCGGACAAGATGTTAGACCTCATGCTAATATTCAAATTAAAAATTTAATTTTTTCAGGTCTTTTGGACAGTGGAGCCTCTGTCAGTTGTTTTGGGGGCTCACTCTTCAAATTTTTTATTAGTTTAGGATTTAAGTTAGAAAGATTAGACTCCTACGTTACCACCGCGGATGGCAAACGTCAGGATGTTATAGGTACTATGCAAATACTTGTTTCATATAATAATATTAAGAAGTATATTAAGTTTTTCATAATTCCATCTCTTTCTTCTGTCATTGTTTTAGATGTTGACTTTTGGAAGCAATTCGACGTAGCTCCTCAATTGTTTCTAAAAGTAAACGATAGTCATGATTTTAAGAATATTGAGGGTGAGATTTGTAAAATCACGTCAGCTTCCTTACTGTCTCCCCAAGATAATCGTAAATTAAACACTGTTATAGACAAATTTAAATCTATTTCGTTCGAAAAATGTGGTCTGGGTCGCACGCACCTAGTACAGCACAAAATTAATACAACGGGGGATCCTATTAAGCAGCGTTATTATCCTTTGTCAAAAACTTGTCAGGATCAATTAGAAGCCCAACTTAAAGAAATGTTAGACTTAGGTGTAGTCCGCCGCTCTCGTTCGGCTTGGTCAAACCCAGTTTTGATAGTACCAAAGAAGGACGGTTCTCCCATGTTTTGCTTGGACTCAAGGAAGCTCAACAGTGTCACCAGGACAGATTCGTACCCATTGCCTTATATTTCACGTATATTAGATAATCTTCGGGGTGCACGATTCATATCCTCTATAGACCTCTCGAAATCTTTTTGGCAAATTCCTTTACACAAAGACTCTTGCGCTAAAACGGCTTTCGTTGTACCAGGGCGTGGCCTTTATGAGTTTGTTAGGATGCCATTTGGATTGAAGAACGCTCCGAGTGAATTACAGCGTCTTGCAGATGTTCTTTTTGGCCCCGAATTTAACGAAAACGTTTTTTGTTACTTGGACGACCTGATTATAATATCGGAGGATTTTGAGTCACACTTAGAATTATTGACTAAGGTCTTTAATCGATTAAAAGAGGCCGGTCTGACAGTTAATCTTAAAAAATGTGAGTTTTGCAAAGACGAACTAAAGTATCTTGGTTATATAGTTGATGCAAAGGGTCTCCGCACGGATCCGGTGAAACTAGAATCGATTCGAACCTATCCTACTCCTATAAATTCTAAACAATTGAAAGCTTTTATAGGTCTTTGTGGGTATTATAGACGGTTCATTAAAAATTTTTCAACTATAGCGGCACCTCTGACAAAACTAACTGGGTCACGGAATGGGGTGAGTAACTTTACCTGGTCTCCGGAGGCGGAAGACTCCTTTAAGAAATTAAAAAAGGCCCTAACTTCGGCTCCAGTAATTAACTGTCCTGATTTTTCGTTACCATTTACTGTCCACTGTGACGCAAGTAACGTTGGGATTGGAGGAGTTTTGACACAAAATTTCGATGGAGAGGAACACCCTGTTTCATATTTTTCTAGGTGTCTAAATAAACACGAGCGTAACTATGGCGTAACGGAGCGCGAACTCCTTGCGGTTTTAGATTCGGTCAATCACTTTAGGCCCTACATAGAAGGAGTTCACTTCACAGTGATAACAGACCATTCCAGCCTACAATGGCTAGTATCGTTATCGAATCCCTCAGGTAGACTTGCACGTTGGTCCACCCGTCTCTCCCAATATTCGTTTGATGTAGTTCACAGAAAAGGTAAGTTAAATACTATACCTGATGCCCTTTCGCGTAAAAACGATTTAGCGGTTTCCGCCCTAGATACTGTTCCCCCTAGCTCTGATGTGTGGTACAATAAATTATTTTCAGATTGTAAAACCAATCCTCACCTTTTTAATAATTTTCTTATTAAAGATAACTATTTATTACGTCATTCTAAGTCTCGTTTCGCTCTGCAGGAGGATACAGCTTGGAAGTTGGTTGTTCCTTTTGAGGATCGGAACGCTATCTTGTCTAAGGAACACGAGTCGAATGTTTCTTGTCATCCAGGGGTTTTTAGAACATACAAAAAAATTCAACTCCATTATTTTTATAAAAATAAATAAAACACTTTGTATTTTAACCACGAATTTATTATATTACATATCGACCGGTTTCGCTTACATCAAGCTTCTTCAGGATATAAGTAATAATAACTAAATGTTAAGTGAGAGCTATGGTAGCTCTCACTTAACATTATAGTTAGCTCCATTATTTTTGGCCTGGTATGTATAGCGATGTAAAGAAATTTGTTAGTAAATGTAGGACGTGCAAAGCACATAAAGTAAATACATCGGCGCCGGCTGGAATTTCTACCAATCCAAAATTAGTCAACAGACCGATGCAAATGTTGTCCATTGACATTGTAGGACCTCTTCCACGCAGTTACGCTGGATTTATGTACATTCTATCGGTTGTTGACGTTTTTTCCAAATATACTTGGATTTTTCCCCTTAGAAATGCAACCACTAAAAGCATCGTTAAAAACGTTGAACAATTTATTTTTCTTGTACACGGCGTTCCACAAACCTTTGTGTGTGACAATGGTAAACAATTTGTTTCTAAAGAATTCAAACAATTGTTAGTTACTTATAATGTTCCTATGCCTTATTACAACGCTTATTACACCCCGCAAAATAATGTCATTGAACGTTATAACCAAACTATTGGAACTGCGTTATCTATTCTGACCGAATCTGACCAACGTAATTGGTCTAGATTTCTGCCTCAGATTCAATCAGCTCTAAATAATACGGTTAATTTTGCTACAGGTTTCACGCCTTTCTTCCTTATGCATGGAAGAGAACAAATCATTGACGGTAAATTTCACAACATTAATGTTTCTTCTGGTGTTGCGGACTCTACCTTAGAAAAATCTAGAGGCGAATTTGCTAAGAAATTGGAAGAATTAGCTTTTATTTACGATCAAGTTTCGAATGCGCTGTTGCAAGCTTTTAAAAAGAATGCTCATCACTATAACTTGCGCCGTAAGTCCGTGATATATGAAGTTGGTGATGTCGTCTGGAGGAAAAATTTCGTCCAATCTAGTGGTCCAGATTATTTTTCTCATAAACTGGCGCCTAGATTTGTTCGCAATATCATTAAAGGTAAAATCTCAGATTTAGTCTACACCTTGGCGGATATGCAAGGGAAAGTTGTGGGAAATTTTCATGTCAAGGATATTGTTCGCTTGGACTAATTGTTATTATAATTTTTTATTTTATTTTATAACAGGAAACCAATGTGGTGATGTGCAGGATTACCAACCCTTCACGTCATTTCATTTGTTTCTTTGTGTGATTATTCTGCTCACATGTCTTGAAGTTTGGTACCTTTGAGGCATGTGCTCAGAATGAGCACTACGTTCTAGTTTTTTGACGATAAATACATTATTTACCCTCGTTTAGCTGCAATCTGATCCTCTGATCAGTGGCGCCCAAAATTTTATGTTTATTTGGTATTGTGTCTATTGACCTTAACTTTTAGAAAACTTTATAGTTAGCTACATTTCTTTTAAAATTAAGAGAGTATTCTATCTGCAGACTTTCGTCTTTGTTTTTTACAACTATTATATTATATTATAACATACGATTCGTCACATCTCGATAGTATTATGAATATTGTTATTGTCATTTGCCTTAGAGTTAAGCCAGTGTCCTTCCTCAAGTACTTTGGAATTGTATCACTTTTTTTTTCTTTTGTTTTAAAGCTCCCAAGCTCCCTTACCTTTTCCAAAGAATTTGAGGAAGGCCATTCTTAAATTTCGTGTATGGGAAAATCTGAGCAACTTTCCAATACACGAGGTTTGTTATTATTATCATTGATGTTTGTATTGGTATTTCTTAGATTTAAGTTCTAGTCTTAAAAAAAAAAATTAATTAATGTTATTTTATGTATAAATTCAAAAGAAAGTAATGCTTCGGCATACTTCTTATTAAGAATTTTCAAAATGGAAATTTGAACTCTTCCCCATCATGGGAGAGCTTATTATATGTATACATTTTAGTTTTAAGTATATTCCTTGGAATTGTGAATTACTGCTAATACCAGTGTTTTACTTTGCAAGTGTATTCCTAGGGTCAATCAAATGATTTTGATTGTACTCCCCCTTAATAGTGTCGTCTATCTTTAAGATAAGATCGATCACCAAAGAACATGATAAGTATTGCTTGTTTATTTACAACAATATTTCCCCGAGCAGTGTAAATTGTAAATAATTTTTTTTTATTATTCTTTTTACATTGGTTCAAGTTTACTTTTGTTGGTTCACTATGTTATAGCTAGGTATTTTGATAATTTTGTAATTCCTAAGCTTTAAGCCTAACATTCTAGACTCTGTTTTGCTTTTCTTTGTGTTCCTAACGATAACCTTTATCACCACCTTTGTAGACAGGTTTATTTTTCTATTTTTGAATATCCTGATCTAATTTTTTGGAAAATAGGTTTTTTGATATGTAAACCCTACTTTAACCACTTTGATAGATAGGTTTTTTCTTTCGTAATTGTAAATCCTAATCTGAAAAATAACTTTGATAGATAGGTAATTGATGTGTAATCCCTATTCTAACCACTTATACTTTTAGTAGACAGTTTTTTATAACTCGTTCTAACTAATTCAATAATACATAGGTATTATATATACATTTTTCGATGCGACCTGTTGGATCTAGGTAGGAAGATTAGTTTTACTCGCTATTAAATAATTGACTCCAAATCAGTGCAAGTGAGGGCTGGTTGACCACCCTTGAAGTGAAGCCTAATAATGGCAAAGTGTCCTACTAAAGGAAAAGTGATGCCTTAAGCATACCTATTTTTTCCCCTATAATTTTCTCCTTTTCTTATATTGTTCCTCTTGTAAAGATGACAGGAGAATGGAAGGGTTCGGGCGACAGCCAATTCCAGCAGCACCCAGTGTCATCAATACTGTAGGTGCTTGTGGACCACCTATTCTCGTGCTATCTTTTGTTGTTATTGTATTGTTCATGTCTGTAAACTTAAGTGACTTAGTTTTAAGTTTATGTTTCTTGGTAACTAAATATTATTTTAATTTTTTTAAATACCTATTGGACCTATCTTTAGTTAGTTAGTTTGTTCAGTTTTGCGGGCGTGGTTTTCTTGTTTGAGGGCAAACATTTTCGCGGGAAGGGGGGAATTGTCACGATAATATTTATTTTGATTAAATAAATATTGTCTTGACCTAGTTAATCTTAAACTCACCTGGCCGCTTACATTTTATTATGATCGCCGTAAAGATTAGTTCTGAACGGCTAGCGACTAGCGCCATCTATCTCGGGAGGGACTTCTTGAATTTTCGTCGTTTTGGGAGCCGACATTGATTCGACGAGTCGCCGAATTATTTAAGTTTATTGTTATATATGTGATAGTTTCACCTTTACGGGTTTTACCCATTTTAAAAAAGAATCATGGATTATTTTATAACCGCGAGCCGTGTTGTTTCCGTGAGTGAAACGGGATTTTTAAAAGTTTAAATGGTGAAGTCGCGAGTCGCCATATTGTCGATGTGCTCACCTTCACTCTCGTACTTGAGTGTGGATAATCGGTGTAATCCTTTGTTTGGCGTTCATGATATTAACGTGGCCAAGGCTTTGAGAGGGGTTATCCTCGCGGAACTCAATATTTGAGGCGGATGGAGGCCCGGCACTGATCTATGAAGGGCGCGGTAAACGGCGTCTACCGAGATTTCTCCGGTACGCACAACCGAGACTTTGAGCCTTTCCTGGTTCCTGTTCCTTGTGGAGGAGTCCCCATCCTCTGGGGCCTTTCCTGGTTCCTGTTCCCTGGTGAGGAGTCCCCAGGCCCTGGAGCCTTCCTCGGTTCCTGTCTATGGAGACCCCGCGTCCTCCTGGTCGCCTATTAACAGTGATTCGCGTCAGCGTTAGAGTCAGGATAATTTAGATAAATTACGGTCCACAGGTATGCTCTCTTGCTTATGTGTTATTTTATTATTTCTTTAGGAAATGTGGAATTCTTGACCCCTTGGAGGGCACCCATGTATACACCATACCTTTAAAATATAGGTGATATTGTACTGCTAAATTATTTCTTTTATTTAACTAAAAATGCCCGAAGATAAAGACTGTATTTCCCTTCCCACAAACTTGAGGGAGATTCTGATGCTCTACCAAGAAATACACGTTACAAAATATATGTTTACTTTAAAATGTTTAGTGGTTTCAAAGCACCGTCGCCGTTGCGGTTGTAGAGTGGTTACGCTTTTTTTGACGCGCGGTAATGAAGTTTGCTCCTCTATTTATATACCTCAATGTCAGTGGGTATCTGTATTGCAATGAAAATATTTTTTTTACGTTTTATGCCTTTTTAATTTTTACAAAAATGTAGGTTACACAGCATTACATTTTCACCATGAGTTATATTTTTAGTATTGCCATTTGAACAACACTAGCGCCCTTCTATGTTTTCTACTCGTATTTAACAAACTGTACATCCTATTCTTTCCTGCTGACCCATCAAATAGTCATGTCATATAATAAAACAATTACATGCAAACAAAAAAAAACAGAGATGTGTTTACGTTATTTGTTTTTGGGGTGTTACGCCGTGTTGTCCTACCTCCTTCTTTAGCCAACGTTTCGGACAACGTTGCAGTGTCCATAATCACACATATCTATCGGACCTGCCGTATCTGCCCTGATGATAGATTCTGCAACTATGTCCGAAACGTTGGCTAAAGAAGGAGGTAGCGTAACACGGCATAACACCCCAAAAACAAATAACGAAAATGCTTTTGGCCATGAAAATCTTAAAACGTATCAGAGATGTATTTAATTTATGTGTGGTATTCATTTATATTGATAAGAAATGTTTTTAGTGATGATTTAACCCTAGATCACTAACCTTATTTTACGACGCTTATTACTAACCTTCTTCGTTTCGGCTACGCCGCATAAAAAGGAGGCTTCTAAGGGTTTATGGAATCAAATATTTATATGTGTTTTACATATTTATTACAATAATCCTTTGTTAACATGTTTATAAGTTTTTTATTTACTAAAATCACATTTTAATTACTTTTACAGTCTTTTAATGGGCCGTTTTCTGAGTAATTCCAAAATATCCACGAGATGGCAGCACGGTGTTTAGCGGTCCTCCTGTCATCTAATTTGTGGACCAAATCTATGGACTGACACACTGACGTCTTTCAACGATTGATCTGTAATTTTGATAGCTATTTGCAATTTGTTTTCCGACAAGTTTAGCCAAACAAAGTTTGCTCGATTTGTAAGTAAAATGCACAAAAAGTAAGATGCTGCTCTGAGCCACAGACCGTGCTGCTCAACGGCCTCGACGCTAAGCAGACTCTCAACGACGATGGACTCCTTATCGTAGCGCTGGTTCTGCCCTTCAAACCATACGTTGAATGTAAGATATGGATTTTATTATACCTCTAATACTTTAATCAGGGATTTAACCGGTCTTTAAATGTGATCAATTTTAAATAAGTGGTACTATGGCACCCTCAATCAGGGTATTTGTGAGGCTGAACTGAATGGGGGAGGAAAGAATATGGGAAATGTGAAGGCTGGGAAATGCCTGGCTATTCACACCTAGACATCTAACACAACTATTGCCATTTCAAGCAATGTATCCCTTCTAAATGGTGGTTTTTCACCGGCTGTTTAAGGAAGGGCCTTAAAGAATGGATTTTTAATAAACATCTTGAAAAGACCACTATTAAATAAGGGAGGAGAGGGAAATATTCCTAGTATGTAGGGAAATATTGCATGAGAACAAGTCGAATGCTACTGTCATCTACTGTGGATGGATGTTCCGCTCTTGTCCGGCGAATTTCTTGCTGGTGAACCGATACAAAAGGGATCTCATCAATTTATTAACATTATCTGCTACGTGTTTTGCCTAGATCTTAATAACCAGATGGTTACCAATTTCCTCCACACTCAAAAGCTGCTGTTTTTTTACTCTTAATTTTTCATTATTTTTGACATAGGTAAAAGCAAAGCTTAAATCTCAAAGCATAAAGCTCGAGGCAAAAATCTAATCGCTTAACATTCAAGCTTAAACTCAAAGCTTAAAGCATAATCTTTAATTTCTCTCAACTATGTCTAGGGTATTGCACTGGTCGTCTTCTCTCGGATTTCTTGTACTATTCAATTATAATTTTGAGACGAATCTGACCACATGGCGGAGGAGCGTCTGCCCATCCGAGGCCACAAATTCGATGAGCAAGTGTAATCCTTCATCAGCTACTGCGCCACCACCGTGGGGCTCCAGGTCATGCAGTGGTCACGCTTGCCCTACTTCTGCGAGGGAGACTTCAACCAGTCCTACCACTGGCTGAACGACTCCATCTTCATCATCAAAAAGGACCCAAATTTCCCCGAAACCACGGCTGAATAGAAGTTTTAATAGGTTTACTCTCACCTTTGTACTTTGATATCCCTCATCTGTGAAATAGATTATATTTCTATTGAACGTTTACAAATAAAATTTTAGCATAGGAAAAATTAATGGTTTATCAAGGAAATAAATGTTAATTAATGTTGTATAGTATGGGGGTCGAGAGATTTTTTCGATTAGTTACCCCAAAATAAATATGTGTCAAAATACGTAGTGTGCAATGCTATTTATTACCTCTCTGAGACTTGAAATTGAGAAAAAACTGACTTATTTATTCTACACTTAGTTGCGTATTTAATTTGCTAATCATATTTTCTTTATTTTAACAGGTTGGCTGTTCACAAAGTTGCTCACGCGTTGACCGATGCTATCACAACTATATAATATTAGAATGTAAAAAAAAATAAAATAAATGCCAAAACAATAAATAATTTATGTAAGTATAATGTTAATTATTTGTTGTACTGATGTGTTCTTCTATGTGTATAATGTTTGTAAATGTTTTACGACACATTAATATTGTGTCTGTAATCTTGTTCTTTTCATAACTCGCGAAATAGAAGAAAGTTTTTTTATTTATTAATATATTTGTTAAAATATTTTGTGTTATTTAGTACAATTAAACAACAATATTTTTTAACCATGGCAGTAGCTGTCGTGCAAGGCTGCAGAAAACCATGTCAAAACTGCAGCGAATCACTCTTTATTTTAATAAAACAAATATAATAATGATCTTTTCGTTATTTGTTTTTGGGGTGTTATGCCGTGTTCGCTACCTCCTTCTTTAGCCAACGTTTCGGACAGCGTTGCAATGTTGCAGTGATCCGGTAGATCTGCCCTGATGATGGACACTGCAACGCTGTCCGAAACGTTGGCTAAAGAAGGAGGTAGCGCAACACGGCATAACACCCCAAAAACAAATAACGAAAATACTTTTGGCCGTGAAAATCTTAAAACGTATCATAATAATGATCGTTTATTTCAGAATGTTGTGCAATGCAATACATTCCATATTTAGGAATAGTTCAAACATTGACAAAATAACAATGCATTATACATAGAATGGAACAGAAAATAAATGAAAAATATAGTATATAATAATAAATCCAAAAAAATATGCAAATATCCGTTCATGGGGGATATTTGACAGGCTCCCATTTCCAGAAGGGCATCAGGGGGGACTCCATCTCCATCCAGGCAACCATGGCAGTGATGATGGTATTCTTCGACTTGCGTAGTCTGCGCCATAAGCTTCCCCTGCGGTGGAACAAAAGTTTATTTTAACATAAACAGTTAACTTTTCCTTTTTATTATCTATCTGAATGTCTGTATCTAGAGTCGGTCTGTCACACAGAGTATCAAAAGGCAATATGACTTCCACTGCCACGTCTTCTAGATTCACAGGTAACACCGCTTCATCTTGTGGTTTTGGTTTTGTAGAATTCATATAGGTATATTTTTTCACGTATCAGATACCTTCCCTATCTGTTTCTTAATTCTAAATTACCTACTTCTACTTATATCCAGGGAAATATTGAAGGAACTACAACTTTCAGTAGCTTTTGCCTGTACAGTACATCTGAAAATAAAATTAGGCTCAAACTTCCATACTTACATGATATAAAATATGAAACGGTTTACGTTGAAATAATAATAATTTGATTTTTTTCCTAAAACACTGAAAATTAAATTACAATCAAGAGATATAGAGACATGAGACGAGAAATGCAAAGCTAATTAGATTGCCAACAATGAAGAATCACCCGCCCAGAAATTTCATGCCAGACAGTTTGATAACCGTGTAATAAAATTATTGCAATAATTGAAAATGTTTAATATGAAAAAAGGAAATAAGATATTATGTCTACCGTAATTATTAATGTTAGTTGTGCTTGACTACACTTATATTTAAAGGTACGTTTGTCAAATAATGTCAACTGCGAAAGAAGGCAAAACATTGTGTACTTATAAAATTTTGTGCATTCTATGTCAAATGTTTCTTTACGTGTTCATTATACTATACAAGTACTCTCTATATTATATTGGGGATTCAATTACAGTAAGATATTAATTGAATGAGTCATGTACTTACTGTTATAGTTAATATTATTGAATACATAATCTGTGTCCCTGAAATGAGCTTTACAGACAACAGAATCAGGAGTCAGTACCCATTTGGAACGCCTAATTGAATGAATCCATTTCGCTATCAAGTCTTTCAATCTTTGGGAAACTCGTGTCCTCCCCTATTTCTACACATTGGAACACTACAACAGGTTGACGGCTTTATTATAATATTTAAAAACACTAAATTGCGTCAAACGGCCTAAAAAATGTATGGGATCTGACAGTTAAATAAAATAGTTGGACCGCTAGGACTATTAGCGAACCTAGCGGCCAAAATCGTGCGAAAACGGCCCATTGAGACAAGAGTTTTTACTTATTTGAAAATCTTTGTTTTTTTAAATGCTTAAATTTTATTAACTAAAAAAAACAAAGACTTAAAATATTAAAATTAAGTAATAAAATCAACAAAAGAAAGAAACATTTTAGAAAAACTATTAATTAATACATTTGTGACAAATTTCAAGTTTGTGTTCGCCACACAAGGATTGGTTGCACTTGGGCATACAGGGCACACAGGGTCCCCACACAAAAAACACACACGTGCGCCGCGCGAGCTGTAGGTCATCCGAGATTAGCCGGAATCTGGAATGCGTACGACGACGCACTCAAAATTTATACCACTTTTTCGAGTCCGCGTCGTCATTTTGACGAAGGTTAGTGATCTAGGGTTAAATTTGAATAAATCGTTTATTTGTATAATCTTTCGTGGAAGGTTGTTTTACAACAGGCGTGGTCTAGAGGTAAGATTCTTGACTCGCAATCCGAAGGTTGCTGGATCAAATCCCGGCGTGGGCAAATAAATTTTATTTATACTTTTGAATGTAGCTATAACTTTGTGGTTATCCATTATTGATAAATGTAACAATGTTACTTTGTTTGAACCACTTGTATATTTGTTTAAAGCCGACCGGTTTCGAAACGACCGTTCCTTCCTCAGGGCAAACGTACACTGATTTGACAATTACAAAATAGTGGGTGGGAACAATGTATTATTACTAAGGACTGTGGTAGGGGTGGAGGCATTGTTAGGGATAACATATTATCCATGATTGGACTGTAAGAAAATATTTTTTGTTTGTTGGTAATAGATTCATTATTTTTAAGGAATTTTTTTAATTATTTCCAAAGCTTCTAAGTTATCTAAGCGTTTTCTTTTATAGTTAATATGAAGAATATTTATCCCCGTATTTTTTTAAAAACTATGGTTATTTTCAATGAAAATATGGTTAGCGAACTCAGAAAATTTTTATTTTTATTAAGACACCTTAAATGTTCTTTGATTCTGATTTTCAAATTACGAGTTGTTTTTCGCCTCCACCCTACCACAATCCGTAGTAATAATACATTGTTCCCACCCACTATTTTTTAATTGCAAATCATTATACGTTTGCCCCGAGGAAGAAACGGTCGTTCCGAAACCGGTCGGCTTTAAACAAATATGCAAGTGGTTCAAATAAAGTAACATTGTTTCAATTATCTAAATTTTATTTGATAAATTTGTGTTAATTCAAAATAAGTTCATTTAAAAAAATATATAGTATATCTGAGGCACGTTCCAGAATGGAACATACTCTCGGTATCGCCCTGGTGTAAGACCACCATTCAGAATTGAAACGTTGCTTGATATAGCTTTTCCGTGTTTGGTGACCAGATCTGAATAGCGACGTATTTCCCCACCTTCCTCTTTCCCATCCCTTTCCCTTCCTACTACCTTAGGCTCCAGATGGGAGCAGCTGAGACTCTTGTGAGGTTTTCGCATAAAAAAAATAAAATATATACTTTAATGGCCATGTAGTAGGGTACTTTTTAAAATATTGTTTTGATTGCTTTTGGCTTGTGGTATTAGTACATTTTCTGCGAACCTTGTAGCGTGTTGATGTGTTGAGCTTTTTGTGGGAACTTTGATGAAGATGATGGAACTTACATTACTCCGTAGTGCTTCACTCCCAGGCTAGAAAAGTTCCTAGAAACTACTATCCGTTGCAACACCACTACAAATACCATTAGAGTGAGTGCCTTCAAGTATAGGTTCTTAAAATCGTCTTCTCTATTTATTATTGAAGAGCGGCATTTATTAGAACTATTTGTTTCGACGCTTTTGTAGCCTAGGTCTACGTAAAACAGTGGTTCCCAACCTTTTTCTGACCCGGGACCACTTGTACGTTTATTTTTTCGACACGGACCACGAGCAGTGGCGTAGCGAGGGGTGGGGGGTTCGGATCGCAATTCTCTAGCTACCCCCCCCCCTGGACCGACAATTTTTTTATGAAGTCGAAATTTGTGTTTTGTCAACATTAATGGGGGGGGGGGGGTGGCACCAAGAAGTTATCCGTCCCAGGTGCATCCCATGCTGGCCTAAACCACTGAGAATGGATGGCACACAACGGGAGGGGCATAATAGGATAGGGTGGGACGGGTTCTAGTAGAATATTTACCACAACGGAGGGGGCGGAATGAGATAGGGTGGGACGGGTTCTAGCAGAATATTTACCACAACGGAAGGGGTAGGATCGGGTGGGGCGAAACGGAATACCATAATGGCCACTGACCACAAGGTACAATAATGATAAACTGAATATTGTCCCGATTTTTTTTTATTCAGACTTCTCGACCAGGGATCGCCCGCGCGCTGATGCGTTTTGTTCGCGCATTTTTATATGGGATTGATTGGCTATTACATTCGCAGACTTGGTGGGTAGATATGTCAAAATCCTGAATTTATCTCACCTACCTAATCTTTCCTTCCTAAATGTCACCATAAAAATTGTTGCAAGAAAGTACTCAACTTTGGAGAGGTGACAGTGTGCTTTGCTGCTCAGCACAAAATAACATCTCAGACAGGGCGCATGTATCGTAACCTCTTGCTGTAAAAATATTATGATTTTTAAATTAAACATTGAGAAGTGTACACTACAAACTGGAGATCAGCGAGGCCCCATCTGCAACGGTGAGTCCTATTTTCCTTATTCCAATCTGGGCTTGTCTAATTTTCCAAAAGCACAGATCTGAACTATCGACTGACCACTATGGGGACAGTAGAAAAGAAGTGGAGAACAAAGGCAGTGAAGGTTTGCAGATGTTCCTGGACTGGGGTGAAAGGTGAAAGAAACAAGATGACCTTCGCTCCCCACAAGACCAAGGGCCTCCTGATGAAGGGCTTTCTCAGTAGAGAAAGAAATCCTACCATCAGAATGGGAGATTCTAACATCCGCTTTTTTGAAACAGTGAAATACTTAGGCGTCACTCTAGATCGATCGTCCTCTTTTCTGGCTCACGTCAAAGAAGTATCCAGCAAGGCTCAGGCTCTCTTCTTGAAGCTGAGGAGACTCTCCACAGCTAAGTGGGGATTGCGTAATCTGGCTCTGCGAACGCTATATAGGTGCGCATATGTGGCGCAAGTCTCGTATGCCGCCTCTGTGTGGGAGCACCGCCTGGAAAATTCGCTGATACTCTTAGCTCTCAAGCGAGGCCAACGAACCCCCTTGCTGGCACTCTCTGGTGCGTATAGAACCGTTGCTTTGGACGCTTTACCCGTTTTGGCTGGCATTTTGCCTATCGATCTGGAAATCAGGGAAGTGCTTACTAAGCAGAAATTAACCAGAGGAACCCCGGCCACTCACCTAGGCGTTGTTCTGACACCGGGAGGGCCGGAGACTCTCCCTGGGCTGCTACGTCAAATGAGGGATCTGTCGCTCCAAGAGTGGCAGGTCCGTTGGGATAGATCGAATTTGGGAAGATGGACCTTCTCCTTCTTCCCATCAGTTAAAATCAGAATGGAAGGGGCTTATCTCAGACTGGATCACCACATTACCCAGCTTCTGTCCGGGCATGGGGAATTCAGGGGGAGACTTCACACCCTCTCCCTGTCCCCCCACCCCAACTGCGTATGCGGATCAACCAACCAGTCGGCCGAGCACATTCTGTGGCACTGCGAGATCTTGACGGACGCTAGAGAGGAAATGCTCGATAGTTTGGACGTACCTATCAGACCAGTGTGGAACACTGATCTGGTTTCGAACAAGACGAACTTCGAGTGCTTGAGGAATTTTACAAGGATCTGGGTTGAGAGATGGCCTGAGCTTAGAGTCGCGGATTAGTAGATTTTGGCACCAGGTATACTTGTTCCTGACTAACCATGGACTTTCTTTGCTTCTTACTCTCTTACCAATATTGCCCAGGATGTTCAGCTTTATATTTTATTTTACATTTTATGTTTATTATTTACACCTTTACATTTTAATGTTTTTTTTTGCTTTTACAGTATTTATACATATATATATATATATTTTTTTTTTACATTTTTATGTTTTTATGCTTTTACATTTTTATGTTCATGGTCTACTGTTTACAGATGCCCTGCGTAATTTAACGCTCATGTCTATTTAATGTTTTTTCTTTTTCTTTCTAAATCGCCATTTTATTTTACATGTTTATGATCTTTAGTTTGGTTATATGGTGCATTCACATGCCCAGCGCTGATTTCCACACGCTCCTGTTTATTTTTTTCTTTTTTGCGATTTACTATGTTATCAATAAATTTTTCTTTTTAGTTATGTTTTTTTTGTGAGAACTGAACTCAGTTGCTCATTTTGTGCCGTCCTTCTCCCCGTTATAAGGGGTTGGACCCTGGACCGTGTCCCCGCCTACGTACCATGGCCGGTCTTCTGGAAATGCTGTCTGCCGCGCCACCCCCTGTGACATGAAGAGGCTGGGGAGAAGGTTGAACGACATCTGGAGGCTGTCCGTCCCGCCTTCGGCGATCCGACGCTTCTCTCCCTAGGGTCTTCTTCTATGATTTCCAATTACTCTCGTCTAGGCACCACCGGCTAGCTGGCTTACGGACGACGCTGCCGGTTGTCGGGAGGCCGGACAATCAGCCTCCTTCACTGTCTCGGGGACCGCCGGTAGCCAGTTTGCGGTAACATCAGTTCTACTCTGTACAAATGTTATTATACTTTTGTTGCTTTTTTTATGAACAGTTCTCGGTGTCGCCCGCCGGATTGCGTATGGTCTTTCGCTGTCATGAGCTGATTACTCATGACGGCTGCTGTCTATTTTGTTCATTTTACTTTTTTATGTCGATGTTACTAACCACTTGTTTGACTGTCCACGAGGCTCACTGCTTTGGCGGTGATTACCTCCATGGGCTTTAGAATTGTAGAAATGACCATTACAGTACAGTCATGTAGGCGCGACCGCATACCGCCACCTAACACAGTATGAGGGGACATTGAAGGTCTAGATTCGTTACATTAAATGTAGAGCCGTTTATTCAAAAAAATTAGATTCTTGTGAGAACTCCGAAGGGGCGACCATAAGTTGCCTATACCGGGGTGGGACAGTGGTGGGTACTTCAATGACCGTCCATCAGGTGTGCGAGTGTATGCTATTTAATCGTCCCATATAACTTAGCGATCACGTAGTTTCGGGACTGGTCCTTTGAGGGTTGCTTAGGCTTTGCTCTGCAGCACTTACCGCCAATTTGCAGTGTAGTCGCAGTTTTGCGACACCACATTTATTAACCGGTGCACCATCGCGGACCATCTTCAATGGTTCAATCAACCACTGGTTGGGAAACCCTGACGTAAAAGAATGTATTGCATTTAGTGGTTACACATTCGTAGCCATGAACACCACGGGGTCCATGAAGCTGAAGGCTTGTTTGGAAACGGTAATAATATGTTGTACCATTTGCTTAACAAACCTTCATACTTTTCGTTCATCAAAAATCATACCACGAGCAAACTTTGCTGTTCATCCTTACCGTTCAAGTTTAGTCTTTGCTGCTTCAGACAGTGTTCCTATTTTTGAAGTAAAACTTCTTTTCGCACCCTTGACTTGGGGAGTTAGCTAGTGAATGCGTGACGATAGCGTTACGAAAAGCGAGACGAAAGGTAGTTAAGAGGGAGATATAAGTCAGTGAAGATAGAAAGAGAGAGAGTTACGTTTCGAATATTACTGCAGGGGCAAGAGAGAGAGAGGTGCGAGTACCTAAAACACAGTTTTTTTTTTACATTAACTCCACACAGGAGGCCCTGAGGAAAATAATTTCCCTCAGGGCCTATGTCATCTGGAATGCTGTGTGGAGGGTCTTTTTGAGGAGAGGAAGGAATGAACATTGGTCTTGAAGACACCCATGTTGTAGGAAGGATGAAACACAGAGGCCAGCAAATCATTCCACAGCTGGGCTGTTGAACACAAGAACGAGTCGAAGACTCCCGTTTCAAAGGGACCGCCCGTTTCTGCACAGAGTCGATGGTTTTTTTCACGTAGGTCAGACCAGAGGTGGCTGTCAAATTCAACCGTGGGGCGTACTTGCGATTTGTACAGGGTTAGCAGTTGTGTACTATTAAAGTATCTGCGGGCCCTGTACCGCACAGTACGCCCAGTTTTTGGGAGGCTAACTTTACTCTGGCTTCGATGGAGCCCCCATTCCTGAGCTGGTCACTTAGGGTTACAACAAGCATTTCGATGGAGGGCCTGTTCGGAAGATTGCTTCCGTTGAAAGAGACTAGATTTTCATTTCGATCCCTTTTAGACGTAATCAGACAAGATTGGGTCTTTGAAACATTAAATTCAACGAGATTATTTTTACCCCAAGAGAAAACACTCTCGAGGTAACCGTCCATTCTTTGCTTCAAAGCCCTACGAGCTGTTGGAGTTTGTGAGTCCTTTGGGAGCTTGTCAAACAAAAATGTATCATGAACTGTACTGTCATCCGCGTAACAATGAATTGGTGCACATGACAAAAGGTCGTTGATGTGCAACAAAACAAAGTCGGAGGCAGAACCGATCCCTGTGGGACGCCAGCATTTATCGAGTGTGAGGAAGAGGTGAAACCATCGGCTACCGTTTGAATCGACCTCTCCCTCAAGAAGTCGGCAATCCACATACACAAGGATGCGGGAAGTCCGTAAGAAGGCAGTTTGTTGACAAGTCCTCGGTGCCAAACCCGGTCAAAGGCTTTGGAAATATCCAGTACAACCATTTGGGTCTCACCAAAACGTTTTAGGCATCACCCTCAAACATGCGTAACATTCGCGAGAAGATCACTGCACGAGCGGTTCCGCCGGAATCCGTATTGACGGTCGTTAATAATTTTGTTCTTCTTGAGGTACGTGAGCAGTTTGTCGATGATCACACGTTCCATCAACTTGGACAGAACTGATGTGATCGCTATGGGGCGGTAGTTGACCGGGTTGGAACGGTCACCCTTCTTTGGAATAGGATGGATATGGATAACCACTTTTTTGCAACCAGAGGGCACAGAGCCAGTCTTCAGGGACATTTTAAAAAGCTTCGTCATAATTGGAGCTATTTCTGCAGTGCACCTCTGCAATACCAGGGCAGGTATTCCGTCAGGCCAACTAGCTTTATTAACATCAATCCCTCGTAAAACATGGAGTACTTCCCGATGCCGGATCCTCAGCTTTTTCATACGAAAACCGCAGTGAAGAACCGACGTCGGGACAGCACCTTGGTCATCGAGGGTTGAGTTATCCGCTAACATTTTACCTAATTAGTTAGCCTTTTCGATGGTGGTGTTCGCTAGTGAGCCGTCAGGTCTGGTAAGAGGTGGCAGACTGGATTTGCAGAAATTGTGACCTATTGAGCCCGCAAGCAACCAGAATTGCCTGCTGTCATGCGGGCATGCAGCCAGCTTTCTGCTGATCTGCTGGTCATGCTCGAATTTCGACCTATTTATGATTCTCTTGATTTCGTATGTGTTGTAGGCTTGGTAAGCCGTATTTTTTTGTTGCACTGCTTTAGCGCATTGTCGACTGAACCACGGCTTTGAGCCTACACCAGATTTCTTAACAGTAGATTGGATGAAGCCATTCATCGCGGATGTGATGACTTCACCAATTTCCTGGGCACATCTTGAGGGATCCGAAGTCTGAAAACAGACAGCTGACCACGGGAAAGCATTAAAATGTGCCCGCAGACCGAACCAATCTGCTGACCTATAGTGCTACACTTTTCTCTTCAGCCTCTCGTTTGGCGGTCTGAAGTTTACAGGGATTCATGTCGTCACCAGGCAGTGGTCGGACGATCCTAAAGGCGCTGTAACTTCAATCTTGTAACCGTGTGGCACAGTAGTTAAAAATAGGTCGAACAGATTGGAACGGTGAGTCTGGACATCAGGAACGTTGGCTCAACTTAGAATTGTTGGCTCCTGAACCATTTGCTCCAATCCGTAGCAAAGGGCAAAGAATTCCGCTTGGCGTCCAGCCGAGTCTGTTGATCCTGACAACTTTAATGAAGGTTCGTTATGAACATTGAAGTCCCCCAAGACCACAAACTCTGCCGTAGGGTAGCGGGGCAAGAGGTCATCAATAGGATCGCTTAAATGTTTGAAGAGCTCGGACGTGTCTGATTCGCTAAGGTTCGGTGAGCGGTATAAACACGCGTAGAGTCTTACCGTACTGGCAAGATTGACGCGTACCTACATTACGTGAATCTGAAGTTTTCCAGATTCAACAGTCGTACACAGTTGACGTCAGCTCGACTGTAGAGACAGACACCTCCTTTAGGTCTGAACTTGCTTGCGAGGGTGAAGCCCGGGCAGTCCAGATAGGAGGCGTCTAAATGATTTATTTTTTGTTTTTGTTTCTGTGAATCAGAAACTTTGTTATGTAACATTATAATTAAAAATCACACAATAACTTTATAAACACTACTTTTATTTTGTATTCTTTTGTCGACCGGGTTTCCGGAAGAAGCTACTAAGCTAAGTATAAAAAATAAATGTGGTGTTAACAAAGTTATTGTTTTATTTTATTTATTGCGTTCTCCAGTTCTCCCGCCATGGTGGAAATAAAACTCTATAAAACCCTATGAACATTGATGCACGAAACAGTGGATCATCACATTTGGCATTGCTATAATTTATTTGTTATATTCTACGCAGGAGGTCTAAGGGAAATATTTCCCTTTGAGCTTATGTCATCTTTGGACGTGTGGACAGTGTGGAGGGTCTATTGGAGGAAAGAAAGGAGTGAACTTGATGATCTATGGATTGTATCTCCCAAAATATATTAAAATAGTTATTGAGGGTCAGCCCAGCAGCGCATTACATTATCCGGACCATATTGCGAGTGAGATGATCAAAAAAATTCCAGCTAGGCTTAAATGATTTGAGCATCTTAAAATGGTGATCAGAAGTAGGAAATGTATATGCGAAGTTAATAGCGGATAGAAGAAGAAAACGGTAGGTTCGTGTAGTCGTGTTCCATCGTCTCTGCCTATTCCTTATCCACGGAGCTAAGTATCGTAGCGCTGACGAGCTAGACTGATGGTCCTCCAACGCAGCGCATTGCAAATCGCGTTTCACTACACCTCTTCATTCATTTACCTAAACATTTCAGCAAGTATGGTCTCTGTATGCATTTTTCAATTAATTATTATTTTTAATTGATAAACTAATGTTTAAGACATGATTTTTATGCGTAGTACAAAGAGTAACAATTATTGTAAGTAATAACAACTGTTAGCCTGAAACGCTCATCTACATTGAAAAAATCTCCCGAGAAAAGATACATACCGCCGACGGGACTCGAACCCGCATCCTTCTGATTTCCCGTCAACTGTTCTTACCCAGTGAGCCACGTCGGCTTAACTCCTGCCCGCCAAATAATTCAACATGTACAGGGTGTCCGGGGGTAAAGTGCATTAACTTCGGGAGGTGATTCTACATGATATTTTATATAATAATAAGTAAAAAAGATATATAACTTTTTTCGAAATTCCAACTTTTAGGGGTAGTTTTGTGGTAAAAAGATAAAATTAGACCGGCGTGCGCGGCCAGCTTTATTATTTCCGCTGTTACGATACGGACCATACAATGCTGCCGCGATCGTGCCCGGCAGGCTCCCGGCAAGTAAGATCGTACCTCACACTAAGGATTTTTAGCAGGTAGATCTTTTTGTATGGGAAAAAAATGTTGGAATTTCGAAAAAAGTTATTAATATTTTTTATTCCTGTCATCATGTGGAATCACCTCCAGAAGTTAATGCTCTTTACCCCCGGACACCCTGCATACTAGTATTTCATTCAACGATTACTGCTTGTTACATTTTTCCACCTACAAACAACCAACATAATTTTATATGAGAAAGGTATTGTAAGTGCTAAATCTCCCACTAGGTGGCGTCGACCAAAATTATGCCTACATTTTTTGGTGAAATACTTTAACTCGTCAAATATTAATTATTTTTTATTTTTTATTGACAAACTAATGTTTAAGACAAGATTTTTATGCATAGCACAATGGGTAAAAATTATTATACGTAATAATTATTAGCCTAAAATACTCACCTACATTGAAAAAATCTCCCGCGAAAATGTTATACATGTCCCGTCGGCGGCATGTATCTTTTCTCGGGTGATTTTTTCAATGTAAATGAGCATTCAGGCTAATAATAACACTTATTATAATTATGTATTGGTCAGTGTTGAAGTGTTTATGATTTATGATATTATTTATTCACACTGTATTCCGGTAAAAATGAAAGATGTTTTCACTTTACACTTACAAGCTCATAAAATTGTTAAGAGTCGCAAAGCTATAAAACATTATTTGTTTCCGGACAACTTTTAAAAGTATTCCGTGGGATAATAAATGCGTAAACGTTGGAAAATAGAAACCAATTTCAGTTGGAGGCATTCAGGCACAGCGGACCTTTTAACACAGCGGCCATTATTAGTAGAAAAAACGAGCTTTGTTTTTATTTAATACCGTATACGAGTCCCAGCTTCCCAACGTTAGTAATTATAACTTATAAGACTAAGAAATAAATTAAATTAATACTATGTAAGTCTCTAAAATAAACTTTGTGATAGATAGAAATTTGACAGTAGTTGTAAACAGCTATAAACAGGTTCACCTAGTGAGGCAGGCTACGCACAACTAAAAATATTTTATAATTATACTACTCCTGTGTAACCTTTCTTACATTACCTTCTATTTCTTAATTTTTTTGTACTGATTGATGTGATCTATTTTTAAACTACATTGAGCATGTAATTTTTTTTGTTATAATGTTGCCAATTTCATTGAATAAAGATTATTATTAAAAAAAACTAAATATAAATATTAGTGAGATCATTTTTAAAACTGTAGTTTTAAAATGTTTGACAATTTGGGAGGCGGGTATGGGTACCGCCGCCCCGGGAACCATTTATTGGATAACCAACACCTCTGCCATAGGTCACCCCAAGTGGTTCGCTATGTTTGGTGACTTAGCAGGAGTGCCCGAGTTCATGCGGGTGAGGTTTGTCCAGGTCTTGGCGGCCGATGTGTCTACTCACCTACTTCTTGGTGGACAGGGTCCAGAGAGATGGTTGAGGAGGTCTTTTATCCTCTATTATCGCCTTGCACTACAGTTACCTACCCCAAAGAAAGAGGTAATGTATATATTTATTTAATTATTTAATACTAACCTGTACATATAATGCTCGTTATACTGCTCGTTAACACCGTATGCGGGGACATTGGGGGTCTAGCTTTGTTTAATTAACCCATTTAATCACAGGAGACCCAAGTTGTCCCAAAACATCATATGCCTTTATAATAACTGGAGACCCAGATTGTTCCAGAGCGACCGTGCATTATTAAAAGTTAGATATCTCTCTTTCTGTAATGCGAATATTTGTGATTTCTTTTATGTTAGAAACGAAAAGAAATACTGCTTCTCGTTGTCTTAGAATTATATGAGCTAGGTTGTTCAGATATTTTACAAACCTGGTCAAAAGTGACGGTTTGATTTTGCGCCTCTTTGTGACGTAACCCACATTTAATTTTAAAATAAAATTGTATGAAAGTGATAAAAAGTAAGGTCACAGTTTTATTACAAATTTTGTTTAGAAAAGGAATCTGAATTTAAAATTTGAAATTTATTCTATTTTAATTACTTTATTTCAAATATTCGTAGGTATGCATTTTTTAGCCAATTTACATTTCCAATATTAAAATTTTAATATTTAAAAACAAAAATGTTAATTTCTAATAAACATATCGGAAAGATTATTTTATCTAAATAATAGTACAAATTTTATTTTTGCAAAAGCGTTAAAAAAAACTAATAAATAGGAACATTTAAAATGCATGGGAAGAACCAGGAATTTTGCGCGCAAACTTTGACAGGCAAAAGTTGACAGAAAATTATTTTCTTATTATTCGAAGGGTTAAATGTAGAGACGTTCAAATAAAAAAAATATCTTACTTGTGAGAGCCCTGGGGGCCAAGTCTCTATCTTTTTTTGTTTACTAACAGCCTGTTACTTAACATTAATTACGTCACAATCACGTATTTTGACCTTAACGCATAGCGTTATAGCTGAAGGAGTAATCGTAAGTTACTTATACCGGGGTGGGTATGCGGTGGAAACCTCCAGTGCACTACAGTTGGAGGGATGGATTCATACGTCCGTCACTCCTGGACTCACTAACCCCAAGTTTCTTACCCATCCCTCGTACCCTTTTCCTTCCCAGAACTTCATCTCCTTCCTTTCATTAAAACAACCCTCCACACAGCATCTCCTAAGATGAGGGAAATTATTTTACTTAGTACTTCCTGTGTGGAGCTAATGTACAAAAAAGTTGCTCTACTTTTAGATTACTTCTTTCTAAGGAAACTTTAATAAAGTAGAAATTATTCATACAGAATTATGGCGCTGATATGCACAAGTATGAAAAAATTAATCAAATAAGAGAAGAGCTAAATTGGATTTCAACAAAAAGATTATAACCTTTTTTTCAATTCAATTCAATTTATTCATTTTTAAAACATTACAAAATTAAAATTATAAAGCGTTTTAAAAGATAGAAAATTCAGATTTAAGAAATTTATATATCAATGAAGCACAATCAGACTAACAGCAACAAAGCTTGTCGTCTGAATTGTGTTTCATTGATATTAAACATATCGATATTCGAAGTGATTCTATTTAACAATAAGACAGCTCTCCCGACTGGCATAACCATTGGCAAGTAAGTTCTGCAAGCCGGAAGATAAAACAGTCTATGCTGTCGGTGATGGAAATAACCATCGGGGACATAGAAACTAATGCTCTTCATGATAGCCGAGCTAATAATGTATTAATGTATAATGTATTAATTTTTATATATAAAATTATAAATAGCCAAATATTTTAATAAAAGTATTTTAATATTGATAATTTTTTAAAATAAAAGTATACATAATTATGAAACCGGAAATGTAAGTAAAATTAATTTGCCATATTTATGTGAGAAAACATCATGTAGAACTACAGTGCTAAATGTATTGTAAAGGACTTAAAATATATGATGTAACCTTCGACCAACTGCAACGTTTGAAAGTCTGAAGAATGAAGGTATTTTTACAAAGTTGTTAAGCGTGGGTACTGTAAAAATAGAACATTTGTTCCATGACGATTCAGAATCTCGCAACTTCAACACCGCAATAAAAAGTTTTAAAAAAATTGCTAAAAATAGCAAATAACTTAACCTAAAGTAGCCATTTTAACCTTTTTTTTCATTACTTTTAATGACTTTCAAAGGAGGTGTTAAAGTTGAATGATTATAAGTTATCCGGTAACCGTAACCTTGAATACATTAGTTTATTTATTTATTATTAAAAAAACCCTCCACATAGCACCCTCAAAGATGACATAAGCCCCCAGGTAAATTGTTTTCCTCGGTGCCTCTTGTGTGGAGCTAATGTAAAAAAAAATACAGCAAAATGCATTACATATACTAACTTCATAGATAATAATAATAAAAAATTACATCCCAGTATGTAGATAATTGTCGGAGGGGGAAAGAGAGGGAAGTCGTATGTGGTAGAATACCTACTTGGTTATTCCACTATGGCCAAATAAATACTGAACACTGAACGTAGCTAAAAGTATTTCAAACCAAGTTTGTCGGTCAGCAAAGCGATACAAAATGCAATTTCTACTAAACTTGTACAAATAATTATTCATAGTTTAACAAAATAAGAAGCACACACAAAAGTATACTTCAGACCAAACAAGTGATTTATTATTAGATATCGGTTATTGGTATTATTCGTTCACAGTTTGGGAAATTTTAATCAAACACATTGCTGAATAAAACCTCAGCACATTTCTTCCACCGTACTTGGCCCGGCGAATTGAGGCCAAACACACACAGTAGTACGGTTTTTCCCAAATTGAATTTCCTGCATATGTTATTATTTTCTAAAAATAAGTAATGTTCTCACATTCACATGTATTCAAAGCCTCGACAACCTGTTCCGGGTTCGGAAGTTCCAAAGTAGAGTAGTATAATAATTTACAAAAAAAAGAATAAAAATATATACTACATCAGAGATACACTCAGAATAAATAAAAACGTTCCTAAGTTTGAAAAAAAATGTTTTCTTTGAGTTATTCAAACCACGGAAAAACAAATCAAAAAAATTGTCGATTTTGGTTGTTATCATGAATACCTTCCTGACTTAAACATGTTAAAGTTGTTCGGCTACACGTCTATCTACAAGAGAAAGATCATAAGGTAACATCGGAGCTATCAGCACATCAGCAGCCAATCTAATCACTATTGGTAATAGTTATTAGGTAGCAAAATTTATATGCCCTACTTGCATCTGCAAATCTCTCACTTAAAGATGAGAAAATTATAAGAATTAGGTAAAAGTACACTTTTAAGAATTATAAGACCCATTCAGACTTATTCCTTTTGGCAGTGCCCACCGCCAGAGGCCGAAATATACTCTACCGAATATATTGAGCAGCACAAGGTCTTAGGGCTTGCGATAGTATTCGGGGACTACGATGTCGATCAGAATCAACGGTACTGTTCAGGGGCCACCGACCACCAAGTTGTTCAAGGCTTACTATACTGTTCAGGGCATACGGGACTGTTCTGCGGCCACCGACCACCGAGTTGTTCAGGGTTTACTGTACTGTTCACGGCATACGGGACTGCTCAGGGGCCACCGACCACCGAGTTGTTCAGGGTTTACTGTACTGTTCAGGGCATACGGGACTGTTCACAGGCCACCGACCACCGAGTTGTTCAGGGTTTACTGTACTGTTCACGGTGTACGGGACTGTTCTGGGGCCACCGACCACCGAGTTGTTCAGGGTTTACTGTACTGTTCACGGCGTACGGGACTGTTCTGAGGCCACCGACCACCGAGTTGTTCAGCGTTTACTGTACTGTTCACGGCATACGGGACTGTTCAGAGGCCACCGACCACCGAGTTGTTCAGGGTTTACTCTACTGTTCAGGGCATACGGGACTGTTCACAGGCCACCGACCACCGAGTTATTCAGGGTTTACTGTACTGTTCACGGCGTACGGGACTGTTCTGGGGCCACCGACCACCGAGTTGTTCAGGGTTTACTGTACTGTTCACGGCGTACGGGACTGTTCTGAGGCCACCGACCACCGAGTTGTTCAGGGTTTACTGTACTGTTCACGGCGTACGGGACTGTTCAGAGGCCACCGACCACCGATTTGTTCAAGGCTTACCATACTGTTCAGGGCATACGGGACTGTTCAGAGGCCACCGACCACCGAGTTGTTCAAGGCTTACCATACTGTTCAGGGCATACGGGACTGTTTAGGGCTTGCTGTACTATGTCCAAACAGTACAGTACTGTACCATACTTACTACTTACAGTTCTGTTCAGGGTCTGTGGAACTCTTCAAGGCTTTCGGTACTTTTTTGTTTTGAAAAGTTTTATTTTTCCATGTACATTTATTACTTTAATTTAATTTTTTTTTTTGCGACCGGTTTCGACACGTCCGTATCACTAACGATCAAACTTAAAACTTTCGGTACTATTGATGGTGTATCGTACTCTTCAGTGTGTACAGTATTTATCAGGACTTACGTTATTGTTCTTGGTCGATAAACACTTCAGGGCCTATGAGGTCTAATGTCCCACGGTTCTTTGGGAGGTAATATTTCGGTTGATTTACCTACGAATATTCTTCATTTCCACCATAAAACATGTGTGTTTATAATATTAAGGATACAAAACTGACAGCTTGGATTATCATTAATTGTTTAAATTTTCTCTATTAAGAATTATGCTTTATATCATTCGAATTAGCCGGTTTAATGGCGAAACTAAGTTTGTTGAAAATTCTACAAAACAATAACGAGTTTTCTGAAAATCGCTTCCTTCTTAAATTTCGTTCAACGCCATTACTAAACAACTAATTAATTACAGAAGTTGAAATATAAAGCGTATTAATAACTTTCACGGGGGCGGCGCTGTGAAACATACGAGATATGAATCTAACAACGTTTTCCTCACCTCCGCCAAAGAAACTAATGATCTCGGCGTTATATATTCTATTCCAAATTTTATTGTCTTTCACACATCAACACAACAAACAAATTAATTATAAATGCTTGGCTTCCTTCTCCAAAATGACAGAGATATTTCAACACTATAAAAATATTATATTCATTTTTAGTTCAAAGTCGTGATGAATCTGTCTGCTCCCTTCACTTTATAATGCAATCAAAGATATAACTAACTATATATGTATATAGATCTACTAACGCGTACCCGCCATGTGCTGCAAGGTTCCGCGACTTTACATCCCGCGACAAAATATCCCCGACAAAATATTCTACGGACAAAACATACCCCAACAAAATATCTACTAAAACCTAACCAAACCTCACCTAACAAAAAATGGGACAAAAATAATACAGAAATCCAATAAAGACAATAAATTATTGTTCAAAAGTAGTCACATGGGACAAAAATAAGGCAAACATTAAAAAATTATTGTTAAAAAATAGTAAAATGGAACATAAATAATACAGACATCCAGTAAAGTTAGGTTAGGTTTTAGTAGATATTTTGTTGGAGGATGTTTTGTCCGTAGGATATTTTGTCGGGGATATTTTGTTGCGGGATGAAAATGCGCATTACCGTGCTACAATGCCGCTCAAATAAATAAAGTATTAGTGTTATAAATCTGTTATTGAAGTACTTTGGAAACACAACATTATTTGATTTTCTGTATGGTGCGTACAAGTATAAATCCGAGAAGGTATTCCGAAGCACGAGCAGGCCACACGCAGCTGTCCGAATGAGAATTATGCATTTTCCAAATTCACCCCCTGCTACCCCCTACCGTTACTATGTTACCTTTGCGGTTCTTACCTCCGCCCTTCCCTCATTACCCCACTCCTCCCCAGCGTTTCCTCTCCATTCATCCCCGTTCCCGCCTTCTTTCCCCTCACATCCTCTTCTCATTGCGCGTTCACCTTTCACTTTCCCCGCCTTCCCCCTCCCGTGTCCTTCCGTCCCGTGACGCCTCCCCCCTTCCGCATTCCCTACCCCTACCCACCTTTACCACTTTTCCCGCATTTTCTTTCCACCTCCCCCACTCCCTTTTAGCCCCTTCAAATCCACACCACCCGCTTGCCAGTTGCCCACTGCCCGCTGCCTGAATTGAATATTTTAATTTCTCGGCTTTTCTCTACTATAATAAGCATGTATTATACATATAAACCTTCCTCTCGAATCACTCTATCCATTGGTGAAAACCGCATGAAAATCCGTTGCGTTGTTCAAAATATCTATACATTTTGAGCGACTTCATTCTATACTATGTAACGTAATGATTTTCACTACTTTCTCTTAATTATATTAGATTTTTTTAATATTGGCCCGCTCTCTCTTATGTTCGCATTTACGAATCTCCCTTTCTTCTTCTTTTTGAACGCTTACTACCGGGCCTTAAAGCCAAAGCATTGTGTCCAGAAACGTTGACGTCCTTCTTGCCATTTGACTCGGTTCTGCAAATCTGCTAGGTATTCCCGGCTCCATCTGTCCCAAAAAGATTGAACAACGGTAGACATCTTTTGGTAAATATTAAGCCTGTTTGTAAGCAGATGATGGATATCAAGCTCAGGCAATGCTAACAAGTTGTCGCCAATAAGGAAGTGTGACGGCGTGAGTGCGTTTAAGTCATTTGGATCTGATGTTAATGGAGTCAGAGGACGGGAATTTAAACAAGCCTCAATCTGTATTAGTATGGTATTCATGCCTTCGTATGTCAAAACAGTTGACCGCATTGCTTTTTTTAAATGTAACTTGGTCATTTTAACTGCACTTTCCTAAAGTCCCCCGTAATGCTGTGAGCGGGGAGGCAAGAAACTCCAGCTAATATTCTGCTGGGCTAAAAAATTATGGATTTCTTTATCAGATGCCTTCAAAAAATCAAATAGTTCAGTAAGTTCCCTATAACTACCTGTAAAATTAGTTCCCTTATCACTAAAGAGTCGTGAGGGTTTACCCCTCCTAGCTATAAATCTTTTCACTGCATTCATAAATGCCATTGAAGTTAAATTAGTCACTAATTCTAGGTGAATTACCTTCGTTGAAAAACAAATAAATAAACAAATGTAAGATTTTACACTCTTAGCATTTCTGGTTAAACCAGACTTAATTAAAATTGGACCTGCATAATCTATGCCGGTTACATAAAATGGTCTTTGGATTCGGAATCGGTCAGCAGGAAGGTCACCCATGAGCTGGCGACACTCGCGCGGACGGACTCGGAAACATACAATACATTTATGCAGTGCTCGCTTCACTGCGTTTTTACCAAATATTGGCCAAAAACGTAAACGCAGTATTGCGAGCAGAGCATTACATCCTTAATGTAAATTCTCATAATGCAGATGGGTTATTATTAAGTCAGTCAACTTATGATTTTGTGGTAACAAAATTGGATGTTTTTGAGAGACCGATGTAATATCGGATTGTGATAGTCGACCTCCAACACACAACAACCCATCCTGCATAAAAGGATTTAGTGCCTTTACCTTGCTCCGCCTAGATACAAATCTTCCATTACTCATAGACGCTATTTCATCATGAAATGCGAATCGCTGAGCGTTCAAAATCAATACATGCCTGGCATGTTCCAGTTCGATTACAGAAAGCTCATCGACCCGCATTGGTCTTCGTTTAGAACAGTTATGTATGAAACGTGACATATAAGCAACTACGCGCCTCAATCGTCTTAATGAAGAATAATTATTAAATATTTAATCTTGACATGTAGCAAACACTTTGTGGGAATACATAATTATAATAAACACAATTAAATAACTTTGTTTCAATTCCACTTTATTATTTTTTAATCCGACCGGTTTCGGTTCGTACTGAACCTTCCTCAGGGGTGAATAAAAATATATTGAACATAATACAGAAAAACATGGTATTTATAAGTAAAATAAGAAGAGGCAGACAGAACATCAACTTAGGTGGGGGCGATGAGGGAGGTGCCTAAGAGGGAGGGGTGAACGTGGGTGGGGGTAATGGAAATATTTAAAAAATCGGGGTGTTAGACAAATCTAATTGTTTATTAAGTAAATTGGTTTTATTTATTTTTAATGACTTTTTTATTTCAAGGGCTTCAAGATTATTAAGGCGTAGACCTATCCTATTTCAGCATACAATTAACGTTGTTTGACGCTAAGGTAACCTTGTTTGTAGAATTCCTTTCCTTAAAATTAAAAAAAACTTTGGTTTTGATGCAACTGGTTCCGCTTTCTGTTGCATTCCACCAATATCACCTTGGATAGTTTCCAGGATCTGAGACCTTTGTGAAATAAAATTGCTAAACTGCTTGAACGTAGGATAAACTTTGTCGCACTCTATTGATTCCCAAAGACTACGTGTGTGATTATCTAACTTTGAGGTTAGAATATGTATAATTAATGTATCCCAATGTTCTGTTGGAAGCTTTAAATTATGTAAAGCTCTCAAATGAATGTTTGCTTGATCAATTAAATTTCGTAATTTATGATGATTCTGTCGTTTTAACGGTGTAAAATTAAATAAGAAATTCAAATATCTATTTGCTATAAGTCGGACATTTTCGTATCTCGAAATAAGCATTGTCTAAGCTGCACTATAATTATCACCGGTTATTTCTAGAGAACTAACCAAATCAAGTGCCTCTCCGGACACATAACTAATAAGGTAATGAAATTTCTGAACATTATTTAATTTATTGTTATCATGAATTAAGGCAATGAACGAATTTTTAAAAGTCAACCATTTATGGTTGTCACCTGAAAACACTAGTATAGAGATTGGTGGTAAATTTACTGACGTATTTGGGACATTTTCAATCTCCTTAAATTTTGATAACATTTCCTGTCCTAATGCAATTATATTAAAATATGTACCTTCAAAATTATCCCTTGCGTCATTCATTATCTTCTGATTTGTTCAATAAATCAATCTCCAGCTGAATTTTGGAGAATTCTATCAGAGAAGGTTTGATGGCATCTAACCTCGATGACAATACGCCAGGTGTAATATCATTTTCGTTGCTTAAATAGGTTTCGAATCTCGTTAATGAACCTTTCAAAACCCCGCGCCGTTTAATCAACCTGTCGAGTTCCATTTTTCAGAAACGAAATAACACTAACTTGATTTAAAAACTGAATACACAACACGTTTGACGTAAACAATAAATAATACTATGGATAATGGATGCTATGGATTATAGAGAAACCAATCACAATACTATGGAACGCAAAGACGAAGCTTGCAAACGCGTGGCTAGAAATGTAGGTAGGCAGAAGCAAAGTTATTCGGCAGACTGAATACAACAACAAAAATTATTATCACCAACAAATTTATGCTATATTGAAAGCATCTGATTATGAACACTCGAAAATTATTCGATATAATCAATACGAAATATTGTGGCATCTACATAGATTTTTAGCTTTTTAAATGGAATTTGAAAGGACAATGAAAGGAAGGCTACAACCTGATTTGCTGTGCATGCGAGCGTCGTGATGAGGCTCGCTTGATCAATCCAATGATGGTGATGAGGACGCCGACTGGACCACTCCCGATGATGATGAGGCCCGACTGGGCCACTCCAAATAATGATCTTCCGTCTCAAATGGATCAATCCAAATAATGATCACCCGGCTCGAATGGATCAATGTTCAGGATGTCAACTTCCGCTCTTCTGACAGAGCAATCCGGCGTGGTAACACCAGATTCCGAAAGGAAGTGTGGCTGGAGTAACTCTTCAATAATAACTCCAGCTCTTGAATATTGGTCTTTATTCAAAACAATAAAAAGACCCGTAGGGTAGCTCATGTACGGTGAGCCCAATAATGCTATCTCTCTCCGCGGTTTATATAACCCACATGAAGTGAAAACCTGGCAGCAGACGCTTTGCCAAAAACGACCCGCCCAAGACGGATGGTAACAAGAGAAGGAAGAATTAAAAAATCCGTGATAATACGAAATCGTCCTGGCAATCGCCAACACAAAAAAATGTTGCCACAACCATTAAGGTGACAATCACAAATATTAATATTTCAGTACCTGAAATCTTAACATACATAAAAAACACATTATAGACTACGTAGCACTTATTTACTCAGTTTAATCGCCTTCCATGTAATCTGGAATGTGTAACATTACTCCGGTTGATGGACACTCTAACTTATCTAAAGAAGAGAGTTGCGCAGTATGATATCGACCTGTGTAACGCGTTCGATACAATATCACACATCAAATTAGAACTCAAATTGTTCAACATAGGTATTAGGAATAATGAATTAAGCATCCTCTCTAGTTTCCTATCTGACAGATCCCAATGCGTTAAACTCAGAGCTACAAATAGTCAGAATTTACCTATTAGTTACGGTGTCCCACAAGGCAGTGTTAAAGGTCCAACGCTCTTCCTAATATATATTAACGAGTTGTGTAACCTAGATATCGATGCCACTATTGTCAATTTCACCGACGACACTGTACTACTATTTCAAGCAAAAGATTGGCCTACCGTATATTCTAAAGCGGAGGTAGGAATTCAAAAGGTTAAATATTGGCTTGACTCGAACACATTAACTCTTAACATACAGAAAACAAAATACTTACTGTCTAGTCTTACCAATATCACAAAACCAAACCTACACCCAAAATTAAAAATACACGAATGTAATAACTCATCTCTGAACCGGAATTGCAACTGCCCATGCCTAGAACAAGTAACAACTATCAAATATTTAGGATTAACCTTTGATGCACACCTAAATTGGAAGCAACATATACTTAACACTACAAACAAAATCCGCAAATCTATTTACTTTTTCAAACAAACGCGCAATTTCCTTAACTAACATCTTTTAAAAACAGTGTATTACTCACTGTGCCAATCTCACATCGAATACGGAATTTTAGCTTGGGGTAACACTTATTCTAATGCCCTCGACCCAATCTTTAAAGCTCAAAAACTAATAATAAAAATAATTCTTAAACTTCCTCTCACTACCAGCACCGATACGATCTTCAATACTTTCAACTTTATGGACATTAAACAGCTCTACGCAAAATCCATCTTATTTTATTTACATAAAAACAACAAAATCCTATACAAACCAACACAAATGATACACAATACCCGAGCCAAAAATAAAGAACTTCTCCAACACTCTTTTCTAAAACCACCTTTGGAAAAAAAACACTTTAAATACATAGCTTGCAAACTGCACAATACACTTCCAGCCACGATTAGACAAACTGAATCAATGACCAAATACAAACAAGATATAAAGAAATGGATTATAAGTATTGGACGTCACACTACTGCTAACATCTTGTTACGATACACAAATACGCCCCTGCAAATTACTCGGCCCCTCCTCCCAAGTTGTAGCGCACGCCACTGCGCAAACTACAGTTTCACTCCCTCTCCGCTAGCTTGCCGGCGCGCTATCGGCGGCGGAACCCAAGCCACCGTCGGTAGCGAGCCACCAACCGCCACTTCCCTGCAACTCCCGGTCTAGTGCGCACGCCTAATGTGTGGACCGTTCCGCGCTCATTCCAGAAAGTTCCACGCGGAAGCATGGAACGTGTTTTTGCTAAGTGATACACTGCGACACCAAGAATGGCCGAATTCTTTCCCGACACGGAAGATACGAGAGTCCAAACGCTCACTGTGAGTACCCAAGCTGTTATATTCCCCCATATTTGCGTGTGTTCACAGTAAATTCACCGCGGAGATAAATAGCCCTTCCAGAGAGATTATAGGGACAGATTCCTCCATTTTAGATATAACTGTTGTTGCTACCCTGAATTACTCTGTATGCATTATTGTGATATTGTGTTTACGCAGGTGTTTTACCCAATATAACTGTTGTTTACCCTGATTACTGGTTTCACTGCCTTCCCCCAGCCCGTAGAAATTTGAGCTTTATTTCAGGGAAGCCACACATACGCCTCACAGATCCTACCACCCTGGTGGTGAGGGCCTCTCCCGCTCTGCTGACTAAAACCTGAGCTAGTCTGTCGGCAGAATGTAGGGACCCCCATGCAGGTCCGCTAACACTGAAGCCCAACTTAGGGGCAATTTTTTTTCTTTCCTCCTCATCTTTTCCCCCACGTCCCGCTAACACTGTTGCCCGAACGTGGTGCGTTTTTGCGTTGTGGCGCCAACACTGGCATTCCATCTTAGAGGCAATTTTTTTTCCTCATTTCCCCACGTTTAACACTGACGCTAGAATGTGGGGCATTTTTTTCTCTCTTTCCTGAGCTCAAATCTTTACAGGCCGGCGAAGGATAAATGTATTTTTGTTCCTTTGTCTTCTCAGCTTTACTGGTCCAGAATAATACCTAATAATCACATATTCTAAACAACATTCGTATGTACCTTTGTTCCCGCGCATAATAATTCTAGAAGGTTCGTCGATTACGTCATTTCAACGACGCGACAGTTTTGGCGCGGGAATGATCTATTATTACGTAAGCCGTAACTATGACATGCGCGCGAAATTAACAACGCGGTTTGCCTCCAAACATATACCTTCCAGTTATCAGGCGGGAATACTTCTTATAAATAACGAAATGTTGAATTACTGTTCTTTCCCATGAATATTTAGGTACATTGTGACTTATTTACACAAGTGAAAAAACAGTGCGGTAATGTCCGGTCCCAAGGTGTAAATTTGTATAATAAAAAATGAATCTTTATTTAATCCAAATTAACAAAAGTGGTGAAATCAAACAGTGTTTTTTTTTCAAAAGGCCTTCTTTGGAAAAATTTTTCCAAATAGTGAAATCTTTTAGAAGTGAAATTGTGATGTTTGCAAAAGTGCTTTGTGAAAACCAAACTAGCTGACCCTACAGGGAAATCTATGGCCAATTTTTTCTTTTCTGCCTAGTGTTTTTGCGTCTCAAAAGTGTTGATGCTCCTACAAAAGTGCTACTTTTCCAAAAGTGTCTAAGTGAAACCAAGAATATGCACCCTAGAAGGAGACCCCTGGCCAAAATTATGCAAGAATTAAAATACTTTGAAAAATTTTAACAAATTTTCAAAAAGTGCTTATTTTGAACACAAAAGAGCAACTTTGTAAGGATCCCCCTTGGCAAATTTTTTTTAAAAAAAGTTCCCTCTTGTTTTTTTCTTTCTCAACTCATCGACCAGCGAAAGGATTTAAGCCGTCACGCCGTCCATCACCTGCACCAAAAATGGAATCACAAAGAGTGATTATCAAAGTTTTCGTACATACCTAATCACAAACATTTTCAACTCACAAAGGCATCGACAAAATCATGCACGATGCACTGTCAACATGAAAACCATCAACAAGTACATTGGCCGCAAGCTATAGGAGCTGTCAAAACCGGAAATATGTACTCAAGAAAGGGACACACCTCACAGGTCGTGCCACCCAGGAGCATAGAGGCCGATAATAATGCCTCTCCTGGCGAGACTATCCACTGCCGGATTTCACAAGTCGCGCCTAGCAACAAAAATTTGCGCGCGACATTCTCATTTGCACACGCTGGCCGCAAGTTCGTACTACAGCGCCGTTTGCGTTTGTTAACCCTTTGGAGGCACATACGATTATTATGTGTGAAATACATCGTGAACGAAACAATGGCGTCGTTCACACAAGGAGCTTCAATTCACAGA
Organism: Limnephilus marmoratus; assembly: GCA_917880885.1. Taxonomy (NCBI): domain Eukaryota; kingdom Metazoa; phylum Arthropoda; class Insecta; order Trichoptera; family Limnephilidae; genus Limnephilus; species Limnephilus marmoratus. The sequence continues at coordinate 149,342 of OU862918.1, read as the reverse complement.
ATTATTTCTGCAATACCTACCGCCTCGCAGCGTGTATACGACACAAGGGTCACACCCCGAGTTATGGAGTTGTGGCATAAGTTCTCAAGCGTGAGGCAGGTCTCGAGTCAGCTTTCGAGCGATCTCTTGACAATGTTTTTGTAAATAAATAAATATGCATATAACTGGCGTGTAAGGTGTCAATTACACGACCAGACCCCATAAATAAAGCAAGTCCTTTATTTATACTTGTTTGTAAATAAATGTACAATCATAATAGGTACATCCAAATGTCATGGTTGTACCAACTTCTCTTTTCCCCATCACTGCAAATTGCCAGCATTGTTTCTTTGTACATTTTTTTTCTCTCACCTGTTCTGAGGCTGATTACTTCGGAGCAGAGACACCTCGAGTCACGATATTTTGGGAAGTCATGATCCCAATTGTCGTTTCTCAACCCCACACTATTGCAATGTTCATGTCATGTCACTCGTTGTGTTTCGTTTTTTCGTTTTTTCGTTTTTTTTGTTTTGTTTTGTCTATGGCCTCAGTTTCGGCCGCCCTTGTACATTTTTTTACCTCATTCTCACGTTCATCGCATTTTACCTACCAGGGTAAAACCTTTTTCTTACCTCTCGATTTTCAGCTCACCTTGAGTACGTAAAACCCAATAGTGATCTCAAGCACGAAAGTCAAAAAATGGTTACTTCACCTTTTTTCTTGTACATATAAGTCTTTTTCAATTTTTTACTTAAATAAAAAATTGATGGCGTCCTTTTCACCCGTGCTCAATTTTTTTTTCTCCCCAAAATAGGATATTGACACGACCATTTTGGAAATTGTATTTAATATAGGTATATATTAAAAAAAAAAACCTACAAGTTGGCTTTTTATAAGTCATACACAAATCCGTTGGCTCGTTCGACTAAAGTATGTAAAACCGAATCACCAGGTCTTTGGTTGCTACAACGAAACCACTGATTTGTTTCTTCTCTACTGTTACGTCACGTATGTTTTGTATTACACGTTTTAACACGAGACAGGTTAGTAAAACCAAACGGTCATCCTGATTCTCGAATCCAAATAATTGTAATTTTTAACGTAAATCAACATTGATTTGTTCGAAAATCGTTTTGCAATTATCACCTTTTTTCTCTTTTCTAAAAATGGTTACTCGGACAGTATGTAAAACCACTCCAGGTCTGTCTCTTTTATTGCTCGGTGTAAGCAGAATATACCCTGCCATCACTTTATGTCATTCTATCGTACGCCCCCGGGCTACGGGGTTAGTTAAATCTAACGAATCTTTATAAACAACATTAAAACGAATGTTGTTATCATTTATTTTGCTGTACTTATGCACAACCTGTACGCGATAGGAGAGATCCTTAAAACATCCACCATCATAGGAGAGATCCTTAACCTTTCCCATACCATGCTAAAAATACCCTCGACAAACCGTCTTGTTACACAGCGTTACTCTATGGGATTTGGAAATTATTTCGGGTTTTTTGTAAAAATATTGTTGTGAATATTTTTTATTTGGCTTATATGAATTTATTGTAAGAAAAAAATATTGATTTTGTGCCCTAAAACTGAAATATTAAAAAAATAATCATTCATAATAAATAATCAAATATTATTTGAAACGCCCAACAAGGCGGGCGGCTGTGACAGCGACCGCCTAGGGTCACGTTAGCCTCGAGAAGAGCATCATTGTTTCAGAAAGCCACATGTGGAATGCGCTAGGTACTAGTAAGGGCTGACACCGACCTACTATCATTTTTTAAATACATTTACAAAAAATATGTTTGCTGATCTAAGTTACTACCAGATTGAATGGTTTTAACACTAGTTGCGTAGGAAATAGATTACAAGAAAAATACAATACTTAAAGAACACTCGAATTTTATTTTTTTTACAGTTTTATGCAAAAGCAAACCACGAAAAAATAAATTATAATTATTTTGAAGTGAAAAACTTCTTTAGCACCGTTGTGATTTGAAACTGGATGAAACGAAAAAGCGACACTAAAAAAACGGTAAGCAAACCACGAAAAAAATATGTTATAATTACTTTGAAATGAAAACTTCTTTAGCACCGTTGTGATTTGAAACTGGATGAAACGAAAAAGCCACACTAAAAGAAAGAATAAGCAAACCACGAAAAAAATAATTTTATAATTATTTTGAAGTGAAAAACTTATTTAGCACCGTTGTGATTTGAAACTGGATGAAACGAAAAAGCGACACTAAAAAAACGGTAAGCAAACCACGAAAAAAATATGTTATAATTACTTTGAAATGAAAACTTCTTTAGCACCGTTGTGATTTGAAACTGGATGAAACGAAAAAGCCACACTAAAAGAAAGAATAAGCAAACCACGAAAAAAATAATTTTATAATTATTTTGAAGTGAAAACTTATTTAGCACCGTTGTGATTTGAAACTGGATGAAACGAAAAAGCGACAAAAAAAAAACAATAAACAAACCAAGAAAAATATAATGTTATAATTACTTTGAAGTGAAAACTTCTTTAGCACCGTTGTGATTTGAAACTAGTTGAAACTAAAAAGCGACACTAAAAAGCAAACCACAAACAATAAGCAAACCACGAAAAAATAATTTTATAATTACTTTGAAGTGAAAATTTCTTTCGCACCGTTGTGATTTGAAACTGGATGAAACGAAAAAGCGACACTAAAAGGAGACAAACACATTCATCTATAGCATTTATAGAGAATGGGTTAGAATAATCGGTCTCCTCTTTATGCGGTGCTTCGTAGCCTTCCGACTCTTTTTTCTGAAGGTTTCGCTTCTACCGGTGTGAACTGCACACTAGTATTTTTTATAATACTCACTTATATGTTTTAACATTTTTCCGAAATTTAGAGATAACCTTTAGGATAAATTTTACTTTTATGAGTGGAAATAGTTTACATAGCAAATTAAAATATTTATTTCACAGGAACATAACGACAAAAACCTATTAGGTAAATTCTCATTTAAACATTAATCCGACGTGTTTATCATAATAAAATATAAGTAAAAATGTAGATGTAAAAGATTTTTTCAAAAAAGCAAAACAAAGACTTTGTTATTATACTTACCTACATATTATGTAATGCATTCGTTTATAGTAAATCTATATAAAATCGTAAAATGGCGACCACACGTCATCTAGTACTATACGAAACTATAAGAACTTAAGCTGTGGATACTGTAGTGCAGACATACAGTATTTTTTTTACATTAGCTTCACACATGAGGCCCTGAGGAAAATAATTCGCTTCAGGGCCTATGTCATCTTTGAGGAGAGGTCTTCCTGCTGGAGAGGTCAAAAGGTCTCCCTTAACCAGTCTCTCCCGACCCGGCCAGCCACACAAAGCCAGTTGCTAGGCAGACGTACCCGCCGCCAAGATCCGAAACCAAACCAACCCCATGAACCTGGTCACCCCTGCTAAGTCACCAAACGTAACAAACTACTTGAAGTCACTTATGGCAGAAGTGTTGGTTGTCCAATAAATGGTTGTCGAGGCGGCGGCATGCCGTTATTATGAAAAATATGCATTTTAGAAGATGATCGAAATAGCAAGTTACACAAAGACAGTGAGCGTTCTAAAATAGTAAAAATAATAAATAATTCAAAAAAAAATATATTTTTAAAATCCTAACACTCATTGCAAATTGTTCCTTCAATTCATTGAAACCTAACCATTTCGTCGCCTTAGTTCGTATTTATCCAACAGACCATTAGAAAATTTTACAGGAGGAGAAGGTTTTCTTTCATTCTTTCAATGAAACATAATGAAAGGTGTAAGATAAAGCCATTTCCGTAAAGGTAAAGGTCGCATTAGTTTAAATAATTCTTAGTTAAGTGATTAACTTTCATTTTTTATACCTTATTTTTAAGTTTAAAGTGGAGATTGAACAAAAACTAAAATGGTCTATTGGACAAATAAGAACTGAGGCGACGATTTATATTTATTGCTACTTCCTTCCATGAAATAATCATTTGTAAAGACGTCACTTTGCTACTGTTTCAATGGAAAGAAAGTCCCTTTTTAAAATAATTATTTTATGGGGGTAGTTTTAGGTAAGATTCTAAATATTGCACCCAAACCTCACAAAAGAGTTTTATGGTGGTGCAGTAATGTTTACAATCGTATTTTGGATGAAGTATTGTCATGTATCTTCCTTTTTGAATGCCCTAACTAAGTAAGCGTACCTTTTAATCCCATCCATCAAGTACACTTGACGTGACTTTATCACTAAACGGCGCTATAAAAAGGTGGAAATTATTATAATTTTTATCGGCCTTGTATCCCATCCAGATCTCCACATATTAACATGGCTCTACCTATAATGTAACTATATGGTTTTACAACACATAAATATCAGGAATCTCAATTATAGAGCATTTCAACAATTATCTTTCCTTTGCCAGTTCAATGCCTTACTTTTCAGTTTGGGAGGCAAGTATGGGTGCCGCCGCCCCGGGAACCATTTATTGGATAACCAACACTTCTGCCAAAGGTCATTCCAAGTAGTTAGCTACGTTTCGTGACTTAGTAGGGGTGCCCGGGTTCGTGGGCAGAGATTTGTCCGGGTTTTGCTTTATTATTATATATTTATATATTTATTACTTCTCCAGCTGTACTCTCTCGGAACATCGCCTTACACCGCAGTGGAAGAGATGGATTCATACGTCCGTCACTCTTGGACACAATGACACCCAGATTCCTACCCACCCCTTACATCCTTTTCCTTCTCAGAACTTCCTAACCTTCCTTTCCTAAAAAGACTCTTCACACATCATCCCCAAGATGTCATAGGCCCTGGGGGGAATTATTTTCCTCAGGGCCTCCTGTGTGGAGCTATTGTAAAAAAAGCACTGCATTGTCATTGTCTTAATCAAGTCTTCCACCAAAAGATTATTTGATAAAAATAAAATGAAATTAAATAAACATTTATTACTTCTGAACTAATGTGGCATGACCCTGCAAATAACCCAAAACCCATAAAACTAAACAAAAAACATCCCCCGTCATCTCATTGTCTACAATCGTAACATTTTGTCGTTAATTTTAAGGAAATACGCAGAAAGGAATTAAAAAATGACTCTGGTTTGAGTATCAGGTGGTCGGTTGGCCGAACCTTCCGATATGGTTCCTCATTTTTTTTGTGGCTCTTTTTAAAATGAATACGGAATGTCAAGCAACTCAAGTTTTTTTGCAGCAAGATAATTAATATTGTCATCTCTGTTTTCAGACATTTCAAATTAATGCACTAGAAAGCGACGACAAACGTATTATGATGTCAACTTCGAGAAGTAAAATAATCTCTACAGATAGGCAAAAGGTTTTAACGTTTTATTTTACATCTCTTTTTGTCACACATAACTAAAAGGAGATCGTAATATTGGACGTAGGTTAATGAGGTTGAAATGAATTAATGATTTGTCTTCTCTGTTATTCCCATAGAAATTTAAAATTTGTTGTCTCAACTGACATAGAAATGTGTTGACTTTTAGGAAAACATTTTTTATTATTTTATACAGAATCGTCACAATTTTTAAAATATTTTTTACGGATGCAAAAATATATTTTTTAGGAATACCTAAAATCTTGATTTAATGATTGAAGCATTTGAGGAGTTATTGACGTTTTAAAGAGCGTTGTAAACTATAATCGCATCGTGGATTTGGGCGGGTTAAAACATCCGCCACGATACGAGAAGTTCGTTATAATTACTTTATACTCTTAACTAAATGTTATTGAGTTGGTCGTGTGTCTTTTGGCATGAGTACCGCCCCTTTTTGGTCGTGTGTCTTTAATTTGGCATGAGAACCGCCCCTTTTGGTCGTGTGTCATTAAATTTGGCATGAGAACCGCCTCTTTTTGGTCGTGTGTCATTAAATTGTCATGAAAACCGCTTTGTTTATAATTATGTACTTGTATAATCTGTACACGAGACGTGAAGACGTAATAATACTTACCGTGATTCGTGTGAACGACATAATATCGGCCTTGCTATCTTCTTTAAGATGCATTGTATAACATTCTTTGACTTCTGTCTGTAATTGAGCTGTACCTTGTTATAATTGTGTACTTATATAATTTGTGCACCAAACGTGAAGACGTTACAATACTCACCATGAATCGTGCGAATGAAATAATATCAACCCTTTTTGTGCGCACTACACAAAGTAGTCCACAACCTTTTTGCAAATTGTTCAACGACAATGCCCGTGGACTTCCTGTTTTGCCACTTCTTTCTCTAAAGGAAAGAAGCCCAGGAATATCTACTATCTCAAAAGGACTAGCTTGTCAGCTTCACTGTCAGCTATGGGGCATAGTGCCGTGGGAGTTAATCGAATGGGCACAAAATCCACCAAACTCGTCGTCTGGGAAGCGAATAAAAGAAATCCCAGGATTGTGAAATTGGAGCGAGGGTCTATCTTTTCTCACAATCAAGGAGAAGTTTTAAGTGACCCCTAATCTTTCGTCAAATACACGCAAAAGACTAGTCTCTTTGGTGTAATGTGTATTCTTTTTCATATAATTTTTTTTCTTATGTAAAGAGTCAGGAAGCATGCTGGTGGATTACGTTTCATACTCACATAGAGTTTGAATTGGAAATTAGTCCAGTTCCTAGCAAGTTTCGTCACTCAACTCCCCTCCATCCATTTTCCCCTTCCCTCCCTCACGTTTTCATCATGCATGAAGTGGAAGATCCGTTGTTGTCCATATTTCGCCCTCACTTGGAGTTCGAATCGGTACCTAACCAGGCATAACGGGCCTTCTATTTCACTCTTGTCACATGTTTCTTCGGTTCTTCATCCTGGTTTCAATGAGGCAGATTCATGAATATTGGACACGTATGTTATGCACTTGGCGTATCATCTGTCTCTTATCGACAACCTTTATCCATGAATCAGTTTCGCTGCCTTGCCGTGACTCGTTCACGACTTTGTGTCTTGTTCTTTGAAATTCTTCAAAAATGTTACCATAGGCCATGGAAGGCCGGTTGCTTTTCAACCAAGGTATTTTGTCACCCGGCAAAGCCAGGTCATCCTAACAAAGGATACCTTTGTATTTATTTTCAAAAATGTAATTGTACACTAGCTAGGAATCTCTCTCTCTCTCTCTCTCTCTCAATCTCTCTGGGTCACCGGGTTAAAACCTCGTTTGCTATTCTCTGAACACACTTTGTTTCTCTCCAAACTTTTCTTCATTGGTCTCTAGGTAGGTAAACTTCAAGAATTTTGCTTTAATAATAATTCCTCCCGGATTAAAAAGAAGCCCGGAAGGATGTCTCCATCGGCAGCCAAGCTGAGCTTCACTTCCTAGCAGCCTTCGCTGTGGTTACGAAGGTCCCCCGCCGCCATTTTCTACATATTTGTTCCTCAAAGCACAGACCATACCGCCCCTATGTATGTTGTCTTGTTGCGCCATTGCGAGCCGAGTTGTCCCGCTATATATAATGACACTCTGGACTACCGTTGAGCACGCTAGCCCCTGGGTTTTGTTCCTGCTCTCGCTACCAAGCCAGTTTTGCCGTCTCTTGCTCTGTCATGCAGTGACGCACACCATGTCATGTGTAAACCATTATTACCTTGACTCTCCAGTATTCGCTGAATGCGCACCCTCACAAGTTATTCAGAGCTACATTATGCTTCGATAACCATTATACACGATCCGTGCCCACCATAATGGCACATTAGGATTCGTACTGGCATGTCTGCAGATCCTGGATTCTTCTCCTCAACGACCTCTGTAACCATAGCCCTCCGCACTGCAACCACAGTCTCCACTTCGTAACCTTCGACGTCTACGACAAAACAAAGTGTTTTTCTCCAAGGCCCTAGTGTACTCTTGAGTGTTATCTCAAATGGGTCAGATTACAGTGATAATGTAATCCCTTTAGAGTCTGTGAAATCACGTCTCTTCGCAATTCTTCGAAACTCTTCGAACCCCGTCAAAAACACAAACAAATCTACGCACCGCAAATTTAGCTTCCAGACCAATGAAACCCTAGAGTCACATTTTCATAATTTTGTCATTGTTATCACATTTTCATAATTTTGTCTTTGTTTTCACATTTTCATAATTCTGTCTTTGTTTTCACATTTTCATAATTTTGTCCTTGTTTTCACATTTTCATAATTTTTGTCTTTGTTTTCACATTTTTGTCTTTGTTTCACATTTTCATAACCTTGTTTTTGTTCTTTCAATTGCATAAATATGTATGTTGTTTCACCCCTCATGTGATAACTGCCTGTTCCTCATATTTTATGTACCCCCCTCCCTACCCTGACAAACATTGTACCTAGCCCATGGCATAAGCTAGTTTTAAGATGTTAGTCAGCTCTCTCTCTGGTCAACGAATCTCTCTTTCAACTCCCGCGGGTAACGTAGAGGGTTCTTGCCCTATTGCTCCATTGCCACGTCGCTTTTTTTTCGAGCGCGGGGGGAGGTGTTACGATACACAAATACGCCCCTGCAAATTACTCGGCCCCTCCTCCCAAGTTGTAGCGCACGCCACTGCGCAAAATACAGTTTCACTCCCTCGCCGCTAGCTTGCCGGCGCGCTACCGGCGGCGGAACCCAAGCAAGCCACCGTCGATAGCGAGCCACCAACCGCCACTTCCCTGCAGCCCCCGGTCTAGTGCGCACGCCTAATGTGTGGACCGTTCCGCGCTCATTCCAGAAAGTTCCACGCGGAAGCATGGAACGTGTTTTTGCTAAGTGATACACTGCGACACCAAGAATGGCCGAATTCTTTCCCGACACGGAAGATACGAGAGTCCAAACGCTCACTGTGAGTACCCAAGCTGTTATATTCCCCCATATTTGCGCGTGTTCACAGTAAATTCACCGCGGAGATAAATAGCCCTTCCAGACAGATTATAGGGACAGATTCCTCCATTTTAGATATAACTGTTGTTGCTACCCTGAATTACTCTGTATGCATTATTGTGATATTGTGTTTACGCAGGTGTTTTACCCAATATAACTGTTGTTTACCCTGATTACTGGTTTCACTGCCTTCCCCCAGCCCGTAGAAATTTGAGCTTTATTTCAGGGAAGCCACACACACGCCTCACAGATCCTACCACCCTGGTGGTGAGGGCCTCTCCCGCTCTGCTGACTAAAACCTGAGCTAGTCTGTCGGCAGAATGTAGGGACCCCCATGCAGGTCCGCTAACAATCTGTAAAATAGATAACAAACAGACAGAATTACCATCTCACGTATGTCCTTACCCTTATTAAAGAACTTAAAAAAGTAAAATCCTATATGTATAATATAACTCCCTATATAGATTCTTCTCTTCCTTCACCTATATAATGCTCTCTTTATGATATTAACCCTCAATTTTAGTCATCTTTCTGTTTGAATTGTATAAATCAGTATGTATCTTACCTTAAATATTCTTGTGTTGTAATTAAATATTCTTATTTTATTTTTATTTTTTATTTTTTATTTTGCAGAAACAAACAGTACATTATTACATAATGGGAAATATTTACAAAGTTATAGAATTAATACAATAATTGGTACCAATGACATGTCGCTGTTATATACTTAAAATTTTATGTGATAAATAATACATTTTACCTAAATTTAGTTAGTAACTTATTGAAGGAGAGTGGTGTGGGAGAGTGTTTGTATGTGTGTAAATGAGGGTGTGAGAGGGTGTGTGGATGTGTGTGTTATGTGTGCGAGTTCAGTGTGCTAAAAATGTTTTTCTTAAATAGAGGGAGGGAATCAAAAAATATATCTGTATTTGTGGTTTTTTGAATAGAGTTGAAACTTTGAAGGATGCTTATGTATGATACTCATTTATGTACCTCTACGCCTGTCTCAACACAGGTATACCCTAGTGAGACAGGCATCGAATAATATAATGTAAACATACCTTATATAGATAAATAAATAAATAAATAAATATAATACCCCAAAAATAATTCATTAATTATTATTACAATAACTTAAAGAAAGAATTAAAAGTACTAAATCCCTCGGATGGAAGACTTATTTCCGACTTGAATATTACATTTAAATTGTCAGTGATATGTAGACTATGTAGATAGCACTGATTTACTCAGTTTAATTGCCTTCCATATATATCTGAAATGTGTAACATTACACCTGTTGATGGACACCGTAACTTTTCTAAAGAAGAGAGTGGCGCAGCACGGCATAATACCTCGAAAATATGGCAGCATGGCATAATACCCCAAAAATATAAAATTTAAAATTGTCAATGATATTATAGATTACATAGCACTGACTTGCTCAGTTTAATTGCCTTCCATATATCTGGAATGTGTAACATTACACCTGTTGATGGACACCGTAACTTTTCTAAAGAAGAGAGTGCCGCAGCACGGCATAATATCTCAAAAATATGACATTTAAAATTGTCAATGATATTATAGACTACATAGCACTGATTTACTCCGATGAATTGAGTTCCATATATCTGGAATGTGTAACATTACACCTGTTGATGGACACCGTAATTTTTCTAAAGAAGGGAGTGGTGCAGCACGGCATAATACCCCAAAAATAAATCGCGTCTAGGATTTGTTTATTATGTTTTCAATATAAATATGAACAAGATTTTTGGAAATAATCTACTCCATAAACACACACACACATATGTAGGTACTTGTGCCACGTATACATAATTCCTGGTATTGTTATGACAGAATCGTAATTTAAATAAGTGATGTTCGTACTTTGGGTTAGAAAGACACCGTGTGGTTTGTGTCTATCACAAGAACCTTTCTTTATGAATATTATATGGAATTCGTGGTCAGCATCATGGTACCGCCGTTGTTTAGTGATGGTACGTGGTCTGTACTGTTTTGATATCGGCGGAAGAACCTTTTCATCAGAAAGTGCTGAATAATTAAATGCTGCCTAAATGGAAAATGTCAATTTCCTCCGCACGAAACGCCCGAAGGGATTTAATCAAATTAAAATAAATCAGGATCATTTGATTTACCATACATTATATTACTGGACTTCACTGCCCGAGGGGTCACTTTGGAATTGATGGTTTTTTAAATGGAAATTGAAAACAATTATTATTAATTTGATATCCCAGATTTTGTGTTTTCAGAGGCGAGAATATAATTTTTTAATATTGGCTAGTTTAATATGTTCGTAAGATATTTTTAGCAGTAATCGATAACTAATGAATTACTGAAATACTTAAAAGTATTAATAAATTCGTCGGTCCTAAAGAACAATGTCGAATGTCCTAAATTAGAATTCGTGCTTTAGTCCTATTTTAATTTCTTTTTATTGATACAAAAGTCTGAATTTTCGGAAATTTGGATGAAATAAAATGAAACGTATGTATTTTTTTAATCTATCTATCTATCTATACAAATCACGAACGAATCGCCGAAATGTGTGTAACAACGCGCCTAACTTCCGAACGATTGCACCAAATTGGATAATTCTTTTTTTGTGTTCGTTATTGTCAAGAAAAGGTTTGTGTAAAAATACTGGCATTTTGAAATTTGTATAAAAAAATTGCAATAGATGGCACGCGAGCTGTTTGAAAGCTGAATGTACTGGGACTGAATGTATGGAATGCGGTGTGGAGGAGGGGGAGGGGGACTTGGGTAGGGAGTTCGCCGAGGCGGGGGGGAGAGGAACCAGGCAGGGGAACCTAGGAGGATGGTGGGAAAAGTGTTCTCGGGAGAAGTGTTCGCGGGACGGGGAAAGGGGGGAGTGCAGTGGGGAGAGGGAAGGTAGAGGAGGCGAAGTGAGAACGTGAGAGGGGAAGGGTACGCGGGAGTGGAAGGGAGGCGGTAGGGGAACGGGACGAATGGGAAAGGAAATACAGGGAGAAACAAGTTATTTTTTAAATGGCATAGCAACGCATGCCGGGTACAAGCTAGTATACTATAATTCTTGATCTCAAAAAGAGTACAAATACAGAAACAAAACACCGAAAAGCTATACTGCAAAACTAAAAAATCGTATACCCGACAACATTCTTCGGGACCGTCGAATTAAAAGAGTTATATAATTTTTTTTTTTAATATTTTCAGTCAGATGTTTATTTCACAGTCGTCTAAACTAAAACAATAATCCGCAATGCTAAGTTTATTTTGTCGTAAATTGATTCATTTTTAAATAAAAAACTATATCGTTATTTTTGACAAATGTAATTTTTTATTGTCTTTCGTTTAATTTACTATTTTCGCTCGGCTTAATGTGATCATCATACTTGGAAAGTAATATTAGGCAATAAATAATATGCAAAAGCTGTTAGATAATTTTGATATTTTGCTCTTATTAAAGAGTTTTAAGAGTAAATTTTTTTAAACGTTAATTTTTCAAGACTCGCCAAAACGCACCAAATCTATGACTTGGCGGGTGTGACTTCACAGTGAGCATTTGAAGAACACAATATCGGCATCTTTTCACTATTAATTTGTTATTGAACCGTACCGATGCGTAAAATACAGCCACTACAATTCAATTACACTGTTCAATTTTTCCATGTAGTCGTAACACCCTATTCACGTTTTTGAGGTTAGATTTTTAAAAACTCTGCTTTCTAAAAAAATAACTTAATCGCAAATAATCACGGGATAGTCTGAATGAGGTCCTTTCTTAATTTTTTTTTATTTTGATGAAAGAGTATTTAAAGAACTAAGAACGAGATACGTTTTAAGATTTTCACGGCCAAAAGTATTTTCGTTATTGGTTTTTGGGGTGTTGTGCCGTGTTTCGCGACCTCATTCTTTAGCCAAACCTGAAGAAGGAAGTAGCGCAACACGGCATAACACCCCAAAAACAAAAAAGGAAAAAATGAGAACGATACTAAAATTAAATCTCTAAAAAAAAAAAAAAATCTCTAGTCCCACTGGCTCCAAGCTTTCAGAACTCTTGTGTAGTAACCGTGTGATACAATTACGATTAATCAAAGTAACAATAAATAAATTAAAAAGTAGAAGTGAAATAGAAATGAAAATATTTATATTTTTGATCAAGCAAGCAATATCAATATCGAAAGTAATATTTCAGTCCCATTTAAACTTGACATTGTTAATGAAAAATACAAATGGTCGCTCGGTGTCTGATTTTCGGTGACCGGACAATCAACAACATACAACTTGAACATCTCCTTTAAAAAGTCATTAAAGGTAATGAACAAAAAATAGGTTACGTTAGGTTAGATTATAGGCTACTGTTCTTTTTTCATAACTTTTGAAAACTTTTCAAAAAAGCATTGAAATGCCACTTTGTTGAGCTGTCGTGGAACCCTGATTTTCATGAACTACTGTTCGGTCAACGTGTCGGCCGCGTAATCGGCAGTCAACCTGTGAAATAAAATGTGTCTACGTAGTACGAATAAAGCACCTTTTTGCGGTTTTGGGTAAATAAGTCAGGAAATTGAGCCATCTCAACATCCTTTCGCCTTCAGCGATTCTTTATTTTATTTTGAACGTCAACATCGGAAATTACTTCAATTTAATAAAGGGTTTATTGGGTAATCGTAAACTTCTTCATTTACCTACTCCTAGTCGTGTATTGCCATTTCATCGGAGTCGATCAAAGCGTCGACGGGAAAATGATTCTCATAAATATTAATTTTTCGAAGAAAACTTCTTCTAAAAGGTTGTAATTTTGTGATGTCATTATTTATTTATTAAAAGAAAATAACTTAGTTTACATCACTTTATTTTTTTATATTTTATACTATCAACATGTTTCTTGAACCATGTTCACTTCTTCAGGAATAAAAGTATACTAAAGTTAAAAAATTAATTATAGATTACATATGGAGAGAAGAAATTGAAGGAGGGGGAAGGGTTGACAATGGTGGGAGTTTCGAAGAATTGGGGATTACCAAGCTATTAGAAGTAAAAGGCCGGTTAAGTGGGAAGATATTTAAAACAGGGTTAACAAAATTTTATTTTATTTTATTTATATTTATTTTTATTTTTTATTTTTTATTTATTTATTTTTTTTTTTATTTTTTTTATTTTTTTATTTTTTGCTTATTAATTATGTCAGCTTTGAAATTTACATTTTTTCTTATTTCTAAAATTTCTAAATTATTGATTTACGATGTTTTATATCCTGTATGTAATATTTGAAGACCTGAATTTATGTCAAAGCTATGATCATATTTTAATAAATGGTCTGCGAACTCAGAATCGCTATTGCCATTTAGTGCTCTGAGGTGCTCTTTAACCCTTATCTCAAAGTTTCTATAAGTTCTACCTATGTACAACGAACTACAATCATTACAATTGAGTTTGTAAACCCCTGATTTTTTTGTTTCTCATTACTTCATATGTAATCTATAATAAATTTTTTAACTTTAGCATACTTTTATTCCTGAAGAAGTGAACATGGTTCACGAAACATGTTGATAGTATAAAATATAAAAAAATAAAGTGATGTAAACTAAGTTATTCTCTTTTAATAAATAGATTCTCATAACGACGCCGACTTGAAAATACTATAGAGCTATACATATTTGTAGAACGATTTTCTCGGTTTACCCGCGTAACGTAGTCCTTAGAAGGACTTTTTAACTCCTGACGTTTTGGACAGATCTCACTGTCCATCTTCAGAGGCATTATGCCTTGAGTTTTTGTCTCAAACTGATAACTTTCGCATTTCCGTTTGATCCAGAAGCTAAAAGTCAGTTTGAGACAAAATCTCAAGACATAAAGGCCTCTCAAGATGGACAGTGAGATCTGTCCGAAACGTCAAGAGTTAAAAAGTCCTTTTAAAGACTACGTTACGCGGGTAAACCGAGAAAATGGTTTTACATCTTACACCTGTGAAAACCTTAACCATATATACATATATATACATGGAAAATGCCAACAATAATTCAAGTACGAAACTGAAACATGTAATTTATCATTGAGGAAGACATAGACAAATAAAATGATTACGGTCACAACTGTAAATCGAACTCAGGATCTCTTGTCTTACCGGGACACAGCACATCAACCAATATGGCCATTGGGATCAATGGTTAGTTAGATTAGTTAATACTATTAATTCTGAATATGAAATGTGAGATAAAAAAATGACTAAAAATATAGGTTCCAATGGCCTAGTTGCTGTATCCCGGTATAACAAGAAATGCTGTGTTCGAGTCCCAGAAACGACCGCTATTTTTTTTCTGTATCTTGTTCTGTTTCGTGTTTCGTTTAAATTTTTTGAGGCACAATAAATTGTTAGTGCCTGCAGTATCCGGTAAAAGCATGGAATTAATAGAGAGTGGAACGTTAAAAATAACGAAGACTGGTTTAATTCGTCACATTCTATTATCAAAATAAATCTATCCAGTCCAAATGGGTGACAGCTGCTAAAAAAGGTAAAACTAAAGAGAAGCACATAGAGATTATAAAATGTCTACGGAAAAGCATAAAATTAAGAAATCATTTATTTATTAGGGTGGGTCAAGACTGTATGGGATTTTTTTTCTTGTTTTGATTTGTCTAATATGGAAAAAGGGAGTTATAGGGGGGTATAAAATCACGTAACTTTTTAAGTAATATTTGGATGTCATCTTCTTCCTCCACCTGACTTTGAAATTTCACAAAAAAAAATTAATACAATTCCAATTATCTCACGGCAGTGTATTCAAATACCAGTAAAATCCTTCTTACTCTCAAATTTCGGCATTATTTTGCTAGACCTTTTATATACACTAGATTTTGGGACTTTTTGTAAATGATTTCGTAAAAATATACTAAGTACATTTGCTATGGAACTTTTATATACACTAGATATAACCCCTTAAAAAGAAAATTTTCAAAACTTTGAAGTGAATCCGGAGGAAAAACATCATTTCAGAAATTTGAAATATTTTATCGCTCTTAGAATTTAAATATTATATAACATTTTTTTGTGTTTATTTTCAGTAGGCAAAAATATTTCCGCTTTGCAATAAAATCCAAAAAAAAGGAATATTTTTAACTAATCCGAAAACTAAAAACTGTTTTCGAAGGGTGATGAATACGCTTTCAAATTTTATTATTAGAAATAAATATGTAATTTTTTTATATATAAACATTTTGAATGAAAACCTTAGGAAATTTCAAAAATGACTGTTTTATTAGGTAAATGATCTCTAAATGCTACTGACAATTTTTTTTCAATTTGCTGTCGGATATTTTGGATCCATAAAAGGGGACATTTTAATTATTCTATGATTAACTTTTAGATTTGAATGTAGTGTTGTTTTTTCTTTCCAATACTGTTTAGTTTTAGGTCATTCTACTCCCTATGATATGAAAGGAGACACAATGATTTCTATGAGACCTATGTAAGCTGGGACAAATGTGGTCTCTATATACTGGTAAGTATTCATAATCGAACGAAAGAGCAAAACATCGCGAACTTAAAAATAACAATTTTGCGGATAATCTTGTAAGCTAATTGTAATTAGGTTCTTTCATTATTAAATTAATAAAATTTTAATCGTGATTTATTTTTGAGTTATTATGGCGTGTCCCACTACCTCATCCCATGAGTATAGTCAACTTTTCGGACAAGTGTCCATCGATTGCACAACTGCTTTGAAAATGGACACTGTTATGCTGTTTGAAACGTTGGCTAAAAAAAGAGGTAGCGTAACACGGCACAATAACCCAAAACCCAAAAATAAATTAAGGTTATTCTTCTGGTGGTGAAAATCTCAAAACATGTCTATTAAAATTTTGTTTATGTTATTGGAAAGCTGTTTGCGGATAGCTTCACTTTTGCTGGTTTCGGTAAAAAGCTATTCATATTTGTACAATTTAGGAGTCGTACTAACAAAAACGATTGTTACGTTAGTAATTAAATTTATAGGACCAATGCACAAAAAAAGTATACGTAATTCTAGTACACGCTTAACCCGTCTGCTTGTTTAAGAATAAATACTCGTACATCTCAAAACACGTAATCGCGCTATACTTTCATAAGACCAAAAACGTCCCGAGCGACCTTACATTTTAAAAGCTATATATCTCTCTTCCTTTCATGCAAACATATGTATTTTTCTTATAACCAGAAAGAGAACAAAATAATGCTTCTTATTGTCTTAGAAATACGAAAGTTATCTTGCATAGATATTTTACAATCTCGATCCAAAGTGACGGTTTCAGAATATACACGCGAAATCAAGGCTTCCGGATTGTGAGGTGCGAATATATTGAACCAAGCAGACGGGTTAAAGATTACAGTTATACACAGATAAGAGAAACAAAGGCAGTTATAGCTTAATATGACAACATACTGCCAGCCTTGCGCAGTGAAGGCTATAACGACCTTTAAAAATAGAGTCACAAACCAAGAGTGGATTATTTTTTTTGATTCATTCAAACACAGGGCCACGTTATAATCTACGCCTTCACGGATGCCGCCAATCAAATTATTTTAGATTTTTAATACTTTTTGCACGTTACACTTTAAAATATTAAGGTAAATGAATTGTTTGCGCCCGTACGTATCAAATATTAATACAAAAAAATAGTGTTGTCCATAAACAAACCCAAAACTTTCAAGAAAGGCTGAAAAATTCAATTTTGTATCGGTGACTCAAACCAAGATATTCAATATTTTAAGATCATGATAACGATGATGTAGGGGATCGTCCAATAATCACATGATGTTTTTTAGCTACTTTTGAACCCTCTCCCGCCCGGGTGATATGTGGTGAGGTTTTAGACTACCCTCACCCCCCCATACCCAAAATCACTTGTATTTTTTTAGTACAAAATTTATTGAAATTTTCAGAATTTAATCTTTAAATACAGGTGACATGATTAAATTTTGGAAAATTAAACATCGTGATAACAATTTCCAGAGAGACATTAAGGTTGCAGGTTGTTTTTGACTGGCATTTGGTTTATAAATCATGCGTTCAACGAAAAATAAATACACGTGATATCTCATTATGTCCCCCTCCCCCCTCCCTGTGATATTTTGTGATTTTTTTCCGAATCCCGCCACCCCTTTCGAGCCTCACGTGATTAATGGACGACCCCTAGTCATCTGTCTGAAAAATGCGCTAACTTAAAATTTGCGTACAAATTTTAATCAGCGCGTATTAGCGAGAGTCCCAGAGGTGCCAATATCTTTTCATTTAATTAAATATTATAATTTAAGATTTTACTCAAAAAGTTAAAAAAATAAATATGTTTTAACTACTTCATACTTGTACTTCAGCTATATAATTCAGTATCTTATTTTTTTCTTAATTAGATAAGAATAAAACTGAAATAAGGAATCGTCCATTTTTATCACATATGTAGTTTTGCATGTGAATAATTTAATATTTTTTATCAAGGTAGTTGAATTATTTAGTTGAGAAGAGATGTTAGGCTAGTACGAGTATAACGGAATATTTGAAACTGATGCATGGCGAGAAGGGTATCTATTTAGATTGTTATTGATTTATTTGAATCAGTTCAGAAGATACACAACTGGGTCAACTGGGAACTTGGAAATGTTTTCAGAAAATGTATATAATGATTTATACATTTATATACACGTAAGACTTTTGTACAATAAGTTCAGGAGGAGTTTTTAAAACTTTGGGAAAGTTTCTCAAAAAGTTTAATTTTGAAATAAATATCTTTCGATTAAGCGATTCGATGCAACCCTCAAATAACTGATTCTGTTGCAGATCAACGTTTTGAATATTGTAAATTTTTCCCGAGAGCATTACAATAATTGAATCCAATAACCAACAATTCGAACATTCAGTGTTCTTTCTGACTCTCTCACCCACTTCCCTCTAAAAAATTGAGTCCAATCCTCAATATTTATCGTGATGATCGCTTTGTCTGCTTTATTCGATTTCTGATTCTCTATTCTCTTATCGCTCAAGCGTAATCGTTTCTCTGATTTGGATTCGTTGACATGTTATGTTATAAAAACAGCAAAAAGAAAAATAGAAAAACGTAAAACAACATGTTTATTTTTCGTTATCAATTGCATTTGTAGAACTACATTTTAATTTTTATTTCTTGTACGTATTCATAAATATTGTTATTTTGTTTGTAAATAAACTTTTTTTATAAATAAAATAATAATATTATTGAAAATGTAAAATAAAATAATAATTAATATTAGTGCATAACAATAATTAAAAATATTAACATAATTAAATTTCGATATTATATCAAGGGTATCTTTAGGAAAACTCATGTTAATAAAAAAATTGTACAATTTAAAATACAAAATCTATTTAACCCTTAAGTAACGTGGTGAACAAAACTCACGTGAATGACATCGTAGGTCCCCGAGAGCCGCTTTTCGTTTTTCGTTTTTCACAACTACTTGTAGTCAAATTAATTAAATAAATAAATTATCAATCATAAATCTTTATAACATTATCGGAGATATGATACAAAATAAAAATTAAAAAAACATTAGTATTTTCCATTAAACTTAAGACAATAAATTCCTTCTACAAAAACACATCCATAAATAATAACTGAAATCTACAAATATATCACATCTTCGATATTAAAAATGATATTCTCAATGATGTAATAAATGAAACACTTTTAAAACTTGCACAAAACAATAATAACTTTGGACAAAAAAATAATGACAATAGGTAAAGTTGCACGTATTTTTCACTAAACGCATCACATCTTGCACGATCTGGGATTGAATCTTCAATTTATACTTCGTCTTACAGTTCTTATAATGATAGTCCACGCTCGTTAGTGTCATCTTTGAGGTTAAGGCGATCCAATAGTTCAGGAAAAAATCGAAATCGGAATTCACGCCCTCTGTGGGAGGAGTTTAAAAATATTTGAGAAAAAGCTTTTGGAAAGGTTGGAAAAGGTATTTGAGAATTTTTTTTACAGGTTGATTTCGTAAAGGCCTGTAAAAAATATTAATCCTTTTTTACGCATTATTTATTGTAAGAAAACGGTAATTTAAAATTGATTTCACGAAACTAAGCGCGCGGAGTCAATACGACTGTCTCCCGTTCCGGCCGGGGCGTGAATGATACGAAATAGGTGTGCCTACTCAGTGCATGGTTCTTGTGCCCATGCCATAAAGGTCACTTCAAGAATCCAAATTCTTAGAGTGCGGGCCGTATTGATTGATGTCAAAAATAACAACGAGAAAACGCATATTTAATTTTGTTTTGTGAAGTTCGGGCGGAAATTTATTTTTTTGCGATTATTATAAAATAAACTAAATTTGCCATATTATACAATAAAACCAAATCCAAAAAGGGATTTATAAATGTGAGAGTTTGGACTTAAAGTGTTTTTTATAGACCTTATGCTTTATTTTTTTATAGGCTTATAGACTTACAAAAAAAATTACCTATATTTTTAAGGGCCAAGGTGTGTTCTAGACGTAGTATTTAATTGAAGCGTCTATAATACTTCTGAGCCATCAAATTTTCAAAACAAAAACATATGATTTTGCATTACTTGGTATGGCTTCATCTTAATGTGGTATTATAAGTATTTGGTCCGGAGTTTTAACTCTGTACCTCTGCAATTGACCGGAAAAATAAATGGCATCTGGAAAAATAAATACAAAAAAAAAATTACATAAGTAACGTGATGTGTCCCTGGGACCCGTACGAATCTCGGTAATAGACATTCAGGCACAATGTGAGAAGGGACTGAGATGTGGGGCTCAGTGGTGAATAGTATGCGGTAGGCAGCGGGTCCCATTGGCTTACGTCACTTAAGAGTTAAACGAACAATTTCAACAAATGAAATATCGACTTTTCCCTTGCTAAATTGATTAATTTCAATGGAAGATTTTAAAATTTAAACAAATTCCGATAATCACATAAAATAAATAAATTGAGTAGTGTAAGACATTAAAATATTAATTTGAAAACCATGTAGCAAAAATATTAAAACAATTTCAACTTCATTTTTATTAAGTACTAGCTGCCCCGGCGAACTTCGTACCGCCATATATTTTTTTTCGTGAATATTTTCGAAATTCCTGAAAGACTTCTTGTACTTTTTATGCCCGCCTCTGTTTCACACGGGTGGTGTAAAATCGCGGCCTAAGGAAATGTAACACTTCCGGTAAATTCAAATCAGTTGGATTATCAATAATTCCATACATCGAATGTTACACGTTACGTACTTAATGACAAAAATTGAGACAAAATATTCGTTTATAATACGACCATAAAATGAAATAAAATTAAAATTAAATAATTCGACTATAACTACTGTTGTACTGCCTTGTAATGTACAACATTTTTCGTTTTTCCTTCTGGAGAGAAAACAAATAGCAATGAATTCAAGGTTTATTCCACACACTTCTAACGATTGGCCTTGGGATTTATTAATTGTCATGCAAGGTCCACTGGAAACTGAAAACGTTTAAATTCAAAAGGAAAGTCAGTAGGCGTTAGTGGTATTCTTGGAATAAGCACATTTTCGCCTTTGAATTTTCCTGTGATTATTGTAGCTTCAAACAAATTTTTCATATTTTTTAACAGCGAGTCTTGTTCCATTGCACAATTTTGGCTGATTCAGATTGCGTAACATAATTATCACAGAGCCAATCTTGAGTTGTAAATTGTGTGGCGGTAAACCTGACAAATCCAATGAATTTAGGAATACAGTAGGATAATTGACTACTTCATTTGGATCGATAATGGAATCGATCAACTTAATACTTAGAATTTGTCTTGACTCTGAATTTTTATATTTAAATCTTCTGTATCCTCATTTATCGCTGCTAAAACGGTTCGTTCGCTCAACCAAGCATGGTTTTTATAATTCACATCAATATTTGGGAACTCTTTCGATATAAATTCTTTCTTTGACGTTGTAAATTGGCAAAAAATCGGTGAAAACGAAATGAGGCCATTAGAAGTGTTAATAGGAATTTTCAAATTGCCTATATCTACTAATGCATTTGCAAACGCTTCCGCCGATATTTCATTTTATAACGTCGCTTGCATATTCATTGTTAACTTGAGATTTTTCACGTATATCCATAAATTTAATGCCTTCAAGCAAGCATTTATTTCATCAGCAGCTGTTGATCTGGAAATAACTGGCAGCGTTTTGCGAAAATCTCCGACCAGTAGAACCATCGTGCCTCCGAAGAGGTTCTGATTGCATCGCGAATCTCTAGTTTGATCGAGTGCCTCTAACGCTCGTTTATGCGCCATCGTACACTCATCCCAAATTATTAATTTACAATTTTGTAGCACTTTTTGTAGCATATAGGCTTCTCGGTGTATTGCGCACAATTCACCATTGATCATTCGTAGAAATTGGAATAAAGTTGGTCCACGAACATTAACTAATAACAAACGCAAGTAAAAACATTCGTCGTTTTTTTTTAATTAAATGAAAAAAAAACGAAATACCACAGTCTATTCGAATATCGAATAGAACTTCAAGAAGTTCTGTGGCGAATGGTTGCTGACTGCGCAATCAACCGCACAACATCTTAATTAATAAAATTTACAATTGAAGGAAAAATTTCGATTGTGTTTTTGATTTTTTTTTGGTTTTTGATTTTATTAGATTTGATTTGATTACATTTTTTATATTTTATTATTTTTAAAATTAAATTATTTATTTATGAATTGATTACATTATTTGCTTAGATTACATTTTTGATTATATTTTATAGTTTATTTGATTTTATTTTGAATTTGATTTAATTTGAATTGATTATATTTTTTTAATCGATTTTACTTTGTATTTGAGTTTTAATATTAAGATTATTGGCTTTAATTTGAATTCCGATTTACATTATTAATTTATTTTTATTTCTTAATTAAATATAATGTTTTTAACTTCTATTATTTATATTGTATATTGTTTGCGTTGAATTAGAGATTTTGTATTGATTTAATTATTTTTATGGAATTTAATTTAATTGCATTTATTTCATTTTAATTCAAATTAATTAGTCAATTCATTTTTATTTTATTTATTTTCTGTTTTAATAATAACATTATATTTATATAGCGCAGTTTTGTGACATTTCACTTCAAGTGCGCAATTTATATTAGAGGCACTGCTGAAAACCAGCTGCTTTTCAGGAGAAATCCTGAATTGTAGCTGAGCAGTGACCTTTTCATCAGGAGAATAAATGCTATAAGAAAAATGTATAAGTATTTTAAAACAAAAAACTATTGATAAATAAACGTTTTCATTATTATTATTATTATTAAGAAAATATAAGCGAAACTCAATCGAAAATCTGAAGACAGAAAAATCAGAAAAAGATTTTGACACCTCTGGGACTGGAACCCAGGACCATCTGCTTTCATGGCAACAACTCTACCAACTGAGCTAAGATGCCTATATTCAATTCGGTCACTTTTAACTGTATCATACTTCGACTAAGAACTACCAACATCATCTTTATTTTCTTAACGCACGTATATTATCAACCGAATTGGGTATAAACACCGTTAACACTTGTGCTGTCTGGAATTCCGTAAACAGCTATGGCCACAACCTAAATATATTTTTTAAATTTTTGCATTGATACATACCTACCAATGATTCACAATTTGGGAGGCGGGTATGGGTACCACCGCCCCGGGAACGATTTATTGGATAACCAACACCCCTGCCATAGGTCACCTCAAGTGGTTCGCTACATATGTACATTTAATAAATTAGGGGTGCCCGGGTTCATGGGGTGAGGTTTTTCAGGTCTTGGCGGCGAATACATCTGCCCACCTACTGCGTGGTGGGCCGGATCGAGAGAGACTGGTTGAAGGAGACCTTTTGATCTTTCCAGCCGGACTCTCTCAAATCATCGCCTTGTACCGCAGTTTGAGGGATGAATTCATACGTCTTTAACTCCTGGGCACGCTGACCCCCAGATTCCTATACCCCTCATAACTTTTTCCTTCCCACGACATCCTCTCCTTCCTTTTCATCAAAATACCCTCCGCACAACATCCCCAAAGATAAAAAAGGCCCTGAGGGCAATTATTTTCCTCAGGGTCTCCTGTGTGGAGCTAATGCAAAAAATACAAATAAAAAATACCAGTCGCTGGATGAACCATCTTGATCAAAAAATGATATTCATCTTCTCCTCTGCAAATAATTAAAGGGTATTGTAATGCCTACCTTTCAACCAAAAAAAAAACGTTTTTTCATTCATACAAACCGTTTGTCAATATATTGAAGATCTCTCACACTCTTCTGTCTCATTCACTAACTCACTTTTCATATTTTATGAGATTAAAAAATAAGCTAAAGAAATTGAAAAAAAAAAAATTTAATTTTTTTTTCTTTAATACAAACCTTTTGTCAATATATTGAAGATCTCTCGCAGTCTTCTGTCTCATTCACGCACTCACTCTTTATATTTGGACATTTAATTTTTTTTATTTATTTGATTTTTTAAAATTTTCTTTCATACAAACCTTGTCCTAACAATAACAAACATAACAAAAAAAGAATTATCCAATTTGGTGCAGTCGTTCAGAAGTTATGCGCGTACATACATTTCGGCGATTCATTTTTATTAATATAGATAGATTCCGCATAGGCGGCTCCTTCGGGACCTATGTATAATTTTGGGGATGGTTTGTAGAGAGTTTTTCGAGGAGAGGGGTCTTGAATTGTCAAGCTGTTGACGGGATTAAAGAAGCTAGAACCTCGGAACATATTTCATTGAAATACCTGTAACGTGATGCTAGAACCTCGGAACATATTTCATTGAAATACCTGTAGTTAGCATTCACACCTAAAGATTGCACTCCGTTTGTTGAGATAGATTGGGAAGCTATCAAACGGACCGCTCATTTAATAAATTCTAGCTACAGATCAAAAGTGAATACCAAAATCAACAGTGGGGAGCATCCGCTACATGCACAGGGTTAGCAGTTGTTTTTTTATTTGTTCATTACAGATAAATATAATTCCATTACAAGTACTGTACATATAACTATAAAGGAAAAAATATATAAAAATGTGTACATTAGAGTTCTTGCCTAAAATTTCTCTTGAAACCTTCAAGGCCAATGTTGAAAATGTCAAGAGACCTAGAGATCTCACACATCTTGTTGTTGTGTGGGTATAATAAGTATCTGCGGGCTCTGTGCGCTTTGCACTGTTTAATATATTGTATACACTACACAGTACAGTGCGCCCAGCTTCTGAGAAGCTAACTCTGGCTAGTGCCTGAGCTGGTCCTTTAGATTTACATCAAGCTAATAAATGAAAGGCGTTACTGAAGGTGAAGATTGCTTCTATTAAAGGAGACAAGATCGCCAATTCGATCCCCTTTATTTGTTCCACACAAATACTGTAAACAATAGGACTCCAATCGTCACTTTGGTTTCGGGAGATAGTTTATAAATAACAACTCAGAGACCTTTTGGGTAGTAATGGTAAAATATTTATTTTCAGACAGTTTTTGTACTAAATTCTGCGCACACCTGTTTTGAATAACAAACTGGTTCGGACACGCGCAGTGTTTTCTTGCATGAGTCGACCTCATTACTCCCGGGTGCACCTGCTGTTTTAAGTCTTAAAATGCAGAATTTGTCATCAATAATAATGCAAGACGTGTTGGTTGCTAAGCTAAGTACTTGGTTTTTGAATAACACGTGCAGTCTTTTATGTAACATTTCGCAAGAATCGACTTGTACATGTTGTTTACTCTTCTTTGAATAGGTGGTCTGCAATAATATTTTAGAGGAACACGTGCGGTGACCAGCTGCAATTTTTCAAGTAAACAAGATCTGGCAAGTGCATCAAGAGACGTCTGTTACATTCTCCTCCCGGTGTAATCTGTTGATTGCACCAAGCTAGTTCGTTGGACGCACTCTTGATGCGGGTATCTTTATGTGTCCTTGTGGAGAGGAGGGAAAGATGACTCAGCATGTGTAGGAGCTGGTAAGATGACGACGATTTTGATGGCTGGTCCCAGGTACACACCGGAACCAGTCTGGATTCGAACAGTTCTGACTTGTCTGTCGGCTGCGGTTATCGTCTCGATGACGCGGCCCCGAGGCTAGTGATTTCGAGGTAGTGCAGGATCATCCCTTTTAACAGGGTGGTGCTATTTTGTCGGGCCGCTAAGGTAGGAAGCTATTCTCGAAGCACTCGTCTCCAAAACATGCCGACACGCCACTGTCGGTGGAGACATATTTCTTCATCTCCTTTTTCGTACATGGACAAGTGAGAGCGTCTTCCGGCTGACCTCAGAAGAAAATGGTTTGGATCCCATATACCAAGGTCGGCGGGATTCAGCTTGGTTGACACCCACCTTCAGTCGGGTATGTTGGTTATCTCAACTATTTGGCTCAGTCTGTTTGCTACGAAAGTGGAGTAAGTGTGTGGATCGGTGCGCAGCCAACACAATACAGTTGTTGAATCTGTCCAGAAAACGGTTTGAATTATCAGGGCTTGGATTTCCTTTTGAATGGTTTGGGCGAGTCTCGCCTTGGCTGCGGTGATGCAGAGCACCACTATTCTGGCAGTAGCACTGCTGGGGTAGGGCTTGATCGCTTTGGCTGCGGTGATGAGGAGCACCACTATTCTGGTAGTGGCAGCAAGGTAGAGCTGAAATTGAAATTAGAAGATGAAATTAGCCTTGCTGGCCTTCGGTTGAGTGGCGTATCTCGTTGCAAACTCGTTGGGAGGCGGGCTAGTTGATGCCGTTACTTGAGTTTCGTATCTTGTCGCAAACAAGTTGGGAGGCGGGCTAGTTGCTGCCATTACTTGAGTTGCGTAACTCGTCGCAAACAAGTTGGAAGGCGGGTTAGTTGCTGCCATTACTTGAGTTGCGTATCTCGTCGCAAACAAGTTGGGAGGCGGGCTAGTTGGTGACTTTACTTGAGTTGCGTATCTTGTCACAAGCAAGTTGTAAGGCGGGCTAGTTGATGCCATTACTTGAGTTGCGTATCTCATCGCAAACAAGCTGGGAGGCGGGCTAGCTGGTTCCAGTACTTGAGTAAAAAATATAAAGGAATAACTTATCATGAATAAATTCCCAAAGACCTCCATGATGAGGACCTTTAGTTGGGATAAAGACCCACATATTAGTTAAGTAATTAGCTATTTCCTTTTGAGAGACATAAATTATACATATTTTTCAATTCATTATTCGCTCCAACAAATGTAGTAGCATTATCAGAATACAATTTACTAGGTTTTTCACGTCTAGAAATGAAACGCTTTAAACAATTAAGAAATGTATCTGTAGTCAGAGAGGTGACCAGTTCTAAATGAACTGCCTTAGTAGAGAAGCCTATAAATAAACAGATATAAGACTTGACTGAATTGGATCTCCTACTGATTCCAGACTTTATTAAGATTGGCCCTGCGTAATCCAGTCCTGTGACAGAGAACGGTCTACATGGTGACACTCTATCCTCTGGAAGATCAGACATTATTTGATGACTTGTTTTTGGACTGCATTTGAAGCACACAATGCAATTTTTAAGTATTTTTTTAATAGCATTTTTTGCCATTATAGGCCAATATTTTAGCCTAATAAGTGCTAGTAACGTTTGAGTACCTACATGCAAATTTGTAAAATGAAAATGTTTAATGATTAACTTTGTTAGAGGGTGATCGTGAGGTAGTAATATCGGATGTTTTTGTGCTTCATGTATCAGTTTTCCTCTGGACAATCTCCCACCTACATGCAATAAATCCATATGTATAAAAGGGTTTAATGATTTGAGATGACTGGTTTTATCTAAGTCTTTTCCCGCCTTTAATGTTTTAATTTCTTTTGAAAATGAATAAGATTGAGCGACTATTATTAATGATTGTAATGACTTGTTTAATTCTATTATTGAAAGTTGTCCGCTAAATGTATGTGTTTTTCTTGTATTATTAATGAAACGTGGGATATAAGCAATTACTCTTTGTAAACGCGTGAGAGAAAAAAAACGAAAAAACAATTCCCAATCTTTATTCATACTGACGGTTAAATTTATTTTGGTTTTTAATTCCGGTGGATCGATGCAAATTTCCTTATAGTTCGGCCAAGTTACTTCATCTTGAGTTAATAGACTTTTAGCACTGGTTCCTCTTGATAAAATATCCGCAGCGTTATCTTCGGAGTTGACATGCTTCCATTGACTGGTTTTGCTTCTTTCCTGTATTTCTGCAACTCTGTTTGCAATGAATGTATTCCATCCCGCTGGTTGATTTCCTATCCAGCATAGAGTTATAGTGGAATCACACCAATAAAATGTTTTATCCAAAGGTATAAGTAGGGATTCCTTTACTTTGTCAACAACTTTTGTTAACAAAACAGCACCACATAATTCCAATTTAGGCAAAGAAATGGTTTTTAATCGAGCTACTACTCTTGATTTAGCTGTGATTAATTGAGAATGCCGTTTTCCTGATTGGTCTGTGGATAGCATATATATGCAAGCAGCATATACTTTTTGGGATGCGTCACAAAATCCGTGCAATTGTACATTTACAGTTTGATTACATATAATTTTTCTAGGTATTGGAAAAGAATTTACACCTTTTAAATCTTCAAAATTTTTTTCCAAAGCTTCAGAATTTCTATAGGTATTTCTTCATCCCAAGATATCTTTTCTTGCCATAATTTCTGCATAATAAGTTTAGAATTCACGGTTACTGGTCCTAGCAAACCTAATAGATCGAAAATACTAGCAATCAGTGACAAAATATTCCGTTTATTATAAATAGGATGTGACGGTAGTTCCACGTGATATAAAAAACTATCTTTTTCGCAATTCCAAGCTAAGCCTAGAATTTTCTCTCCTTCTGGTTTGTCCAAAATTACCATATCAGTGGCCTGACCGGCCTCCGATGACAAATCAGAAGAATTAGATCGCCATTTTCTTAAGTTCATACCGGCCGAATTCATTATGGAGATTAACTGTTCTTTTAACAAATTACAGGATTCCACATCGTCTCCATCTTTAATTAGATCATCCATGTAAAAATCTTTCTCTAAAATGAGACTAGCTTCAGGATATAAGTGTGCGTTTTCCATACTCAGCTGCTTCAAGCAACGCGTGGCTAAGAAAGATGATGGTCCCATACCATAAGTTATCGTATTTAACTTGAAATGGCCCATTTCCTCTTCTGGAGATGCTCGCCAAAGTATTTTTTGGAAGACGCGGTCCTCCTCTCTAATGTTGACCTGCCCGTACATTTTTTCTATGTCAGCCATCAATACCACTTGATATTTTCTAAAATTTAACAAATGGGTGTAAAATCATTTTGTATTATTGGACCAACCATTAACGCGTCGTTTATTGATATCCCGCTGGAGGTTTTGCGGAGCCGTCGAACACCACTCTTAGTTTGGTAGTGCTGCTGGTTTCCTTTTTGATTGCATGATGAGGTAAATAGTAAGATTTTTCTTCATTTGAAACTGGTTCAAATTTTGTCATATGACCTAAGTTTTCATATTCTTCCATGAATTTAATGTAATGAAGTTTCAAATCCATATTAGAAGATAATTTCTTTTCCAAGTTTAAAAATCTTTTTTCTGCCATAGGCAAGGAAGTACCTATTTGATCTATACAAGGTCGGAATGGTAAGTTTACTTCAAAACGCCCATTTTCATCCCTTTTTTAGGTGGACGTGAAGCTCTCTTCACATGCCTTTTCTTCATAATTTTGGTGCTTGATGAAAACCAATTCCTACTGTTTCCAAAATCTTTCAATATGATTGTGAATCATATTTAAAGATAAGTGACATGAGGATGATTCTTGCTCTTTTTTTGTAGTGCACGTTCTAATTGGCCCGGATAATATCCATCCAAGTTCAGGGCGTTGCAGTTGTACCTAATCTCAATTGATTAGTGGTCAGCATTTCCCAAAATAGTTCGGAGCCGAGTAATACATCTACATGACCGGAAGTGGAAAATTCAGAATCGGCCAATTTCAATCCTGGTGGTATGTTTGCCTTCTTTTTTGGAAAAGAGGTCTGCGGTAACTTGCTGGTGGTTTCTTGTAATACTAAGCAACAATTTTTTTGAAATTAGAGTTTATTGATGACAATTCAAACGAGAGGCTCTTCTTCACATTTGTTATATTATTATGTAACCCAGAGACCGGCATATTTAATGAACTTTATGTTTATGTTTAATTTTTTAGCAAATCGTTCAGTTATGAAATTCACCTGAGAACCATTATCCAACAATACTCTCGCTGAATGAATAATTCCATTACTGTCCTTTACGTTCACCATTGCCGTTGATAATAAAATTGTTTTTTCTGTTTCTCCAAAGGTGGAATGGTTTGAGAGTGGTACTTGATCCATGTCATTCTCAGTGTCTTGATCCTCTTTAGGGAAAATATCGAGTAACGTGTTGTGTCCTGCTTTATTGCAAGTTCTACAATTATTCTTACTCCTGCATTCTTTAGTTGAATGACCTACATTTAAACACTTGATGCAAGCTTGTAATTGCTTGATTTTCTCAAACCTTTCATGTTGGTTTAGTTTCAAAAACTGTTTAGAGAAATAAATCTTATGATTTTCCTTACAAACAATGCATTAAAACCTTTGCGACAATAATGAAACTGAAGATTCCTTCTTATAACTTGACGGTTTATGATGCGCAAATACAGGTTTGGCTGTGGAACATGTTGCTTCCGATGCTTTCAAGACTATCGCCCGATCTGTTAAACATTTTAAAAATTCTTGCAATGTCGGTATTTTTTTTAAAATTGGATATTGTTCCCAATAGATCCGGGTATTGGAATCTAATTTGTTGGCCAAAATACAAATTATTATTACATCCCAATACTCCGTGGGTAGACCTATGTTTTTCAATGAATTCAAATGTAATTGTGTTTGATCTAATAAATTTCTCAAGGCGACGTGACTTTCTTGTTTTAATTCCTTGAGCTTAAACAATGAATTTAAATGTTGGTTAGCTATTACACGCTTATTTTCAAATCTATTTGATAAAACCTGCCAAGCTATTTCGAAATTGTCTTTGGTAATTTCAAGTGCTTTTAATATTTCTGAGGCCTTTCCTCTTAAACAGTCACGCAAATAGTAATTTTTCTGAAAATTATCTAAAGATTTATTTTTACCCACTAACGTGACGAAAGCATCCTTAAAAGATAACCATTTCGAGTAATCACCACTAAATTCTGGGAGCGAAAACGTAGGTAATTTGATTTTAATATTGTTAGTATCATCAATTTTTTCAATGCTTTTTATGGATTTTTTTGCTAACGTCACTACTTGATAATAATGTAATTCAAAACACTCAAGTTGGCTATCTGCTTCATCTGAGTTACTATCAAACTCTTCGATCTGAGATTGTATATTCTTAAAGCGATTTAACAGTGTGTTTACCTCCTCCAATCTTGTTTCCGTTTCTATTACATCAACTGAATCACTTAGTAGGTAATTCTTAAACCGTGTTAATTGTGCTTTCAATTTACCGCGCTTTTTCTCCAGTGATTTTAATGTTTGTGGCGTAATGCAGAATTTTTTACACAAACATACACATCAAATTATTTAAAATAACCTTTGCGGGAGCGAATAATAAATAGATTACAATAAAATAAATTATATTATTTTAATAATCATTGGTAATCGTAGAGTAAATTATTTGGAATCTACCTACTGGTTAAATTATATTATGTTGACAATATTTATCTTGTTTGATTATAATATCACGCAAAAAGAGTGGCTCTTGGTGGCGAATTCTTCGCGTGATTTTACAAATTATATTATAATGCGTTAATACTTTAGGAATATGTAATGATGAATAAGAATGATGTACGACCGTACTTCTGGCTGGATGAGCTGGTTTTCATCTGGCTTCACAAAGGACCATATGGCGCTTTTTACGCTCTTGTTTTTTATAGGTTTTACTGAGGATTAAACCTTCCTCCCCAGGGACTGACTAAAATGAGTAAAACACCTAAGCCAAATCCTGGTTATAGGTTTTATTGTGTGATCTGCTTGTTGGAACACATTTTTTTACTTAAGACACAGAAGTTACATCTTTTGTTTTTTTTTTCTATAGAAATAATTTGAATAGAAAGAAAATAATAAAATTAGGTAGGTACTTGCCTAGAAGTAATTGCCCATAGAACAAGTACCTATTTAATAAAAATCAATTTTAACCATATTTACAGTAAAAAAAAATAGTTAACTATATAATTCGCGCGTCATGAATGACTTCATGCTGCCGGTGTCTATTAATATTTTAATTCGTAGGGGTGTAATTGGATTATGGGGGCGAGGTTTCCACTTCTTCTTCTTGAAAACCCTCAGGATTTTCGGTGTGGAATAACTCCTGCGCCGTTCGACCATTTCCTAAAATAATGATCGGGCCTCTATCTGGGCGACGGTGAGGTGCAGTCCGCATGCTGACATCCTCACGTCTGTTATTATAATTATTACGCGGTGAAAATGTCGGTTGGCTGTTACTATACGGGCGCGGTACAAAATTATTATTTTTATTACCAAAGTTGGTTTCATTATGGGGTTGATGTAAAATTTTCGTTAAAATTATTATTATTTTGCCAAATGCGGTTTCCCCGTGGCTCTCGGTTGAAAGCCGGGCGTTGCATTCTGGATGCAAAATTATCGTTTTTTAGTGTCTCCGTACCGAAGGGGCGTTGCAATATTATTTGTTTATCTAGTTCACCATGCGCGTCCAAAGTTCAGATTTCGTGGCACAAGGTATCGAAATCTTTATTTAAATTTGAACACTTGATGTGCGTTGGTAGCATATTTAGTAAAGTATTTCGTGCCGTATCTTGATATGCGGCAAATATCACCGGTGCATTAGTTGCACCGAATGACTCCGTTATTTTTATTTTTATCGCAAACAATATCTTATTGACCTCATGTATATCAGTCGAGAAATCTCGGTTTCCTCTCTGAAAATTTTATTAATAAGTCCCGTTTGCCATAACGAAATTGTTCTATTATCGCTACATTCTTTTTGCAAGATTTCGAATATCTTTTCTATGGTAATATCATGATCGTGCATTAGGACCACTTGAAGGGCTTTACCTCTTAACTTAGAGATAATTTTTTCTACGTTATTAGGCGTATTCCCATTTCTTGCTAAAAAACCTCTAGCCGACTTGATAAAAAATACAGCTCATCTTGGGACCCATTGTACTCAAACATGGAGTCAGAGCTTGATGCGGAAATTGACTGACTTGGTAGTGCCATTTTTTGAATTAATTGCTTTAATCAATTATAATTTAATTCAATAGTGCAAAAAAAAACGAATTACCTAATACTACAAATATAGAATAATGAAATAATTTTACTTTGTATAAACCACTTATTTGATGTGCAAATCCGACCGGTTTCGGAACAAACGTTCCTTCGTCAGGGAAAGCTTATACTAATTTGACAGTTTCGAACAATGTTTTATTATGGTAGGGGTGGAGCTGTTGCTAGATAATAATGTAGATTGGGTAGGTAGGTATTAGTGTAGAGTGGGTGGGTAGGAGAACAAATCCATGATTGGGCTATATGACAATATTTTTTGTTTGTTGATAATAGATTCATTATTTTTAAGGGATTTTTTAATTTCCAAGGCTTCTAAGTTATCTAAACGTTTTCCTTTATGATTAATATGAAGAATATTTATCCCTGTATTTTTTTCAAAACTATGGTTATTTTCAATGATATGGTTAGCAAACTCAGAAAAATTATTATTATTAAGACACCTTAAATGTTCTTTGAGTCTGATTTCAAAATTACGAGTGGTTTTTCCAATATAAAATGAGGGACAATCATTGCATTTGAGTTTATATATTCCGGAATTAGTCAATTTATGGTCTTTATCTTTAGTATTTCTCAAAAAATTACCGATATTATTTCTTGTATAAAACGCTGGTTTAATATTAGAAGGAAGATTTTTGCAACATTGAACTGAAAAATTATTAATATACAAAATTTTACGCCATTCTTTATCATTAATATTATTAGAATTGTATAGATATTTATTTTTTGAAATTTTGATAAGTTTTTTATTTAGGATGTTATCAATTAATTTTGGTTCATATCCGTTATTTATAGCAATTTGTTTTATTATTGAAAGTTCAGAAAGGAAATTATTATTAGACATTGGGACATTTACTAAGCGGTGTATCATGGAATGGAAGGTGGAGTGTTTTTGTGAGACAGGGTGGTTGGAGGTCCTATGAATTACTATGTCAGTGTATGTTGGCTTGCGATATATACTAAAATCGATTTTATTATTTATAATAGATAAAGTCAAATCCAAAAAGTTTAATTTTTCATTGCCTATTTCTATCGTAAATTTTATTTGGTTATGAAAGGAATTTAAAAGGTTAAGAAAGTTGTTGAGTTGACGTTCAGATCCTGTCCAAATAACGAAGATATCATCATCATATTATATAAACCACTTATTTGCACATCAAATAAGTGGTTTATACAAAGTAAAATTATTTCATTATTCTATAATGGATAACCACAAAGTAATAGCTACATTCAAAAATACTACAAATATAACTTGCTCTTGGATAAGAAAGAAAAAATGCACTCTGTCCTTGTGGATATGGAAGGGTAAGGATCTCTCGGATTATGGGATTGACGAAAATTTGAAAAAATGTACTCACATGTAAATTATTAGCGTCTTCTTCATAGTAATCTTCTTCATCTTCTTGATGGTGTTAACAATTTGTGGGTTCGAGACTTCAACGGGATGAAATGATATCAGCCAGAACTTCTTAGCCAGATCCAGGTATCGGGAACGCTTGGGGTAGTTCTAGAAGCCTCCTTTGTTGGGCGCCAGTTAACTTTTGATGATTTTCTTTAAACACCAAACACGTTAAATAAATATTCGATGAACTTAATTATATTATTTAAATAATAAACAGTACAGTACAACAGTTTCAATTGAAGAATCTAGCAACAAGGGACGTGTAGTCCCTTTAATGATAAGTTGAAGATAAGTGCTCGTTAGCAGTTGGTGATCTCTTTTATAGGGGCTGACGGCCGGGGTCCATTGTAGCTGATAACTCGTACGTTGTTAGATTAGGTGCAGCACTGGATGCGTGGCTCGTTCAGTACTATCTTCGGGTCAGTCAACTTCTTGATTAGGTGACAAGCTCGACCCCCCAAAGGTCGTTAACTTTTTTTTTTTCTTTAAAGTCAATCTAAACAACATGTATCAAAATCGCTACTACACGACCTTTTGCAAGCTAAAGGCATTTTTTATCCCCCACTGACTAGACTATAATATATTCCTTACGGCAGAAAACTTTAAAAATAATTATATTTGAAGGGTTATGAATAACAACAGTTCTTTAAAGCAATGAATTTATTTATATTAATCAAATATATCGGGAGACAATCTTATTGCTCAGAGTTCGAGCCGCGACACACAATTGACAGTTATAAGTACACACAATTTGATATAGATGGAGCTCACGTCGCTTCGTATTATCTTAACACCTCCCCTCGAAGTCGTGAGCGAGTATTCCTATTTCTATTCTTACATACTCTCATCCATCATACCTAGGTTACGCAGACAATCATGATGTTTTGATCCACTCAAACCTTTCGTCAAAACATCAGCAGGCATCTCATCAGTACATAAGTATTTTAAATCAATTACACCTTGTTCACACATATCTCGAATAAAGTGGTGTCTCACTGCTATATGTTTTGTGCGAGGATGAAAGTTTCTATTCTGAGCAAGTTTTATGGCACCCTGATTATCGTTGAATAACGTCACACACTCACTTTCAATACCAACGTTACCCAAAACATCACGTAAATACATGGCTTCCTTTGAAGCTTCGGATAGTGCCATGTATTCGGCTTCCGTACTCGATAGCGCAACACTCCGTTGCTTACGTGCCTCCCAACTGATCGGGGTACCGGCTAAAATAAATGCAAATCCAGAATATGATCTACGATCTATGGCATTTGCTCCCCAGTCTGCATCGACCACACCGAACAAAGGCAGCCCAGTTCTTTCATAAACTAAACCGTAGTCAGATGTACCTTTTAAATATCTCATGATACGTTTAGCCGCCTTCCAGTGCTCAACACTATAATTACTAATTACTATTAAATTGGCTTAAATAATTTACGGCAAACGCTATGTCTGGTCTAGTCGATACAGCCAGATAAAGTAACGCTCCTATCAAGCTTTGGTATGGGTACTGTTTCATTATGTCCTCATTCTCACTTACCGGTTTTTCTAATTTCACATTAACATCTAGAGGCGTCACTACAGGTTTACACTCACTCATATGGAATCGTTCTAACACGTTCTCTATATAAACCCTTTGATTAAGAAACACTTTGTTTTCATCATCACGACTAAATTCAATACCCAAACTTACTTATCTTTCCTAAATCTTTCATTTCAAACTCACTTGATAACTGTTTCTTTATATTTTTCATCCATACATCATCATTTCCTACCAAAATAATGTCATCAACATAAATAGCAATCAACATCAGTCGCTCACCTTTCTGTGCTATGAATACACACGGATCTTGTGCTAACGCTTCAAAACCTATTTTCATCAGCGTTCTCACTAATTCTTTATACCACTGTAACCCTGACTGACGCAAACCATACAGAGATTTCTTTAAAACACACACACTATCACTACATTCACTCAATGCTTTGTCCCAGCGTTTAGCTGTTTCAATTAGATTCTTATCTTTAATAACTTTTCTTTGAGAACCAATCTTTTGGTTTGCGAGTAATCTATTCAAAACATCGCTTAGGTGATCCGGCACTTCCATGTAAACCTCTTCATCAAGTGTACCATTCAGGTATGCAGTTATTACATCTATTTGATGGATATTTAATCCTAACTCGGCTGATACAGCAGCTATCAGTCTTATTGATGAAGATCTCACGACTGGAGACGATGTCTCATGGAAATCCTCCCCTGGCCGTTGCGAACAACCTTTTGCGACGAGACGTACTTTCTTCCCAGTAGTTTTAGTGCTAAACTTTTCGTTGTTTTGGCCTTGTAACTATTTCCCATGTTTTATTCTTTATTTGTGCTAAATACTTGTCCTCCATGGCTCCTTTCCATGCATCAACATCATTACTTTTTTCTATTTCGTGCCATGTAATCGGTTCTATAATAGTTATCCCAGCTATCATGTGCACATTAGTCTCTTCAATATCTGATTCATTTTCACTTTCAGTATTATCTCTTACTAAATTGTGCTCCTTTCGCGGTCTTCCCACTGAACCGGAACGTATTATACGTGGTCTTCCTCTTTTTAATGGTCCTATTAATCGTTCCCATGAGACTGTTGATTTTCTTTTTCTTTGTAATAGACCAGTTTCTCTACTTTCACCTGCTTCTATTACAGGCGTTCTACTGTTTTCTCTCATTTCATCATTTGTGGTTGGATCATTTAATTCTATATTTATTTGTTCATGGTCAGTATCTTCTTCTTCATCAAGTATTTCTTTGTACTCATCCTTGAATGCCGTTTCATTTATAAATTTTACATCTCGAGTTATAACGATTTTTCTCGTCTTAGGGTCATGTATTCTATAAGCTTTAGATTGAGTATCATAGTCCACAAAAACTCCTAATTGTGACCTTGAATCAAACTTGCCTTTTTGAGGTCCTTTATCTTTATAATATGCTTTAGATCCAAACACGTGCATGTAGATTACTGTAGGCTTCTTCCCATTCCATAGTGTATATGGTATATTGTCACTTAAAGCTGTAGTTGGGCACCCATTTCTCACATAATTAGCAGTATTCACTGCTTCCGCCCAAAAAGAAGGAGGACTTCCTGCTTGTCGCATCATACAGCGCGCCATCTCGACCAGAGTACGGTTTTTCCTCTCTGCAATCCCATTTTGTTGAGGCGTATAAGGCGCTGTTAATCTTCTTCTAATTCCTTCTTTTTTCAAGTACTCGTCGAATGTATTGTTGATGTATTCTCGCCCATTATCTGACTGAAGATATTTTATTTTCTTCCCTGTCAAATTCTCTGCAAAAGCCTTGTACGATTTGAACACGCTTAACACGTCGCTTTTGTTAGCTATAAAGTAGACTTCGCACCATCTAGACTTGTCATCGATAAAAGTAACGAAGTACTTCTTACCGCCATAAGACTCATGTCTCATCGGACCACAAACGTCCGAATGCACTATTTCTAGTAACTCGCTTGTGCGATCTTCACATCCTTTAGAAAAAGGCGTGCATGTCTGCTTCTCTCTTATACAAATCTCACACAGATACAATTTTTCACTGTCTTTGATGTTTAGCCCATGTACTAAGCCACTCTTTGCCATGGCTTTCAAATCACGCTCATTAAGGTGTCCGAGACGCTGGTGCCACATATCTATAAGTGTCTCTGGGGTCGCAGCTATATTGACAGCATTTTCGCTCATCCGAACATTATACAAATTACCAACACGGTCAGCACGCATGTGAATTTTGTCATTTTTATCAATCACGATTGCGTCATTTTTTCTGAATCGAACTTCAAACCCATAATCCGTCATTTTTGACACTGATAGTAGATTAGTACGTAGATCCGATACATAGAATACTTTTTCTATATCTATTTGGCGTTCTTCACTGCCCGTGTCCACTGAGATACTGACTTTACCCGTACCCGTAATTTGTGTTTTTTCACTATTAGTTGCTAAATTACGCTCAGAGTTTATCGGTGTGAAATTCTTAATCACTTGCTTTTGGTTGCACATATGACTAGTGCACCCGCTGTCAATACACCAAATAGGATTAATTTGCTCACCCAACATCACTTCTTCGTTGGTGCTTAATAACATTGTTGTCTTCTGCTCATTATTGTTGTTAACTGCTCGTTCTAACTGTTGTGCACTCTGTTTATACTTATTGCCACTGATATTTTTGACCTTACACTCTTTTGCTAAATGCCCACGACGACCACACCGGTAACACTCAATGTAATTCTTATTATCGCGGTGGTCATGATTCTTCTTCTGAAAGGCATTTTTATTGAAACGTTTGACAAACATAGCCCCTTGATCAACAATTTTAGATTGACGACCCTCAAAATCTTCGATAATTTTGATCTTCAGTGTTTCCGTTGATGGCAAATCATCACGAGATTCGATTGCCGTTCTGAACATGTCGAAAGAATCCAGCAAACTATACAGCAATAATATGGCTAAAAGTTCATCAATAATGATCAATCCGATTTCTTTGAGTTTTTTGACAACATCAAAGAAATCCGCTATGTGTTTACGTAGGTCACTTTCTTCCTGCATACGAGTCAAAACCAATTTTTTCAACAAAGAGGCCTTCCTTGCGGGTCCACTCGACTGATACATAGACTTTAGCTTGTCCTATATAGCTTTAGAAGTTTCTAAGCCATCCAATGCAGCTAACTCACTCGGACTGACCGCCAATAATATATCCGATTCGGCCTTTCCGTCCATTTGCACCATCCATTCTGCACACTTAGGGTCCATTGATGACGGTTTAGGTAATGATCCCGATACGTACACCCACAAATCATTTTTCTTTAGAATAGCACGCATATGTATCTTCCAGGTGTCATAGTTATTTGCAGTTAATTGATCAATTTTAATAGAAGCAGCCATTTCGAAGTTTTTTCAACTCCAAAAACAATTGAACGTATTTGCATTCCAACGATGTAAACAATACGGAACGTAACTTCTAAGTCCGCGTCACCTTAGCGATGCTCACTACCAAGATGGCGCCGTTTTATAATTTTGTTTATGCAAAAACTGTTCTCGCTTATAACACTGCAAATCCCACTAATTGTATACGAAATTGTTTATATTTCACTTACTGGGCCCATAACCTGAAGGGTTATGAATAACAACAGTTCTTTAAAGCAATGAATTTATTTATATTAATCAAATATATCGGGAGACAATCTTATTGCTCAGAGTTCGAGCCGCGACACACAATTGACAGTTATAAGTACACACAATTTGATATAGATGGAGCTCACGTCGCTTCGTATTATCTTAACAATATTTAAATCATTGAAGAAGACGAAAATAAGAATAATCTAAATAAAAATATAAAAAAAAATAAGACACCGAAAAATGGAAAAAGATAATGGTCGCAACTGGGACTCGAACCCAGAGCCTCTCGTTTAACCGGGAGGTGCGCATTTACCAATTCCGCCATTGCCATCTTCTATCAAACAGTCATATTAGTTAATCTCGTATATCAAATTTTAGAATTAACAATATTATCTGCAACCAATTTTTTTCCATATTATGGGCAACTTCTCTTTTTATTGGAAAGAATCAACCTAAGAATTGGTTTGTAACCTAGATAGCGTCTCGAATAAATACAACCAATTTTATTTATTTGGAACTATATTTATTTTATTTTATTTTTATTTTGCAGAAACAAACAGCACATTATTACATAATGGGGAATAGTTACAAAGTTATAGAATTAATACAATAATTGGTACCAATGACATGTCACTGTTATATACTTATATTTTGGTGAGATAAATAATACATTATACCTAAATTAAGTCAGTAACTTATTGAAGGAGAGGGGTGTGTGAGAGTGTTTGTACGTGTGTAAATGTGTGTGTGTGTGTGTGTGAAGTGTGCCCACGTATGCGCATGTGAGGGTGTGTGTGTGTGTGTGAAGTGTGCCCACGTATGTGGATGTGTGTGTTATGTGTGCGAATTCAGTGTGCTAAATATGTTTTTCTTAAATAGAGGGAGGGAATCAAAAAATATATGACGTAAATGAGAATATATGACGCAAATGAGAATATATGACGTAAATGAGAATATATGACGCAAATATGAATGGTAAAAGAAGTCGAGGATGACCAATCAAGACATGGCACGACCAAGCGAATACTTGAGTTGGGGCGGGAAGAGTAAGAATAATAGAAGAGCATGTATGAATGTAAACGAGGCAAGGAGTATGTGTCAAGACCGAGTTGTTTGGTGGCCCGTCCTCTCTGCCTATCCCTCCGGCGATACGACTTGATGGTTACTTAGTTTAACTTTTTTTTAATTGTACGTGTATTACAGACTGTGTGTCCATTTACAATACACATGTAACACAAACTACACAAATAAAAGAATTATTAAATAGTAAGATGAGATACATACTCGTACATATTATAGTGGGTAATGAGTGGCACTTAAATGCCTTTTGAATTTTTCAAGGCTACTGTTAAAAATGTCAGCAGATTTTGAAGTGTTATTTAACAACACCATACCTCGTGTCATGCTATGCCGAGCCAGTACGTCCGTTCTGCTATGTGGGATACATAGAAGATCGTGGTACCGTCCCTGGCTGTAGTTGTTTGGCACACACAACTTATAACATTCCAGGAGGTATGGGCTATCTATTAAATTATTAATGATTTTGTTGTACGCCGTTACTGCAAGAGCCCCACTCCTCCTCGACTGGAGACTTTGATAACGCGTTTCTGTAAGCAGATCTTCATGATGCATGAATCGCGGGTACTCCCGTGCATTCTCATATACAGGTACCTGAGAAACTTTTTTTCAATCTGTTTCAATTTCTCAATGTATTTTTTCTGGTATGGGGCCCATACAGCAGAGGAGTATTCAATTTTAGACCTTATAATGCAGTTATACAAAGCTGTCATTGCTTCAGGATTTGAAAACTGTTTGCACGATCTTATGACAAATCCTAGAAGCTTGTTGCATGTTGTTGTCAACTGCAATATATGGTCTGAAAATTTAAGTTTGGGATCAAAGACTAGGATTTTACCGGTGACAATATATCCTTTTTAAAACTACAATCAAATTTTATGGGGTTTCTCGAACGTGTATATGACATTGCGACCCATTTTTTTGCATTAAAGAATAATTTATTTTATCAGCCCATGATGAAATTGAATCTAAATCGATTTGTCATTTAAAAATTCAGCATATATATACCCCGCAGCATAAAGAGAAATTTGAACATAAATACAGCACTAGATTCACGTGCAACGACGGGTTAATAGTTCCGAAATTTAACAATAAGTACGGACAGAGAACGTTTGAATACATCATACCGAAGATATTTAATTTATTACCTGACAACATTCAACATTTTTTCATACATATATTGATATTGATATGTGTGAAAAAATGTTGAATCTGTAGATATATGTAAATTTTTAAATTTAAAAAATGTAAATGAAACTAAAATATAAGCACCTGTTGACAAGCTAATTCAATTGGCTTAGCAGGACGTGTTTGTTGATCATATTATTTATTATCTATTCTTTCAATAAAAAAAAATAAAATAAAAAAACACAATCTTTCCCATCACATATCCTCTTCAGTAATTTCAGATCATCAGCAAAAAGCAGGAAAGTGAAATGTTTGATGCATTCTTGAATGTCATCAATTAAAATTAAAAATAATAGAGGTCCCAGGCTTGACCCCTGAGGTACTCCAGAGAACGCAGAAAATCCGAAGTATCCGTCGATACATAAACACTGTTTCCTATTTCTCAAATATGTGACAAAAATTTTAGAAGAGGCTTGTCGAAACCTATTCTGTCTAATTTCCGTAATAAAATAACACATCGTGATCGACTTGGTCAAACGCCATAGCGAAGTCCGTGTAGATCACATCGGTTTGTTATTGCGCATCTAATCCTCTTGCCACTCTTTGTGAGAGTTCGAGAAGATTAGAGATGGTGGACTTCCTTGTTAAAAACCTTGTAGTGTTGGTTGCCCCAAAGAAACGGTTGAATTTGTATTTTCAGCTTTCCGCAAATTATCGTTTAGAATATTTTAAGAAATATTGATAGTACCGCCATTGGTCTGTAGTTCTTGATATCCGTTTTGGTCCCTGATTTGAGTTTAAGTTTCCAGGATTGAGGAAAAGTGGAAGTGGTAATATTGAGATTAAAGATAAAACAAATTTGATTTGTTCAAATTTTCTCCCAACAAGATAATGATATGAGGTGTGATCCCACCTGGCCCCGTGGCCTTGTTGGGTTTCTGTTCCCGAATGCATGTTTTGACTTCTTCAGGCTTAATTTTTTCCAGAGAGATTGAACCTGTGTTCCTGGGTACCTCTAGCCGGAGACTCTCGACATCTAGGTTAGGGCACTGTTTAGAATTAAACCCAGGACGCAAACCAATTATGGAGTTGAGTTACCATCAAAGGTTGAATTGCGATCCAAGAGTTGTCTGATTTGTTTGTTAGATGTCGATAGAATCATGTTTTATTTTTTGTCTCTCTCACACAACAAACAAGGGAAATATAGAGGTACGAAAGTCTTATAAAAAGGCTTGTATCAGTAAAATTAACTTACTTCTTTACGAAAACTTGCACTAAGAATTTAAAATACTACTGAACCCTTGTCCGTTGGGTGGGGAAAGTTATTGTCGTCAGTTATAAGTTATAAATATCAAATCATAACAATAAAAAATCAAGAACTTAAGTTAAAACAAAAAAGTGCTTCATTTATAAAAAACCAGTCTGCCCAAAAGAAATCTCCTGAGTGAAGACCTACAATTTTTTACATTTGATCCTTCGAGCGGATTGATCCCACGAGCGGATACCTGGAATCCAGATCAAAAAATCAATGAAAGCCAGACATGAACCAGCAATAAACCAGGAGAATTCTG
Organism: Limnephilus marmoratus; assembly: GCA_917880885.1. Taxonomy (NCBI): domain Eukaryota; kingdom Metazoa; phylum Arthropoda; class Insecta; order Trichoptera; family Limnephilidae; genus Limnephilus; species Limnephilus marmoratus. The sequence continues at coordinate 105,816 of OU862918.1, read as the reverse complement.
ATGAAGCGGATCCACAACAAGGGCAAGTGACCATCCCATTTTTTATCCATTTCTCATAGAAAAAACAAATTCGGTTAGACCACTTCGGTATTTTATTGTTGTATAAAAATTAGCAACGGACTAATCGTTCAATTGATATTGGCAAGATTTTTTGTGGCTGGCTATGATTATAGTGTCGCAAAAAAAAACATAAAGATCGGAGTTTTGTCTTTTCATTGTTTTGTCTTGAGTTTTGATTTTGATGTTTTCGATACTGTCGATAAAGCAGGCGACGGGTACGAAGTACCGTCGTTGTTTATTTGCAACTGAAACTAACTAGGTTTTTTGTGGCTAAGTCATATGATTATAATTCCGCAAAAAACAGAAGGATAATTATTATAATACAAGAAATGTATTAATTGATTATTCAAACAATCCGAAAGCGATCGTTGGGTGTTGTTTTTGACTTCCGAAGTATTGTACGAGTCGGTAATGCAGACGGTAGGCACGAAGTGATTCCGTTGTTTGTAAAAGGTCAAGTTACGACGCGAGCTTTCATCAGAAATTAATAATAGAAGATTTTTTAGTGTTTTGTTAAAACAAAAGAAACAATCAAGTAAAAGACAGTGCAAGTTTTTTGTGTTTTTGTGTTTAGCGTGGTTAGAAGTGAACCACGCCAGAGCAATCAGTGAGTATTGATTGTCTGTTATTTATCCCTGTTATTTAAAATCATGGATTTGAAATATTTAATTGCCCAGTGCGGCATATGTAAGGGAAAATTGTCTAGATTTAACAATTACTTGGATGGGAAAGAGTTGTTACATTCGGAAATCGAAATACGTATGAAAAGGATCGAGCCTATACTAGATATCTTTAGAAAATTCCAAGATAAAATAGAGATATTATTGCCGGATGAATTAAAAAATGGAACCGAACGAGAAATGTTTGAAAACTTGTATTATAGTGTATTGACAAAGGCCAAGGATAAATTCAACGAAACCGGTAAAATCATCAATTCTATCAAACTTTCAATCTTTGAACCACCTCGGTTCAAAGAAGATTATGAGCATAATTGTATTTATTGTAATAAAAATCATAAAACTGATAATTGTCAAAAGTTTTTAAATTTAGCAATAGAGGATAGATTGACAACAATACATCGTTTGAATGCTTGTTTGAAATGTTTGTCGGTAGGGCATAAATTTCAACATTGTAAAAGTAAATACAATTGTCACAAGTGTGGAGCGAATTCACACAACACTTTATTACATTTACCAAATGAAGATAAAATGCAAAGTCATCAGGGAAGTGATTCTTCTTCAAGAGGACTTATTATTAAAAATTGCGCATTAAAATCATCCAGCAGAAAAGCTGATATCCCTATTACCGGAATTCATAATGAAATACAGCATATTAAAAACATTGTGGATTTGGAAATATCTTCCAATTATTCACCATATTCAAAGAGGATTGAATGCCTAGTATTGTCGGAGGTGACCAGTAATCTACCGCAAATCTCATTTCAGGAAAAAGGCACCGGCATCCCCCAAGAATTGCAATTGGCAGATCCAAACATTAACGAAACCGGCCCGATAGACATGTTGATCGGGGCTGACACTTTCAGGGAGACTCTGCACTCTGACCGGATGAAGATTCAAGATTCCGGACCCATCTTCACTTCAGAAAAGAGGCCAGTAGAAATTTGTAATCTTTCACTCAACTTAAAACATAAGCAAATTGAAAATTTGTTGAAATTAGAGGAGCTAAATCCTATTGAACATAGGAATCACGAGGAGCGAGCGTGTGAAGAAAGCTTCACAGCTGCTCATAAAAGAAATGGCAGAGGCCGTTTCATTGTAAGTTTAATACAACGCCCCTGTGCGAAGCAGCTAGGCGAAAGTCTCCCTATGGCGGAGAAGAGATTGTATAATTTGGAGAAAAAATTAGACTCAAACCCAGAATTAATGAAAGATTACAAGAATTTTATGCAGGAGTGCAAAGACTTAGGTCATATGACGCAATGTGAACCATTGTCACAAAATCAAATACCTTATTATCTGCCTCACCATGCGGTGATCAAGGAATCTAGTACAACTAGAAAGACCAGAGTCGTAGTCGATGGATCAGCTAAATCCTCAACTGGAATCATCCCAAATGATGCTCTCATGATTGGGCCGACATTGCAAAAGGATTTATGTGCACATCTGTTGAATTTCAGAAAACATCAGTACGCGTTAACAGCCGACAAAGAAAAAATGTACCGGCAGATATTAGTGCAGCCAGAGGATAGGGACTTACAACGTATCCTTTGGAGAGACGCACCCAGCGAGGAGATTCAACATTATCGATTGAATACAGTCTACGGTCTGGGATCATCATTTTTAGCCCCAAGATGTTTGGAGCGGCTAGGAAATGAAAATCAAGGCACAAATCCCAAGGTCAGTCACATTCTTAAAGAAATTTTTTACATGGATGACTTGATGGCGGGTGACAGTGGTGAAGAAGATTGCTTGCTAAGTAGAAGCAAACGACGGAGGTTATCCTACATAGCATCCATTTTTTAATCCCCAGGGTCTGATAAGACCTGTAACGATAGTAGCGAAGCTACTAATGCAACGTCTGTGGCAGAACAAAACTCAGTGGGTTGAAGATATATCTCCTGACATTTGGAAAGTTTGGAGAGCTTATATGGAAGAATTGCCGCAGATAAATAATGTGAAGGTACCTAGGAGAATCATTTGTCAAAAGCATGTGATATCAGAAGATAATGCTGCGGATGTACTATCCAGAGATATTAGGACTTCTCAATTATTGACATCCACCATTTGGTGGCACGGACCCGATTGGCTAACTCTTGCACCATCCAGTTGGCCATGCGGAGAATCTACGTACATAGATCCACCTGAGGTGAAAACAAAAACTGTAGTGTTGGCAACAGTAACGCAAGATTTGGATATTTTCAGGAACTACATCTCTCTACTAAATCCTTATGTACATAATGATTTACCTTGCGTAGGCGGCAGGCTTTCCGAAGGAAAATTGCTGTCAATAAATCAACGACATCCAATCTTGCTGCCACCACATCATAATTTAACCGAATTAATTATGAAAAACTACATTTACATTTATTTATTTATTTATCACTTACACTTGCATGCAGGTACTCATACCTTATTGGAAATAATCAGATTGAAGTTCTGGCCAATAATAGGAAAATTTAGTGAAAATGATAATAAGGAAATGTATAATATGTTTTAGATCAAATACAAAGACGATGCAGCAAATAAAGGCAGACCTTGCAGCCGAAAGGAGCTTATATATTTATGTTATTACTGTTTTTCTTATGTATGTTTATTTGTATGTGTGGTGTCAAAAGCCATACACTTAGAACTTGAACTGTCTTTGAATACAGAAAGTTTTTTAAATGCCTTGAAGCGTTTTATCGAGCGTAGTGGAAGGCCGAGTAAATTATTTTCAGATAATGCTACTACCTACTATCGGAAAATCATCATCAAGATTATCAATTCAATGGGGGTACATTCCGACAAGGGCGCTGCACTTTGGAGGCCTTTGAGAAGTCAGAATGAAATCTGTTTAAATGTCAGTTGAAACGGCTAGCGAGTAACTCCTTATTGATATATGAGGAATTAATACCGTTTTGTGTCAGATGAATTTTGTTTAAATTCTAGTCCTTTTACCCCATTGTCAAATGATCCAAATGACCTAATTTCCCTCAGTCCCGGTCATTTTCTTGTTGGTGGAAGCTTTGCAGCAATTCCGGAGCAAGATCTACAAAATATTTCAGTCAACGGACGGAATAAATATAAAAATAAAAAAAAATTCTTTGCTAATACGATGTTTTTTTTGATCGAGGTACCTGGTTCAGCTCCAAGGCAGAACGAAGTGGACCAGCGGACCTCATACGCAGCTCAAACCAGGCGATACGGTGGTCTTGAAGGAAGACAACCTACCACCATGTGTGTGGAAACTCGGACGTGTGATTGCAGTCCATCCAGGCGCTGACGGGAAAGTACGTGTGGCGACTTTCAGAACATCGCATGGAACTAAACTCAGAGGGTAATTTCGAAGCTGTTCTATTGCCAATAGACGACAACGAACCAGGCGCTGTGTAAGCACAAAAAAAAAAAGGACTTGTGCTTTATGAAAAAAAACAATGAGTGCATAAAACAAGATAAACCAATAAATAGTAAAAAAACAATATAAAAATTTGTACGTTGAAAGTAAAAAATAATATAAAAATTTGTACGTTAAAAGTAACCAAAAAGGACAAAAGGAAGATATAATAATAAATTAAAAGTAAAAATCAGTGTAATGCGGATAAATGTGGAGCAATAAAATCTTGAGTGTGGTAGGGAGTGATATAAAAAATAATAAAACAAAAAGGATTATAGATCCATATATTAAAAAAAAAAAAGGATAAAACCACTTAATGAACGCTTATAAACCAACATAGCCTGCTGGCTAGAATTGCAAACTGCATATGTAAATATATCTGGAAAGACATTGTAATAATTCCAAATGTGGCAATGAACTATGGAAGGAAGGATGATTTATCTTTATTTAATTTTTTCCCGAGGAAGGAAGGAAGGATGACCAGGAAACCTACCGCGATATGTTTGTGCTGTCTATACACGGTGTCCGAAAACTCGTGGTACAAGCGGGAAACTGGGGAATCTACATCACATAGAGTACCCAAATAAACATATAGTTTTTCGATATGAGCATTTTTACATTTAAAACAAAAAAAAATTTTAAAATTTAAAAATTTCAGCTATTTAGGGTTAAAGACATTATAGGGTAAATAATCCAAAGGCAGCCATATTCCGCTACACTTAATAATAGGCATAAATTTTGAAAAGTAAAATACTTTTAAACTTTAATACCACAAGAACCACCGGTTTCAGTCAGGATAGACGGAAAAATATGAATTAAAATTCGATTTCCGTTCAAAGTTCAAAATTTCCCTTATAAAACTACATTGCCGCCGTATTATTATTATTGTATTTGGATTTGACATTTGCCAAGTTTTGTTTCAAGCTATTTAGCTCAGTTTAGGTAGATAAGGTAATTCACAAGTATTTACGTGTGAATTACTTAATTTACCTAAACTGAGAACCTAATAACCTATTTTGTGTACGTAAATAGTTGTTTCTTGTAGTAATTGTTGAAATGAAGTGTGATTTCCATAATATCTGCTTAAAAATGCGGCGGCTTATGGATTACCTACTTATTATTAGCACAGGAAGGTACTTAGGTACTTACATTATGTAGCAACGATCCTTTTGCAATCCAAAGCACACATCATCACCAACATTGTTTAAAATTATCACCTTTCTAAAGAACAGTTAGCACAGAGCAGAGGTTATTCGAACTTGTACGAAAGTGAGGTTAATTAAGCACCTTCTTGAAGGAACCACAGATTCATTACGGTTATGAGAGGAATGTCTTCAATAACCGTGTAAATTTCAATGTAATCCACAAACACGTACTTTGTTTGAATGTTAAATTGACACAAAATGTTGTTAGTAATTCGATAAATGTCAAAACACGAAATCACACACAGCCAAACTCCAAACGTAAACAAAATCGGGTATTCCCTCACGCTTTCAAGGGACTCGGCAGCAGAGAGACTCTGCATGCGTCTCATTCTAGCCGCAGTTTAACAAACGAGACAACGCTAGTTCAGTGCTAGTTCCGACACGAAATCCGCCCTAATCGCGGCCATCTTTATACATTATTCGCTCGCCTGTTTTGGCACGTGTGGATTGACCCGAGAGAAAGAGATGCTAATTTGGTTTTGGAATTTTTATAGTCCGGTTAAAATAGACATTAACCCGCCCAAATCCACGATGCGATTATAGTTTACAACGCTCTTTAAAACGTCAATAACTCCTCAAATACTTCAATCATTAAATCAAGATTTTAGGTATTCCTAAAAAATATATTTTTGCATCCGTAAAAAATATTTTAAAAATTGTGACGATTCTGTATAAAATAATAAAAAATGTTTTCCTAAAAGTCAACACATTTCTATGTCGGTTGAGACAACAAATTTCAAATTTCTATGGGAATAACAGAGAAGACAAAACATTAATTCATTTCAACCTCATTAACCTCCGTCCAATATTACGATCTCCTTTTAGTTATTTATGACAAAAAGAGATGTAAAATAAAACGTTAAAACCTTTTGCCTATCTGTAGAGATTATTTTACTTCTCGAAGTTGACATCATAATACGTTTGTCGTCGCTTTCTAGTGCATTAATTTGAAATGTCTGAAAACAGAGATGACAATATTAAATATCTTGCTGCAAAAAAACTTGGGTTGCTTGACATTCCGTTTTCATTTTAAAAAGTGCCAAAAAAAAAATGAGGAACCACATCGGAAGGTTCGGCCAACCGACCACCTGATCCTCAAACCAGAGTCATTTTTTAATTCCTTTCTGCGTATTTCCTTAAAATTAACGACAAAATGTTACGATTGTAGACAATCAGATGACGGGGGATGTTTTTTGTGTAGTTTTATGGGTTTTGGGTTATTTGCAGGGTCATGCCACATTAGTTCAGAAGTAATAAATGTTTATTTAATTTCATTTTATTTTTATCAAATAATCTTTTCGTAGAAGACTTGATTAAGACAATGACAATGCAGTGCTTTTTTTACAATAGCTCCACACAGGAGGCCCCGAGGAAAATAATTTCCCCCAGGGCCTATGACATCTTGGGGATGATGTGTGAAGGGTCTTTTTAGGAAAGGAAGGTTAGGAAGTTCTGAGAAGGAAAAGGATGTAAGGGGTGGGTAGGAATCTGGGTGTCATTGTGTCCAAGAGTGACGGACGTATGAATCCATCTCTTCCCTGCGGTGTAAGGCAATATTCCGAGAGAGTACAGCTGGAGAAGTAATAAATATATAATAATAAAGCAAAACCCGGACAAATCTCTGCCCACGAACCCGGGCACCCCTACTAAGTTACGAAACGTAGCTAACTACTTGGAATGACCTTTAGCAGAAGTGTTGGTTATCCAATAAATGGTTCCCGGGGCGGCGGCACCCATACTTGCCTCCCAAATTGAAAAGTAAGGCATTGAACTGGCAAAGGAAAGATAATTGTTGAAATGCTCTATAATTGAGATTCCTGATATGTATGTGTTGTAAAACCATATAGTTACATTATAGGTAGAGCCATGTTAATTTGTGGAGATCTGGATGGGATACAAGGCCGATAAAAATTATAATAATTTCCACCTTTTTATAGCGCCGTTTAGTGATAAAGTCGCGTCAAGTGTACTTGATGGATGGGATTAAAAGGTACGCTTAATTAGTTAGGGCATTCAAAAAGGAAGATACATAACAATACTTCATCCAAAATACGATTGTAAACATTACTGCGCCACCATAAAACTCTTTTGTGAGGGTTGGGTGCAATATTTAGAATCTTACCTAAAACTACCCCCATAAAATAATTATTTTAAAAAGGGACTTTCTTTCCATTGAAACAGTAGCAAAGTGACGTCTTTACAAATGATTATTACATGGAAGGAAGTAGCAATAAATATAAATGGTTAGGTTTAAATGAATTGAAGGTTCAATTTGCAATGATGTTAGGATTTTAAAAATATATATTTTTTTAATTATTTATTATTTTTACTATTTTAGAACGCTCACTGTCTTTGTGTAACTTGCTATTTCGATCATCTTCTAAAATGCATATTTTTCATAATAACGGCATGCCGCCGCCTCGACAACCATTTATTGGACAACCAACACTTCTGCCATAAGTGACTTCAAGTAGTTTGTTACGTTTGGTGACTTAGCAGGGGTGACCAGGTTCATGGGGTAGGTTTGGTTCCGGATCTTGGCGGCGGGTACGTCTGCCTAGCAACTGGCTTTGTGTGGCTGGCCGGGTCGGGAGAGACTGGTTGAGGGAGACCTTTTGACCTCTCCAGTAGGAAGACCTCTCCCCAAAGATGACATAGGCCCTGAAGCGAATTATTTTCCTCAGGGCCTCATGTGTGAAGCTAATGTAAAAAAAATACTGTATGTCTGCACTACAGTATCCACAGCTTAAGTTCTTATAGTTTCGTATAGTACTAGATGACGTGTGGTCGCCATTTTACGATTTAATATAGATTTACTATAAACTAATGCATTACATAATATGTAGGTAAATATAATAACAAAGTCTTTGTTTTGCTTTTTTGAAAAAATCTTTTACATCTACATTTTTACTTATATTTTATTATGATAAACACGTCGGATTAATGTTTAAATGAGAATTTACCTAATAGGTTTTTGTCGTTATGTTCCTGTGAAATAAATATTTTAATTTGCTATGTAAACTATTTCCACTCATAAAAGTAAAATTTATCCTAAAGGTTATCTCTAAATTTCGGAAAAATGTTAAAACATATAAGTGAGTATTATAAAAAATACTAGTGTGCAGTTCACACCGGTAGAAGCGAAACCTTCAGAAAAAAGAGTCGGAAGGCTACGAAGCACCGCATAAAGAGGAGACCGATTATTCTAACCCATTCTCTATAAATGCTATAGATGCATGTGTTTGTCTCCTTTTAGTGTCGCTTTTTCGTTTCATCCAGTTTCAAATCACAACGGTGCGAAAGAAATTTTCACTTCAAAGTAATTATAAAATTATTTTTTTCGTGGTTTGCTTATACTTTCTTTTAGTGTGGCTTTTTCGTTTCATCCAGTTTCAAATCATAACGGTACTAAAGAAGTTTTCATTTCAAAGTAATTATAACATATTTTTTTCGTGGTTTGCTTACCGTTTTTTTAGTGTCGCTTTTTCGTTTCATCCAGTTTCAAATCACAACGGTGCTAAAGAAGTTTTTCACTTCAAAATAATTATAATTTATATTTTCGTGGTTTGCTTTTGCGTAAAACTGTAAAAAAAATAAAATTCGAGTGTTCTTTAAGTATTGTTAAAACCATTCAATCTGGTATTAACTTAGATCAGCAAACATATTTTTTGTAAATGTATTTAAAAAATGATAGTAGGTCGGTGTCAGCCCTTACTAGTACCTAGCGCATTCCACATGTGGCTTTCTGAAACAATGATGCTCTTCTCGAGGCTAACGTGACTCTAGGCGGTCGCTGTCACAGCCGCCCGCCTTGTTGGGCGTTTCAAATAATATTTGATTATTTATTATGAATGATTATTTTTTTAATATTTCAGTTTAAGGGCACAAAATCAATATTTTTTTCTTACAATAAATTCATATAAGCCAAATAAAAAATATTCACAACAATATTTTTACAAAAAACCCGAAATAATTTCCAAATCCCATAGAGTAACGCTGTGTAACAAGACGGTTTGTCGAGGGTATTTTTAGCATGGTATGGGAAAGGTTAAAACAAAATTAAATTTCTGACCATTTTTGAAATGAAGAATTCTTTAGCACTGTTCTGATTTGAAACTCGATGAAACGAAAAATAGCGACACTAAAAAGAGACAAACACATACATCAATAGGATTTAGCCTGTGAGAGAGTGAGATAGTATGATCGGTCTCCTATTTGTGCGGTGCTTCTTAGCCTCCCCACTCTTGTCTACTTTAGTTTTCTGAAGGTTTCGCTCCTACCGCTCTGTGACTTCTAATATTTTTGTTAGTAAGTACTACAAACTTTGAAGCACAAATACAAAAAAAAACTTTTTCTTAATAATTAACGTACAACAGAATCACCAACGTTTACATTAATTAATGTGAAGATTGGTGTTGCTTTATAAACGACTTCAAAAAGGAGGAGGTTCTCAATTCGACTGTATTTTTTTTTTTTTTTTATGTTTGTTACCTCAGAACTTTCGACTGAGTGAACCGATATTGATGATTCTTTTTTTTATTTGAAAGCTGATGCTTTCCGTGTGGTCCCATTTTAATTTGGTTCAGTAAAGTCATGGTGTTTGAAAGGGAGAGTACGAAAACAGTGTGGATATATTTGTGAATGATGAATACTTGGAGCAGGTGGATGAGTTTGTTTATCTGGGTAGTATGTTTACGAGAGATGGGAAGGCTGATAGAGATATCGAAAGTAGTGTAAATGCCGGTAACTCCATTAATGGAGGACTGAATGCTGTTGGCGCTAATAAAAAACTGTCAAAAAAAGCGAAGCTAGCAGTCCACAATGGAGTCCTGGTACCTACCCTGATGTATGGCAGTGAGGCATGGAACTGGCAGAGGAAGGATGAAAGTAAACTGAATGCTGTTGAAATGAGATCCCTGAGACGTATGTGTGGTAAAACCATGTATGATCGTGTTAGAAATGTGGATATCCGCTAAGAATGTAAGGCTGATGTAAGTATAATGAGCAAAATTAAGAAAGGGACCCTCAGATGGTTTGGGCACGTAGAGCGAATGAGCGAAGAAAGTAGTGTAAAAAGAATATATGATGCAAATGTGAATGGTAGAAGAAGTCGGGGACGCCCGAGGAAGACATGGCACGATCAAGTGAATCAGATACTTGAGACGGGCCATGTCAAAAGTCAGAATAATAGAAGAGTATGTATGAGACGATGTATGAATGTGAGTGAGGCAAAGAGTGTGTGCCAAGACCGAGTTGTTTGGCGGTCCGTCCTCTCTGCCTACCCCTGCGGGGAAACGGCGTGATGGTTAGTTAGTTAGTTAGTTCAGTTCCGATAATGGGATCCATGAGAAAACCATATAAGTCTTAAATTTGCATTAAGTATGTGCGCGACAAATGGACGAATAAATCAATATCACGCCAACCGATTTCGATTATTCTTTTTTTATTGGAAAGGATGTACTTCAAGAATAGTTTGATGAGAGTTTGGTTAGGTTCTGATTATCGGATCCATGACAAAGTAACGGAACTCTTCAATTCTTAGGAGCAAATTAACGAAACTCGGACGAATTTCTTAATTTGACCCTAGCGTCGTTATGGTCAAATTGTGTCTGGCTCATATGAGCAGCACGTTTAGTAGGTCTATCCATATTCAGACAAATTAGTTGGTGTAGGTACTTCAGATTCACTAAAAAACAAAAAATAAACAAAAATTTTAACAAAACAAAAAAAACGACTTCAAAAAATGCACTAAAAATTAAAAAAATAATTTCGCACTCTTCTATAATTTCATAATCATCTTACTTTTTCTACTCATCAACATGAAGGTACGATTGTTATTTTTGGAGTCGGTGTCAGCAAAGGTACCCGGCCCAACGTGTTCACTTGACAGTCCCCCTCCCGCCGCGGCCCCGCCCTCGCCTCGTCAAGTCGCTTGTGCGACACAAGCACATCTCACCTAAACTATGTATGTGGTTACAAACCTTCCTTTAATTCTCCACTCCAAAAATAACAATCGTACCTATATGTTGATGAGTAGAAAAAGTAAGATGATTATGAAGTTGTAGAAGAGTACGAAATTATTTGAAGTCGTTTTTTTGTTTTGTTAAAATTTTTGTTTATTTGCAACTTTAGTGATATTCAGGTTAATGTTACTACTACTAAGCTGTAATCTCAAATCGGATTACACTTGCAATATGTTTCTGATTTGAAACTCGATGAAACGAAAAATAGCGACACTAAAAAGAGACAAACACATTAACACATACATCAATAGGATTTAGCCTGTGAGAGAGTGAGATAGTATAATCGGTCTCCTCTTTGCGCGATGCTTCTTAGCCTCCCCACTCTTGTCTACTTTAGTTTTCTGAAGGTTTCGCTCCTACCGCCTGTGACTTCTAATATTTTTGTGAGTAAGCACTACAAACTTTGAAGTACAAATTAAAAAAAAACCTTTTTTTTAATAATTAACGTACAACAGAATCACTAACGTTTTCATTAATTAATGTGAAGGTTGGTGTTGCTTTTTTGCAAATAAATGAGTGATATTCAGGTTGATGTTACTACTATCTGTAATCTCAAATCGGATTGCACTTGCAATATGTTTTTATTATTATTTATCAGCTGTTTAACCGTGGAACGACCAAATATTTTATTTTTAAACTGAATTAAATGATGGGCAATATCAAAATAATGCTTTAAATCCGGATTTCTTTGTTTGTTTTTCTATTAAATAGTGTTTATTAATTAAGTTCTACGATCGTCAGTAATAATTTACAAGAATTTGATCAAAAAAAAAATCAACTTCTGACTCGATTTACTCGAAAACGAAAGCTCAAATCAAAAAAAGTTATACCACAAAATCGACTCCAAATGTGAAGTGGAGTCTCCAGTTTCCCGCTTGTACTACGAGTTTCCGGACACCTTGTATTATATGTTTATATGTAATTATTGTTATGGTTTCTGTTTGTTTTTAAAAAATGTAGTTTGTTTTTGGAATTATCTTAGTGTGTTATGTTATTGAATAACTTTAAAATTAATTTAATGAATTTGAATTTGATTTGAGCAAAGTCAATATTTAATTTAGGCTCATAATTGGTTTGCATAATGATATTTGTATAATTTGCAGAAAAATGGATTCGATATTTCAAAATAAATATCTGCCCATTTTGGGGCGGAGTATGTTTAGAATTAAACCCAGGACGCAAACCAATTATGGAGTTGAGTTACCATCAAAGGTTGGATTGCGATCCAAGAGTTGTCTGATTTGTTTGTTAGATGTCGATAGAATCATGTTTTATTTTTTGTCTCTCTCACACAACAAACAAGGGAAATATAGAGGTACGAAAGTCTTATAAAAAGGCTTGTATCAGTAAAATTAACTTACTTCTTTACGAAAACTTGCACTAAGAATTTAAAATACTACTGAACCCTTGTCCGTTGGGTGGGGAAAGTTATTGTCGTCAGTTATAAGTTTATAAATATCAAATCATAACAATAAAAATTCAAGAACTTAAAGTTAAAACAAAAAAGTGCTTCATTTATAAAAAATCAGTCTGCCCAAAAGAAATCTCCTGAGTGAAGACCTACAATTTTTTACAGGCACATTTGGTTACATTTAAAACACCGACTTTAATTTGGTTAATACACCGACTGGAAATAATCAGCGAATCTCTCTGAAACTTGCTTGGAACGTTGAATGATTTCATCGTTGTCCAATAGGAGTGTCTTTGCTCGCTTCTTGTGATCTAATATATTGCCAAAAGTGTTTGGAGTCTTCTTTGATCCCATTTTCATTTTTAAAGGCATTTAAATACATTTTCTTTTTAAAGACCTTTCTTTTTTGAGATCGGATCTCTTCGCAGAGAATAATAAGTAATCTGAATTATTATTTGTAGCTTTGTACTTTTGATTTGAATGTAGGTATAGCGTGGTGTTTTCTCTTTCCATTACCGTTTACATCATATTTCTCACTATAATTTTTTTTTTTTCTTTTTTGTGTATTAGCAAGTTATAGATTTTTAGCATTAACATGCCTCTTGAATTCTTCAAGGCTACTATTAAAAATATCGATAGTCTTGGAGGCGTTGTTTAACAGCGCCATACCTCGTGTCATGCTATGCCGAGCCAGTACGTCCGTTCTGCCACGTGGGATACAAAGCAGATCATGGTGACGTCCCTGGCTGTAGTTATTCGGTACGAACAACTTATAGCATTCCAGAAGGTATGGGCTATCTATTAAATTATTAATAATTTTGTACGCCGTTACTGCAAGGGCCCCACTCCTCCTCGAGTGGAGACTTTGGTAGCGCGTTTCGGCAAGCAAATCTTCGTGATGCATGAATCGCAGGTACTCTCCGTGCATTCTCAAATACATGTATCTCAAAAACTTTTTTTGAATCTGTTCTAGTTTTTCAATATATTTTTGTTGGTATGGGGCCCATACAGCAGAGGCGTATTCAATTTTAGACCTTATAATGCAGTTGTACAAAGTCATCATTGCCTCGGGATTGGAAAATTGTTTGCAGAGTCTTATGACAAATCCGAGAAGCTTGTAGCATGATGTCGTCAACTGCAATATATGGTCCGAAAACGTAAGTTTGGGATCAAAGACTACCCCAAGGTCCTTGATGGATTTTACTTTTGACAATATATCATTTTTGATGCAATAATCGAATTTGATAGGATTTCTCGAACGTGTATACGACATAGCGACACATTTTTTTGTATTAAAAAATAATTTATTTTCATCAGCCCATGATGAAATTGAATCTAAATCAGTTTGCAATTTGACATAATCTTGACCATCACAAATTTTCTTAAGTAATTTTAGATCGTCAGCAAAAAGCAGGCAAGTGGAATGTTTGATGCATTCTTGAATGTCATCAATTAAGATTATAAATAGTAGAGGACCTAGATTTGACCCCTGTGGCACTCCAGAGAATGCAGAGAATTCTCTAGACCTGTAACCGTCGATGCAAACATATTGTTTCCTATTCCTTAAATACGTGACAAAAAAATTTAGGAGGGGTTTGTCGAAGCCAATTCTATGTATTTTTCGTAGCAGTACGTCATGATCAACTCGGTCGAACGCCTTGGCGAAATCAGTGTAGATCACATCAGTTTGATGTTGAGCATCTAATCCTCTTGCTACTCTCTGTGAGAGTTCTAGAAGATTAGAGACGGTGGACTTATTTGATAGAAATCCGTGTTGGTTTCCCTGAAGAAACGGTTTAATTTGTTTGTTTAGCTTTTTGCAAATTATTGTTTCAAATATTTTTGGGAGTATTGACAGAACTGCTACTGGTCTATAGTTCTGGACTTCCGTAATATTAAAGGAGACAACGATTGGGTGATTAATACCTGGATGAGTTGTTTCGAAAAGAGAACAAATTAAACTGATCTAATTTTCGTTCTCTTTTTATTGACCTTAAACATATTCCGATGGTGTTATAAAATATTAGAAATAGTCTCATATAAAATAGCCTGCTCATATAAAATATTGGCATTGCTCAGAAAATTTACCCTCTAACTAATAAGCTCGTTTTAAATATTAAGCAAGTGATAAACAACCATTTTCCTACATAAAGGTTGTAAAATTTAAAACACTTTTATTAGTAATGCCCAGCGAACCTTTCAGTTTGTATGGAAAATAATAATGATTTAACAAGGTAGTTGGTGGAAATCAGTTCCAATCAATCTTTCCATCCCCCTCCCGCATTTCCTCCCTGTCGCGAAACTACGTAAAATACACACATTTTTTCAAACAACTCACGCGCCTCTTGTTGTGACTTTTTTATACAAATTATAACGCCAGAGCTCATCATTATATCCCGTATGTGCTCAACTTTTTTTTTAAATAAATAAGAAGAAAACGCTTTGTTTTACGTCACTTTATTGTTATTTTTTTCCATCTACCGGTTTCGGTACCTCTGTACCATCATCAGGACTGGAACTGTACCATCATCAGGACTGGTACGTACTCATCAAGGCTGAAATCATTAATAATCAACTAAATTTAACATTCAGCCCTATTATAAGTATGTTTCCCGTTATCCCACTCGCCTCTCCCCCACTTCCCTCCCACAACTGACGCACTGCCCCAATCTAATTTACTGTCTCTTTCTTTCACAATATGTACATATATTTATGAACATTTTCCTGTGTTTGTCAGTATTTTTTATATTCAGTCCTGATGATGGTATGGAGGTACCGAAACCGGTAGACGGAAAAAAAATAACAATAAAGTGACGTAAAACAAAGTGTTTTCTTCTTATTTATTTAAAACTAGCTGGTCCCGGCATGCGTTGCTATGCCATTTAATAAAGAAATTGTTTCTCCCTGAGTGTCCTTTCTCATTCTTCCCGTTCCCCTTCCGCCTCCCCTTCTTCTCCTGCGTCCTCTTTCCCTCTCGCGTTCCCACTCCGTCACCTCCACCTTCCCTCTCCCCACTCCACTCCCCCCCTTCCACCGTCCCACGAACCCCCCACCCCCCTCACACGTCCCCTTCTCCTCCCGCGTTCCCCTTCCACCTTCCCCGCCTTCCCTCTTCCCTTTCCCGCTCCCTCGTCCCGTCAACCCTCCTCCCGCGTTCCATATATTCAATCCCAGTACATTCAGTTATTAAACAGCCCGTGTGCCACCTTTTACAATGTTTATTCAAATTTCCATTTTTCATGTATATTAAAGTTGGTACCTAACATAGGTACCTATTTAAAATATCTAATATTCTTGATTCGATTCAAACTATTAGGGGAGTACCTACTTTAAATAAATTTATTAAAGATTTTCAAAAATAGAATCCTCATTGAACAATCAATGTTTTGCAAAAAATATTCGTCTTCACAGCGTCTATATCATACTCTATAGATTCCAAACTACTTACTTCATTTATATCAACTATCAGACAGACTAGTAAATGTATAATTTTTTGTCAAAAGTATTAAGTATTTTTAAACCAAGGATTTATTATTGATTCTCTAACTGACAGCCCTGAAAAGCAGAACTAATTAGCAGTACTTTTAGTGTCATAGTCATTTCAAACTGCAGTAATTTCAACTGAAGGTAACAATAATATCATTATACTAAGTTACTCCATTTTAGCCAAATCCTAGAATCCAACAATATGTACAAATAAAAGTAAAATAGGTATATTATACTTGATGTTGAGAATTATTCTAAGTCACCTTTATTTACATATTTTTACTCTGCATAAACATTTTTGTATCCTATTACTAAATTTTAGTTGTTATCATACATATGTACTTTGTCTAATGTACATTTTTATCGTTGTAATTACCCTCCTGTGTACCACTGTGTATCATGTATCACTGTATTGTAATAGCCATTTTATGGCGTTGAAATAAATAAATAAAATGTCATTCTCAAACACGCGAACTGTCATACATGCTCATGTTTTCTGAAATTATCCAATTTTCTGCGCAATTTTCTTAATTTTTCTCTCCGTGAGAACCATCCTCGTACTTCAGGGAATATTCTAAAAGAATTAGCGAAATCGGTTCAGCTGTTCTCGTGATTTGCGCTTACCAACACATTTAGCGATTCATTTTTATATTATAAGATGTCAAGTCACAATGTGTTTGTTTCTTTTGAAATTTTTTTTTTAAATTTTTTCTTATTATATGACCATTTTAGTATTCGATTAGACTTTAATAATGATGTAGTATACAATTTTTTGTTATAATTTTATTTTTTCATTGAGAAATCGACCGCCCCAAAAATGGGGCGCTGGGCGCACTACCGAGCATAAAAAAATGTTAGGAAGTTGAGAGAAAAAAAATGGGATTATAGTATAAAATTAATGTATCAAAAAGTATAATAATGACAAAATCTTACAACTAAGCACAACATTCTATAAACTATAGTATGAAAAGTATGAAAATTGACAAAACAGTTTGTATGACAACCAACATCACACTTCCTGCACTTCTTAGTCGTATTTTTGTGGCACTCGGCACAATGAATTTGTGTAAGACTTGATAATATCAAATACCCTACACCATCCAGCCTGACTTCATCTGGGACTCTTCGTCTTTTTGTTGTTTGCTTCAGTGGTCTACCGATAGAACGTGCTGATGAATATCGACCAAGGTAAGTTCGGGTAACTTCTCGTATAAATGCCAGGTAATCTAAATATGCTTTTGCTTGATCGGCTGGAGACAATTTGTAGAGCTGGTATGCATTGTTCATGGATGCATTCAAAGGCCACATCAAAAATTGCCAGTACCATTTTTGGCGATTGATATATATCCTATAGCAACCGATGTTTTGGTCAAGTTGATCCACTCCGCCCATATTTTATTTTTATTTTAGTTTATTTAGGAAACAAACAGTTATACATATTTTAATAAGAAAGTTACATATTACATGATTGCATTAACCAGTGAAGTTTCCGCTAAAATTTATAATATATATATATAAAAACAT
The DNA here is from genome assembly GCA_917880885.1 of Limnephilus marmoratus. Classification (NCBI taxonomy): domain Eukaryota; kingdom Metazoa; phylum Arthropoda; class Insecta; order Trichoptera; family Limnephilidae; genus Limnephilus; species Limnephilus marmoratus. The sequence goes on along the minus strand of OU862918.1, from coordinate 88,054 downwards.
AGATTAAAACATTAAAGAAAACATAAAGTGGTAGAAAAAAAAGAAAAAAAAATACATATATACAACAGAAATGAAAAAAAATACACACACACAAATTAAAGCATATGGGATATATAAATCATCCAAATATTATTATTATAATAAAAAGAAGGAAAACCAACATAATGAGAATGAAAATTTTTTTTTTTAAAAGTAACATGCAGCAGGGGTGGAGAGTTCGTAATTAACAATTTGTTTTATTTTTTTCTATTATAGATTTAATAAATTGGCATGAGGACAAATGGAAAATATCAGCGTCGTAAAAGATATCATTGTATTTTGTGCACGTCCTTCGGAGAAATGAATGTTGTGTGTAATTTGTTTTTGAGTGTGGGATGTGGAATAGTTGGTTTGTTCTTGTGTTTCTTATTGGACAGTGGAAATTAATGTATTCTAGAAGATAGTTGTTGTCAACAACGTTGTTGATGATTTTGAATAAAAATTTTTGATCGGATATATTTCTTCTATCTTCTAAAGTTGATAAATTATGGAATGTTAATGAGTCTTTTAGGTTTTCTGAAGTTCGAAAGGATTTAAAGTCTAGGTGTTTCAATATCTTTTTTTGAATTCTTTCTAACCTTTCAATGTTTACTTTGTATTGGGGATTCCATATGACTGATCCGAATTCTAATATTGAGCGAACAAAAGAGACGTACAGAATTTTGATTACGTGTGGTGACCTAAATGGTTTGGTCACTCTTATGATGAATCCTAGAAGTTTATACGCCCTGTCACAGATGGAATTTATATGTGTTCGGAAACTCATTCCGGAGTCCATTATTATTCCTAAGTCCCTCACTTCACAACATCTTTTTATCTCTACGTCATTTATTTTGTACGGGAATATTAGGGGGTTTATGCTTTTTGTGAATGATATTGTGTTACATTTTTCCAGATTAAGGAACAGTTGGTTGTTGGCACAATATATTCCAAGCCTATTGATATCATCTTGCAATTCTAGGCTGTCATTAATATTAGTGATTTTTTTTGTAAATTTTAGTGTCATCAGCAAAAATTTGGAATTTGGAATTTTTAAAGCATTGATATTGATATATAAAATAAACAAAAGAGGTCCGAGATGTGATCCTTGCGGGATTCCTGAAGGTATATTGTAAAAACGCGAGGAGAAACCCTTAGCTCTAACTGCTTGACTTCTGTTTGTTACATATGATTTGATCCATCTGAGAAGGTCACCATTAATCCCGATTTTTAACAGTTTCTTCAGAAGCAGGTCGATGTTAATTTTATCAAAGGCTTTTGAAAAATCCGTATAGATAGAGTCTTCTTGATTTTTACCACCCATAGAATTTAAAATAAAATCTGTGTATTGCAGAAGGTTTGTCTCGACCGACCGTTTTCTGAAAAAGCCGTGTTGATTTTTAGATATGATTGTTTGTACCGCTGGAAAAAGTTGATCAAGAACTATGTTTTCCATGATTTTGCTGACAATTGGGAGTTTGGAGATGGGCCTGTAGTTGGTAATGTTATTTTTGTCCCCGCTTTTGTGGATTGGTGTAATGAGTGCTTGTTTCCAGACGTTGGGGAAGTTGCCTTCTTCAAATGACATTTTGAATAGTAAGGAGAGGGGATAAGCCAATTGGTCCCGGCATTTTACATAAAAGATGGATGGAATTAAATCAGATCCCGCACTTTTATTCGGATCAAGTTTTTTTAAATAATTAAGTACACATGATTGATTGAAGTCAATATTGTGTATATGTAGATTAGAGTTGTCGTCATCATTCTCGCAGTTTATAAGATTGAGGCAAGGGTTGGAATTTTCTACAAAACTGATCTAAAATAATCACTAAAATGGTTGCATATGGATTGTCCATCATTTCAGGAAATATCTTCAAGATACATTTGCTTTGGTAAATCGGAAGAGGATTTCTTTGATTTAACAAATGACCAGAACTGTTTGTTGCACTTTTTTATTGAATCTTCTGCCGTCATAATGAAGTTTTCATAACATTCTAACGCGATCTTCTTTTGACGATTTCTCAGTACTGAAAATGATTGGTAGTCAGCCAGGTTCTTGTATTTTTTCCATTTCTTGTGATATTTTAATTTCTCTTTTACAATTTTAATAAGTGGTAAAGTGTACCAGGGGGGAAACCTTTCTAAATTACCGTTAATTTTTTTTTTCGGGGATATATTTGCGAATAATGTCATTTATGATATTGTAAAAATCTAATACGGCTTTTTCGGTATCCTTACCTTGAAATTCGAGTTTCCAATTTATTTTGGATAATTCATCAGTGATTTGACCATAATCACCCCGGTGAAACATTTTAACTGTCCTAGATGAGCCAAAGAGAGACGGTACAGTAATAGGTGATAACTCTATGTCTAATGCTCTGTGGGTTATACTACATTTTGAAATATTTGTCATGATTAAATCAAGAATTCGTTTGTTTGTATTGGTTATAGAATTGAATTGGTGTAGTTGGGTGAATGAAAGGAAGTCTACCAAGGCACAGCTAGCAGTGTCTTCTGGAAAATTTGGTTCTAATTGGTTTTGCCCTTCGGTTAACTTCCAGTTTAGTTTGGGTATATTATAGTCTCCAGCTAATAAAAACAATCCTTCCGGGTGATTTGCGTGCAGGTCTGATGTGGTGTTGAAGTGATGAGTTAGGTTGTGGATGTAGTTGGTGTTTTGTGGGTGATATGTGCAGCAGATATATAAATTTTTAAGTTTATTATTGTTACCTAGTATTGGCACTGATATCCAGATCTCCTCAGTACACGTAGACCAGGGTAATCTCTGAGCCTTCAGAGATTTGGATGTTGCAATTAGTACCCCCCCTCCCTGCTGCTGTCCAGACAAAAAGTAGTTCCGATCCTCTCTAAATACATCATACCTATTGTCAAACAATTCACTGTCATGGATTGATTTATTTAGCCAAGTTTCGCATTTAAGATAAATATCGTAATTGTTCAAAAGGACCTGATTTAAGAAGCTATGAGTTTTTGTGCGAAGACCTCGCACATTTTGAAAATATATGTTAAGCATTTTTAAATATTATGTTCGTGAAATTGTTTGGAAAATAGCTTGGAAAAAAATAATTATGCTGTGATTGGGGGCATTTTTGAACATACATTTTTTTTTATTTTTGTTTGTGGTAAATTAAAATGTCTATGGTTTTAAGAGGCTTTAGTTTTGACAGATTGATTGTTATATCTATGGACAGATTACTTATATAATACAAACAATTGATAAGAACATGTTTTAACATTATTTGATAAGAGTTTAAAGAGAATTTGTAATTAACGTATAGTGATGATTCGTGTATTACAACTAAGTAGAAATTGGGTATTATGTTAAGGTACTGCAAGAGGTTAAATTTCATATAAATAGTAATACGTTTGATATTGTTCTGTAAATTTAGTTTCCTAAAGGGAGGACCGATGTAGAAGCGTCTTGTGTAGGCATTGTCTTCAATGTTGAAAGTCTGTTAACATCATCTTGATCTGCAATAAAAATTATGGGTGTTATATCACTTACACGAATGAAAATTTTTCCGTTTTTTACCCAGCAGTAGAGAATTTTTCTGTCCGTTTTTATATCTCTACATTGTTTTAGAAGATGCTGATTTTTAGGGGTTAAATGTTCATTAATGTAAATTCTGCTGGCACCAGGAAACTGCAATTCTGAAGCAAACATTCCCTTCCTCTTCCTTATTGCAGCTAACAGGTTATCTTTAAGGTGTCGGCGTGTAAATTTTACGATAATGTTCCTCTGTTTTCCATTTGTCACATTTCGGTTTATTCTGGGGGAGATTCTACTTGCGAAGTCCACTTCCTCTCGGGTGATTTTACATCCAGCTGTAGCACCAATTTTGGAGAGAATGTCATAAATAACGCCACTTATTATAAGGTTATTTGCACGATTATATTGATCATTGCTTTCTATTTGTCCTTCCAAATGTTTAATTTTCTTCTTAAGCTCCTCAATTTCCTCCTTGAACTCTTTTTTTATAACTTCTACTATGGTATTTTTGAAGTCTGCAAATGATTTTTCTAGAAACTGGATTTTAAATTCATCGAACTTTTTTTCTAGAATTTGCAGTAGTTCGGGATTAGGGTTATTGGTGGACTTGGAATTTGCACGTGTAGTCATTGTTATATATTGATTTTTATCACAATATTAATTTAAAAAAGTGGAAGAGCAAAATTTGACAGTAGTTTTAAACAATGTTATTGATATACCATATACTTGTTATATTGTAGAAAGCACGACGGCTGTTGGATTGCAACTCTTCTCTTTTCCCTGCTAGAGCATCGCTGAACGGGCTGACTCCTTCGCAGGTGGATGCTACAGTTACCACTTCGTTGTCGTTGTATTGGACCAAGGAGATACCTGATATTTGATCAGTCAGTTGAGAGTAACTGCCACGCGCTTGCTTTTTCATTTGTGCAGTATCTTTCAGAGGCGCCTTTTCAACACGAATGGTACCTGTAGCTTGGTTGCCTGCTTCTTTGAGGTGGGTAAGTAGTCGGAGAGACGTAAAAAAATATCCATATAAACATGGACTTTTTGTCCTGCCGGTAACTTTGCAATAAGGTTAGTTACCACAGAACCTCCAACGCCTAACTCGGGATTAGTAATTCTTGTACTCGCGCCTTGGTAAGGTTCAGCTTGTATAAGGTAACCAAGCCGTAAAACCATGCACCAACTCTTGAACCTAAACCGTATTGGTTTGCCATGTATATGTTGTTTGGTGGTGTGGTGTCCATAATAAGGAATCATTGATTCGTCGACACTCACTTCCAGAAATTGTAGGGAATATGCCATCTACTTTTCATTCAGTATCTTCCACAATAGCCTGACCCTTGTGAACTTGTCCTCAGCATCTAAAGCAGCATTGTCACAAACATAAATGAAGCGCATGATTTGCTCAAATCTGAGCCAGTATCCCAATACATTCTATTATATATCTCCAGTATATCGCATATATCGGCCACCGTCAAGCTGAAAAAACAATTTAGGGACAATTATAGTATGCTGTTATGATATTACTTTTACCAATATTTGATAATCTTTATGTACTATTAAGAAACACTCTTTTGTATTTCTTGGGTATTGACTATGTAACAATTTCTAGACATTTTTGTTTTGAAAAGTTTTAATCTTAGATGTACATTTGTTACTTTAATTTTAAATTTTTTTGCGACCGGTTTCGACACGTTCTATAATTCTAAAATAAAAAATTTGATTAATAACAAGGATATTTCTAATAAATTTGAAAAAAAACGGGATATACACTTTAGAATGCAACGATTGTGATGCGCAATATGTAGGAATGACTACTAGAAATTTTATAACCAGAATTAGGGAACATGAACTTTGTTTACGAAATAATAACTACTCAGAGTTTGCTAACCATCTCATAGAGACAGGTCATAGCTTCAAAAAAGAAAAAACTAAGTTCATATTTTAATTTGTGCGCGTTAGAAACGTTAGAAATTAACAAAAAAAATAAATCTAAAATTAATTTAGTTAATAAAATAATAGCACCATGTAAATCACCTCTGCTTACGATGTTTCCATGTAATTTTGACTCCTCCCACCGTCCTCCCCCTCCACCAAATTCCCCCCTCCCACTACCCCCGCCTAATTAATTGTGTACTTGTATAGAATTTTTAAGTTAGTTTTAAGTTTGCTCGTTAATGATACGGACGTGTGGAAACCGGTCGCAAAAACAATTAAAATTAAAGTAACAAATGTACATCGAAGATTAAAACTTTTCAAAACAAAAACGAAAGAAACACTTCTAAAATTTGTACACTGCTGCGCTCACCGCCCCTAAAATGGGGCGCAAAACAAAACTGTCTAGATTGATATCGGAATATAGCCTAATCAAACTATTTATATTATTATTTTATAGTATACATATTATACAATGACATAATGTCAAATTTGCAGCAAAACCATGGAAATAAATTATATTTACTTACTTTTTTCTCCGCGACAATGCTACAAGAACCACTATGACACTTTTGATGTGAATAATGAAAAACAAAATGGCGTCTCACGCGTAAAAAGTATCTATTAGTGTTCCAAGAAATCAGAATAAATAAATTATTAGTCATAAAAAAAACAAAAGCTCGCGATATTTTTTTTTAATCGGAAATTATAACCGTTTTAAAAATGGGGCGTTTGACGTATATGGGATATATAAACCATCGCGGGTTTGCGCACAACAGATCACCAAAGTTTCATCGCAATCGGATAAATGGTATGGTAAATAATAAGGGACAAAAGAAGAAACGTTCACTTTTACGTTTAAGGTGCTAAGAATAATAAGTAATTAAAAACGTAATAATAACTTCAGTAGTTCAAAAAATGATCCATGATGATTGCAGACAACAAGAGCTGCGTAGCGGACTAGTGAGTTGTGACCTTATGTTTCATCTTAATGTAGAAAACAAGTCGGGTTAGTTACACCATATATAACTCAAGAACGGCTGGACCGATTTTTAAGATCTTTGATTTGTTGGATTTGTCTCCGCCTCGAATAGTGGAATAGCTATTAAAACAACGGAAAAAATTCACGAAAAAAAAATTATTAAGAAAATTATTTTCCTCACACATTTTGTATGGAACGAATTCTCATCTTTTGAAGGAGCTGCAGGAATATTGTGATGAGTATAATATACAGAATTGAGTGAATTCCAAAAATTGAAAAACAACAAATGTCAATACGCTGATTGTTTTGCTTTTGGTCTTAAACATATAATGCTGTCCCTCTTTCTTACACACTAAATGTCAACAGTCCAAAATGAGACAAACGGTGGACGTATGTCTGCACCCCTCCAAAGGAAAAATACAATAATTATATTAAATCTGAAAAGTAAGAAAATCACAAAAAATATAAATCCATACACAACGCCATCTCTGATACAGATAAAAACAAAACACGGACAGTTGTGCATCAATAATTGCTTCATTGTGTTACTTTTAATAATATAAAAACCGAATGCAATTCAACTTCGAATTCAATTAAAAAATTTAAGTTAATACAACAGTTATTGATTCTGAGGCTGTACGAAGTTCGCCGGGTTAGCTAGTTTAATTTAAAAACGAAACAAGTTAAACTAAGCAGCGTCTAAGGATTTGGTTTCTGAAAGGCTGTAAAGAGATTTATTGGATTCATTGTTAAAAACTGATTCATGCAGCGTCTGAAAGGACCAACTACCGTAAAAGCTTATGCTAATCCTTTATGGGTTCAAATAAATCAATTTCTAATCGAATCCAATCTTCTTTCGGCTTCGTTCCCCTTAACTTAACTTTATTTTCAATTCCCTGCTATAAAATGAAGTCTTAGTTTTTAAATAAATTTCTGTCTACTTTTTTTTATTTTCAATTTCTGTTTCGTTTCAGGGCTTTTTAAAATAAATTTGTGTTTCATTTAATTTTTGATTGGCAATTAGTCTTGTGAAACTTAAAAAAAAATAGTAGATACATTCCATCTCTGAGAGAGATGTTCCCTCAATATTCAGGGACAATGTTTATGGTAAATTAAATATTATGTTTCAATGTAGGGACAGTAGAAAAATTTGCGGTAATTAATTAATTGCTTAATTTTAAGTATATATAGTTTTTAGTACATTTTCGATTAAATGAAATTCATTGATTTAATTCAAATTTAACAAAACGTCAAATAGTTTCGGCGCAGAATCAAAAATCCTGCCGTGATATGATTCACAAGGAAACAAAACATTTAATCCTGCTATTTACGAAGGACTAACAAACAGAGGGAGTGTATAAGAACTAAACTAGGATGCCGGGGCACTTCTCAAATCTTCATCTCCGTGACTTGTTTACACGAAAGCAAAGTAGATATTGGATTTTCCTTACTTTACAAAATAAACTTTTTTGAAATCATAAGAGATTCTGATAAAATGCTTAAGTACTTCGAAACAGCATTGAGACGCAAAAGTTGTTTTGAGTTAGCCTTTATGGAATATGAACACCCTTTAACATTTTTACCTATTTCTTTTCAGAATTTTATTCCGAATTTCTATCGTTTTGTAACATATTTCTCTTGAACACCATTCATCCGATTGCGATAAAACTTTGAGGATTTGATGTGCGCATGCCCGCGATGGTTCTAGATACAATAAGTGAGTTCTGGCATCATGAAATTATGCATTGCTTAACAGTTCATCATGCCCGCGAAGGTCTCCATATTGTTACGGCACACATTTCGCGAAAGGACGGTGTTGCGGAGTAAACGGCTTAAAGTAGTCCCTAGAAGCCGGCATTCTACTCGCAAGCATTCCTTCCCCTCCGCTAGCAAAAGGAGCACGGCGCACCTCCACCCGCACCCTGCCTCAGTCAGGAATTACGCTTGGCCCGGGACAGCCGCGTCGCTCGTGCGCAGCTGTTTGAGTTACGCCCGCAAGTGCCGAAACAATTGCTGACGCGCCTCGCTTCCGAACCTTGATTTAAACTCAGTAATTACGGGCCGCAGATGAGGAACTCGATGTTGAGTTGACACCACCGTGCAGAGTGCTGGAATTGCCTATCCTGACCATGGCCTGCCTCCTGGTTTCCTGCCTCCTAACGACCCGCTGTAAGTCGATTCCCCCCTGTTTATAATGTGTCCTTTTAAAATAATTTACGGGTAACACTAATCGCTTTTCCAGGCCCAGGAAGGATTTTGAGAGAGAGATTTCTTTGTTAGGAATTACCTAGCCAGGCATTGTTTTGTTTGTGTCCGATATGTATTTTGCAAGCTGTTGTATTCATGTTTGCTAGGCAATATAGCTATGTTTTACCCAGCCTCTTCTTTCATTTGATGAGATTACACGTGAGCGAGTTGGCGAATACCTTTGTACCTCTTAATTTACCTACCACCTTGAGGTGGAGAGACCTCACGCCTACCGACGATACGAGCTAGCCGCCTGCAAAGGTAAGTGAAGCCCCCAGACGGGACCGCTACTCTGGCGTCGGCCAACGTGGGGCTTTCTTTTTTTAGCATTTTAGTACCAACACTAACGCTCAACTTTGGGTCTAGGTATTTTTTTTTTCTTTCAAATTCGCAGCCATAAACCCATGCATGGACTCATTCAAGTGAAGAATTGCTTAAATGCTTCAATGTTCTGTGACTTCCCAGAAACATACATCATTTGTATTACACTGTATATGTTTTGAATTAATTTCTGTAAACTCTGTAATTTGGCAAAGTTACAGAATACTTATGTAAAGGGGAATCCGTGGTTTCGACCATATACACGAAATTAATTACAAATTGTTACCTCGGCCATCTTGGTATTCTAGAATACGCTAGAAGGCAGTAGTATCATTTCTCCCCGCTGAAGCTCAACGGTAATCCATTATCGGCGCAAAAACTCCGCCCGGAATGTGTTCACTTCTGTTGCCAAATAACGTGATGCGCGCGCCGATCGCAGATATTATGTTGGTCACATTGTTTTGGTAAAGCCAAACTGAAGAGAGATTCTTTTGTTATCTTTGGAACAGGTGAAGAAGTATTTGTGTTGTTTTTCTTTCAGCACAATATACCAAAACGTCCCGTTTGGAGCGTTTTTTTTAATCTTACCATTAATAATGCCACCAATTGGTCAACTAATAACATTTTGTCCCTTGTTTATTCAGGTACCGTGTTTTTAAGTTCGATATAGTTATCAGTGCAAAGTGTTTACGAGTGACAGTTCGTAATGATAATTCAACAAATTTCTAATTTATTCCAGTGAATCTTTCTAAAAGAAAAAGTGCTTCTAAAAACTTAATAATAAAATTCGTGATTAATTTCATAAATTAATGATACAACCTTAGATAATTAATCTAATAAATTCCTCATTTAAATATTTTTCTTTGGAAAATGTGTTTTTTCTTCCGGAAAGTGCTATCTTGAAGTGTTCTATCTCATTTTTTCGGTGCAAAGTGATACAAAGTGAATGAAGTGCCTACAAAAATTCAATTGTGCGTTTTGCTAGGGGAACCCCTGCGCAAAATTTTCAAAATTCCAGGACTTTTTTTCTTTCCCGTTTTTTTTTTACTTCCTGAATATTAATGTCACAATGGAGACCAACCAAGCAAGTACGTCATTGGACCTGGGTGTCATTCCCAATGTACACAGTCTATCTAAAGCTCGTCTTCAATCTGTTTTAAAAAACAGAGGACTTTCTCCGGTGAACAAGTCGAAATCTGCAATGAAAGCTTATGCGTTATTATTTAACAAGAAGTATATCAGAAGAATAAACCTTTCATCATCAAACGAGAACAGTGCACCCACTATTACCAAAGTTTTAGAGGATCCGGTTTCTAGTAAAGAACCCAAGACTCATGTCAAAGTGAAACAAGATGCTGCACCCATCACGGTACAAGAGAAAACCAACGATCTCTCTTCTTGGAAGATCAAATACAACGGCGTTTCTAATGTACTGGACTTCATTGATCGAATTGAAGAAACAGCCACAATTAAAAATGTTCCATTTGACGTGTTACAGAGAAATTTTATCGAACTAATTTCTGAATTAATCCGGAATTAATCCCTTGGCACCGAATACAGAAATTAAAATGCAGGGACTGGAACAAGCTCAGAACAGCTCTAATTGCTAGCTTCGGTAAAGCGGAAGCACAGCACCGAATAAAGCTATCGTTACTATCCATCAAACAATTAGTAAACGAAACGGTAGCGACATTTATAGAAAGGGCCAAATCTATCAACATCAAGCTATCCCACCCTGTTACGGAAACGGAATTATTGCCAGTTATAACCGATGGTCTTCTACAAAAATATGAGAATATTATCACTTCACAAAAAATTTCGTCTTTGGCCCAATTAAACGAAGTCTGCACCCTCCTGAAATCTTACCAAGATAGGAAAAACGCCAAAGCTGTTTCAGACAATACCGTTGTGCCAAGCCGTTCTTCTGGATTAAAACCAGAATTTGATAATAAAAAGTCTGCTCCTTTTGTAAAAAGGTAGGTCACCTGGCTGTTACCTGTTTTAGACAAGCCAAACTGCTGGAATCAAAAGATTCCAGAATCTTTAAGAGACACCGCTCTAAGGACCGTTCTCCTCCACGCGACGAACTGCCTGAAGTTTTACAATATGGAAAGGCTGCAGACTCGGGCAGTGTTAAACCTCAGGTGGACTTCTCTAAACCCCCACCCAATTTTTTTATGACGAAGCCAAAAAACTAAATGCTAACCTCTCAGGTATTCTTTATGTACCAAGGTCTAAGGAATGGACTGATTGGTTATCACATATTAAGTATTTTAACCAGACCTTGAGTGTTTCTTCAGTTTGTTGCAAGCAAGCAAAGGATGGAAGACCTTATGTCCTTTTCTCCGTTAACAATGTTCACTTTTCTGGACTGCTAGACAGTGGCGCATCTGTCATGGCAACAATGCCCCCCTGCCTTTTGTTGACAATGGTTTTAAGGTTTCTTCCCAATTTACACATGTGACAACTGCGGATAATGTTTCTCAGTTAGTCATCGGTGCTCTTGCCTTGCCAATTAAATGTGACAATAACAGAGTTACAATTAATTTTCCAATAGTTCCCTCTATATCCCAGAATTTCATCCTTGGTGTTGACTTCTGGAAGGCGTTCAACGTTGCCCCCCAAGTATTTAACACTCCTGGTGAGACTCCGCCTATTGCTCAAATTGGTGAGATTCGCACAATCATACCTCACGAAAATTTAAACTCTGACCAAGCTCTCCAATTAAAGGAAGTAGTAAATAAATTCGAATCTATATCTTTCGAAAAATGCGGTTTGGGTTTAACTAATTTGGTAGAACACCATATTAAAACTAATGGCCCCCCAATTAAGCAACGTTATTACAACTTAGCTCCTCAAAAACTTAAGCTTTTAGAAAAGGAACTGGACGAAATGTTGGAAATGGGAGTAGTGGTTCCCAGCAGAAGTGCTTTGACCAACCCAACTCTTTTGGTTTCTAAAAAAGACGGCTCTGCTCGCTTCTGCCTTGACAGTAGACGCCTTAATTCTTATACGGAGGCCGACGAGTACTCTCTGCCTTATGTCCACGCAATCTTAGACAAATTGCGTAACGCCAAGTTCATCTCTTCCTTCGATATAAGCAGGCTTTTTGGCAGATACCTTTGGATGCAGAGTCTTGCGAAAAAACTGCTTTTGTTGTACCCGGTAGGGAAATATTCCATTTTAAAAGATTACCTTTTGGTCTAAAAAATAGCCCCGCCGAACTACAAAGACTGACGGACAAACTGTTTGGTCCTGAAGCTGACAACAATCTATTCTGCTATCTTGATGACCTCATCATCATTAGCGACACCTTTGAAAAACCTCTGTTAATGCTGGAAAAAGTTTTTCAACAACTTAAGTTTGCTGGTTTAACCATCAACTTAAAAAGTCTGAATTTTGTAAGTCTCGTTTACGTTATTTGGGATTTATTGACGACGAAAAAGGTCTAAGAACAAACCTTGCTAAGGTGGAAGCGATGGCAAATTTTCCCCGACCCAAAAACGCGAAGAAAGTCAAAGGTTTTCTTGGACTTACAGGTTACTACAGGAGGTTCATTAAAGACTTTTTCACTATCTCAGCCCCTCTTAATAAAATTACTGGTATCCGTAAAGGTGTCAGCAACTTTCGTTGGTCCAATGAAACTGAGGAAGCTTTTAAAACTTAAAAAAATGGTCTTCAGACAGCTCCCATCTTAAATTGCCCGGATTTTGCACTCTCTTTTACTCTTCATACGGACGCTTCTAATTTTGGAATCGGTGGAGTCTTGACTCAAGAATTCCCCGACAGCGAACACCCAGTAGCCTTTTTTCCCTTACTTTAAATAAACATGAGAAAAATTACGGAATCACCGAGAAAGAGTTACTGGCAGTATTGGATTCTGTTCACCATTTCCGCGGTTACATAGACGGTAGCAAATTTACTATAGTCACAGACTATAGTAATTTGAAATGGTTGATCTCTTTTAACAATCCCTCTGGTAGGCTCGCTCGTTGGGCCTCTCGTTTGTCTCAATACATTGACATGACGTCGTCCACCGTAAAGGTGCGGACAACATTGTTCCAGACGCTCTTTCAAGAATTGAACTTGCCACTTTAAATATCGATGCAATTGCCACTACTCCATACACAAAAGATGAATGGTATCTTAAAATCTTTAAAGGTTTTAAAAATAATCAACAAAAGTTTCCCAATTTTATCATAAAAGAAGGACAACTATACCGCAATTGTAAGGTTCCACTATCTATCCTTGAAGATCACTCTTGGAAACTTGTTGTTCCCCTCGAGAAGAGAAAACAAATAATTATCAACAATCATAGTGCTCCCGACTCTATACACCCAGGAACCTTCAAGACGTATAAAAAGATTTTCTTGAAGTACTAGTGGCCCGGCCTTTATAATCAAGTTCGCAATTATATCTCTAAATGTGAAACATGTAAAGCTTATAAACATAGTACGGCATCACCTGCCGGCCTAACGGGCAAACCCAAACGCGCTGATAGACCCCTTTAGTCGTTGTCTATGGACCTTGTTGGACCTTTCCCATAAAGCTATGCCGGACATATGCATATACTCAGCGTAGTGGACATCTTCACTAAATTTTGTTGAATCTACCCTTTAAAAAGAGCCAACGCTGCTGCTATTGTCATACTTCTGGAAAAACACATCTTCATACATTACGGAACGCCCAGAACCGTAATGGTTGACAACGAAAAACAATTTATAGCACAAGAATTTAAAGATTTCCTTGCTTAATATGGGATTAAGGACATTTATTATAATACCTTATATACCCCCCAAAATAACACCGTTGAACGGTACAACCAAACTATTAACACAGTTCTGGCTATTTTGGTTGATAAAGACCAACGTACATGGTCTAAGAATTTAGATAAAATTCAAGCCGCTATACTGTTAACCTAACCACTGGTTACACCCCTTTCTTTTTAATGCACGGTATGGAACAGGTTGTCCATGGTTCATTACATTGGGACACAAATTTCCCTACGTCAACCACTTCTACAAGTAATCCTACCGCTGACTATGCCCATCGTTTGGAAGAGTTGTCTGCCATTTACAGTGAAGTTACTGATGCTCTACTACTGGCCCACCAAATGAGTGCGGACAGGTATAACTTACGTAGGAAACACGTCACTTTTAATGTAGGCGATGTTGTCTGGAGAAGGAATAACACCCTTTCTCAAGGAGCCCTGTACTTCTCTGCCAAATTGGAACCCCGTTTTGTCAAAGCCAAGGTTGTAAGATTTTTCTTATCGGACTAAGTTTATTCCTTGTCCGACTCCTCTGGCAAACATATCGCTAACTACAACATTAAGGACATTGTAAAGTCTGGAAGTGAAGAGTCAGCCAAGACTGATCCCACTGTTACAGCAATCATAAACTGATTCACAGTGTATCACCACAACCCTTTTGTAGGCCTACAAAGTCTTACCATAGTTGGCGTGTAAAGTGTCAATTACATGTCCATCCCTTCGTAAATAAAGCGAGTACTTTATTTATTTTTGTAAACTAATGTATATTCATATATCATAAGGTACTGAAAACAACCAACTTTATTTTTGCGAGAGAGACATTGTTAGTGTTAAATCTCTGGCGTCGAGACAAATTATGTCTGCATTTATTGGGGAAATACTTAAACTTGTCAAATATTAATTATTATTTTTTAATTTATTAACTAACGTTTAGACAAGATTTTTATGCATAGCACAAAGGGTAACAATTATTATAAGCAATTATTGTCAGCCTGAAACACTCATTTACATTGAAAAATTTTCCGAGAAAAGATACTTGCCGCCAACGGGACTTGAACCCGTGCCCTTCTGATTGCCGGTCGGATGCTCTGACCACTGACAATAATTGCTTATAATAATTGTTACCCTTTGTGCTATGCATAAAAATCTTGTCTAAACGTTAGTTTATAAATTAAAAAATAATAAGAGCCAAAGAATATCTATTATCTCAAAAGGACTGGTTTTCAGCTTCACTGTCAACTATGAGGCATAGTGCCGCAGGAGTTAATCGATGGGCACAAAACCACCAAACTCGTCGTCTGGGAAACGAATAAGAAAAATCCCAGGTTTGTGAAATTAGAGCGAGGGTCTATTTTTTCTCACAATCTTGTAGAAGTTTTAAAATGACCCGTAATCTTTTGCCAAATACACGCAAAATAGCATGCGTTATGTTAGCATAGGCCATGGAAGGCCGGTTGTTTTTCAACCAAGGTATTTTGTCACTCGGCAAACGCCAGGTTATCCTAGCAAAGGATAATGTTTATGAATGTAATTTTAAATTAGTTAGGAATCTCTCACTCTTTCGTTCTCTCTGGGTCTGTGGTTAAACTTCGTTTGTTTTATTCTCTGGACACATTTTGTTTCTCTCCAAACCTTTTCTTCATTGGTCCCTAGGCAAGTAAATTTCAAGAATTTTGCTTCAATAATAATTTCTCCCGGATTTAAAAAGAAGCCCAGAAGGATGTCTCCACAGGCAGTCAAGCTGAGCTTCACTTCCTGGCAGCCCTCGATGTGGTAACGGAGGTCCCCTTGCTGCTATTTTCTACATATTTGTTCCTGAAAGCACGGACCATACCGCACATATGTATGTTGTCTTGTTGTGCCGCCGTGAGCTGAGTTGTCCCACTATACATAATGACACTCTGAGCTACCTTTTGGGGCATGCTAGCCCCTGGGTTTTGTTCTTGCTCTTGCTACTAAAGCCAGTTATGCCGTCTCTTGCTCTGTCATGCAGTGACGCATACCATGTCATGTGTAAACCATTATTACCTTGACTCTCCAGTATTCGCTGAATGCGTACCTTTACAAGTTATTATGAGCTACATTATGCTTCGATAACCATTATATACGATCCGTGCTCACCATAATGGCACATTAGGATTCGTACTGGCATGTCTGCAGATCCTGGATTCTTCTCTTCAACAACCTCTGTAACCACAGTCCCACTCCGTAACCTTCGACGTCTACGATGAAATAAAGTGTTTTTCTCCGAGGTCCTAAAGTACTCCTGAGTGTTATCTCAAATGGGTTAGATTACAGTGATAATGTAATCCATTTAGAGTCTGTGAAATCACGTCTCTTCGTAATTCTTCGAAACTCTTCGTAATTCGTCGAAATCCTAAACAAATCTACGCATCGCAAACTTAGCTTCCAGACCAATGAAACCTTTAGAGTCACACACAAGTTTTTGTCTCTTCAATTGCATAACCTTATCTATTATTTTTTTCTTGCATAACCTTGTCTATTGTTCTTTCAATTGCATAACTTTGTATGTTGTTTCACCCCTTATGTGTTAAAATGTTTGGTCCTTATATTTTATGTACCTTCCCTCCCTACCCTTGCAAAAATTGTTACCTAGCCTATGGCATAAGTTAGTTTTTTTATGTTTTAGCCAGATATTCTCTCTAGTCAACCAAGGTCTCTCAACTTTAGGCCCTTTTTCTCTCAAATTCCCGTGGGTGGCTTACAGGATTGTTGCCCTATTGCTCCATTACCCCGTCGCTTTTTTTCCGAGCGCGGGGGGAAGTGTTACGGCACTCATTTCGCGAAAGGACGGTGTTGCGGAGTAAACGGCGTAAAGTAGTCCCTAGAAGCCGGTATTCTACTCGCTAACGCAAGCATTCCTTCCCCTCCGCTAGCAAAAGGAGCACGGCGCACCTCCACCCGCACCCTACCTCAGTCAGGAATTACGCTTGGTCCGGGACAGCCGCGTCACTCGTGCGCAGCTGTTTGAGTTACGCCCGCAAGTGCCGAAACAATGGCTGACGCGTCTCGCTTCCGAACCTTGATTTAAACTCTGTAATTACGGGCCGCAGATGAGGAATTCAATATTGAGTTGACACCACCGTGCAGAGTGCTGGAACTGCCTATCCTGACTATGGCCTACCTCCTGGTTTCCTGCCTCCTGACGACCCGCTGTAAGTCGATTCCCCCTGTTGTCCTTTTAAAGTAATTTACGGGTAACACTAATCGCGTTCCCAGGTCCAGGGAGGATTTTGAGAGAGAGATTTCTTTGTTAGGAATTACCTAGCCAGGCATTGTTTTGTTTGTGTCCGATATGTATTTCGCAAGCTGTTGTATTCGTGTTTGCTAGACAATATAGCTATGTTTTACCCAGCCTCTTCTTTCATTTGATGAGATTACACATGGGCGAGTTGGCGAATACCTTTGTACCTCTTAATTTAGCTACCTACCACCTTGAGGTGGAGAGACCTCACGCCTACCGACGATACGAGCTAGCCATTTGCAAAGGTAAGTGAGGCCCTTAGACGGGACCGCTACAATATATAGTGGTGAGTTCTGACATTATGAAATTTGTATAAAAAATTGCAATAGGTGGCTCTCCCTAACATTCATATTTACATATCTCCCCTTCGTCCTCCTTTAGAGCGCTTACTACCTGGCCTTCATGACTTTTTGCCTATTTGGAAAACACTCCATGGATCCTTTTTTCTTCTTTCTTTATTAACTTTATTTAAAATCTACTGAAGTAGGAACTTTCGTCGTTTCAAATTTTTTGTTTATTGCAATAAGCTCTTCTTATGAGTCACCAATACCTTTTTATGTTGTATTTGGATAAGATAAACACAGAAATTATAAGATAAGGTAAATACAAAGAGCACTCCCGTTCCCTTCCCAATTCTCCATCTGCATTTACGCCTTCTTTCTCCTTCACTTGAGGAGTCCAGCCTATTTTGTTATAATATATTATATTATCTATAAACCACATGTATGTAACTTAATGGTAGCAGAGTATTATACTGCCCTGAAGACCATACGATTGTAGCGAAATACGGCCGGCAAAAAGTATATAAAATAAAAGTGGTGTTTACAAAGTTATTGTTTTATTTTAAACTAGCAGACCCGGCCACACGTTGCAGTAGCTAATGAAACACAACGCCATTACCCAACCTTTATGAAATCCACACCACCGGCTTGACAGCTGCCCGCTGCCCGCTGCCTGAACTGAATATTTGAATTTCTCGGCTTTTATCTACTATAATGAGCATGTATTATACACATAAACATATTGGTGAAAACCGCATGAAAATCCGTTGCGTAGTTTAAAAGATCTATGCGCACCATGGACATATGAATGTCTATGATGCACACATACATTTTGAGCGACTTCATTTTAGTTATTTGTTTTTGGGGTGTTATGCCGTGTTGCGCTACCTCCTCCTTTAGCCAACGTTTCGGACAGCGTTACAGTGTCCATCATCAGGGCAGATGCATCAGGCAGGGCACACATCAGCTGTCAAGCCGGTGGTGTGGACACTGTAACGCTGTCCGAAACGTTGGCTAAATGAGGAGGTAGCGCAACACGGCATAACACCCCAAAAACAAATAACAAAAATACTTTTGGCCATGAAAATATAAAATCATATGTGACTTCATTTTAAACTATGAAATGATTATAACGTCACATCACAAAGTATCTGCTTCATATGAACAAAAAAAAAGTTTTTTTTTATCAAATGGTGTTCAATCAAAACCATTATTTGCAGTACATTAACAGAAATAGCATTATTTTTCGATTTAGCGAATTGACTCGATGTTTGTTACATTACATTTGATTTCGATATCTCCCGTGAAATATGATTTAAATTTCAATTTTGTTTGCTATATGAAAAACAAATCTTGACACAGCGAAGCAAAGTTTACGCGCTTTTTACGACATTTCGGTGTATTATGCGAAAGTTCGCTGATCTCAAACAAATACGATTTTTAATAACACCAAGAGAATTGTTTGAATTATTCAAGGCAAAAACCGGAAAAGGGAATCACTAATACAAAGTGCCATCGTAAGTCAAGCGCTCCAATTCGATTACAAAACCAAATAAATGCCAATATTTTGGTTACCTACCGGTCTTGACCATAGAATAAAGTATGTACTATTATTAATAATATACATAATACATACTATATATATATAATATATACTAGCTGACCCGACGAACTTCGTACCGCTTCAGAATCAATAACTGTTGTGATAACTTATTAGCTCAACTGCTTTCAGTTTTTTTATTAAGTTAAAAATTACACAATGAAGCAATTACAGATGCGCAACTGCCCGTGCTTTGTTTTTGTCAGTATCAGCGAAGCGTTGTGCACGGATTAATATTTTTTGTGATTTTCTTACTTTTCCACTTACGGGAATGGCGTTTCATTTTCTTCATACCTGTGGGGGAGATTTATTATAATTATTGTACTTTTCCTTTGGAGAGGTGCAGACATACGTTCACCGGTTGTCTCATTTTCGATTACTGACATTTAGTGTATAAGAAAAGCATTATATGTTTAAGTCCAAAAGCAAAACAATCAGCGCATTGACATTTGACGTTTTTCAATTTTTGGAATTCACTCACTATTCAATATTATATTTATCACAATATTGCTGCAGCTCTTTCAAAAGATGAGAATTCGCTCCATACAAAATTTATGAGGAAAATAATTTTCTTCATAACTTTTTTTTTCTTGAATTTTTCCGATGTTTTAATGGCTATTCTGTTATTCGGGCGGAGACAAATCCAACAAATTAAAGATCCTTACAATCGGCCCAGCCGTTGTTAAGTTATAAATGGTGTAACTAACCGGACTGTTTTATATATTAAAAGATAATATACACGTCATTACTTCTTAAAAAAATAAAGAATTTTGTTTTTTACATTAACTTATCACAGCCTATATCATCTGAGATGCCTTGTGGGGGGTCTTTTTGAGGAGAGGAAGGAATGAACATTGGCCTGGAAGAGACCCATATTGTGGGAAAGAGGAAACACAGAAGCTGGCAAATCGATCCACAGCCGAACTGTTGAATACAAGAAGCGATCCGTTCTCATGTGATAAATGTCATGTGACAACTGTGTACATATGTTGGGCAAGCGTTCGGCGTGTTTCCCGGCTATGCACCGGTGCCGAAGGGATCAATGACGCTAGTTTCTCGGAGCATCTTCCATTGAAATACCGGTAGAACCAAAATTAGAAAAATTGCAATCCATTTGTTAAGTTAGGAGAACATTTCTGCACAGAGTCGAGGGTATTTTTCAGGTATTTTGGGTCTGGAGGACCAGAGGTGGCTGCCAAATTCTACCATGGGGCTTACTTGTGATTTGTACAGGGTCAGCAGTTGTATGCTATTAAGGTATCTGCGGGCCCTGTACATGTAATTGTACAATACGTCCAGTTTTTGAGAGGCTAATATACCTTTGGCTCGTTTGATAAGTTCTTCAATGTTACAAGCCACAAGCACCCATTGACAAATGTACTATATTATTTTCTTTTTTAATTAAATTAACTTTTTTTTATATTTAGTCTAAGATTATTATCGTTGGAAAGCTAATTTTACTTTTCTAACTACACGCGATTTTATATGATAGGGACGTTTATGACCGTTTCCAAGTTCATCCACTGGAGCCAAGGTGAGTTTTTCAAAAATTCAAATTATTTTATAATATTTTCTTCACGGCTGTTTTACATCAGCGTAAAAGTATTTGATGTAATTTCACGGTACGTTCACTCATACGCTTTATGCCGTTTTTCCACTTGCGCTGAAGAGAATGCTTATCCTTCGGGGGAATAAAACAAATTTTTATGTGGCCATGAAAACTTTGTAAACGAGTTGCGGCAATTTTCACGTAGAAACGCGATCAACTTTATTATCAATTCGCGGAATTTTTCCCAGTTTATTTTTATGAACGCGAAATCTGTTACTTCCGATAAAAGTATTGGATACATTTAGTACATGCAGAAAAAGCACTTTCCGGTAATGAATAAATGGACTGGAAATAATAATTAGGAAGTACAATAAAAATCATCGGAGGATGTGAAAGACATATTTTGTTCGGCATTTAACGCAAAATATGTGATAAGTCTTGATCGTAAATAAAATTTTAAAAGGAAATTCATGCTGCTTTCATTATAAAAATAATTGCTGTGATCTACAGGCTTGCACGATAAGATTAATTTTTGGAATTCAGGCGCCATAAGAGTTAGTCGGTATGATATATTACTGGAATATCTAGAAATAATCAAAACTTTTCTTTATTTTTTACTTCATTATTTTAAAATTACATTTGATTACAGTAACGACGTATTGCCCATCTCACCACTAACTGTGAAGATGTGTTGAGATAGCAATTTAACTGTAGTAAGTGTATATAATAACAACCTTACTAAAAAAAACCTTTCACGGCCGATAACCCGTGTTATTGCAATAACATAAATAAACCCCGTATACGCTAAAACACGATATATTACTAATAAGCATTCTTCCGTGGGCACGCTGAAAAAATGCATTCAATGTATTTCAGATCTGAAAACATTGTAATTTCAGAGTGTACTTTATAAATTGTTTGTTTTTATTCTTATCCGCTAGGTGGCGATGGTTAGTTTGCCTGCGCATTTGTCGTTCGCGCTTTTATTTCGCATTCGAAAATATTAAAGCCCCGAAAAAAATTTGGCTCCGCGGTTTAAGTGTTTTAATTTAACTTACATGTGATTTTAATTTCTATTATAATGACCAATTCACTCTTATATTCATACAATTAATATATTTAGTGTTATTTGTGTGGTTTTACATGAGTTGTAATCATGTTATTAGCAAAATAATCGTACTCTAAAAATCTAACTGTCAAGAAATAGTTTTATGGGTTACATAAAATTAAATTTACATTGTATGGTCTTTATATTTTGAAAATTTATTCAAAGTTATGTTTTTTGATAAAACTTAAATATCTAATACATGTGTTGGTAAACGTATCAAGGAAATTAACGCCTTAAGATGTGCAAGCAATGCATTAGAATTTCAGTTTTTTTATTGTTAATTTTTTGGAATTAAAACCAAACTTTAATTTTTTTTTTATGAGACAGAAAAAAGTGAAGTGACGGTTTTCTTCCAAATTTATTAAATAAGGGGACTGTGTTTTTTATATTTTGAATTTCCGCAATTTTTTGACCATTTAATACAATTTGTTTACGGTAAGCATTTTTTTTTTTCAATTTTTTTCTTGTTTGAAGTTTAAAATATTGCATTGTTTAAACGCATAAGTATATTTAAAATACAAAAATCTAGAAGGTAATTTTATCTAGTTTCTATAAAGGTATATGATTTTATGACATCTTCAAAAGTAAGAAATTTATAAATAATTAAAAATACGTTCGAAAAATTCAGTTGTATGAAATGGATAAACTACCCTCCCAGGCTGTGTAAGCCATGTATGTATCTTTCCATGAAAATTTTTTTAATTAGTAATGTTTTCACATCCGCGGTCGGTAATCAATTGAATAAAATTTTTACGGGGTTTTTAGTAAGGCTGTAAGTGTTTTAAAACTGTGATATTTGCCTTTGTTAGAAGTCGTTTCCAAGTTTTAAATTTGTTGAATGATTTTGGCACTTAGGAAAAAAATTCCCTACAGTCAATGTCATCTTTGAAGAAGCTGTGTGAATGTTCTTTTTAGAGAAAGAAAAGAGAGGAAGTTCTAGGAAGAAAAAAGACACGAGGGGTTTGAAGGAGTTTGGGGATCAATACCTATGTCTAAATGTGACAGACGTATGAATCCATCCATCCCACTGTGGTGCTAGGCGATAAGTTGAGAGAGCTGGAGAGGTTTAGGTTAGGTCTCCTTCAACCAATCTCTCCCGATCTGGTCCGTCATGCAGTAGGTGGGCAAACGCCACAAACTTCACCCCATAAACCCGGGTACCCCTGTTAAATCACCAAATGTAGCGAACCACTTCTGGTGACCTGTGTCAAATGCCTAACCAAAATTGTGTTGGGAGTCCGATTCGAGCCGCGGTCAACAGTGGTTGTGTGTACCTTACCTATTGCTTAGTGCCGTACGCCCGTTCCTGAGCCTCATACAGATAAGAGATTATTGTTACATTTCATTTAATTTTGTTTATCGTATACCTATTTGTTTGCATTCTTGCTTACGGCTAATCCGTTTTTGTTTGTACAGTCAATGAAATAGACTGCATATTATTTTTTCAGTTTAATTTTTAAAAGTTAAGTTTTTTTATATAATGGAGGAAGACGAAGATCCCGACCCAGGGTCGATATTAGATTTTTCTGATTCGGATTCTAATACTAGCCAGGTTTCTATTACGCTCCCATCTCGTAAGCGATGACCATCGCATAGCCTTCACATTCCATCGAAAGTTAAATCTATACCGCCGATTCAACAAACCTCGACCTCTAACGACCTTAACACTAATAGTATCACCCAGACAAGTACTTTAACTAGCGATAATACAAAAAGTACTGACTTATCCTGCTTATACCTTACTTTATCCTGCTTCCGCATCCGGTCCTTTTATCGTTATGGTTCAGATAACTGAACAAAGAAAACTTATTCGTCCTTTAGATTTTGGAAAATTCCTATTTGACTCAAAAAATAGTAACCTTGGTATTGTTAACGGTTCAATTAAACCGGAAGGGCGATATAAATAATCTATCGAGTTAAATACTGCCGCTTCCGCAAATGGATTTGTAAAAAAAATTGACTCGCTCTCAAACCATAAATATAAATCGTTCATCCCGACATTTAACCTTACGAGAATGGGTCTTGTGCGAGGAATTCCCGCGGAGATCCCAGAGGCTGAAATTGTTGATGCTTTGAATAATTCCCACGGAACCCCGAAAGTATTAAAAGCACGTCGACTGAACTACAAGGATTCTTCTGATGGAAACACGATCTGGAAACCTTTTTCTCCCTATCCCTACCGTCTCGTGTCTTTATTTATTATACCTCGCTTCCCGTCGATGTTTATAAATTCCCAACTATTCAATGCTTCAATTGCTGCCGGTTTGGACACTCAAAACCCGTATGCCGCTCCCCTCCACGTTGTTACTTTTGCGGAGAAGGTCACCCATTTGATCAATGTCCGAAATCTTCCAATGACCCCATTTGCATTAACTGTTCGGGTGCACATACCGCGGTCAGTCTAGCCTGTCCGGAAATATTAAGACAGAAGAACATAAAACATAAAATGGCTACCGACAACATTTCATACTTCCAGGCCTCCAAGTTATTCTCTCCTGGGAAAAAATCATTCGCAGAGATGACATCGTCCTCAGTTCCTTTCCAAACAACCACCTTTTTAAAATCAACGTCATCTTCTCACAGAGAAACCATTCTCAAGCCAGTCAAACTCAACCCAAAATATACTCCTTACCTTGATAAAAAACAATTGAATAATATTTTGGCCAGCCCGAATGGGAATGCCAAATCCCAGACGCCTAATGGGTGTGCCATTAATGGTAATACTTCCCCTCCTGCTCTCCCCGAAATAATGAATAATAATTCTTTTATACAAAATTTAATTACCCTTTTAATTTCAATCCTTACAAACAACAATACTGTACCGTCCAACGCTGCCGATTACATTAAATCTTTATTATCTTGCCTCCCCAATGACTTCGAAACTGAACAAAATTCTTCAGTGGAACAGTAGAAGCCTCTTCGCTAACAAATCTGACCTGATTCAATTACTCGACGAACACGACGTTTCAGTAGCCGCCATTTCTGAAACGTGGTTAAAACCCTCCTTTCACTTAAGAATTCCAGGTTATTATTGTCTCATACACGACAAACCGGATGGTAAAGGCGGCACGGCTCTGATAATCCATAATTCTATCCCGTTTAAACAAATTAATATTCATACTCCCTCCGACAATATCCAGATAATAGCAGCTGTCTTATCTGATATCACAATTTTATCAATATATATTCCTCCCTCTACGACTTTTATTGAAAATGAATGGGCACCAATCTTAACCCAGATTTGTTCCCCTTATATGATCCTTGGAGATTTTAATGCACATTCCCCTTCTTTGGGTAGCAAAATAACAAATCGTTCTGGCCGCAATCTTTTAGATTTTATTGATACCCATAACCTATGTTTTTTAAATGATGGATCTCCAATCAGATTCACCCCCCCTCATCAACGGAAAAGTGCTGTTGATTTATCCCTTTGTTCGTATTCGTTAGCATCTAAATGCTCTTGGGAAATCCTAAACGATCCCCTCTCTAGTGATCATTTCCAAATTATAATCCGATTCCACCATCAATCTAACACTTATCCCCCCCAGTTAAAAATAATCTCAAATTTAGAATAAAAGATGCGAATTGGAGCACTTTCTCTTCTGAACTAGATAACCTTATTCATTTAACAAAATCTTCCCCGGGAGACATCAGAATGCAATGTGAGACGTTTTTCTCTATGGTTATAAATGCAGCAGAAAAATCCATCCCGAAACACAATGCGAACATTAAAATAAAACACTCTACTCCGTGGTGGGATGAGGAATGCACTCGCTCCGCCAACTCTCGTAAAAAAGCAATTTCCTCTTTTCGTAAGTGTACGTCACTAGAAAATTTGTTATCAGTTAAAAAGCCCAAGCAGAAACCAAACGAATTTTGAAAAATAAAAAACGCGCTGGATGGCGGAAGTTCTGTGAGAACCTGTCTCCGGAAACTCCCCAGTCTTCAGTTTGGTCTAGCTTAAAAAAATTCGGATCATCGTATTCTCCGCCGAGAATCAAACATATATCAGAAGAAATTCTTATAGGATTTGCGGATAAAATAGCCACCCCATCAGTGGCCGGATGTGAAGAAATGCCTTCTATTAAGCCATATCCATCTCATTCTAACTGGCTAGATGCTCCTTTCTCCATTGATGAGATGAAACGAGTAATAAGAGCCCTTTCTGACTCTGCTCCGGGTCCCGATGGAATATTTAATAGTTTCATTAAATCATTTTCTGATATGGCGGTTGAATATTTCTTATCTCTTATTAATAATATGTTTGAAACCGGACTAATTCCGGATTATTGGAAAACTCAAAAAATCATTCCCATTTTAAAACCTGGAAAAAATCCATCTGAAATTTCGTCTTATCGGCCTCTTGCTCTTTCATCGTGTTTGATGAAAGTAGCGGAGCGTTTGATAAAAAACAGATTAGAGTGGTTTGTTGAAAGTCAAGATATTATCTCACCAAATCAGTATGGTTTTCGGAAAAAGAAATCTACAATGGATAATTTAAGTTTGTTCACAACTGATATCCGAGTTTCTCAATCCCTAAATTCTTATACATTGGCCACATTCCTTGACCTTTCATCAGCGTACGATGATGTTTTACTGAATGTTTTGAAAGAAAAGCTAATTAAAAAACAAATCCCCCGAAATTGGTCCAATTTATTATTAATTTGCTCTCAGATAGGTCCATTATTATTGAGTCTTCCTCTAAATGCTTAAGGCGCAAACTATGGAGAGGGTTGCCCCAGGATTTTGTTATTAGTCCTCTGTTGTTTAATATTTATATAAGCGATCTAGACTCAGTAATTCCTTTTTCTATCAAGCGACTTTACTTTGCGGATGATATCCTTATATATTTGTTACATAAAAATATTATTCTTGCAGCTAAGGAAATGAATTTGGCTTTACAATATATTAAAAGCTGGTTGTCAATAAATGGAATAAATCTGGCGGCATCTAAAACAAGGGTCCTGGCTTTCACGCGCAAAAGAAAAATTCCCCACTTCTCAATCTCTTTTGATAATGTGCCTCTACAAACCGCTACTCAAATCAAATTCCTTGGTCTTCTTTTGAACCATAAACTTTCCTGGCTTCCACACATTCAGATAATTTCTACAAAGTGTGAAAAGGGACTTAATATGATGCGAGCAGTTTTCAGAGTATGGTGGGGATCTCATCCTACCACTCTTAAATTAATGTATAATTCCCTAGTTCGGAGCCACTTGGATTACGGCTCATTCCTTTTTGACCCACTCACTAAATATTTAGATAAGAAAATGGAAAGAATTCAATCAAAAGCCCTCAGAATGATTATTGGAGCTATGAAGTCTTCTCCAATTAATGCGCTTCAGGTGGAATGTGGGGAGCCTCCATTATATTTCAGAAGGCAATTCCTTGCCAATAAATATATTTTCAAGGCTTTATCGTTATCACATCATCCTATTAAACAAAGTCTTAATCGGTTAAGTGCTAATTTGAATTCTAACAAAAGATTGAGAGAAAAACAATGTTTTCCTCTCCTAATTAAAAGTTTTCATCTCTATAATTCTTTATCATCTTCCCTCCAATATCTTCAAGAAGTTCCCAATCTCCCTATATATAATATTCCATTTAAGGCAATCACTTTTATGCCGAACACAGTAACATCAGTCTTTCAGAAGAATATTTTATCTTCCCCAAATAAATTTCAAAGTGTGGATGATTGTTTTAAAAATATTGTGGCTTCAAAATTCCCTGGATTTTCCATCCTTTACTACACTGATGGTTCCAAATTTGAAAATAAAAGATGTGGAGCATCGATATATAGTCCAGAATTCAACATCAATCTCACTTATAAATTACCGAAAGAAGCTTCCATATTTACAGCTGAATGCTTTGCAATTGAACAAGCGCTAAATCAAATCCAGGTTCTCAACATTCATCGAGCCTTACTATGTACTGATTCGCTAAATGCTCTAACTAAAATTAGGTCAAATATTCTATGTTATCCGGAAGACAATATTATATGTAAAATAAAAAATCTTCTCAATTGTCTAAGTGAATCTGGGTTTGAGACGATATTGACCTGGGTCCCTGCCCATTTGGGTATCGAGGGTAATGAGATGGCCGATTTTCTTGCCAAATCTGGTTCAGATTCCGGAACTATCCCACTAAATTTTAGAATTCCTATCTCCGATGTCTTCCCGATTCTTAAATCCAACATGACTCGTGCCTGGGAAGAAAATTGGGCAGTCTCCAAAATAAGAACTGGATCTTTCTATGCTGGAATTCAAAACCATATCCCTGCTAAGCCATGGTTTCACGGTAAAAAAACTTTCAAAACGATTCATTTCATGTATTTCGAGAATGAGAATTGGTCACTGTTCAATTGTATCTCACTTGTCTAGAATTAGAGTTTAAGATGATCCGGTCTGCCAGTGCGGTGTGGAAGAGGAAACCCTCGACCATGTTTTCTTTAACTGTAAAAACCATTCATCTTTCAAGAACATATACCGCCGGCTTATTAAAATCACACACCAGTCCCCCCTTAACATTTCATACCTTTTATCTCTTAACAATTCTCGTGTTCATACAGCTTTATGTAAATTTATTAACCTGAATGAATTCAATATTTAATTTGTTTTAGTGATCTAAATGAGTCCAATATTTAATTTGTTTTATTATTTTCCCAATAGATTAACCGAATTTTTTTATCCACTTTAACTATTACCGGCACAAAGCACTCTTTTCAGGGTGAATTGCCTAAAATCAAAAAAAAAAAAAACTGTGTTGGTTATACAGTAAATGTTCCAGGGGTGGCGGCACCCATGCTATTGTAAGATAGAAGTATTTTCACTAACTTGTTATTTTTATGTAAAATTCTAATTTTTGCATTTGGTTCAGAATTGCTTGCGTTGATGAGCTTTTGGATTCCATTACATAATAGGTACTATGTAGAAGTCGAAATTCATATCAGTGTAGAAATTCTGGGTCTAACTAACATATGCACATAATCTTCATTACTCAGAATATTAATGGAATATCAACATTATTGCGCCAAGTCGATGGACATCTTTAATCGCTAAATAAAAATAAAAGACTGTTGCTGTAGCAGAATCTAAGCATTAAAAAAACTGTTAAGAGGGCATTATCAGAGAAAACCAGAAAAATGTCATTTTCAAATCAGATTTTAGACGTATTGACTCTTTTCCACAAAAAATATAAATGGATTTCGAAAGATTGTTCTTTTATTTTAATTTAATTTTTTTAATTTTTACTATAATAAGGTTATTCCGTAGGTCGTTGGCAGATTTGTTAAACTTTCAAAAAAGATTTTGTATTATACCACACCCATTTTGTTAGATTATAACAAAATAATGTTAAACCTAACGCCATTTAGGATCTGTTATGTGTAGCTCAGTGTACCTACATGTATTACTTTGTGAGAATAAATTCTTCTGTTCAAGTCTAATTACCGTGTTTCATTAGGTTATGGGCCCAGTAGCTATAATTCGGGTTAAAGTAAAGTTTTCTCACGTAAAATTACTTTTAATTGGACAATCAGTGACCAGTGTACCATATACTCCAGAAAAACAGAGTAAATCGCTGCAATAATAACTGTTTTTGGGATTGACAATCTGTTACCGCATTCTCGGTCCCGGAGTGTTATTTTTCAATATGGCGGGAAGTTACATAGTGAATATACCAAGATTGAAGGGCCGCGAGAACTTTGATGAATGGCAATATGCTGCTGAACATTTTTTGATGTTGGATGGTGTCGATATTCACAAGCCAGAATCATCTGATTGTACGAGTTTGGATGATAAAAAGGCAAAAGCTTAACTTATTATGACGATTGATATTCACATCAAAAACGAGCAAACAGTACAAGGTGTATGGAAACGTTTGAAGGCCTTATATGACGACTCTGGCTTCACACGTCGCATCAGTTTACTCCGAAAGCTAATATCTATTCGGCTAGAAGACTCAGAATCAATGGGTGCCTATGTATCTCAGATGGTTGATACTGCGCAGAAACTTAAAAGTACCGGTTTCCAGATAACGGACGAGTGGATTGGATCTCTTTTGCTCGCTGGGCTAACGGATAAATTTGCTCCTTTAGTAATGGCGATCGAGCATAGTGGTATGATTATCAGCACAGATGTCATAAAATCGAAATTGTTGGACATGAGTTCCGAAGTTGGCAGCTCTGGAACAAATAGTGCATTTTTGTCAAAAGGTTGGCAGCACCGACACAGCAAGAGAAATGGCAGCATTGGTAGCCCTGCAAAATGGAAAACGTCGACGCCACCGCCATCTTCGAATTCTGTCAAAACAATCCGCTGTTACAAGTGTCAACAACTCGGTCATTATATGAATAAGTGCCCAAATAATACACAGAAAAAAAGTGAAACCAATGCATTTAGTGCAATATTTTTTAATGGAACATTCAATAATTCACATTGGTATGTGGATTTTGCTGCAAGTTCACATATGATTGTTGATAAACGTTGTTTACAGGATGTATCGTTTAATCACAAAGTGAAAGACATTGTTATTGCAAATCACGAGAAAATACCGGTTATATGCTCAGGGAACACGATGATTACGACAGTAGTGAATAATTCGGAGTTTGATATCCCTGTCAAAAATGTTTTATGCGTGCCGAATCTATCAACTAATTTGTTATCAGTAAGTCAGCTGATTCAAAGTGGAAACAAAGTTAACTTTGAAGCAACAGTTTGCAAAATACGCAATCGACAGAATGTACTGATAGTTGTTGCAAATTTCGTAAATGGTGTGTACAGATTAAATATTAAGTCAGAACATTTGTTTGCGTGTACAGCAACAAATGTGACAAGTGAAATGTGGCACCGAAGGTTGGGACACATTAATTGTAAAACTCTGAATGCGATGAAGAACGGAGCAGTTGAAGGTGTGACATTTCAACAAAAAAATTGTGAAATTGATAAATCCAGCTGTACTATATGCTGTGAGGGAAAGCAGGCGAGGGTGCCTTTTCCTCTGAGTACTAGCAAGAGTCAGGAAACGCTGGAATTGGTTCATAGTGATCTGTGTGGGCCAATGGAGAATAATTCACTTGGAATGGCCAGATACTTTTTAATATTTGTGGATGACTATAGCAGAATGTGTTTTGTATACTTTCTACAGTCAAAACATCAAACATTCAAATACTTCAAGGAATTTAAAAATTTAGTTGAGAATCAGCAATCAAAGAAAATAAAAATATTAAGATCTGATAACGGCGGCGAGTTCTGCTCAGCGGAAATGAAAAATTACTTGAAGCAGCGTGGTATAGTGCATCAGAAAACAAACGCATATACTCCAGAACAAAATGGGCTATCCGAAAGATACAATAGGTCAATTGTGGAGAAAGCACGGTGTCTCTTATTTGATGCACAGTTCGAAAAGAAGTTTTGGGCAGAGGCTGTAAATACGGCGGTGTATCTTATAAATAGGTCACCAACGGCGGGACTAAGCCGTAGTACTACGCCTTATGAAATGTGGACAGGAAAAAAGCCAAATGTTTCCCATTTACGAATCTTTGGCAGTCGAGTGATGGTCTATATACCGAAAGAAAAGCGCAAAAAATGGGATAAAAAGGCAACTAAAATGTTCCTAGTTGGCTATTCGGAAAACACCAAAGGCTATCGATTGTTTGACCCAGAGTCACAAAAATTAATTATTGCTAGAGATGTTGTTGTCATGGAAAATACAAATGACAGTTCAACAGCAACTATTTTCGTCGAAGACACACAGCAACCTGACTGCACGGAGGAAAATCAGGTGAACAGCACATATGAAGAGGAAAATGTGAATGATGTTACATATGTTCCTGAGGAATCGACTAGTGAGTCAGAAGACAGTTTATATGAGACGTTAACCCCGGCCGACACAGATGTTTTTCCGGAAAATAACCCAGAGTACTATGGTTACACGAGCATGTGTATAGAAGACGTGTCGAGTGAACAGATTTCTCTCACCGAGGTTATAACTGGACCTGAAGAAGTGGAATGGAAAAATGCAATAAAGGAGGAATTAAAATCTTTTAGTGAAAATGACACTTGGGAGCTAGTAGACAGGCCGCAGCATGGCACAGTGGTAAAAAATAAGTGGGTGCTTAAAAAGAAATATAACAGTGACGGTGAAGTGCGTTTCAGAGCGAGACTTGTTGCAAAGGGTTTTTCCCAGAAAAAGGGCATAGACTTTACCGAAACGTTCTCGCCAGTGTTAAGATATTCTACTCTTAGATTATTATTTGCTTTAAGTGTACAACTTAATCTCAAAATGAATCACCTTGATGTACCAACAGCATTCTTAAACGGTTTTCTTAAAGAAAATATTTTTACAGAGATACCAGAATACTCTCATTTTGTAAATTGTAAAAATAAAGTATTAAAATTAAAAAGAGCTATTTATGGTCTCAAACAGTCTGCTAGAACTTGGTATATTAGAGTAGAATAATGTTTATTGAATTTAGGTTACAAAGAATCCAAATATGAACCTTGTCTGTTTATAAAAAGTAATAATGATGTTAAAATATTTGTTGCATTATTTGTGGATGATTTCTTTGTATTTTATAATTCAGAAAATTATTATGAACAGTTAAAGACTGAACTTGTCAATAAATTCAAGATAAAAGATTTAGGTCAAATTAAACAATGTCTAGGAATGAGGGTAAATGCTCAAATAGATTTTATTACTGTTGACCAAGAACATTTTGTAAACAATATTTTAAATAAGTTCAATATGTCAGATTGTCATACTTCAGAAACCCCTATGGAAGTTAATTTAAAGTTGGAAAAAGATTTAAATAATAATGATGATATTTTAAAATATCCATACCAACAGCTGATAGGAGGTCTCATATACCTATCTGTATTGACAAGACCAGATATTGCTTATAGTGTAAGTTATTTAAGTCAGTATAATAACTGTTATAATGAAACTCATTGGAAACATTTAAAAAGATTGTTAAAATACCTACAGAATACTAAAAGCTATGGTTTAGTTTATAAGAAAAATGATTACCCTTTACATGGTTTTGTGGACGCGGATTGGGCGTCATGTACTTTAGATAGAAAATCATATACTGGTTTCTGCTTCATAATGTCAGGATGTGTCATTTCTTTTGAATCCAGAAAACAAAGAACAATTGCTTTGTCAAGTACAGAAGCGGAGTACATGGCTTTATCCGAGGCCTGCAAAGAGGCTATTTATTTAAAGAGTTTATTGTCAGATATGATTTCTAGCAATAAAAATACACCTGTACGTTTGTATAGTGATAGTCAAAGCTCTATTAAATTGGCTGTTAATCCACTGTTTCATAAACGTACCAAACATATTGATGTACGACATCATTTTGTTAGAGAATGTGTATTTGACAATAAAGTGAAACTTGATTATGTTTCAACCTCCAATATGCCAGCTGATTTATTGGCGAAAAGTCTGTGTATAAATAAACATTATACATTTTTAAGTTCAATGGGCATATCGAAAGTTTAAATCTTGTTGTTTTTTGTTAAAATGAAATTTGGATTATTTTGTTACGAGAGGGTGTTAGATTATAACAAAATAATGTTAAACCTAACGCCATCTAGGATCTGTTATGTGTAGCTCAGTGTACCTACATGTATTACTTTGTGAGAATAAATTCTTCCGTTCAAGTCTAATTACCGTGTTTCATAATAATATAATCATGCAGTAAAATAAATCAATACATTATCTAGCAAACGCATGTTTTAGAATTTTAATTTTAGTTTCAATAAAATCATTAAAAAATATGTACGTACATATGTTTCTTGACGAAAATTGGTCCATTTGTGTATTTATTTGCGCACTTACAAACTAATATATTTCAGATTTTTTTAACATTCTTATTAAATTTAGACATTATTAAAAAATGATAAATACTTATAATCAAAACATAATTACAAAAAGTACTTTATTTTAATAGTTTTATCATCACGCCTTTCAGCATTTTTGGATGAAGGCATAAATTATAGCTAATTTGGTTTGAAATAAATTCGATATTGAGTTATAATTTAAAAAAGCTGGCACCGAGAATAATTAATCTTTCTCATTGTAACCGCCCTGCACGATCGTAAGAACAACTTTCGACGAAATGTGGATTTTCGTCCGCTGGCTGGTTAAACGTTCTTAATGTATTCATATAACTGTTCTCGTGTGAGAGCCTAAAAGGTGCGTTAACAATAAATAAATATGGTAAAGGTATGTTCGTTGCTTTTAACAGAATGTCACTTTTATCGTCCAATTTGACATCCCATAAAAGAGAGCTGCTATCTTTTTTCTACGTCTGCGGTGGAGAAATGTGTAAAAAGTAAGTAGAGCATTCAATGCGTCAGCCAGACTAATCGATTTATACGGGGTGTCCGGGGGTAAAGTGCATTAACTTTGGAGATGATTCTACAAGATAGAATAAGTAAAAAAGATGAATAACTTTTTTCGAAATTCCAACTTTTAGAGGTAGTTTTGTAAAAAGTTTAAATTAGACCGGCATGTTCGGCCAGCTTTATTAATTTCCGCTGTTACGATACGGGCCAATTACAACCGTGCAATGTTGCCACGTTCATACTCGGTAGTTTCTCGGCAAGGAAGATTGTACCTCACACTAAGGATTTTTAGTAGGTATGTTATTTTGTATGGAAAAAAATGATGGAATTTCAAAAAAAGTTGTTAATCTTTTTTACTCCTCTACCATCATGTAGAATCACCTACCGAAGTTAATGCACTTTACCCCCGGACACCCTGTATAATGCAGATATATATAAATATATATACCTTCACTAAATACAGTACACAGCCACTGTATTTTAATCGCCTTTTCGCACGAACGCTTAAATGTTTGGAGCGACTTCGTAACGAAATGTCCAATGCAGAGTAATTATAATAGTTAAAATTTCAAGAAACTGAAACTATTTAATTCCTTAATAATTCAGGGTTTCAACAATTTTTAAATTAATTTTCAAAGGCAGGTAATATGGAATATGATTCACGTTATTATAAAACAATTCAGACAAAGCAATTCAGTCATCATTAAAAGGCGGAAAACCGTAAGTAAGATAAGTGACTCACACAATGGAAAACGTCTTATTCCGTAAATATTATTAAGTCACTTGAAATATCATGCAAATAAAAGTAGGGGAGGGGAAAATAAAGTGGTTGCCAGAGGACAATGAACGGCAGAGAACAATTGGGGGTCAGAGAACACCGTCTATGTACTGATGGTCGAGAAAATACATAAGAAGTTTTTACGATTTCTCTACATAAGAGAGAGCTAGGTTTTTTGTTCATGGCTGGGAGTATTTCCAACAGCATTTATCACTGGAATGCTGGGAATCTGCAGCCTTAGGTCCAAAACGGATGTCGCGTTACTGCTGATGGCTTTAAGCTTCCGAACGGTTCATTATGAATACCAGACGTTTTGGTTTTTGCAGGAATCTATGTCCCGGATAATTTTATTTTGACTCTTCACAGGTGCAGAACCCAGATCAAACCCTCCACACACCATCCCCAAAGTTGAATTAGGCCCTGAGGGGAAGTATCTTTCTTCCCTCCCCTCCTCTCATTTGGAACTAAAAAAAACGAACTTATCAATGATGACGCCCCTGGGAACACTCACTAGGTTAATTAGCTGCCTCGCACGAAATATGGATATTTTCCACTTGCCCTACAACGAATTTAAGTGTGAAATATTATTTAAGCTTTCTATGTTACCCATATATAATTTTTTTTGTCCCACAAGTTAATGTTTAATGCAATAGCAATAATACTGTTGTTGAGTGAGGACGTCTGCATTGTGTTACTCTCTGATTAACCACTCTTAGTATTCACAACAATAAGTTTGTACCTACTATATTATTCGTACATTCCGTTCACCAGTGAGCATAAAATTTGTTGAAGGGTGACCACCATTCATCTATTAGTTGTGAGTCATTATTTCTTTAAGTTAATCGTTTTACAATGCCCAACAATCAGAATCTAGTGCAAACTAGGTCTAAGGCATCGGATTCTCCAGCAGTAAACGAGGATCAATTTGGAAAAATTATAAAATATATGGATAAAAAAATGGAAGAATTTAAACAACAAATTTTTGCAAAAATTGAACTTGAATAGTCAACATTGAAAAAAAATCTCGAAATTGAGATATCCGACATGAGAAAAAGCATTGAATTTATTGGTCAACAATATGGTGAAATAACTAATAATATCAGAAACATGATGCAATTAAAAAAAATGTGGATAACTTAGAAAATGCAAATTCTATCAAAGATCTAAAAATAAAAAATTTAGAAATTCGTCTAGCTGATATAGAACAACAAAATGTAAGCTATAATTGTGCTGAATTGTCTGGGGTAGAAACCTTGATGAATGAAAATTCTGTGGACACCGTGGAAAGATTCATTAAAAAATTTGACATTCCGATTGAACCAGGTAGAATAAATAAAGTTACTCAATATCCTGATAAAACTATCAATACAGCCGGAGCTCAGAGGATGATCATCCATTTTAAAGATGAAAAGTCCGAATCAGAATTTCTCAACGCCCGCAAAAGTATAAAGCAATTGAAGGACAGGAACATCTTCATTGGAGAAGTTCTATCATCATATTCCAAAACCCTTCTTTGGAAAACTAAACAAAAAGCTAAAGAAGCCAAATTTCAATTTGTGTGGTTTCGGAATAATAAAATTTGTGTGAAAAAGAACCAAGAACTGTCTTCAAGAGAGAAAATAAAAATGGATGATTTAGAAAACATAATTAATATGAATGACAATATTGAACCTAACATAACTTTTGAAAATTCATTATCTTGCAAAAACTTTTTGAAAGAGACTAAATTTTCTTTACTATGCATATGAATATTAGAAAAATAAGCAAGAATTTTGATGAAACTGTTTCTATGCTGGATCGCATTAATCATCGTCCGGAAGTACTAGTCTTTACAGAAGCTTGACTGAGCAGTGTAATTAATATGCATAGCATTCCAGAGTACGTAGTCTACAAAACAATTATAAACAATTTGCAAAATGATGGAGTAGTTATCTATGTAAGGCAAAAAATTCAGGTAACTGTTGAGGAAATTGCTCTTCCCAGTGCAAACTGCTTGAAAATGCAATTATCCAATACCATATGTTTAATAGCTGTATATCGATCTCCATCCCAGACTAAAATAGACAACTTTCTCGACTCATTGAATGAATTTCTTGCATCTGAATCCTTGCAAAATAAGGAGATTATCTTATGTGGGGACTTAAATATTGATACCCTAGATTTGAAGAACATAAAAACACAAAAATACCTATCACTTCTGGCATTTCATAGTATGAAGCCCATAATAAACTCACCAACAAGAGTAACAACTCCTAACAAATCAAGCTGCATTGATCATATTATGGTAAAATCAAAATTTAAACCACAGGAAGTGTCTTTTACTACTGGCATAACAGACCATTATGCAATTTTGATGAAGTTTATGAGCTTAAATCTACAAAATATATCTAATAATAATGTAAAATCTAAATTTGTTGTTGACAACCACCTCTTGAAGATCAAATTAAGGGAAGAATCCTGGGATAGAGTTCTGTCAACAAATGACGTCAATTTGGCAACTGATAATTTCATAAAATGTTTGAGAACTCATCTGCAAAGTTGTACGTCAGTATAAAAACAGAAACATATCATGAAACATCTAAAACCATGGATAAATGCTGGATTAATCAAATGCCTCGGAACACGTGATAAATTGCACAACAGATGTAGAAGAGAAATCTATAACTTGGAACTGCTTGAATATTATAAGCGATATCGAAACTGGTGTTCTAGAATAATACGAACAACAAAACAAGAATATTTCAGAAGATAATTAGATGAAGTCAATGGTAACATTAAACAACATAGGAACATTATAAAGGAGGCTATAAACCTTAAAAAGGAGCAAACTACCATATAAAAATTGAAAATTAATAATATTATTACTTCAATGGAAGAGTGTCCAAATAAAATTACTGATCATATTAATGACTTCTTCAGTGACATTGGTCCAAGTTTCGCTAACAATTTGTGCAGTGATAATAAAACTAGTGAGACCTGCCTTGTGAATGATTTTAAATCTGAACTTCACATTACCAGTGATAATTTTGATTTTAAGCCAACTAATATTTCTGAAGTGACAAAAGTGATAAATGATTTAAAAATGTCTTTCTCTTGCGGTATGATTCTATAAGTGTTATGATATATAAATTCCATGTACCTATCCGAATTAGCTGGTCCCATATCTCATATTATTAATATTAGTTTCAAGAGTGGGATGTTTCCTTCTCACTGTAAGAAAGCTAAAGTGATTCCTCTTTTTAAAGGTGGAGATCAACTAGATGTCAATAATTATAGACCTATATCCTTACTTAACACGCTTTCAAAAGTAATAGAGAGATTGGCTAAGTCGAGATTGGTATCATTCTTAGAAACAAATAAATTACTCTCTAGCAATCAGTTTGGTTTTAGAGAAAATAAAGGAACGAGTGATGCAGTGTTGAAGGTATTGTCGAAAGTCACTAGTGCCCTGGATTATGGAAACAAAGCCTTAGCTGTGTTCTTAGATCTATCAAAGGCATTTGACACGGTTTCCCATGGATTACTCCTCAAAAAATTATCTTCTCTTGGCATTCAATGTACAGCATTAAGTTGGTTCAAATCCTATCTTAGCGATAGAACACAACAAGTAGAGATAAATGATAATTTAAGCACAAGCAAACAAATCTCTTTTGGGGTTCCACAAGGTAGTGTACTTGGACCAATATTGTTCTTAATCTACATTAATGATTTGTGTAATTTAGATATTCCAGGTAACATTGTTAGTTTCGCAGACGACACTGCTTTAATATTTGAGGGTAAAACTTGGAAAGATGCTTTTGACAAATGTGATTCAGGATTAAGAATAGTAAAGAGTTGGCTAAATAATAACATCTTAACTTTGAATACATCAAAAACAAAATATGTAACTTTTAGCATATCATCAAAAAGTCAGCCTTCCAACACTCATAATCTAATTATACACAATTGTCTGCAAAATTGTAATTGTAATTGCCACCCTTTAGAAAGAGTAGACTGTATAAGTTACCTAGGTGTAAATATTGATAAATATTTGAGATGGAATGACCATATTGACATGTTAACAAAAAATATAAGAAGACTTACCTATATTTTTAAAGAACTTCGTCATATATTGGATAAAGAGAAATTAAAATATGTCTATTATGCCTTAGTCCAATCTCGACTTTCTTACAATATAGTTTCCTGGGGATCCTGTCTAAAATCCAATGTAGAACCACTAAATATTGCTCACAAATTAATTCTTAAAGTCATGTACAAAAAAAAATTTCGTTATCCATCTAAACTACTTTACAAGGAATCTAATGTTATGTGTATAAAACAGCTGTACATTACTAAAATAATTTGTACATTTTTTATCAATACTAAATCTGCAGAAAGAACCCAACAAATCCATACCACTAGAATTGGCTCAACAATGAACTTTATGGCAATACATACTAAAACATCTTTTGGCCAAAGAAACTATTTATACCAAGCTCCAATTATGTTTAATATTCTGCCAGACTACATTAAATCTTCAAATTCATTTGCTAAATTTAAAAAGAATGTTAAGATATTTGTGTTAACAGAGGATTGGCATACTGTTTTTTCATCCTTGTCCTTTTTTTAAATAATAAGATTTCAATTTTTAAGTAATAAGATTTGTTTTTAATAATATTTGTTTTTTGAATAATAAGCTTTTTTTTAAATATTTATTTTTAACTCAAATAAAATCTATTTAGATTTTATTTGAGTTCCATTTGCCAAAATTGGAGTGTCACCCTAAATGTTTTGTACTAGCTTTGTTTCTTGGTGGGTATAGTAATTAAAGATTTATTTATGGTCTATATTGTTACAAATCATACTTAAATTACCCATCTGTTCACTAATATGATATTTTTATTTCTTACTTTATTATGATATTTTAGTGTTTTAAATGTAGTGTATTTTAGTATTTTGTGCGTAAAATCACACAAATTTATAAAAGTTAACCTCAACACAGGCCTAGTCCTAGTGAGGTTAATTTTGTTTTGTATGTAAACATAAAAATAAGAATGTATGGTGAGAAGTTAAATAAATAAAATAAATAAATTTATTATGCCAAATATTGTTTTTGTAATTTTCTTTACCGGTTTTGCAATGTACTGGTTTTTTATACTATTTTGCAAATAAAAAAAAATTATATGTAAAATCTATTGTAAATTTTGCATGTAAATTTTATGACGCCATAATAATACTGCAGCCGCATTTGGAGGAATTTGAATTTATTTATTTGCAGTACATTTTTTTTTAATTACAGTGAAAACAATGGGTTCACAAAATACAAGTAACAATGTTAAAAACAAAAAAAAAGTAACAAATATACAAAATACAAGTAACAATGTTAAAAACAAAATATAGGTTACATAAAATATAAGCGTTAAAACAAAAAAAAAATAGGTTACATAAAATATAAGCACAAGATACAGGTAACATAAAATATAAGAAACAAAATATAGTCCATAAAATATAGGAGTTGACATAAAGTAGGTAATGTTTAAAATTTTTGTTCACATTAGTTTATGGGATAGGTAGAAATACATAGTTGGCAAATACGGCGTTTGAAGTTTGCTATGTTCAAATTATTGTCAAATACATTCATATTGTTTAGGTATTTGTTACCAAGACTATGTAAACGTTGTACTGGAAAATGTAAATCATAGTTCGAATGAGATGTACGTATATAAAATGGCAATGTTTTTCTAGTTGTTCGTGTAGGTACATGTAGATTTATTAATTGCAGGAGTTCACAACTGCCGAATTTAGAGTTTAATTATTCTAATAAAAAGGTTAGGTCGTTTATTTTTTGTCTGTTTTCTAATGTTGGAATATTTAAAGTATTCATTAACGACGGGTAATTTATGGGCTCTAAAGGGATGTTAAGTTTAAAATTTACAAAACGTAGAAATTTTCTTTGAATTCTTTCAATAGTATGAATATGAATTTTGTAGAAGGGCGACCAGATTATGGAGTTATATTTTATTAGGTTTCTAACAATGGATGTGTACAGTAGTTCAAAGATTTGTAATGATTCAAAGTTTTTAATTGTTCTTAATACAAATCCTAATGTTTTCATACTCTTATTTGCAGTTTGTTGAATGTGGACCGTGAAGTCCAGTTTCTCGTCAATTATTATGCCAAGATCCCGCATTTCCGATACTCTTTCTAAATTTATTTTATTTATTGAACAGTCGAAAAACAGTGATGTTTTTATTCTGGAAAAGGTCGAAGTTTTGCATTTTTCTACATTTAAATATAGATTGTTTTGTGAGCACCAATTTTTTAGCATATTATCTTGGATTGAAGAAAGTTATTAGTTATTTTGTTAGTTATTTATTTCTTTATATAATTTAATGTCATCAGCGAAAAACAATACTTTGACGTCTTTAAAGCAGTTTACTATGTCGTTTATAAAAACAATAAATAAAATTGGGCCAAGATGACTACCCTGCGGTACGCTACTGGTGGCGGAAAATGGTTTGGGTATAAAAGATTTTATTTTTACAAATAAAGTTCTACCTGATATGTAACTACTTGGCCAGCTTAATATGATTTATTTTTATTATTTGCTCTGATTCCAGAGCATGAAGTTTTCGGATCAGTACTTTGTGGGACACTTTATCAAAATCCTTCGAGAAATCAGTGTATATACAGTCAACTTGTTTGTTTTTAGAAAAAGACTTCAATATACAGTTTTGAAAGATTAATAAATTTGTTGAAGTTGATCTACCTCTAATGAAGCCATGTTGTTTGCCATTTATTATCTCTGTTAACGTGGGATATATTTCATCGAGAACTTGAGATTCAAAGATTTTTAGTGATGCAGATTGTATGTATATATGTAGGTCGATAGTTTGAAATGTCAGTCTTATCGCCTTTTTTAAATGTTGGGATAATATAGCTGAATTTCCAGTAGACAGGAAAATGTCCAGAAGATAGTAGTTGGTTAAAGATAATGGTTAGTAGTTTAGACAATACAGAGGAGCAATGTTTTAGGAAAATTGGCGGGATGGAGTCTGGGCCTGCAGATTTTTTAATGTCTAAGGAACATAGTTTCTTTTTCCAAGATTCTTCTGTTATGTAGCAGTCTGTTAAATATATGTTTTTTTTAAACATGTACGAAGGAATTTTTTCTTCTGGAGTTTCGTCATCGTAAACATTTTTAAAGAAATCTGAGAAAAGATTTACGATATCTTGTTTACTGTTAAATATTGGGCATCCTTTTAAAACATAGTTTTAGTATACTTACAGAGTAGGCAGAAAGACCGCAAAACAACAGGGTGTTGGCACATTCTTCTTGTTCATTCACATTCATACATTGTCGCGTACTCGTTGATACCGTCACCAAAGTTTATGTCAATATGCACGAGTTTTAATGTCTCTCAGCAGATGTAGATAGTAGTTAAATGTAGTTTTAATGTTTCTCAACAGAAGTCAGTAATTGTACCATTTAATTTGTCTCATTAGAGATCAGTAGTTGTACTTTATGAATGAGGCAATTGCCGCCCGTTGGGGTCTAATACCCAAACGGTCATATACGATCCAGGTGGGCACCTTCAGTGACCATTTCACCTGCTCCAGATTATCACAGCTCATCAGTTAGAACGGACGAGATAGATATTCAATAAACAAGAATCGTTGTCTGAACAAATCTATGTATCATTGAAACTCCCGATCATCGGGGTAACCTAACTTACTCGGGTGCCGCCAACTTCTGCCGCACCTTTTAAATTAATGGCGACAATAAAGTACCGGAGATAAAATCCTTAATTACCCCGCAACCAGCAAGGGTGTGTATTTTCTTTTTATCTTTTATGTTCATCCATCACTAAACAGAAGCACGTCCTTTGATTCGATTTTTACGACTTGTGGCAAATGAAGTATATTTAACGTCAAAGTCATTCAATTTATATCGACACGAACAGAATTAGTTTAAAGAATTTATTATCATTGCGCAAGAAGTAGTATACCTAAGCCATTTTCGTTTATTTAGCTTGTATATTAGGGTGTGTCAATTATTTCAACTTTTGAATTCAGAAACGCCCGGGGTCTCAAAAGTTGCGTCTTACAAAGGAAATGAAAACTGCATTTAATTATTATTTTTAAATGGTTATTAGCCTGCTAAAATGCGTTGAAAAAAAAACAAACATAAAACTTTTTTAATTACTTTAATTTATTTTTTTTCAATAATTTAACCTTTAACGTTTGTTTGTTATTAAAAAAAGCTTATAGCTGACAAAAATGTAAAAAAAAATCAAGTTTATGAATACAAGTAAGTCAACAAGAATACTGATTTTGTCCAGAAAAAGTGTTATTTTCCCTTTTATACTTACATGTTTAAAAAAAAACATTACATGTTTAAAAAAAAAATTGTTGCGTTCTTTGTACTGCAGTTATGGAATAAAAAATAAGTATGATCCAAATATAAAATATGGACCCTTTGTTTTATTTTTTTTTTCAAATCACGAAATCCACTTTTTTTCAAAACTTCCGCCATTTTAGCGGGCTAAGGGAACGTACCCAAACTACGTGACCCGTTCGGGGGGGGGTCTTCAAAATACCACGCTTGGTACAAATGAGCGGCGGGGGGCTTAGGTTTTTGGTCACCGGGGAAGAGGGGGAGCGGGGGTTAAAAATTGCAAAAAGTTGTCACGTAGTATGGGTATGTTCCCTAATAATCAAAACAAAAAATTTCATTTTTTACATTTTCAAATAGCTAGAGATCATGCGAAACTTTTGAGACCCCGGGCGTTCAAAAATAAGGCCAATTTTTATCTCTCTATGGAGAGCGACACAAGCTATGTATATAACTTTTTTTTCTTTTCTTTTCTTTATTCATCATATAACTTTTTATACAGTTTTTACAGGTGATTTGACTACCACGCTAGGCACATGCCCGTATTATGGTAGTCGAATCGTGAATATATAATTATATAAATGTTAAAAATTTTATTGTTTAATATATAGTTTAGTTAGGTATGATGTTTTTGTATGACAACGAAATCTTTAAGTGGTTTCTCAATTAAGTAGATAATATTTATAAAATAATA
The DNA here is from genome assembly GCA_917880885.1 of Limnephilus marmoratus. Lineage (NCBI taxonomy): Eukaryota > Metazoa > Arthropoda > Insecta > Trichoptera > Limnephilidae > Limnephilus > Limnephilus marmoratus. Next base: position 44,270 of record OU862918.1, on the reverse strand, counting down.
AACATATAAATAAACCATTCTTATTGTAAGCTGATGTTTCGCTTAAGTAAAATAGGTATATAAATACATGATAAGTAGATAAACAAATGAACGACTCATCTTGTGAAGATGTTGAAAATAAGTCATCCAAATATAAATATTATTATGATAATTATCAAAAGTTTTTTTTTTTTTTATTTGAATTTAAAAAAAATAATAATAATAAACTAACTAACCATCACGCCGTTTCTCCGCAGGGGTAGGCAGAGAGGACGGACCGCCAAACAACTCGGTCTTGGCACACACTCTTTGCCTCACTCACATTCATACATCGTCTCATACATACTCTTCTATTATTCTGACTTTTGACATGGCCCGTCTCAAGTATCTGATTTACTTGATCGTGCCGTGTCTTCCTCGGGTGTCCCCGACTTCTTCTACCATTCACATTTGCATCATATATTCTTTTCACACTACTTTCTTCGTTCATTCGCTCTACGTGCCCAAACCATCTGAGGGTCCCTTTCTTAATTTTGCTCATTATACTTACATCAGCCTTACATTCTTTGCGGATATCCACATTTCTAACACGATCATACATGGTTTTACCACACATACGTCTCAGGGATCTCATTTCAACAGCATTCAGTTTACTTTCATCCTTCCTCTGCCAGTTCCATGCCTCACTGCCATACATCACGGTAGGTACCAGGACTCCATTGTGGACTGCCAGCTTCGCTTTTATTGTAAGTTTTTTATTAGCTCCAACGGCATTCAGTCCTCCATTAATGGAGTTACCGGCATTTACCCCCCTTTCAATATCTCTATCAGCCTTCATCATTCACTACTATATCGCACACTGTTTTCGTACTCTCTCTTTCAAACACCATGACTTTAGACTTACTTGCATTCATCATTAACTCATTCTTCATACATACTTCGTTCATCTTAGATACTAGAGCCTGTAGATCTTCCATAGTGTTAGAAATCAGCACCGCGTCATCAACATACAACAGGCAACATACTTTCAGACTATTGCACACAATTTTCCATGTATATATTGAATAACCATGGTGACATTACGCAGCCTTGCTTAACACCTTTTGTGATGTCAAACCACCCCGTAAAATCACCGTTCACCCTAACACATGCAACGCTTCCCTCGTACAGAGACCCAATTGCCTGTATGAGATTTGTATTCACTGCATACTTGGACAACACCTTCCATAGCTTTTTCCTGTCGACTCGGTCGTACGCTTTTTGAAGATCTACAAAGGCGCAGAAAAGTTTCTGGTTTTTCGCCAGAAACTTCTCAGTGAGCATACGCAAGGAGAAAATCTGGTCCATGCATCCCCTTCCACTCATAAAGGCACCTTGCACATCCCATATTTTATCCTTTGTATCCGTTCTTACCCTTTCCTCAATATTCTTTCTTACAGCTTGCCGACAGAATTTAGCAGGCTAATAGCCTTATGATTCCCACATTCCATGCGTGACCCTTTTCCTTTGTACAACGGCATGATTACAGCCCTTCTCCAATCTAATGGCGTGTAACCTTCCTCTAAACATTGGTTAAAAAGTTTGCACAACCATGTGAGAATAATATGGTTATCTCCTTTAAAGTATTCGGCAGCAATATTGTCGAAACCAACAGCCTTACCATTCTTCATGCATTTAATCGATTTTTTTTATTTCATCCATACTGATTTTGATAACATTCACTCCGTCATCGTTCATAACCGATTCAACGCTGGACTCACTATCACCTGGGTTGCTTTCGAAGACTTCCTCAAAATATTTCATCCATCTTTCTTTTATTTCTTCTTCATTCGTCAACATTCTTCCATCTTTCGATTTTATCACTTTCATTCTTCCGTTCTCTGGGCCACTCCGGGACCTTTTGACTTCCTTCCAAAACAGTTTAATGTTTTCTTGGAAGTGTTTTGTCATTTTTATTCCCTCTTCATCTTCCAGGCGTTTCTTTCGTTCTTTCACTCCAACACTTGCTCTTTTCTTGCATCCCTTGTATACTTCTTTTGCTCTATCTCTCTCTTCGCTTGAAGCACTGTCAGTCGCTATCAGACGTAACCAAGCTTTCTTCTTCTCTGAGACCAGTGCTTTGATCTCGTCATCCCACCATGCATAACCTTTCTTCCTACCTTGCTTACTTATTCCACACACGTCTCTAGCAGATTCACACAGACCAACCTTTATGTGGTTCCATTTTTCCTCTATGCTTAGACCGTCCATTTCTTTCGCATTCAATCTCATTTCTGCACAATTCTCATACTCACTTCTCACATAATCGTTTTGCAGTTTTTCTATTTTGACTCTTGTTGGGCTGATACCGTTTTCACTTTAGAGCGCCATCCGCGAAAGAGGTTTACTCTTGATACCACCAGAAAGTGGTCAGTTTCAACCTCAGCCCCTCTGAAAACTCTTGTGTCCTCAGTAACGGCTCTCAACCTAGAGTCAATTACTACAAAATCAATTATTGATCTTTCATTTCCTCTTTCCCACGTATATTGGTGGATACCTTTATGATCGAAAAAGGTATTCGATACAAATAGGTTCCACTCTAAACATACTTCAAGTATTCTGTTCCCATTTTCATTCGTCCTTTTATCCCCGAACTTACCTAAGGCTGAATCAAATCCGTCACGTCCAATTCCCACCCACCCATTCAAATCGCCCGCCATTATAATCCTTTCATTCAAATTTCTTAATTTCATTACGTCGTTCACACCAGTCCAAAAATCATCTTTCACTTGGTTGCTTTCAGAATTAACAGGAGCGTAGCAAATAACAAGAAACACCCTTGTCAAACCAATTTTGAAACGGATCCACATTATTCTCGGACTTACACATTCATACTGCAACATACATTCAACCATTCTGGGAGACAGTAGCGCTGCAACACCCTGACAAGCCCTCTCCGTATCTGGTCTCCCAGACCAGATGACGAGCCTATCGTTATGCAGCATTGTACTGCTCACTTTTTTCATACTCTCTGGCACACAAAGTACGTCCAAACATTTACTATCCATTGTATCGCATAATTCATTCATCTTTCTGTCCATCCCTCCTCTGATATTCCATGTACCAATTCTACATTGTTCACGTTCCGTCCTCCTCTTTGCGCAACCGAAGGGTTGGCGATGTGATGGGTAGCGAGCCTCATCGACACCTGTGTCGGCCATTCCCTTCCAAGGACTACATATAAAAACTACATTAACATCATGAAAATACCATTACACATATTCAACCTACCTCTAATAAATACACAACTCATAACAAACAATAGTGAAAGTCAATATAAATAACTTACTGCACTAACAACTTAATTAACTAGGTAACACTAAATACAAAATACATAATATCTTATCACTGTAAAATATTTATATCATCGTAAAATGTTTATATATGTGTAAAGTTCTTATATTATTGCAAAAATTCACCGTAAATGTTTATAATATCACTCAGGCTAATAATATCGGCTCCGACCGATGTCATCCTTCTGTGTGCGCGGGGGCAGAGGAGGCTGGCAGTTCGTCAAATGTTTACGAACACATTTGAGGGTACAGTCCGATGTCATCCTTCCTTGTGCGCGGGGACGGTGGGGCGGGTGGCGGGCCGCAGGGCAGCGGGGTGCATTTAGGGATGCAGAGGTCGCCAGATGATTATCTTCTGAGAACGTCATAATATTAACACCGGCAACGGCAGGCATGAGGCTGGCAGCGGGTGAGGGGTACACGAGGTAGTGTGGTATAGGTGCGGGGTATGCGAGGGGCATAACCCAAGGGTCGAAATGGTGGCCACATCTAGTAAATGTTCGATGCCAGTTTGAAATTTTAGCCACTGCGTTTGAACTGTATCTTGTAATTAGCTATATTATTTGGCACACATATTTAAAAGATCGTTTCACGTCCACACTATTCACAGAAATATTATTTTTAATTCACTTACATAACTTTCACACGGTAAGTAACATTTTTAGATACTCTTAAGGGCTGAATATATGAAATATCCCCCTTAATTAGTAAAGAGTACCGAGACCGACCAAAAACACGCCAGGCTGCTCCGAGAGCCCGACAACATCAATACTAATAACAATAACAATAATAATAATAAAGCAAATTAACTTAATTTGTAGACTTCCAGACATTTTCTAAAATAGTTCCTCCCCTTTGAAAGTAAGTCATCCAAATAAAAATATTTTTATGATAACTACCAAAAGTTTTTTTTTTAATTTGAATTTAAAAAAAAAAATAAAGCAAATTAACTTAATTTGTAGACTTCAGGCATTCTTTAAAATAGTTCCACCCCTTTGTAAATAACCAATACTGTACACTTATGATATAAAGCGTATCAGTTTTCGATTTCCTAGTATCAATACTCAATAAGTTGAACATTTTGGGGGTAATATAGGAGAACTGTCACTGTGCGAAAGTTGTTTCAGTCGTAGGAATTATGCATTTTAGGTGTGACGAGTACCGAGTGTGAATTTTGTTTTGTGTTTTTTCCATCAAATCATTTTTCCATAGGAATATGAGAATTATCTTTATGTATAATTGTCGAATGTCTAACACTGTGATTTTTTTTAAAAGTGGTTCTGATGGGTGTGATGGGTTACATTTGAATATTATCCTTAGCAGATGTTTTCGAATTAAGACTATGGGATATAGAATTGACATTGCACACCCTCCCCATCCCACGATACCATACGTAGCAATTGATTGAAAAAGTGCAAAGGAAACACATCTCAGTGTTTGTAGGTTAAGAATAAATCTGAGAGAGTAGAAAATGTAACATAATTTGCGAAGTCTTTTTGTTGTAGAATTGATGTGGGCCTCCCAACGTAGGTGATCGTCAATAATAACCCCTAAGTACTTAATTTCGTTTAATATTTTTAGGTCATTGCATGAACAGTTTTTGATAAGTGATATAGGCGTATTTGGGTTCTGTGAACATGAATGTATGGTAAGTTTATGACAGTTTTGGGGGAGATTTGGTTTCCGTATAGATAAAATTAGGTATTTTGTTTTATTAATATTAAGAGTAAGGATGTTGGAATCTAACCAGTGTTTTACTACATTTATGCCATAGTTTGCTTTTTCAAAGGTTGAATTCAAATTTTCACCTTCAAATACAATAACTGTGTCATCAGCGAAAGATATTATAGTGACACCAGTATTCAAATTGCAAAAGAGAGTTAATGTATATTAGAAAGAGAAGTGGGCCTAATACACAGCCTTGGGGCACGCCATACGTGATTGGTAAACTTGAACTTCTGTATTCTTTAGCCGAATTGATAATAGTTGACTGGGATCTGTTTGTTAGATAGCTCTTAAACCATTCAAGCGGAATCCCTTTTATTCCTGTCTGCAGGAGTTTTTTTCAAAAGTATGCGGTGAGATACAGTATAAAAGGCTTTAGCTAGGTCCAAGAATACAGCAAGGGGTTTGCGACTTTTATTGAGATTATGACTACGACCTTTGCGGAAGCCGTATTGATTTCTTAACAGGATTTCATTGTCTTCAAGAAATTTGTAGAGTCTTCGTTTTCCCGTTTTTTCAATTATTTTTGAGATCGGACTCAGCAAAGATATTGATCTGTAGTTATTCACGGATGATCTGTTCCCTGATAAAGACAGGAATAATTGTTGAATATTTTAGTGTGTTTGGGAAAAGGCCAGTTCGAAAACTTAGATTCGTGATATGTTCAAGGGGTTTTGTGATGATTGCTTTGAGGTGTTTAATTAGTTTAGTGGATATGTTGTCGATTCCCGTGGAGAGTATATATTTGAGTGAAGTGATGATTACATTGATTTCTTGTTCTGTTGTTGGAGTGAGAATGAAACGGTTATAACTCATATTGTCCAGAGAGATATTGTTTGCAAGGCTATCTTCAGACGTTTTATTTTTATTTAGGATATTATTTTCTAGGTCTATGTTGGATATGCTCGATGATCGGTATATACATAGATAGAATAGTAACGCTTTTTTCTATTTCGAGTTTAAGACAATTTGAGTTAGTTAATGTGATTTCCTTTACAGAGTGTTGTGTGTGATTTTTTATGTAAATTTTATGTATCATTTTGTGATTGGTTATTATGTGTGTTGTAATGGTTATAATTTTTTTATGCTTTTAGGAATATAGTTATCTTTGATCCAGCACTCGCTCAAGATAAGTCAAGTTCTGTAAATAGTATCATAAGTTCATTGAAGTTTTTGTTCATACTTTTATTTATTTATTTATTTATTTACGCCTATTTAGGCTTTTACATACATATATATATATATATATATATATATAACAATATTAACGAAATTATACTAGTAAATAGTGCAGGAAACTACTGTTTAAAACATTTGCACAAAAATAAATACAAAGTAAAAATATTAGGTATTGAATTTGAACCACACAGGTGTAGGTACAAAATACAAAAAACAAAAAATCTGAAATAGTTTTTTTTCTTTCAGCCAATAAAATACTGTCAATGTGTTAGTCAATTTTAATAGCTTTATCAAAATATTCCCCTATTTGATGAAAAAAAATTCATTATGGTATGCTTATATAATAAAATTGATGTACTAAATATATCAACAACATCGGAGTATTTGTTTCCAAGCTGTTGAATCCGTCGCATGGAGTATAATATTGACTTGTTGACTTAGAATTGCTACAATAATATGGTAGGTACTGCCTTGTGACTGACCTGCCTGGAGTATGAAAAGAAATTACATATAATAAATCAGGGGTATCAAACATTGAATTTATGATTTTATACAAACATGTTAAATCGGAAATGATTCTACGATCAGATAATTTCATTAAATTTAATGAACAAAGTAGGTTATCGTAATTTAGGCATTCACTAGGAATGCCCATTTTAAAATTCACATATCTTAAAAATTTATTTTGGATTCTTTCAATCGCATGTGAATGAACCTCATAATTTGGGGACCAAACCGTGGAATTGTATTCTAAATGACTCCTTACGAGTGACATATATAATATTTTTACAGTATTGACATTGTTGAATTCACTAGACACCCTTAAAATAAATCCCAACATTTTAAAAGCTTTATTGGTTATTATTTCTAAATGCTTGATAAAGTTGAGTTTTGTGTCAAACCAAATACCTAAGTCATTGATTTCCGAGACAGATACTAACGACATATTGTTAATGGAATAATCGAAAAATATTGGATTCTTTATTCGATAAAACCTCATAATTTGATATTTGCTTATGTTAAGTTGCAAGCGGTTATCGTGCCACCATATAATAAATCTCAACAAGTTATTTGACAATATATGGCAATCATTAATGTTTCTGATTGCTTTAAATAATTTTAGGTCGTTTGCAAACATTAATACTTGAACATCATTGAAAATATAAAACACATCATTAACAAATTATAAAAACAGGATTGGACCTAAATGTGACCCCTGAGGAACACCACTCGTAGCAGTGAATTTGTACGAAAATGTACCATCAATTTTAACAGCCAGTAATCTGTTGATCAAGTAACTGTTAAACCACTTATATAGTGAACTACCTATACCGAGTTTTTGCAGTTTATTCAGCAATAACTCATGATTAATTTTATCGAACGCCTTACTCAAATCGGTATAAATAGAGTCAACTTGACATTTACTAGACATGGAATCAGATATATAGTTTTGATACGTTAATATGTTAGTAAGGGTAGATTTTCCAGTAGAGAAACCATGTTGTTCAGGAGAAATGACGTGGTTTAATTGGAAAATAATTTTTTTAAGAAGAATTTTTTCAAAAACTTTAGGAATTGTTGATAAAAGGCATATCGGTCTATAGTTAATTACCTCGTGTTTATCACCTTTTTTAAAAATAGGTGTAAGGTAGCTGAATTTCCATTTAATAGGAAAACATCCTGTTCGTAAAGACACAGTAGCACAATTATTAAAAAAAAACAGGAGGTATTTTATCTGGTCCACCGCTTTTACTTTGATCTAGTAATTTAAGTTCAGTCAGTATATCACTATATTCTATGTGGATACAAGATAAATTAAGATTATGATCAGTGGTAAAATTTGATACTGTACTAGCGGAAACTGGTGTATCACATTCATAAACACTTTTAAAAAAATCAGCAAAAAGGTCAGCGATACTTTGAGTGTCTTTGGCCTTTTTACCTGCATATTCCAAGTTGGCGGGTATACCAAAGTTGTTATTTTTCATTGATTTTGCATAGTTCCAGAAATACTTTACATAATGATTTATTGAAGTTTCAACATTATTAATAAAAGAATTGCAGCAATTTTTTGATAAGATTTTGCAATCTTTTCTAATGTTTTTAAATTCAATATAATTGGATAAAGACCTGTATTCTTTATATTTCTTATGTAAAACTTTTTTAAGGGCAGTTAATTGAACAAGTTCTTTATTGAACCATCTCGGATATTTCGATTCTTTGAAATGAATAAGTGAGATTAGATCTGAAATAATTTTATCCAGCAAATGATAAAATGTTTCAATATTTTTATCAATATCGCCTTCTTTAAGAAATGACCAATCTTCCTTTTGGAGACGATTATTTATGTCCTGATAATTCGCATTTTTAAAGTTAAACGTAGGAGTTGAAATTTTTTGATTGCCTTCTTTAGTACAAGGGATAATTATTGCTAGTGGGGGATGATGGTTGTCTATCAAAAGAATAGACTCCAATGATTTATTTATAATCACATTGCTCTCATTTGACAAAACTAGATCAAGAACACGATTATTAATATTACGTACATGGATTAAATTAAAAAGTAAAGACATATCTAGAATTTCTCGTTCATAGGCGGTTGCTGGTATTGAATTAAAGTTACTGTCTAAATGGTTGAAATTGCAATTAGGTAGGTTGTAATCACCGCAGATAATTATTTTATGATTTGGGTATTTTGTTATTACTAACTCAACATCTTCACAGTGTTTTTTATAGATTGATATGTTAGAATTAGGAGGGATATAAACAGTACCAATAATAGTTTTCTTAAAATCACCACTTAACAATACGAACAATTGTTCCACATGGCGACCGTAGAAAAAAGTTTTGATATTTCAATGCATTAAAAAAAAATAATAATACTATGGGGTTCAGAGAGTAAAGCCTGTTTGTCTGCATTAGATACAAGAATTGTGGGTGTTCCGATATCTCTGCGAACATAAATTTGTCCCGCTTTGACCCACGCGTATTTAACTTTCTTATCCTTAGCAGTTTGGCGAGCCAGGTACCACAGATGACTACCACGAAATGTCAGGTGTTCCGAAATGTAGACTGGCGAGCCCGGTCCGTTCAATTCCCATGTTCAGTGTATTAAGCTTCTCTTCAGGACTGGATGCTTGTTTATGGAAACTTTCAAGATCCGATAGTAGTTGGTCCCGGTCATGATTGGAGGTCAATTAAAATATAATCGGTCCATTTTTATTATTTTGCGAAGTCCTGTAGGCCGCTTTAATGTTTGAGGTATCTAATTTTGAGTGGATAGTGTGGCATATATTGTGGAATATATTTTAAGATTTTCTCCGTTAGTTTCTGTGATTCCTCTCACCTCCACATTTTTGGCTCTTGTTCAAGTTCTTTCAATGTTTTCGAGTTGCCCTTCTAGAAGTTTAACTCGGGATTCTAGGGAGGAGTTTTGTTTTGTTAATTCAATGTTTTTGTCTTCTTACTCTCGAACGCGGCAAAGAATGTCTTCGTATTGCTTGCTCATGAAGGTGATTGAGTCAAGTATTTTATTATTTTGTGCGATGATTGCATTTTGACTTTTCATAAAGTCGCCATCCACTCCTGTAGGTTTGTCACCACTGACAACGCAAATTGGTGACTGCGCGTGAGTGGTACATTTCTTGCACTTAAACTGACCACGCCGTTCCTTTGTGAGTCGTCGGTATGCAGTTTCTGTAATTTCACCACAGATAAGATGGTAGGCCCCTTAACACACTCCGCACACAAGCGTCGTTCCAGACAAGGTGCCAGATTCAGGACATACTGAGCAGTTAGGCATGATTAGGAATTTGATCTCTGGTAAATAGTTGGCGTTTTTTTATTATTTAAAAATAAAACAAAGTAAGATGATTTTTTTTTTGGCCGGAGCAAGGATTGAACTGGGAGCGATATTGGCTGGGGAAATCAGGCGGCAGTGACGCGTTAATCCACAGAGCTACGGCCTCTTTGTGTTCACCTGTGAAATTCACTTTTATGTATTGTATTCCAATGTTTACAATAACAGAAGATTGGTTTGTCGGTGATAAACTGACACTTCACTGATTTGACTTTAACTCTCAAAATATCACAGTAGTACGGCGTGATTGAATAATTGTTTTTGTTTATTATTAATATATGGGGGTTTAGTTTAGGTTAATTTAAGATAATTGTTTTTATAACAGTTAACTTTCGTTACGGTTGATGTTGTTGTTTCTTTTTGTAGCACGAGATTAGTTTTTTTTGCTTTAATAAACTATCACGGATGACAAGCTTATTTCAAATTCATGATATTTTTAGATTAAAGGCAATAGTGAGGAAGGTAGTTAGATAGTGAGGAAGGGCAATGTTGTTTTATTACTTTACACTATAGTTTACTACCATAAAAGAGATTATATTAAAAAAAAAAAATTTTTACGGATCACGTCAACAATGCGTTTTATGTGTTAGCGATGACACAAACCAATCAATAATGTTTATCAACTACTAATGATAATGTTTATCAACTACTCGTTTTGGGTAGTTGATAAACATTAAGCTATATAGCATACATTATATTTCCAGTTATTAATGGTACAATATAACTTTAAACGTACAAGTTTTTGATAAATTAACAAATGCAATAATTACCTATTGTATAACAATATAATTTTCATGTTTTTTATGATAACAAATAACTAATCTTTAATACATAAAACAAAGTCGGGTTAGTTACACCATTTATAACTAAAGAACGGCTGGACAGATTTTTATGATCTTTGATTTGTTAGTTTTGTCTTCACCCCGAAGAGCAGAATAGCTATTATTAAGTTAAACATCGGAAAAATTCACGAAAAAAATATTATGAAGAAAATTCTTTTCCTAGTACGTTTTGTATGGAACGAATTCTCATCTTTTGAGAAAGCTGCAGCAATATTGTGGCAAGTATAATATTGAGTAGTGAGTGAATTCCAAAAATTCAAAAACGTCAAATGTCAATGCCCTAATTGTTTTGCTTTTGTTCTTAAACGTATAATGCTGTCCCTCTTTCTTACACACTAAATATCAACAGTCAAAAATGAGACAAACGGTGAACCTATGTCTGCACCCCTCCAAAGGAAAAATACAATAAGTATAATAAATCCCACATGTATATGGAAAATGAAACGCAATTCCTGTAAGTAAGTGGAAAAGTAAGAAAATCATGAAAAATATAAATCCGCACACAACGCCATCTCTGATACTGACAAAATCAAAATCCGGTCAGTTGGGCAACGATAATTGCTTCATTGTGGAATAACTTAACAAAAAAACTGAATTTAATTCAGCTAATAAGTTAAAACAACAGTTATTGATTCTGAGGCGGTACGAAGTTGGCCGGGTCAGCTAGTTAAACAATATTATGTTTGTGTTAACTTTCATTATACGTTTATCCGGATTAAAAATAACCATTAGTTTTCAAACGTGTCGATTACTTATGGTGGTGTATATAAAGATATTAAATATTTTATTTTCATTCAATTAAAATGAAGCCATGATATGAATTTGCGGCTATCGAAGAAGTTGGTGTACTTATTTTTATTTTTGTCCAAAGTTTTTTATGCGACCGAAGCTCTATGCACCGTTATAAACTGCGTAGTATTTTCACAAAACTTACGAAGTCAAGTCTTTCAAAACCTTTTTTTGAGAAAAAAAGTTAACAATACACGCTTTTCCAAATCCCTCTAATCCCAATCTAAAGTTTCGGAAATAACCAAATATCTGCTTATAAAATTCCCGGTAAAGGCACGGAAACGGTACGGTGATGGCAATAGCATGCGGCGTCTCATTTATTTGAAACGAGTGAGGGAGATGCATGATAATGATTTTGTTTCTCCTTTGGAGGAAGCAGACGCACATTGTGTGTGTCACTATTATACCAAATTGTCAATTTATTTGTCCTGAAACGGGAAACTTCCCTAGTTGGACCGGCAAAGCTTTCTAATATTTAATTTGTACTTTCTTTTAACGATTAATAAAAAAGTGAAATACCCAATTTAATTTTTTATTTATTTTGGGTTATACATCTGAATTGTACATGTTATGTTTTTTCTGTTATTAATTTTAATTCTCCCTTTAAGAGAATGGATGCCCCCTGACCCTACAGTCAATCATGCTAAGACAATCTGGAGCAGTTACCTGTGCTTGTTAGCAGTGCACGACGAATTTCAACACAAGTCTGATGCCACCCTTACTCACTATACCTATTCCTTAGGGTCTTCGGGTGTTTCTCCTCTCTTCTTCAATTCAGTTTTCTTCATGAAAACTCTTGGCGAACTGGTTTTAAGGGGTAAACGGTTTTTTTATTTGTTTGCTACCAGTTTATTATTGAGTATAAATGTGCATAGGTACTACTAATAAACGCCATTTGCAAGGAGACTAGAGGGTGTAGAGTTGATTATAATATTTAAAAGTATCTCCGTTTTAATAAAAAAATTGAAACTTGACGTGAAGGAAGAAAGTAATGTCTAATATTGTTAAGATATCCCGCATTATTCTGATGAAGAACGCACGCTTCATGCTTTTTTGTACCGTTGCCGTGCCGTCGCCGTGGGAATGTGTGTTAAAGGGCTTAAAAGAGAAAACCACCATGTATGAATGGGACAGCACGATAACGGGTTACAACAGGAATGTTATAAATATGTTTTAAAGTTGTGCTCTACTCGACTTGTAATGACAGTTTATATTCTGCCTACAAGAATATTAATTTAGGACCCATCAACAAGAGTTTACTTGGCGATCAGCTCATCACGAAACGACCAATCATCACACTCACAAAACTACCTCATTTCATGTGGTTCAATCGGTACCTCCGTCAATTTATGGGTAATTTTTTAGAGTTCAGGAAAGTTAAAGTCAGTGATATTGTTTAATATAAAACTTAATAAAAGTTATGAAAAAAAAATTGGAAGGATGTTATAATTTTATAATGGTATTTAATCGAAAGACTTCAAATTTGGCTCGGTGTATTACCTTTCGTATGGTTTTTGTGAGTCGTGTCTAATTTACGTGGGTGATGATAATGTTTTCGTGAATCTAATTCACGTGGGTGATGAAATTACTCAAAGTAAGTAGCAACGCTAAAAATCTTTAAAAAGATCTTTGTTTTATTAATATTCCAGGTGGGTTAATTTGAAACTTTATTTAATATCGAGGTATTGATTTAGGTTGTGTCCAGCGGAGGCAAGCAGTGGTTTTAGAAATAAATTTTGCAAAATTGGCATAATTTCTGCACTTATCTTAATTATATTTGCTAAATTTACTATTTATTCTTAATTATAAGCTTTTAAATGGTGAGTTCTGATGTTGTGAAAGTTACACAGCCTGTTTAGGTATCGATTTATTTTGTGCAGTGACCCAACACCTGCTCCCCCGCCAGATGCCCCCACCTCCGGAATTTAAATTATGATAAAATAATTTTTTTTCGTGAAATCAATATAATTTAGTGATAGCTTGGCATGTTATACGTCTGCGGATGATTTATAAAAAGAAAGACGATTTACTCATTAGACTTTTAATGAGGCTTTTTACAGGTTCAAGATTACGCATCAAGTTGTGTAAAGTTAGATAGAAACTGCCGGCAATTAATGAACCAGATACCTGAAACATTTCACAATATATATGATAATGAGTAATTTCGTGGAAAGATAAGTATGAAGGACGCCAACGTTATTATTCTTGGTGGATTTCGGCGTTTCCTATGAATAATAATTATTGCTTACCACAATTGTCTTTTCTGTACCTGTTCCTTATAATTAAAAAAATCAAAGTGAAGTAATGTACTGCTTAATTAATTTACGCATGTATTACGATAACTATTGCAGACTCATGAAAAATCACGGGAAATTATAATTATTGTGGAATTTGTAATGCTGAAATAATTTATAGAGTACTTAATTTTTTAAAAGAACATTTCTCTTTTTATAACTTTTGAAGATTATTCCCATCAATGTAATATATCATTGAAGAAGAAGATAACACTAATAATCTTAAACGAAAATATGAAAGAGAACAGAAAAATAGAAAATGATAATGGTTGCAACCGAGACTCGGACCCAGAACCTCTTTTCTAACCGGGACGTGCACTTTTACCAATTCAGCCAATGCCACTTTCCGTCAAACCGTCATAATTTTCATTCTCATATTTTCAAATTTTAGGACAATATTTTTTATCTCCAACAATTTTTTTCCATATCATGGGCAACAACCTTTTTTACTGAAAACAATCGTTCTAAGAATTGGTTTGTAACCTAGATAGCATCTCGGATAAATATATCCGATTTTATTTATATGGAACATGTATTGAATTTTTTATAAAAGTCTACAAGAATATTACATTTTGTAAAAGAACAACTACTCTCTTTCTATAACTTTTGAAGGTTATTCCCATCAAGTAATTGATAATTGAAGAAGAAGATAACACTAATAAAATCTAAACGAAAATATGAAAAACCAAAATTAGTACACGGAAAAATCACGGGATAGTCTGAGTTCTCGACAAATCAGTTCTAGTTAAGGTGCTCCCATAGCCGCTGTGCTCACATGATGCATAGATGGAGCCTTAAAGAGTCAGCGATGTGTAAATGCGGTACGGTACAGACATGCGGTGCGGTGCAGAACATGTAGTCAACGAATGCCCGCTCCATTCATTCCCCGGCGGGATTGATGAGGTGCACAGAGCAACGCCTGAGGCCCTAGACTGGCTCGCAGACCTAGATGTCCCCCTATGATCCCCCACCATACGAAAGAAGAAGTTCTAATTTTGAAAACGGCAATCAAAATAATTTTATTTTGGAAATATATATTATATATATATATAATATTATATATAATAATTTTATTTTGGAAATATATATAAATATATATTAATACTCAGTTGGCATTTGTTTTTCGAAAACTCACTATGGAAACGTCGCCTTTTAGAGACAGGCGAAAATCGACCACTCTGCCTATCCAATTGCACATAACGCTTTTTTTGTATTTTGCATTTTAATGATAATCATTGAACGTGAGATTGGTACCGCTGCACCGGGAACCATTCATTGGTTTCTATATACAATAGTGAGCTCTAGCATCCCAAGTCCCGGGAAACTACATTATAATGCAAGCGCCTTGCAAATATTATAACATTATATACAATGGGTACCCGGCATGCGTTGCAAGGCACTGTAACCTCCGGGTCAACTTAACTTAACTGTAATGGTTCCATCCCAATTCCTGGGAAATTAAGTTTTATGGCAAGCGCCAGCACTACAGTACATTATATACAACGGGTACCCGGCATGCGTTGCAAGATCACTGTAACCTCGGGGTCAACTTCACTGTAATGGTTCCATTCTAAGTTCCGGGAAACTACATTATAATGCAAGCGCCTTGCAAACGCCTGCACTATATTATAACATTATATACAACGGGTACCCGGCATGCGTTGCAAGGCACTGTTACCTCCGGGTCAACTTAACTTAACTGTAATGGTTCCATCCCAATTCCTGGGAAATTACGATTTATTGCAAGCGCCAGCACTACAGTACATTATATACAACGGGTACCCGGCATGCGTTGCAAGATCACTGTAACCTCGGGGTCAACTTAACTGTAATGGTTTCATTCCAAGTTCCGGGAAACTACATTATAATGCAAGCGCCTTGCAAACGCCTGTACTATATTATAACATTATATACAACGGGTACCCGGCATGCGTTGCAAGGCACTGTTACCTCCGGGTCAACTTAACTTAACTGTAATGGTTCCATCCCAATTCCTGGGAAATTAGGTTTTATTGCAAGCGCCAGCACTACAGTACATTATATACAACGGGTACCCGGCATGCGTTGCAAAATCACTGTCACCTTGGGGTAAACTTAACTGTAATGGTTCCATTCCAAGTTCAGGGAAACTACATTATTATGCAAGCACCTTTCAAACGCCCGCACTATATTATAACATTATATACAACGGGTACCCGGCGTGCGTTGCAAGATAACTCTAACCTCGGGGTCAACTTAACTGTAATGGTTCCATTCCAAGTTCCGCGAAACTACATTATAATTCAAGCGCCTTGCAAATGCCTGCACTATATAATAACATTATATACAACGGGTACCCGGCATGCGTTGCAAGATCACTGTAACCTCGGGGATGGTTCCATTCCAAGTTCCGGGAAACTACATTATAATGCAAGCGCCTTGCAAACGCCTATACTATATTATAACATTATATACAACGGGTACCCGGCATGCGTTGCAAGATCACTGTAACCTCGGGGATGGTTCCATTCCAAGTTCCGGGAAACTACATTATAATGCAAGCGCCTTGCAAACGCCTGCACTAAATTATAACATTATATACAAAGGGTACCCGGCATGAGTTGCAAGGTCACTGTAACCTCAGGTTTCTTCATATATTTAATTTAACACCCACTCCTCCTCGCTTCATCCACGTTCACACGTCAAATCGCATAGTGTTTTAACCCGTTAGTTGCTTTTGCAACGGGCCCAGCTAGTATTATATTATTAGTAGGTACCTACTTTGTGGCTGTCTTAATTCTTCATAAATAAAGTTAAATTTATGAAAAAATATTTAAAGCTAATTTGAGTTTATTAAATCATATTTCACGCATGACTAACTAAAGCACAGCCCAGACAACAGAATTTATTATGTTTGATTCTACCACGTATTATAATATGCTACCGGTAAATAGATTAATTAATTATACCTGTTCGCGCATTATTATATGGGATTTGTTGTGTATTGCATTCTCAGACTTGGTGGGTAGCATATGTAAAAATCCTGAATTTATCCCACCTGCCTAATCTTTCCATCCTAAATGTAACCATGAAAAATTGTTGCTAGAAAAAGTACTCAACTTTGGAGAGGTGACAGTGTGCTTTGCTACTTAGTGCAAATTAACATCTCAGACAGGGCGCATGTATCGTAACCTATTGCTATAAGAATATTACGATTTTTAAATTTAAACATTGTGAAGTGTACATCTCAAACTGAAGTTCAGCGAGACCCCATCTGCAAAGGTGAGTTCTATTTTCCTTTTTCCAATCTGGGCTTGTCTAATTTTCCAAAAGCACAGATCTGAACTATCGACTGACTATCCATCAGGTTTCGGGAGTGTATGCTATTTAATCGTCCCGTATAACTTAACGATCACGTAGTTTCGGGACTGGTCCTTCGACGGTTGCATAGTCTTTGCTCTGCAGCACTTAAAGCCAATTTACAGTGGAGTCGCAGTTTCGTGACACCAATATCTTTGAAGTCTTTAGATTAAATCAAAAATATATTTTGACTATCGACTTTGTTTGACAGATGCAGATTCAATAATTGGTAATGGATGGTTGGAGTGTACTATATAAACTCTCAATATAAATTATAATAAACACAAGCACTGAAGTGGAATATTTAAGCAATGAAAACATTCATAGAAAACAAAAAAAATAAAAATAAAATAAAAAAAACTAAAATACATGTTAAAAAAGCATATATTATTATTGTTTTTCTGACGTAGAAACGACTGATGAGATTTTTGCATCTTATATGTTCCTTATTCAATATTGCTTTCTCCTTCCTTCTTTCTCCCCATTTCCTGGTGAAGCCTGATCACTGATCACATCAATCAGGGATATCAATAAGATGTTACCATGTTCCTCACTGACACCAACAATATCAAGGAAGTTTTGTTGTTCCCGGCAGTGAAACCCGGTGACCTCAACAAACATAATGCTGATATACATACTACGGAAGCAAATTCCTTTGCAGAATCAACTTAATCATATTAATTACTTTCTATAAATGCTTTGTTTACTATTATTAGGCACTCCCAAAGATATTGAAATATAAGAGATGTGCTATCCGCAGTTTTTACTGGGTGGGACTGCACTTCCGGGTGTCGCCGATATTAATAATAATAATGTATTGTTTCATATTGCTTTCACACAAACGAAGTATTGAATTCCGTAAGTCTAAACTTAAACTATAATATTGTCTTATAGTAAACTTTATATTGTTTACTAATTAACTCTCGACCGGCCAAGATGCCAAACAGGATGTCCGTAACCATGGGGGTCGGCCAATGACCCAATGCAATTTTTTTTTGGACATTTAAACCATAGAAATCACTTTTTTTGTTATTTGTCAGTTTATTGGGTGGGAAATATTGCCTATATTTGACAAAATATTTTTTCCTGCGATCAACAATTTTTTGATCAACAGGGCTGCGGGAGAGTTAACAAATAAACTAAATGAACGAATTCTTTCTGCATTCAAATTGGGAGGCGGAAATGGGTACCGCCACTCCGGGAACCTTTATTGGATAACCAACACCTCTGCCGTAGGTCACCCCAAGTGGTTCGCTATGTTTGGTGATTTAGCAGGGGTGCCTGAGTTCATGGGGGTGAGGTTTGTCTAGGTCTTGGAGGCGGATAACCAGGATACACTGAACCCCAGATTCCTACCCAACCCTTAAACCATTTTCTTTCCCTAACTCTCCTCTCCTTCCTTTCCCTAAAAAAACCCTCCACACACCATCTCAGGATGACAAAGGACCTGAGAGAAATTATTTTCCTCAGGGCCTCCTGTATGGAGCTCATGTAAAAAATTTAAAAAAAGATAGGAGATAGGATACATACTACGTCGTTGTGGTCAAGCAAATATATAAAATTAGGCACTCGAAATGTTTTAATCTAACATGTTGAACAAATTGTGGTGTGACCGTTATTAAAATCTCGTATTTGAACAATTGTTGTTGAGTTGTTTGTGTATTGGGTTTACATTAATGCCACACAAGAGGCCTTGAGGAAACTACGTTATCTTTGCGGATGCTATGTGGAGAGTCTTTTTGGAGAGAGGAAGGAGTAAACATAGGTGTTGAAGAGGCCCATGTTGTAGGAGGGAGGAACTACAGAGGTCGGCAAAACGTTCCACAGTCAAGCTGTTGAACTCAAGAAGGATTCGTAGAAACGACGCGTTCTCGGGTGACAAGAGGGCGTAAGTTTGGCGTGCTTCCCGACACAGATCATCCCGAAGGGATCAATGATCCTGATACATCGGAGCATCCTTCATTGAAGTACCGTTAGGACAGGGACAGCATTCCCACTTGACTCCTGTGCTCCAGTACAGTTTTCAAGTACCTTGAGACTCCGAAGGGGCTTCGAAATTTGTATAAGGCACTTGTGATTTGTACAAGATCAGCATTTGTGTACTATTAAAATTTCTGAGCGCCTAACTTGACTCGCACCCGAGCTGGTCACTTAGGACAGGTCATCAAATATTTTAAGTTAATTTTCACGTTCTGTGTAAGTTCTATTCAAGTTCTGTTATTATAACATCATAGGCTAGTTGCTTCATAAAATTGAAATCATCACAGAACTTGTAAGGAACTTACACAGAACATGAAAAATAACTTCAAATATTTTAAGAATCCGTCAAGTTTTTTGAAAAACCCGTCTTTAGAGTTACACCAAGCATACTATGTCATATCCCTCCCTCCGTCTTCCGTAATATATTGAATAGGGTGGCGCAAAACCACCGTTTTATTTAGAATCTTACACATTAATGTTATTTATTACACGTTATGTGTAATATAATAAGATTCAAACCATATCGGTAGTTTTGCGCCACCTTTACTTTCTTCAAATCAAATATTTTTTGCAGTCAAATTTCACAGTTCATTCATTTGACGCTATCGGATCAGTTACCAATCTAAAAATTAAAGTGATTAGATTAGAATTATTGTTATTATTATTCTCTTCGTTTGCGATCTAACAATTTAGTATAATACGGTAGCAATGAAGAATGAACGTAAGTTAAAACCATCCCCAGTCCCATTATACCTCGTATCTTTTGCTTTTTATGTCAAAACATTTAAATCCCTGCCAGTAGTGCCAGTTCAGTTTTATGAAGAGGGTTTATAGGGGTAACTAATTTCCCGCGCGGGGATAACTCAAAGGTACGTTTCTAGAATTCACTTAATCTTTATTATCCTTACATCACAACCAAGCAACTGAAAACAGACTGTCAAGAGTATTATTTAGTTAGTGTAGGAACTTAATAAAAGGATTTAATAGAAGTCATTCTTCACTAGGTGTACGAAATAACTCATTTTCTATTAAATTTTCTTTCTTTCTGGCTATCATGCTTCTGGAAAAAAGTATTTTAATTATACTCCATTGACGAAGTTCTGTAAAATCTATTTGATGTTCGATAAATCGGTAATCATATATAGGATCCAATTGCTATTTTTTCAGCTTTCAATGATTATTCTATAAAAAAATTTAAAATGTTCTTTGCTCGACTTCGGCCAAAGGATACATCTGTCAGTAATTTACAGGAAGTTATAAAAGATCCATCTGCAAATGACTGAATTTAAAATATGGCAGCAAAACCAACTACAGATTCCAACTTCTGTCATCGAAAAGGATTCTTATTTTCTCTTCTGACAATTGACTTTAATTCTTATTTTTTCTTATGAAAGTTAACCTTGTTTTTTGTTTTTTCTTCCAAATGTTAAATTTTGCTAAATACAATAGGACATAATATAATATTAATTTTCTATCAACTATAGCTACCAGCTAATATCTACTATAGCCCCTACACTACACTACCCATGCACCTTTTAAGTGAGATTTAGTATGGCTTACAATTTGAAGTAACTACGCCGAATAGTGGGGATTTCTAACTATCTTCGCTGGTCCAGCCAGTCCAGCCGGTCCAACCGGTCCAGCCATTCAACATTACCGTCTTACCTCTCCTAAATGAAAAGTAATTGTTTTTATTAAAAAATTTAATTAAAATATTAACGATTAACGATAGCACAAACTAAAAATAATAAAAGACTCCTGAAGCGACACAAAAAGAAAAATCCATTATCTCCCTTAACTTTAGAATGGAGAGCAAACAGAAGAAAAAAAAATATTTATTGAAATTTGGATCCAGTTTTATATTATTATTGCGCTGTTGTTTAGTGTTTTAGACACTAACGCGATAAACACAAATTGTTTTATTTTACAAATATGTTTATACGACACGGTAGACAGAATAAACATTTTGACTTTAACGATTTTTTTAAATACGTTTAAAAAAAAACTTACCATTTCTCTCGAAGTTTCAGAGAAATATATTTATAAGATTGCATTTAGCACAAATAAGTTAACGAACAAAGCTTTATTCAATGACACGCGCATGTTAGGGTCGCACACATCAAACAATTGAGTACAAAATTCAAACACACTTTACTTTTCGTTACCGCCTGGTTCGTGAGAAATGTTTTAACTAGTCCATAATACTGAATAGTGTTCCAAGTAACATCGCCATCCTCCGAAAACAATTTGTCCATATTTATATGAATAGTTAAGATGGATGCATTTTTGAGGAAAGATTGCAAAAACAATGCTGTGAAATAAGTTTAATTAAAGATTTTAAAAGCATTACTGGTTAGAGAGACGAGATGAATAAGTGCACCGTGTGGAGGTGATATCACCCATTGATTTGAAGGCAGGCTGTCTTTATATAAAATAATAAATATCTTTATTTAAAATAACTTATTAACGGCAAGAGGTGAGGCCGCAACAAACATATGAAACATTCCAAAATATCTGAAAGCAACTGTTAACATTTTCTTACTGTCGCAATGCATCTTACTGTCTGTCGGAGTAGTCTCTGAATACTGCAAGCATTCCTTCTTTACGGTCCAGTCGGTCCAGTCGGTCCAGTCAGTCCAGATGGTATAAGAGTATTATTCTGATAGTTTGCTATGTTTTATTTTTTTTATGTCTTTAAATTAAAGTTTTAACACCTATTCTTATAAAAACTTTCACAAATGCGATAATAACAGTGCAGACTGTTATTATGTTTATTATAAGTAAAATTATATTAGCCTGAAACACTCATTTACATTGAAAAAATCTCCCGAGAAAAGAAAGATACATGCCGCCGACGGGACTCGAACCCGCATCCTTCTGGTAGGCGGTCAACTGCTCTTTAACCACTGAGCTACGTCGGCTTATCTCCTACCTTATCTCCTATACATATATACATATATGTAATAATAAATTGTTATTATGTTGTAGTTTTTAATTGCATTTATTCAGTTATTTTTTTAAAATCCAATTAGGTATTTAAAAAAATTAATATTTAAGTATATTAATTATATTATGTATATTTATTATATATAAGTATATTAATTAACTATTAATTATTACTAAGTATATTAATACTTAAAATAGTCACTATACCCATAAAAATAAAAATAAAAGTAAAAAATCAAAATTGTACCCACGCACAGGCATTGCCTTTGTGGGATTTTTTAGTTCACACATTTATTTAGCTTTTTTATATACTTTTCATTACTTTATGTATTACATCAAAAATTAAAAAAAAAAATTATATCAGCAGCACTTGTTATTGTAGTCGGTGCTTGTTGTGGTCAGTTGATCTGTTTTATGAATTCAATTAATGTGCGTCTTATTTTGATAAAAGAATTTTTGTACATTACAATACATTCTTTTAAAACTTGCATATTTTAGAGTCTTGCTTGCAACTGAGAATCTCAAGTTGGAAAATGAACCCATTGAAACATCCGTTAGATACCTTTTAAAGTTAATTATAGAAATGTAGACACCTGTGCGTCTGTCATTAAGTTTTTTATAGCCGCACTTGGTATCTATGTGCATAAAAATGAATCCCTGTTTCCCTTGGTCACGCCATAACCTCAGAACGACTTTACCTATTTAATTCATCTTTTTTTTAAGTTTTCTAACACTTTGTAGATGTAGAAGGTTCTTACGGAAAGAAAAATTAAGAAAATTGCGCAGAAAATTGAATCATTTCTGAAAACTCAATGACTATTTTACCTTCGCACGTTTGACAGTTCGCGGGTTTGATGAAATTGAATTTTAAAATTATAGATATTTTAAATAGGTATCTCTGTCAGGTACCGAATTTGATTGATTAATCTTATGATATACAAAAAATAATTGTGTGATAAACGAAAATTGAAAATTTGAATAAAAAAATTGTAATAGGTGGCACGCGAGCTGTTTGAAAACTGAATGTACTGGGACTGAATACATGGAACACGGGAGGGCGGTCTGCGGGACGGGGGAGCGGGAGAGGGGAGAGTGGAACGCAGAGGGGTAGGGGATGCGGGAGGGGAACGGGGACGCACGGGAAAAGACATGCAGGGAGAAACAATTACAATACAAGAAAGTTGGAATAAAAAATATATCACAGATACATATACCACATGGAAGAGTGATAGTCGTGGAATTTTCTCAGGTAATACGTTTTGTGTGACGAAACAATATACTTGAGATCATATTAGACCATTCCCACAGTAGGTACTAATGCCATTAATGTAGAAGTTGGTTTTCCAAAAAATGGCTCCGTGAAGCTACTATCCATAATGTATGTCTAACATGTTTCACTCGGTGAACAGAAAATCTGTGTTTTAAACTCCAGTATACGACCGCGACACCTGCACTGTGACAGGTTGAAAATTCGATTAAGAAAAGATTTTGAAAAGAAAATATTTATTATTATGTATTTTTTATGAAATAAAAGAATTTCTTTGTTACAACCACGATTTATTTTATTTAAATGAAGACAAGAAAGTTAGCAAAATCAATCGAAAATCTGAAAATAAATCACAAAAAGATATGGTCACATCTACTACCTACGCCTTGCCGGGCGGGGCTCTACCAACTGAGCAAATGTGTCCCTATTCGATTCGGTCATATTTAACCGAATCATACTTCGACTAAGAACTAACAACTCTGTCTTCATTTTCCTAACGCATATTTTGAATGGCTGCTGTCTTTATGTAATAGTATGACAGTAGTGTACGTAAGTGGCGACATTGGTTTCCATTGAAATCTGTATTCATTTCTTATAATCGTTTATCTCACAAACAAAATATTCCGTCTGCGATAATAATTATTATAATATTCACAAGACATCTGGTTGGGAGTATGTCGGCACAAAATGGAAGTGGCTCTCGCACACCTAAACAGGACTTTTATACCTTACGTTCACTATTTTTCCACAATCTCCGACCTATTTTTATTACATTTCTACTTGAAGGTGTGTTTTATCTATTTAGTGGCCATATCACGTGTTCCAAAGGTAAAGGTCTTAAATATATCTATCTAAATAATGATCCATCTTTTCTGAATGTAATTTCAAACAATGCTGTTTTCCCACAAATATTTAAATACACATTTTCCGCTTGAAATGTCAACGGAACGTAAATTCTCCCTTCTTCGTTCAGCAAATATTATAAATATCTATACCACATATCTACCGTTCTACATTCTTAACCTAATGAAACAATCAATCCTGATTCTATTTTCTTAAATCCTAATACCAACATCGAATTCTTTCTTTCTTAAAGCGTAATTCGTTCAAATTCTTTCTTTCTTAAATCCCAAAGTGTCTTAATATCGACTTTCTTCAATTACTGACAGAAAGCAATTTGTAGAGGTTATAAAAAGCACGAACGCTGCCTTTTCTATTGCGAGCTTCCAAATAAAGAAAAAGTTTTTAATGGCATTCAGTCACGATGGTTAGCGGTACTAAAGTAATCACTGAAAAATAAACCCATTTGTTAGTGGATTATTTAGCACCAGACTTAAATAAGTATTATAATGTCTTCATAATAAATTTTGCTAGCTCATGACTTTCTTCCATTTCATTAATGTTTTAAATAAATCATTTTCTGTCACATTCATGTTAACATAACGCCCGGTGTTTTTTTTTAGTTTTATCGATTATACGAAGTAAAAAAATAAAAATAAATAAAATGAAAAGCCTTTTACTTCTTGCAAATAGGTATGTTACGGAGTTATATAAAGTAAGAAAAATGTAATATAGGTATCTTAAATTGTTCATAAGCAAGAACCCCTCTCTCAGGCGAAGGTGAAGGCCTCCTCTAAAAAATTTCATTTATCTCTTGTTTTGTTTGTAGAGTTTTATCTCTCGTTTTATTTCTTGTGTTTGTGTCACTGCTCATATTTTTTAGGAAATTTAGAATTTTTTCTTCAGAGGGTTTTGGTCTTGATCTTCCACGGTGACCAGCCGCAGCCGGGTTGGAAGATGATTTTTGGTTTTAATTGTTGTTTTTTTACATGTTACCTATGTCGGAGGGGGATGTTAGTTGCTACAAGTAAATTTATGATAAAATACTTACGGACAGTTATTTCACAACAATTAATTTTGAAGTTCTGTTAAAGCTCTATTCAAGTTCTGTTTAATTTCAGTTTTGGGATGCAACTGGCACATAATAGTTAAATAACAGGACTTGAATTGACTCTCACAGAACTTGAACTTTAACTTTGAAAATTGACGAATTATTCACATTCTTCGAAAAAAGCCGTTCAAAGTAACTTTTTAATTTTACTAAAAATACACACATAATACATTATGTTTACTTGTAAAAGGAACTCTATAATTTATACAATTCCCAAAACTGGAAAGTTTCATTGGCGGGAAAATAATTATTTCTCCGAAAATGATAGTGCAATTGAAATAGCTCAGAAATGCACACAAAAAATTGCAAGGCAGATAGAAATATTACACCTTTATATGACGAGAATGCCAACAATCTTATAAATACTATCAAATAAAATAAATTATTCACGCAAAACACTTCAATTATCTCAACCAAACGAAAGTTGACAAACTTTCGTCAAACAAATGGTTGAGGATTGGAGCGCAGAAATAGAAGGATTTATTCTTGCCATTAAAAATAGAGTCATTAATACTAAAAACTATAGGAAGCATATAATCAAAGATATAAATCAAATTGATGATTTATATATGTAGAAAATGTTTGGCTTTTCCGGAAACTATAGAATATATTATATCGGTATGTTCTGTATTAGCACCGTCCGAGTAAACATTTAGGCACAATCATGTTTTAAAAATAATCCACCTAAGTGTGGTAATTAAACATAAAACATGCCGTACCATTTTATGAATATGGACAAAATTCATTTTTAGAAAATGAATTTTATAAAATATATTATGATAAAACTATACTAACAGACGGAACAATTAGTCATAATAGACCTGATATAGTTTTAGATAACAAAATTTAAAAATGACTTATGTCATTGATGTAGCTATTCCAAATTGCTGTGATATTCAAAGATCTGTTTCTGAAAAAATAAGAAAATATACAGATTTAGGAAATGAGATTAAAAGAATTTGGCATTCTCAGACTATAAAAATATTACCATTTGTTAGTTCAGCTACTGGCATTATACCTAGCTCTCTCATTCAAAATTTAGGCAATTAGATTTGCCAAAGAATTTATATATAAAAATGCAAAAATCAGTCATTTTAAATACATGTAGGACTGCAAAAGATTTTTTAATATTTATATTGAGGGATCAGTAGGATTTATAGCTCCAATTAGGAGTTCCACAGAGCCAAACCCTCTGATATGAAAATATCTGGAGTCGGTGAATTATTTTTCCACTTGGTCTCTGGTAGGTTGACATGTTGTTCTTGTATTGTTTTGTATTTTATTATACTTATATTGTATTGTTTTGTATTTATTATACTCATATTGTATTAATTATACTTATATAATAAATACAAAACAATTCGTCTACGGATATTAATGACACAAATTATTGACAGCAATGTTATGTGAACCCACGTTGCAATGGTTTTATTTTTGTGTTATTTGAATGACTAAGTTCTTCTAAACATTGTAAATCACTTTTCTTTTCTCTAGCCCATTCCCAATATTAGATGTACCTATACCTTTCTCTTCTTCATCTCCTTCCTACCCCGACTACCTCACTAGCCTCACAATTACGGGTACTCCAATTGGCAATGTCACAGCCCACTGGACCCTTGTACTGTTTTCATTCATTTATAAAAAAAAGAGCTACTTGTCGTCCCGGTACTCTTGAATAGAGCAGATAAATCAAATTCGGAAAAGATGAAGCCAGATGACATTGTTAGTAGTTCTCGGTATTTACTTTCTATTTTCCTTCGCAACTCTCAATATGCAATAAACTGAGATTCACATTTTCTTCCCTTTTCCATCAAAATCAAATATTTGTCTTATTTTTAATATCTCTCTTCTGTTTAGTGTTTAAAGTATTTCGTATTAAAGAAACTCAAAGAAAACGCTGTGTAGGGTGTATTACGCTTCTCCAGCTCCGGTTTCATAAATCAACCCTTAAATGTGAATAAACTAGAAAAACCTAAGAGGACCAAATTCGAGAAAATATCGAAAAAAAAATCTGAACGTCCAGTGGTGGTACACTTGCAGGTTTCTAAAATCTTTTCATCTTAGTTTTAATAAGTGGGGTTTCTTATTTATTAAGCCAACTTACGTAAAAATAATGTCGTGCTGTGGTAGGCACGGAAAATAGACCACAACTATTGATTGACCTATATTTTAGATCAAAAGCTTTTACTTTGTTGTGAGACATTGATCCATGATGCAGATTTCAACACATTAATCGATATATTTTATATAAATAAACATTATCGACGAACATATTGTTGAAAAATACATCGTCTTGTTTTAATTAGTAAAATTGATATTTAAAAGCGCCATTGTTTACGAATATCATTATAATTATCACACGAACCGTTTTTGTACAGTAAAATGAAGTGGTCCACCACTTCTTTTCCGGGACCAATCCATTGTGTCCACACAACGTGCAATGTTTTGTGTAATCTGCGAGGGGTAGTAGTAATAATCTTAAACCGTGTCATCAACCGTTGGGAAAACATTAAAGCTTATTATCTACAAATGGTAGATCGCTGCAGCCTGCAGCCGATAAGACTTTGTAATACGGAGGGTTAACTCAGAACTTGGAACATGCTCTAAGCTCTAATGTCTTTTTACGTTTTGTTAAAGATTTCGGAGTTTCTTCGTATATCAATACGAATTTAATCACAAACTGTTTTTGGACATTTCTCATTTTCTGTTTCTATAATTTGTTTCAAAACATTCGTGGAAAATGTTGTTTCTTCGACCTTTTAAGTAGGCATTTTTCATAATATATGTTTTTCGTTTCGACGACAATTGAAACAATTTAGAATGTTGGATATCAATCTCAAAGATGTTGTGCTTTAATTAATCTTCATTATTTTTTTTTCGAATACATGATTCTGATTTTTTTTGAGAAAGGCAAACATTCCTGGGATACGAATAACCTGAAAATATTTTAAAATCTCCTACTACAACCACAAAATGTCGCTCGTGTCGTGATGGAGGACTTAGCCAGCCAAGGAATTGAACACACGACACCAGGGTGGTATCCAAACGAAGTGCCAACTCAACCATTGAATGGTCATATGTCACCAGTCACCGGTCATTTTTAATATCTGATTTTCGAAATTAAATCTAAATAACATTTTAAGCAGTCCGCAGTCTTCCGAAGAACTCAGAAACGTATCATTTATTTCAATCTTGAATTTTCGTTGTAGTATTTTATTTAACCTCTCGGACCCAGACAAAATAATAACAAGTCCTAAAATATTCCAACTTTACATACAATATCCAATAGATTTCTAGTTTTTTCTTTAATCAGTAATATTCAGCTCTTTCTGAAGGCATTATTAAACTGTCATTATTTTCTTCAGAAGGAAAAATAGTTGTCACGCCTAATAATAATTTCACAGCAGAACTTACCTTAAGGAAATAAACTGGTTTTGATGTATTGAATTTATTAATAAACGAAAAACTTTCAATGTTATTGCATTTCTACAAATGAAGCCTGATAACAATAAATAAATGAAAAAGATTCGATATTTTTGACCGTATCCCAAAATTAAATATTGTTATACAAAGTAGATGATAGATTTTCAGATTTTGATTTTATGAACGATATGATGTTAAATGCAATAAAAATATTAGATACAATTTTTAACGAAAACACTATCAAAGTTTTCAAAAAATAGCTAACCGAAGATTTTTTCAGTTTACATCAAATGCATTATAAAAGGATATCACTTTTCTTTCATTTTACATAAAAATATTAATTAAAAAATTGCACAAACCTTTACAGGGTGAACTGGTATTGTTAGGCGGTATTGCGTGGTATTGCGGTCGCGCGGGGTAAACATTAAATACGAAAAGAAAGCTGTTCTTTCTTTCTTAAATTGCTCATATTATAATATATCTGACCTCAAAAGAGAAGGAGATTTACGATGACGTGTCATTTGGTGACAGATATTTATTTTGTGCCCGGGTGAACAAGTATATTGTACAAAACTGAGGTAAAAATAAAAAATGTCACTTACCTCAAGTGGCATCATAACGAAGGTCACCATGAGATCAGCGATGGCCAAATGCGATATCATCAAGCTAATCCTCGACTTCCTTCGCCTGGACTTGAACAAGGTAATAAACACCGTGAGGTTGCCGACCGCTGCTATCACGAACAACACACAATACACAATCACAACCGTCAGAGAGTTGTAGTTGAAATGTGGGATATTGGCGACCGTGGCGTTCAGAGGAACTAACCTACCATCACTGTTATTAGTGTCGGTCCGCCAGATTCCCGGGCCTACAGGCGTGAGGCTTATTACAGGAATATCCTCACTCATTATACCCTCCACACTCGGGTTCAGGGGTTGAAAGAGGGATGAGAAATTCATATCTAAAGGTAAGTCACTGGGCATTTGGTTATCCATGGTTGTAAATAAGCTTAAACTTGACGTAAAAGAAGAGGCTTTGAATACATTGCACGGACACTGCTTTAAATACTTATAAACTTTTATAATTCAAAAGAACATTTTTTGTTTAGCGTTAATTAGGTTAGTTACACAAAAGTGTGTTGTGCATGGATTCAACCCAAGAGTGTTTATTACACGAATGTTATGGTTTTAAAGCACTTAAGTTTATATAGAGATAAAACCTTATTTTAAAGACACAAAACACATAGGTTTGTAAAGAGAAAAAAAAAACTTTTTTTAACGACTTAAAACACTCAGAAATTACACAAATAATTATTTAAAACATGCGAAATATCACTTTTAAAATATCTTTTCTTTTATCAAATATAGCCAATTTAACTTTTTTTAATCAAAACTTTTCATCAATACGAAATAATCACTTCGTTAAACTTAACAATAATTTTTAAAACTTCTTCAGCTTGAATAGCAAATCTTCCGCAATTTTCGTCGTAACAGAAAGTTTCGCGTCTGCGGAGCTCTCGTGGTGTGCGAATCGGTGTCCGCCTTGAGGAGGTTTGATGGTAAATGGGAGCTTTGAATGGTGTTTGCCCGAATTGGTTGGGAGGCTTTGTGCGCACGCGTAGAGCTTTTCGGATGCTGTGCGATTCAAATTAGTTTCTCTAACCGCCGAGGTGGAGGGACGAATACGTGAATATATTATTTAAGGCTCGTTTTACTGAAAAGCGATGTAAAAAATCGTATGCAGGAATAAAAGGTTATCGATTGTAGACAAATTGGTCGTGCTCCGGTTGGGAAAGTCATACTCTTACTCCTATTGATATTTTTCGTAAATCACTGTTATTATAGCAACTTTAACGTAACCTTTACCCTCGAAAAAATTCATCATTAGCATCATATATATAAATATAATATATAGGTGGTTTTTGCTTTAGGTTTCTTTATTGCAAATTGTAAAAATCAATTGAAAATAATATCAGAAGCAGAAAAATCTCTCAAACGGTAAAAGATCATTTTCGCCAGAGTTAGAACATTGCTTATTTGTCTTTGATCGGATAATTCATAGTTACCTTTTATGGAATATTTGAAAAATTTATTGCTCAACTTGTGCTACATTTTTAACACGCAAATTTATTATTTTACCTTTAAGACTTAAAACTGCCTAACTTGTACATATTTTTAATCAATTATTTCAATCAAAACCGTTTTTTACATTTATTAGCTTCACACAGGAGGCCCTGAGGAATAAAACTTCCCTAAGGGTATTTTGGTGAATATGATTTGGCGATCCTGCCAGAATACTTACGTGGACTTCAGACACGTTACCAAAAGGATGGTTGGTGTATTTAAATAAATAATATATAATGAACGTTTGACTTGCATTTATTAACATCACAAAACCGACACAGGTTATTACATTTATCAGAAGGATTTAACATTTCGTCGCTGCATACATAATATGGACAATGTGAGCTTTAGTACATTCTGAGATAATCGATAAAAACTGTTTAAAAAAACAACGAAAGGGAAAACGAATATTCTATTTATGAACAAAGTAGGAAAAAAATATTTTATTCAGTTAATGAAAACATTATTTGCAAATATTCATAATTTTATATTAGAAAATCGCATTTTAATGCGATTTGTTCACATGGTTCATATTCTGTGCACAGTTTTCGTCACATTGTTCATTTTCAATAGCAGCTGTCCAAATATTTCATTCAAATCTGACCACCAGGCCCTAGTCTTCTGTTTAAAGGAGAGATTTAAAATGGGAGACTCTATTTATTATTACAAAATTAATGTGTGCAGAGGATGTGGCATTTCGTATTATATTATTTTATATATTTTGGAAAAGTATAAATTACACTACTTTTTATACATGAGTTCCACACGGGAGATCCTGAGAAAAATAATTTTCCTCAGAGCCTATATCATCTTTGGGGATGCAGTGTGGAGGGTTTTTTTAGGAAAGGAAGGAGCAGTGGCGTAGCGTGGGTTTCGGCCGCCCGGGGCGGAGGAAAATTTTGCCGCCCCCCCACCCGTGACTTCTACAGGTACTTTTTCCCCAGATTTTCAAGCGCTGACGGGGGGGGGAGGGGTAGATATCCTATTTTTTATGCCGAATTTTATAATCATATGTGCCGAATACTCTTCCAATAAAATCATGTTTATAAATTCTACTACAAATTTATATATAACTGCTCTCAGAAATCGAGAATGGTATGCCTGTAATAGAATTTTGCATCTTCATCACACATGCATATAGAATGCAACTCAAATGCAAAGCTTCACACGGTACACGATGAATTGGCAACTTATTGATATATTGATAACACAAAACTGGTTTAAATTAAAATAAATATGCGGTTTATCAAAACTACACTCAGAATATAAAAAGGTTTTTCTTTGAATCTAGCGGCACTTATATTCTGAACACAAAACTGGTTTTAATTAGATCTACATATATGTGGTGAATTAAAGCTACACTCAGAACATGAAAATGGTTTTTCTTTAATTCTGCCGGCAATTACATTCTGAACATGAAACTGGTTTTAATTAAATCTGTATGCGGTGAATTAAAACTTCACTCAAAACACGAAAAGGGTTTTTCTTTGATTCTGCCGGCATTTACATTCTGAATACAAAACTGGTTTTAATTAAATCTGTTTGTGGTGAATTAAACCTACACTCAGTACATCGGAGCGGAGGAAAATTTCGCCGCCCCCTTATTTGGGTACTTCAAGCAGTGGGGGGTGGTTGTATATGAAAATCCTATTTTTTTATTACGACCTATTTATACACGAGCCGGATTTTTTTAATAATCACATTTGACGAGTATTCTTTCAATGAAAATCATGTATATAAATTCTACTCCAAAGTTGATTGATTGATACTGCGTTAGAGTCCCCAAACAATAGTTACACACGCAACAATCAATTTCTCAGAATTTTTCAGAATTATGTAACTCAAATGTAAAGTTTCACTCGATGCAGGATAAATCTGCAACTCGTTATTTAATTTATCGTTGTATTCTGAACACAAAACCAGTTTGTATGCGGTGAATTTAAAACTACACTCAGAACATGAAAATGGTTTTTCTTTGATTCTGGCAGCACATACATAGTCTGCATATAGAATATTATAACTGAACATCGATTAAGAGGATGTTTTACTTCGAAATGTGTCAACAGATGAATCCACAACTGGAAATTTACATTCTCAACACAAAGTTGGTTTGAATTTAGTCTGTATGCGGCGAATTAAAAGTACACTCAGAACAAGTATATGGTTTTTCTTTGATTCTGCAACTAGAATTTAATAACTGAAATTCGATTAAGATAATGTTTTCCTTTGAATTGTGTCAGCAGATGAATTCTCGAATGGAATTTTACATCCTAAAAACTGGTTTAACCCTTTGAATAATAAGAAAAAATATCTATAAACTTTTGCCTGTCAATGTTTCCGCATAAAATTTCCAGTTCTTCCCATGCAATGTTCCTTTTTATTAAAACAAAACTGTTCTTAAATCTAGATAAAGTAATTTTTTCGACGTGCTTATTATAACATTATTGTTTCTAAACATTAAAATTTTCATATTGGAAATGTGAATTGGCTCAAAAATACAGGCCTGCGAATATTCGAATTAAAGTACCTAAAATAGAATAAACTTAAAATTTTAAATACAGATTCCTTTTCTTAAAAAAATGTTTTAAAACTGTATCTTAACTTTTTATCACAATCACAAATTTATTTAAAATGTTTGGGACATAATTTCACAATTTTATTTTAAAATTAAATGTGTGGGGTAATTTGCGTCTCCTGTGATTAGACGGGTGAAATTAAATTTGTATTTGCCGAATTAAAACTACACTCAGAAAATGAAAATGGTTTCTCTTTGATTCTGGCAGCACATACATAATCTTTAACTAGAATTTTATAACTGCACTTCGAATAAAATAATGGTCTATTTCGAAATGTATCAGCAGATGAATACACAACTGAAACTCAGCCGTTAACACATTCTGAACACATTCTGAACACATTTTGATCGCAATTGATATTTTTAATGAATTTAAAAAAAGAGTTGGAATCGTAAACGAAAGGTTCGCAGAACATGTTCAAATAATGATTTGAAATGGTTTAAATTTTTCCAAGATAATGTTATTATTTATTGTGAAAATTTGCCGCCCCCCGTAAAAGTGCCGCCCGGGGCGGGCCGCCCCCCCCGCCCCCCCCACGCTACGCCTCTGGGAAGGAGAGGAGTTTTTTAGGAAGGAAAAGGGTTTATACCCTTATGGGTTGGGAAGGAATCTGGGGTCCTGGTCATCCACCTCCAAGACCTAGATAAACCTAACCCCATGAATCCGAGCACCCGTGCTAAATTACCAAACGCAGCGAACCACTTTGGGTTACCTCCATACAGGGGCGTGCACAGAAATTTTAGTGAGCTAGAGGGCTAAGACTGGAAAATACAACATTATTAATGTTGTTGTAGCTGAAAATGATTTTTATTTTTTTTTTTAATTTTGATTTTTTTTATGAAGATTTTTATCTAGCGTAATAAAGATAAAAATCTTCATACAAAAAATCGAAATTTCAAAAAAAAATAAAAATCGTTTTCAGCTACAACAACATTAATAATGTTGTATTTTCCAGTCTTAACCCTCTAGCTCACTAAAATTTCTGTGCACGCCCCTGCCTCCATAGATACCTGCCATCAGAGGTGTTGGTTATTCAATAAAGGTTCCCGGGGCGGCGGTACCCATTCCTGTCTCCTAAATTAAAAATGAATGAATGAAACTTTTAATTTGAACATTCCCAAATATTAATGACACTCATCTCTGGGTCATCACAACACCCATATTTATACAGAAGAAAATCCATCTATAAAATATCTTAGATCTCAAACTAACTAACTTACCATCACGCCGTTTCCAGCAGGGGTAGGCAGAGAGATCTTGACAAACACTTCTTACCTCGTTCACATTCATACATCGTCTCATACATGCTCTTTTATTATTCCGACTCTTCACAAAGCCTGACTCAAGTATCTGATTCACTTGGTCGAGCTATGTCTTCCTTGGGCGTCCCGGACTTCTGATGATGATGTGTTGGCGCCAACAAAATCTTAGAGCTCTGCTAGTTAAAACCAGTAACCGTAACAGTTGAAGTTTCTGTTTGTAATATACCTACAGCAGACGCCGGTAGTTTGGGACATAACAATACACTCTGCAAGTCCATTGTGGCAACTTACAACTGGGTTATTGGTAAAAATTCCACTTTATTTTAACAATTTTACAAGAAACAAATATTTATATCCACAAAATCCAGAGTCCTTCGACTTTATCTTCATACTGAAATGGCTCCTTCAGCCATGTTTGGTGGCTAGACCTGAATATCCGGGTACTTCCTCATCTTCCTCCTCCCCTTCACCTTTCCCTCCACACTTATCTTCAGCATCACAAAATACCCAAATTGGGGATGCCATAGTCTCACTGGCTTCAGGCGGGAGTAGTTGGGACTCTTCGGAGGTATTCAGGTTATAAAAAATTGGTTATTAGGTTCTAAGTGTGGTGAACGTATGTCTTGCGGTATAAAAGAAACATGCATGTATGAGTGAGACAGCATGAGTAACGTATAAAAGGGTGTGATTGCTGTCTCTCGTCCTCTTTGCATTTAGGCTTCCTACGAAGCACACCTGTACACAATCTCGGAATAAACATCAATAGTCTACCCACGACTTATTATTATCAACCTCACCCTGTACTGAGATCACCATCTCAAGGAATCTGGATCCATACTACGGTGTCCAGAGAGTAATGTTGATAACCGGCCACGGTCATCACACTAAGTTTGGGTAAGCTAAGTCCGGTCTGTGGTTGAACTGGCATCGTGTTTGGGTCCCACACAGGCGTCACATTGTTCGATTCTTCGGCTGGCTCCATCCACGACACAAGCAACAATTTCCGATTTCTGTGGTGGTAGTTAAAAATTTTCAAATATTATCTGGTTATTCATAACCCGAGAACGTTTGTCTTTCTTTAAAAAATAAAAAAAATACATAATTTATAATTCAAGCATGTTTTGGCTGAAATGGAACTCACGTAATAATATAATAATATAATAACTCATACATAAAAAAAATTAAATTACGCCAAAGAAATCGTTTTAAATGGGAAATTTTGAACTTTGAATAAAAATGTAATTTTAATGCGTCTTTTACCATCTATCCAAACTTAATTAGTTGTTTCTTGCAGTAATTAAGTTGAAATGTAATTTTCAAAATCTGTAAACACAGAATTAAACAATAAAAGTGCGGCGGCTAATGGAGTGTCAACTCATATTTTAAAAAATAAAAAATAAAAAATCTTACTACAGGAAACTAAGGCCTTCTTGGCAGAGTCTGCTTCTTCCAATGAGTTTTGAAAATATTGGGTTGGGTTGGGTTGGGTTGGGTTGGGTTCGGTTCGGTTCGGTTCGGTTCGGTTCGGTTCGGTTCGGTTCGGTTCGGTTCGGTTCGGTTCGGTTCGGTTCGGTTCGGCTCGGCTCGGCTCGGTTCGGCTCGGCTCGGCTCGGCTCGGCTCGGCTCGGCTCGTCTCGGTTCGGTTCGGTTCGGTTAGGTTAGGTTAGGTTAGGTTAGGTTAGGTTTTTTTTTCTTTTTTTTTTTTCCTTGAGTGTTCTGTTATTTACCTTGTTTATTATTTATCAAGGTTCATTTAAACTATTTGATTTTACCATTTGAGCTATTGATTTGACTTTTTCATGCATGTTGGGATAGGTGATGGGTCATGCAAATATGGGATGTGGTGAGGGGTTAGTGGGTAAATGGGTTAGTATGTCTGTCTAACATGGACTATCAACTGCTCCAACATTTGTTTAACGGCGTGAGGGAACCATGTAAAACCTCAGCCGGAGCAGTATTGTGTATCTGAAAGAAATGGGAATGTTCCGTTAAGGTGGTCATTGCTTACCCTCAACGGAACCATTTGTAGGAAAGGTAGTGTTCTTTAGCGTTCTAGCGTTCTCATGTAACGTTATAGATTGATCGGATAGCTAGCTTTAATTGTGCTTGATATAATTTAAAGTTAATGTTATTTCTTTTAATTATTATTTATTTTGTTCCGTAATTTTACTAATGATGTTTTTTGCGAACTTTATGAAAAATTTTCGGAGAGGTATAATTTGTATGACATCAGAGATGTCGGTAAGGTTTATATTTCTCCTCTGGCATTCTTTTGTTATTTGCCATCTTTCCATCGTGAACATTGGGCAGTCTAACAACAGATGTTTCACTGTTTGGTCCGATAGTTTGTCACAAGGACAAGCCGGACTATCTTTCAGCTTGAATCTGTGAACGTAGGATAGGGTCGCTCCATGACCGGTAAGGATTTGCGTGAGTTCGAAAGTTGGAGTTGTCTTTTTTCCAAACTCTTTGGCTTCTATTATACTGAAAAATAGCCGTGTTCCTTTACCTGTGTCAGAGTTTTTATACCTTTCGTCCCATTCTTCAAGAATTGCCTCCTTTATTTTGAACTTTGCATAGCTCAATGGGAATTCCGAATAGAGTTTTTGTGTCTTTGTTTTTAATGCAGCGTCTTTTGCTAGCTCGTCTGCTCTTTCATTTCCGTGGATTCCGTTGTGCCCGCGTATCCATAAAAATTTACAGGCAGATCCTTTTTCTCTCAAAAGTTGAGCCAAGCATTGTATTTTGAAGAC
Source organism: Limnephilus marmoratus (assembly GCA_917880885.1). Lineage (NCBI taxonomy): Eukaryota > Metazoa > Arthropoda > Insecta > Trichoptera > Limnephilidae > Limnephilus > Limnephilus marmoratus. The sequence goes on along the minus strand of OU862918.1, from coordinate 6,648 downwards.
CATTGGGTTAGTAGGTGTCCCGGACTCTAGGGCGTGGGCAGCGCTTTGTGAGTCTGTCAGGACATTAATTTTTTCCCAATGCTTTTGCAGTTTGTGAGCCCACTCAAGTGCTTGCATTATTGCGAAAAGCTCTGCTTGAAAAACTGAGCAGTAATCAGCCAACGGCAGTTTCCTTGCTGTAATTTCTCCGCTAGCATTGAACACAGTGTAGGCCGCACCCACTTTTCCTCCAGTTTTGCTTCCATCTGTGTAGATATCTATTTCGTTCTCTTCAAAGGAGTTTCTCTCGTGTGTTCCTGGAAAGATGACATTTTCTCCAATTTGTTTACTAGGATGGGGTAGATGAGTGACCTTTACGATTCCCTGGTACTTCCTATCATCAGGTAGTAGGTGTAAAGTTCTGTTCCTTTTTGTCTCACCAATAAGTCTGAGTTCTTTGAGTTTTAGGTCCATAGGTATTAGTCCCCCTATTGCCTGCACGGAAGTGAGGGACGTAGTGCGGTAAGCTTTACATATTCTGATGCCGATAGTCCTTTGGACTCTATCTAGTTTTCTGCGAATATTTTTTCGTTTTGCAGCTATTGCCCATACCGTCGCGGCGTATGTTATTATCGGTTCGACTACGCCTATGTAGATTGTCCTTAATATTTCAGAACATAGACCCCAAGTAGGTTTGGCCATAAATGCAAGTTTCTTGGTTATATTGACAGCTTTTTGGCATATCATGTCCACGTGCTTGCTCCAATTTAACTTGTCGTCTATGACGATCCCTAGAATTTTACAGTCCCGGGAGAGTGGAACAGTTTTACCATTCATCACAATGTTTAGTGACAGTGTCTTCCTGTTACTAATGAATAGAACTTTTGTTTTTTCCTCAGAGAATTGCAGTTTTACTTTTTCTCCCCAGTCAGTTATTAAGCAGAGGGTATCTTTAATTATTTTTTGTAGTTCTGCCACATCTTTATGAGTTATTATAACTAAAACGTCGTCAGCAAATGCTTGTATGCGTACGTTAGAGTCGAATTTAAGGTTTAGCAGTTCGTCCAGAACTATGTTCCATAGAATTGGTCCACAAGCAGATCCTTGTATACAGTCCTTGTTCGAGTGTTTTTGTGCCCATGCGCCTGCGTAAATTGTTTCTACAATTCTGTCCGACACCTGTCGGACTACCCAGTCTTTAAAAACTTTGTATATGTTTAGTGGACATTCTTTTTTGGCAAGTTGCATTTTTAGGTAAGGCCACCACGCGTTGTCGAATGCTCCCTTTATGTCCAGTGATATTAGGCACGCATGAAGTCCTTCTTTATTCGCTTTCTTGATGTGGTTTACAGCGTCAAGCATTGCGTCTTCTGTGCTTTTTTGTTGCGTGAACCCGTATTGGTTTGAATTAAGTTTCCCTTTCGTGCTGAAGTGCCAGGTTACTCTCTTAATGAGTAATTTTTCTAGTACCTTGCCAAATACCGGGAGGAGACCTATAGGTCGGTATGAAGAGATATTACCGTAGTCTTCTTTTCCTGGCTTCGGAATTACCTTAATTCTAGCGACCTTCCAAAGGATTGGGAAGCAGCCAATTCGGAGGCATGCGTTGTAAATGTCGTAAAAATATCTGGGAGACTTTCGAACGCTTTCTGACATATGTCGGCTGTAAAGTGATCTCTTCCTGGGGACTTCTTTGTATCTATGGATGCAAGTATTTTCTTTATTTCGGTTATTGTAAACGGGGGGTCGATTTCGCTAAGGCGGTCTTCTTCCTCATTATTCCGAATACGTGTTTGTTCTGCTGTTTCACTGACTGGAGAGTCATTAGGGAAGAAGAGTGTGGACGCCGTCTCTTGGGCTGACGTTGTGGACACAGTATTGAATTGTAGCGTTTCTGGTGGTGACTTTTGAGTTGCCTTAAGAACTCTGAGTACCGTGGACCAGGCTGTATCTTTTCCTTGGCTGCTGCAAAATTCTTTCCAGTTTTGGATTTTTGCTGCAGCAATTTCCTCCTTGTAGCGTTCTCTCAGCTCGAGGTATGCTGGTAGTGTGACCGCATCTCTTCTTGCTGGTCCTGAGTTCATCAGCTTCCTCTTTGCAGCGAGAACGTCTTTCTTCAGTTTTTCCAATTTATCATTCCACCAGGGGCAGATTTTTTGTCTAGATTTTTTCAGTGGGGGGATTGCCGTTCTGCATGCATCCGATACAGCATCCATGAGGACTGAAACTTGTCTGTTGAGGGTACCAGGTTAATTTCGACTCAATCGCCTGAACTGTTATTCTCTTTTTTCGTTATATGTTTTTGGGGTGTTGTGCCGTGTTGCGCTACCTCCTTCTTTAGCCAACGTTTCGGACATCGTTGCAGTGTCCATCATCAGGGCAGATCCGGCAGATCCGGTAGATGTGTAATTTTTAGTCGTGAAGTGTGTGCTTATTTACTTCGAAGCGATACCGTGTCGCCAGCAGCACTAACTTTCACCAGTACAAAATACTCGTGACAAGCAGTGGCGTCATCGCCGCGGAACGGAATAGAAAGTTCATTAAAACGTGGTATTTATGCTAGCCAGGGGCAAGTCCGTTTGCGAGATGCCGACGGAAGTGGCTCCATCTCTTAATGAAATCTAAAATTAGAAATCACAGTGGTAAGAATTTAGGAAAAAATAAAATAAAATTAAAAAATTACAATTCTTAACTTTCACCAGTACAAAATAATCGTGACAAGCAGTGGCGTCGTCGCCGCGGAACGGAATAGAAAGTTCATTAAAACGTGGTATTTATGCTAGTCAGGGGCAAGTCCGTTTGCGAGATGCCGACCGAAGTGGCTCCATCTCTTAATGAATTCTATAATTAGAAATCACGATGGTAAGAATTTAAGAAATAGAATTACAATGGTTAAAGCGAATTTAGTCAATATAAATCAAAATGGTTTACCACGAGCTCGCATTACTATATACTTAGACATGGTTTTTTAGCTCTATTAATAATAAATGAATTTTACTAGAATTAGAATTACACTGGTTAAAGCGAATTTAGTCAATATAAAGTTATAACAAAAAAAAAAAAAAAAAAAAAAAAAAAAAATGGTTTACCACGAGCTGACCTTACTGTATACTTAGACATGTTTTTTGCGTTTAGCTTTGGTGTAGCCGTCAATCACCGGATACCAAGAGCTATTGAGCTTAGCTCCGTCGTCTCTATTAATATTAAAAGGATTTTTGTAGATTTCAATTGCCTCCGTAATTAGGCGTGCTCTATAAGTTTTAGGTCTTCCCAAGACCTCAGGAACAAATCCAAAGTAATGGCCGGTTTCGATTAAGTGCTCAGCGATTGCCGATTTATCAGGGTGGCCGAGTTTGCAAGCACGAAAGTGTTCTGCTATCCTTTTGGAGATCGTCCTCTCTGTTTGGCCTACATAAACCTTGTCACATCCGGAACAGCTGAGTTTATACACTCCATCTGCTTCCAGAGGAAACTTAGTCTTTGCAGACCTCAGTAGGTCTTGAATTTTAGTTGTGGCACCGAAGACAGTCTTGATGCTATCTTTTCTCAACAGCCTGGCGATTCTGTCTGTCACATTGTGAACGTAAGGCAGGAAAGCGCAGCCTTTTAACTCTTGTTTAGCTCTGTCTTCATTTGGTGTAGATTTGGCTCTTATGATTTGCCTTGTCTGACTAGCTGGGTAACCGTTGCGTTCCAGTGCATCGGTCAGCTTTGTAAGTTCTGCTCCAATTTTAGTTTCTTCACATATTCTGGTCGCTCGCGTCACCAACGTATGGATAAGTCCTCTCTTCTGCGCTGGGTGGTGATGCGAATCGGCATGTAGATACCGATTTGTGTGCGTTGGTTTTCTATATACAGTGTGTCCTAGATTACCATCTTCTTTTCGCATCACCTCCACATCTAGAAAAGGCAGGATTTTCGCATCGTTTTCTACTTCCATTGTGAACTTGATTTTACTGTGGAGTGAATTAAGATGATTCAGAAATTCATTCAGTTTCTCTGTTCCATGAGGCCAGATGGCGAAGACATCGTCAACATAACGCCACCATACCTTGGGAACAGCTGAAGCTGTGTCGAGTGCCACTTCTTCAAACTTCTCCATAAAAAAGTTGGCAAGTTTCAAAAAGTTTGCAAATGTCGTCCTCATAGATCTCCCTGAGCATTGTCATGGAGTCTTCTAGAGGCACATTTGTAAAAAGGGACACTACATCAAAACTGACCAGATATCGCCTTCCTCAGTCTTGACCTTTTTTAGCTTACTGATCAGATCTGTGGAGTCTTCACACACTTCACGACTAAAAATTACACATCTACCGGATCTGCCGGATCTGCCCTGATGATGGACACTGCAACGATGTCCGAAACGTTGGCTAAAGAAGGAGGTAGCGCAACACGGCACAACACCCCAAAAACATATAACGAAAATGCTTCTGGCCGTGAAAATCTTAAAACTTATCTGTTATTCTCTTGTCTTCAACATTGGATTTTAGTGTCTTGTCGAATTCTATCCAATTTGCCTTACTGGTCTTATATAGGAATGTTGAATTTGGAATTTCTTCTGCTGATGATTTATTGAATTGCGCATCGTAAGTTATTCCATTATGGTCAGACATGGCAGCAATTCTTTTGTCAACTTTCCAGTTCTTTATGAATCCAATTACGTTGTCGGAACACAAGGTTACGTCGATCACGCTGCTCAGTAGCGCGTTTTGTCGAACGGTTTCAAATGTTGGTGTTGTTCCTTCGTTGACAATGTGTAATTGTTTCTGGGCAATAAAGTCGCTCAGTTTGTCTCCTCTTTTGTCTGTCTTTTTGCTACCCCACCAAATACTTTTGGCATTGGCGTCCGCTCCAATGATGATTTTCTTGTTGTTCGTGTCTATTAGCCTGCTAGCTTTTTCTAGGCTGATGTCGGTATCTTCATTTGGGGGACAGTATATTGATCCTATTATTAGTGGGGTTCCCTGGAATTGCGCTTCAATAAATATATTGCAGTTGTTGCTGAATTTGTGGAGGACACATGTGTCCGCAATACTTTTATTCAATACTATTATTGCCGCCTTAACTGGGCAGTCCACACTTGTTTTTTGAAAAATGGGTCCATTGCACGATGATTTATTAATTTTTACCGTATTTCCTGTATACGGTTCCTGTATGATGACTAGGTATATCTATTTTCCTGTTAATCGCGTTTTGTAAAAAGTTGACGGTAGCAGCTTCGCACCTCTGTAGGTTTGCCTGCGTAAACTTAATTACCATTGTCAATCAAGGTCCTATATTTCTCTACGTTCCTTTTGTAGATAGGACATTCCATTGATTGGGCCATGTGGTTTGTTGGTTTTGTTAGTTTTTGCCTTTTGTTCGCTGCTACGCAGCTTTGGCAGCAGATCACACCTGTATTTGGGGCTTGGCATGTTTGTATTTTATGGTCTCCACCACAGCGCCAGCATACTTCCTTGTTCTTACAGAGGGCTATCGTGTGGCCATATCCCAAGCACTTTTGGCAGCTAAGAATTGAAAGGTACTCACTGACGCCGGCTTTATAATAGCCGATTTTCAGCACCTTTTTGTCGATTATATATTGCCATACATGTGGCGCTACCGCTATCACCGCACATTTGCGGGTCGCGTCCTTTTTGAAGGGGATTTTGTGAATTAATTTTATAACATCTTCGGGTTGACGCTCTCCCAAGAGAGAGGCAAACCCGCTATTTTGATTTATTATTGCCGTAACAATTTCCTTTTCCATTAAATCGGCACCAATTCCTTTAAGTATGAGTCGGGGTTGAAGTTTAACCCCCTTTTGGCTCTGCAGATGTTCCATTTTGGACACTTCGGTCGAAAATTTCATGCATTGTTCTTCTGTGTCGCATTGAACGTACACTCTATTGTTGGCCAACTTTTTTATCTTTTTTATGCCAATCCCTAAGGATGTGACATTTATATTTTCTTTAATGGTTTTTTCCAGAGTCTCGCTTGCTATGGGAGATTTCACTGAAACGACTATTGAGTACATTTTCTCTACAGAGGCAATAGTATCCGGCGAGCTTTCTGAATTCGGTGCGTGTGCTGTGGCGGTCTGTCTGGATCCACTTTTTCTACTTGTTGCATCTGGGTAGCTAGTGGAGGGCTTGTTATTCTCCATATCCGTTGTTTCGTTATTGATCGTATTTTTGTCCCCTTTTTGAGTGGCGATCATTACTAATTGTTCCGTGTGGCGCTTTTCTTGTTCATACAGTTCCTTTACATGTTCCGCTTTGAGGATCAGCATTTCTTCTCTTAATCTTTGGAAATCTCTGGATTCTCCTTCTGGATCCACTCGAGCAGCTGTTATTGTTGCCATTTCTTTGGCATTTTCAACCATTTTATCAATTGCTGCGGTCACAGCGGCTTTGTGGGTGCCTTTGATATTCCCATATTCTAAGGCCTTCTTGGCAGAGTCTGCTTGTTCCAAAGTGTTTTGGAAAATGAGCTCCATATTTTCGTTGCTTGCTGAAACCGTCTCCGCCTCTGGGAAAATCTTGTCTGGCTCAGACTCTTTGAAAGCCGGTACCATAATCGGAGGATGTGGCGAAGATCCTGCGCTGTCATTAAACTTAACCGGAGTTCTCTGCATCTTTTATGATTGCTGGTTTCCGTTGGATAGTATTTAGTACAGAACAACATTTT